>CM036639.1:5847500-6447500 GCA_020746105.1 Trogon surrucura
ATCTCTTTAGGTGAACAGGTGAACAGCAACTAAAGAGGATATTAGCCCTGCAGCATCTCATTTTCTGTGCTAAATATGGTTGTCACAATTGCAATAAACTCTTTTCAAATGGGATTTTCCGTAGTCGTGACAGTGGTCCAGCAGAGCGATTTGCCTTTAGTGACATCAGAATTGTGGGACACCATTGAGAGCTTCATAGAATCACGAAATAGTCCAGGATGGAAGAGACCTTCAAAGATCATCTGGTCTTATTTTCATGGGAAAGGGAGCCTGGATGAGATTATCTGCCATCCTGTCCCATCGTATCTTGATAAGTTGCAGTGATGTCAGGACCATCAGAGGCTGAGTCATGGGAATTTGAATCTTAGCTGTTTTTTTCTTGGTGCAGAGAGATGAAATGAATTAAATGGCAACATCATGATTAAAAGGCACAACTGAAAGCATCATGAACTCAGTGATAGCTAAGAAGTGGAAAAAAAATTGTGGCAGCCAACAGGCTACATAAATGATTTTCCTGGGATCACAAGAATGTTTTCATCATTTTGACACAGTGGTATTGTAGCAGACCTCCACAAAGGAAACCTGATGAGGAAGAAGAAATGCATCACGAATTGCAGAGGCTGATTGCTTCACACAGTGACAATGAGGAGGCCATTGTCCCCCATGGTTAGGAGATACATGGAGAAAGTGATGGCACATGGGGCCTTGTGCGCACCTTGGGAGGCCTGTGAAACCCAGGGTGAGGGGGTCACTTACAGATGTCTTGTTCTCTGTTAACGAGGCACAGTCCATGACCAGAAGCCAGCAAGTGTCCAGAGAAGAGTACGGGAACCAAGCTGTCACGAGTTAAATCTATAGATTTTATTGCTGTCAGAGGGACAAACCAGCCCCTGTTGCCAACTGAGTGAACTGAGTGAACCCTGTCACCCCTTGTGAAAGTCCTAACCATGCCTGGCGTGAGGTGTGGGTAGTAGAATAGAGCAGAGGGGAAGTGCTAGGTTTCTGACCAACATTGCTGGTTTGCTGGACCTAACTGTTGCCCTGATCCCTGTTGCACCTCACGGCAAGTGTGGTAATTCCTGGGTGTATTTGTTTCTTAATTGCCTCATTTGTAATTGCCTACTTGAAATGCCCAAGGTGCCTGTTAGATAGAGACCAGGAGTGGAGACTACATGAAGTGTGATTGGGAAGAGGAGAGGAGAGAACCCTATCTGAGAGCAACCAATCTTTGTGCCCAGAGCATCCAAATTAGGGTGAGACATCCACTAACCTCACCATCTGTCAGAAGCAATTACATTCACTTTAACCTTGAAATAATGAAAAGAACTTCCCATGTGGGTGTTCAGGCCTCGGGCTGCAGAGAATGCCGGAGCCTGGCACTGGCCATGGAGGGTAGTGGAGGCGACACCTGTGTCCGATGTGACCAGGTGAGCGATCTGCTCAGCCTGGTGGCTGAGCTGAAGGAGGAAGTAGAAAGGCTGAGGAGCATTAGGGAGTCAGAGAGAGAGACAGATCGGTGGAGTCACGTCCTGAATGGCGAGCAGCAAGCTCCGCAAAGAGCTGAATATCCCCCCACCTCTGGCCACCAGGCAAAAGGGGGGGACCTAAAGGATAGGGAGGAGTGCAAGCAGGTGCCTGCCAGGAGAGGAAGGAAAATCCCTGCCCGGCCTCCCTCACCTACCTGGTTGCCCCTGCAAAACAGGTATGGGGCTCTAGACAATGAGAGCCAGGCCAAGGAAGTCAGCGGAGGGTTCACCCATAGGGCTGTCTAGTCACTCGGATACACGCTTTAGGACTTCTTCATCTAAGAAAAAAAGGAGGGTAATCGTGATTGGAGACTCCCTCCTGAGGGGAACAGAGGGCCCTGTCTGCCGCCCTGATCCAACCCACAGGGAAGTCTGCTGCCTCCCTGGGGCCCGAGTTAAGGATGTTAGCAAGAAGCTTCCTGGTCTGGTCAAACCCACAGACTATTACCCGCTTGTGGTTATGCAGATCGGTAATGATGAGATAGTAGAGAGACGGCCAGAAGCAATCAAAAGGGACTTTAGGGCACTGGGGCAGATGCTAGAAGGATCAGGCGCACAGGTTGTGTTTGCCTCTATTCCTTCAATTATGAGGAAAAATAGTGGTAGGTTTGACAAAGTGCAGCAGATTAATACTTGGCTAAAGGGGTGGTGCCAGCGGTCTAGCTTTGGATTTTTTAACCATGGGGAGATCTACAGGGCACCTGGTCTACTGAAACAAGCTGGGGTTCAAATGACACAAAGGGAAAAAAGGATCCTTGGTCACGAGCTGGCGGGACTCATAGAGCGTTCTTTATGAAGGGGGATGGGGTCATAGCTGGGATTGCAGCGGGGCAGTGCTCTAGAAATTATGAGGACCGGGTGGCCTTCCATCCCCCTAGGGTGAGATCAGTGTGCTCAGCTTGCTCCCTGAAATGCTTATACACCAATGCATGCAGCATGGGGAATAAGCAGGAGGAGCTAGAAACCTGGGTTCGGGCAGGAGATTATGATCTGGTGGCAATTACAGAGACATGGTGGGACAGCTCGCATGACTGGAATGTGGTCATGGGTGGCTATGTCCTTTTCAGGAAAGACAGGCCAGCCAGGCGAGGTGGTGGAGTCGCTCTTTACGTGAAAGAGCAACTACAATGTCTTGAATACCATCCAGGCATGGATGAGGAGCAAGTTGAGAGTGTATGGGTTAGAATTAAGGGGCAGGCTGGCAGGAGAGATACTGTTGTGGGTGTCTATTACAGGCCACCAGATCAGGCTGAGGAAGTTGATGAGGCCTTCTACAGGCAGCTGAGAGCGGTCTCACAATCACAGGCCCTGGTTGTCATGGGGGATTTTAACTTCCCTGATATTTGCTGGAAGGAAAACTCAGCCAGCCAACCACAGTCCAGGAGGTTCCTCCAGTGCATTGATGATAATTTTCTGATGCAAATGGTGGAGGAGGCGACTAGGAGAGGAGCACTGCTGGACCTCATCCTCGCTAACAAGGAGGATCTGGTTGAAGCAGTAAAGGTTGAGGGCTGCCTTGGCTGCAGTGACCATGAAAGGGTGGAGTTCAGGATCTCGTGTAGCAGAAACAAAATAGCAAGCAGAATTGCAACCCTGGACTTTGCCAAGGCAAACTTTGGATTTTTCAAGCAATTACTCGAGAAAATCCCATGGGCAAGGCTGTTTGAAGGTAAAGGGGCCCAAGATAGTTGGTTAGCGTTCAGGGACTGCTTCTACCGTACTCAAGATCAGAGCATCCCGACACGTAGGAAGTCAAGGAAGGGAGCCAGCAGACCTGCGTGGCTAAACAGGGATCTGCTGGGTAAGCTCAAGGGCAAGAGGAGAATTTACAGATCTTGGAAGGTGGGGCTGGCCACTTGGGAAGAATATAAGGCTGTTGTCCGAGGATGTAGGGAGGCAACTAGGAAAGCAAAGGCCTCCCTAGAATTGAACCTGGTGAGAGGGGTCAAGGACAACAGGAAGAGCTTTTTCAAATACGTGGCAGATAAAACTAAGACCAGAGGCAATGTAGGCCCACTGATGATTGCGGTGGGTGCCTCGGTGACAGAAGATACAGAGAAGGTAGAGTTACTGAATGCCTTCTTTGCCTCTGTCTACTCCGCCGGAGGCTGTCCTGAGGAGCCCCGTTCCCCTGAGGCCCCACAGGAAGTCAGGGCAGTGGAGGAGTTTGTTTTAGTCGATGAGGACTGGGTTAGGGACCAATTAAGCAACCTGGATATCCATAAATCCATGGGTCCAGACGGGATGCATCCACGGGTGCTGAGGGAGCTGGCTGATGTCATTGCTAGACCACTCTCCATCATCTTTGCCAAGTCTTGGGAGATGGGAGAGGTGCCTGAGGACTGGAGGGAAGCAAATGTCACTCCAGTCTTCAAAAAGGGCAAGAAGGAGGACCCGGGTAACTATAGACCGGTCAGCCTCACCTCCATCCCTGGGAAAGTGATGGAACGACTTATCCTTGGTGCCATCTCAAGGCATATCAAGGATAAGAGGGTCATTAGAGACAGTCAACACGGCTTCACCAAAGGGAAGTCGTGCTTGACTAACCTCATAGCCTTTTACAAGGATATAACAAGGTGGATAGATGATGGCAGAGCGGTGGATGTGGTCTACCTTGACTTCAGTAAAGCATTTGACACAGTCTCCCACAGCATCCTTGCTGCTAAACTGAGGAAGTGTGGTCTAGACTCTCGGGTAGTGAGGTGGACTGTGAACTGGCTAAGGGGAAGAAGCCAAAGAGTTGTGGTCAATGGGGCGGAGTCTGGTTGGAGGCCTGTATCCAGTGGAGTCCCTCAAGGGTCGGTACTGGGACCAGTATTATTCAATATAGTCATCGATGACTTGGATGAGGGACTAGAGAGTACTATCAGCAAGTTTGCTGATGACACCAAGCTGGGAGGAGTGGCTGACACGCCAGAAGGCTGTGCTGCCATTCAGCGAGACCTGGACAGGCTGGAGGGTTGGGCAGGGAAAAATTTAATGAAATATAACAAGGGTAAATGTGGAGTCTTGCATCTGGGTAGGAACAACCCCAGGTTCCAGTATAAGTTGGGGAATGACTTATTAGAGAGTAGTGTAGGGGAAAGGGACCTGGGAGTCTTGGTGGACAGCAGGATGGCCATGAGCCAGCACTGTGCCCTTGTGGCCAGGAAGGCCAATGGCATCCTGGGGTGTATTAGAAGGGGGGTGGTTAGTAGGTCAAGAGAGGTTCTCCTTCCCCTCTACTCTGCCCTGGTGAGACCCCATCTGGAATATTGTGTCCAGTTCTGGGCCCCTCAGTTCAGGAAAGACAGGGAACTTCTGGAGAGAGTCCAGCACAGGGCAACTAGGATGATTAAGGGAGTGGAGCATCTCCCTTATGAGGAAAGGCTGAGGGAGCTGGGGCTCTTTAGTTTGGAGGAGACTGAGGGGTGACCTCATTAATGTTTACAAATATATCAAGGGTGAGTGTCACGAGGATGGAGGCAGGCTCTTCTCGGTGACAACCACTGATAGGACAAGGGGTAATGGGCTGAAACTGGAACATAAGAGGTTCCACTTAAACTCGAGAAGAAACTTCTTCTCAGTGGGGGTGACGGAGCACTGGAACAGGCTGCCCAGGGAGGTTGTGGACTCTCCTTCTCTGGAGACATTCAAGACCTACCTGGACACGTTCCTGTGTAGCATAATCTAGGCATTCCTGCTCTGGTAGGGGGATTGGACTCGATGATCTTTCGAGGTCCCTTCCAATCCCTAACATTCTATGATTCTGTGATTCTATGTTGCCAAGTGACATAATGCTCTGCAGGGAGTCCCACCCTCCCCTACCTCCAGCTTGTCCCCTGAGAAGGCTGGAATATTTACCACAGAAGGAAGGAAGACACTGAGGCCCATGCTTGAATGCAGCACAACTTTAATGAGCTTGAAGAAGGAAAGGGAGGTAAATCATAGTCAGCACAATGGGCAGCCACCAAGATGTGGTGGAGCTCCTGCATGTCTCCACCTGCCTACCAGAGGGAGGACGGCCAGCAAGTCCCTACTCAACTGACATTGGGAGACAGCAAACACAAAGGCAAGTGAGAGAGAAGAGAGTGAAAGAAGGAAACAATGACAAAAAGCTCTATCTTCCGTCCAGCATCATGTTCTGATGTCTTACGGCTTCTTGCCCAACGATATTGCCAGCAGCTTTAGCAGGGGGGGCACCTCCTGCAACAGTAGCGGTTGGTGATGCAGGAGAGGTCAAAGCCCCCTGAGTTGATGGGCACACCCTCACAGCTCAGGATGCTGCCAACGGCAGCGGAGGTGGAGGAGCCCACAACGGTGTTCTGTGGGAAGGAGCTGAGGATGGGTCCGGGCAGGGTCACCACCACGGGGGAGGGCTGGATGACAATGGTGGAGTTCTGGCACTGGCGGACACAGGGCTCATTGCAGCTGTTGGCCAGCGGGGTTGGGCCGCAGGGCTGGCAGCAGGGTACGCACTGCTCACAGCAGGACATCTCTCTTGGAGCTGATGGTTCACCCTGGAGAGATTACATGTAGAAGTAGAGCATGGAAACACATGAGAAGGAGCAGACCCAAGCCACCTCCTGGCTGAGTATACACTGCTCAGCTCAAGGTCCAGCAGCCACCTCAACTCACTCCCTGACTCCTTCTGCAGAACACCTTCACTCCCCTTCTCTCTCCCAGAAGAATTGACTCTCATTCCCCAGTCAGAACAGCCCGTGTCAGCTGAGACACGCAGAGAGGAAAGACCTGAACTAGAAGGAGCAGAACAAGAGGCTTCACACTCACCTGGTTCCCAAGCAGGAAGAGGCAAGAGAAGTGGATGAGAGAGCTGAGAGTTGGGCTTCCTTTTATTGCAGTCCTGCATTGCCTCAGGCCCAGAGGCAGCCTTGACGGAAGTCATAATTTTCTGAGAAGCTCATGTCAAGAGCATACCATGTCAGCTCACGCTATTGGCAGTGTCCTGGTTTCCTGCTCTGCTGCCTTCTCATTTCCTGGCTGATGCCTGGTACTTTCTCACAGGAACACTTCTGTAAGTTCCAGGATGTGACAGCCAAGCATTTCCAGGGCAGACACACATCAGTACAGGTGAAAGACTTGGCTCAAGTGCCTACAGCCCGCCGTTCAGGCAGGTGATGTGCACCTGGGTCATGTCTGTGGTCTTCCTTACCGCAAAGCAGTCAGGAAATGGGAACTGCTCTCGTTCTCTTCTGGATGCCTTTCAAATGTTAACACTTTACTGGCCATTATAGATCGAAATATTTTTTTGGTTCATTTTGCATCACTTGTCCCACCCGCTCATAGTTAAAAGAGATACTATCGTGTTCAGTTATTTTACCTTTCAGCTCTGTCTCTTCTAGCAAATGGCAATTACTAAGTTTGAAGCATACATATACACACATTTTTTCTTCTTCTAGAAAAGCCTTCACCCATTTTTTGAAGGAAGGAGGGATGAAAGCCAACACCTATATTTTATTTCACAGCTACCCCAGACAGAACACTTGAGAGACAGCTGGAAGAGAAGCAGTAGAGTGGTGTCCATTTCCTGATAACCATGCCACAAAGAAGAACACAGACATGACCAAGGTGCACATCACCTGCCTGGATAGGAGGCTGTCGACACTTCACCTGAGTGTTCCTATAGGAAAGCACATGGCATCAGCCAGGAAATGAAAAGGCAGCAGAGTGGGAAACCAGGACACTGCCCATAGCATGAGTTGGCATGGTTCACACTTAACATGAGGCTTCTCAGAAAATTATGACTTCCGTCAAGGCTGCCTCTGGGCCTGAGGTGGTGCAAGACTGCTATAAAAGGCAGCCCAACTCTCAGCTCTCATCCACTTCTCTCACCTCCTCCTCCTCCTTGGGAATCAGGTGAGTGTGAAACCCCTTGTCCTGCTGCTTCTAGACCAAATATGTCTTCAGTGCATGTCTCAGCTGACATGGGCTGTTCTGGCAAAGGGCTGGGCGCTACTTCTCCTGGGAGAGGGAAGGAAGGTGTTCTGCAGAAAGAGATTGGGACATAGTTGAGGTAGAGGCTGAGCTTTGAGCTGAGGTGCATATGCTAGACCAGGAGATGGCTTGACTCTGCTGTGCTTAGGGGCAGTATTGCTTCTCATGTGTCACCATGATCTGCACCTACCTGCCCTCCCTCTGACCATACAGAATGTCCTGCTCTGAGAAGTGTGTGCCCTGCCAGCCCTGCTGCCGGCCCTGTGGCCCAACACCCCTGGCCAACAGCTGCAATGAGCCCTGTGTCCGCCAGTGCCAGAGCTCCACCGTTGTCATCCAGCCCTCCCCCTTGGTGGTGACCCTGCCCGGACCCATCCTCAGCTCCTTCCCACAGAACACCGTTGTGGGCTCCTCCACCTCTGCTGCTGTTGGCAGCATCCTCAGCTGTGAGGGCGTGCCCATCAACTCTGGGGGCTTTGACCTCTCCTGCATCACCAACCGCTACTGTTGCAGGAGGTGCCCTCCCTGCTAAAGCTGCTGGCAACATCCTTGGTTAAGAACCTGCAAGACCTCAGAACATGACGCTGGACAGAAGATAGAACTTTTTGTCATTATTTCCTTCTTTCACTCTCTTCTCTCTCTCTTGCCTGTATCACAGTGCCAGCTGAGGAGGGACCTAGTGGCCTCCTTACCTCTGCAGGGCAGGCAGATGGAGACCCTGCAGGAACTCCACCACATCTTGGTGGCTGCCCCTTGTGCTGCCTGTGATTTGCCTCCCTTTTCTTCTTCAAACTTAATAAAGATGTGCTGCATTCAAGCACAGGCCTCAGTGTATTTCTTCTGTGGTAAATCTTCCAGCGTTCTCAGGGGACAAGGTGGAGGTTTGGGAGGGTGGGACTCCCTGCAGAGCATTATGTCACCTGGCAACATGCAAAAGTCTTTTCATATTTGCAAGGTTAAAATGCATGTAATTACTTCTGACGGATGGTGAGGTTAGTGGATGTCTCACCCTAATTTGGATGCTCTGGGCACAAAGATTGGCTGCTCTCAGATAGGCTTCTCTCCTCTTCCCAATCACACTTGATGTAATCTCCACCCCTGGTCTCTAGATAACAGGCACCTTGGGCATTTTAAGCAGGCAATTACGAATGAGGCAATTAAGAAGCAAATGCACCCAGGAATTACCACACTTGCCATGAGGTGCAACAGGGATCAACCATTTCGTGGCAACAGTTAGGTCCAGCAAACCAGCAATGTTGGTCAGAAATCTGACATTTGCCCTCTGCTCTATTCTACTACCCACACCTCACGCCAGGCATGATAAGAATCTCACAAGGGGTAACTGGGTTCTCTCAGTTCTCCCAGTCAGCCACAGGGGCTGGTTTGTCCCTCTGACAGCAACAGAATTAATAGGTTGAACCCATGACAGCTTGGTTCCCGTACTCTTCTCTGGACACCCGCTGACTTCTGGTCTTGTACTGTGCCTCGTTAACAGAGAACAAGACATCTGTAAGTGACCCCCTTCCCCTGGGTTTCACAGACCTCCCAAGGTGTGCACAAGGCCCCACGTGCCATCACTTTCTCCATGTATCTCCTAACCATGGTGGACAACAGCCTCCTCATTGTCACTGTGTGGAGCAATCAGCCCCTGCAATTCGTGATGCATTTCTTCTCCCTCATCAGGTTTTCTTTGTGGCAGTCTGCTACACCACCACTGTGTCAAAATGATGAAAACTTTCTTGTGGCCCCAGAGAAATCATTTGTGTACCCTGTTGGCTGCCACAATTTTTTTTCCACTTCTTGGCTGTCACTGAGTTCATGATATTTTCAGAGGTGTCCTTTAGTCGTGATGTTGCTGTATGCCAGCTGCTCTCTTACACTACTCTCATGGAAGACAAAATCTGCTTCCTGCAAGCTCCGGTAGTGTGGACATGGGGTTTGTGGTCATCTTCACCCAGGTTGCCCTCCTGATCCTCGAGACTTCATTTCATCTTTCTGCATCAAGAAAATAACTGCTAGGATCCAAGTCCCCTGACTCGGCCTCTGGTGGTCCTGACATCCCTGCAACTTATCAAGATGCGATAGCACAGGAGGGCAGATAATCTCATCCAGGCTCCCTTTCCCATGAAACTTTGGACCAGAAGATCCTTGAAGGTCTGACACACTGAGTTTGGCTGTGTGAGTATGTTGCTCCCCTCATGAAGGATGGCCTTCTAAACCCAGGACTGTTACGAGATCAAAGACATATTGGTGCGTCGCATTAGCAATGATGAATTGTGCATCATTCAGAACCTAAGCCTAGACAACCCCAGTCCCTCTGATATCTGAGGACAAGCCTGAACGTGAGGGGATTTATCTTCTGCCAAACTGATTTGCCTTTTTTCTTTTTTTTGGAGCAAAATATGTTACCACTTTTGCACAACTACAATTGTTGACTCTTCTATTGCAACAGAAATTGTTGCCTCTTTTGATTCTGCAGGAATTGTTGCCTCTTTAATTGCAACAGTGGCAACATACTCACAGGGTCAAGCTCAGTGTGTCAGTGTCAACAGGAACTCACATGGCCAGATCAGAATAAAATACAGTTTATTGGAGCAACAGAGAAACAGATTTGTTTTGATTGACAGTGATAGTGACTGTCTGCAAAACATGTGCAGCAGTTGCAATTGTATTAGGTTATGAGCAACTCTATAAAGATTTCCTAAGTATCATGGGACAGCAAATGGTGATACCAAGTGTTGCATATGTCTTGTTCTCCGTTAACACGGCCCAGTACAAGAGCAGAAGCCAGCAGGTGCCCAGACAAGAGTACAGGAACCAAGGTATCATGGGTTAAATCTAATAATTCTGTAGCTGTCAGAGGGACAAACCAGCGCCCCTTGCCAACTAAGAGAACCCAGTCACACCTTGTGAAGTTCTTCCTGTGCCTGGCCTGAGTTGTGGGTAGTAGAATAGAGCAGAGGGCAAATGTCAGGTTTCTGACCAACATTGCCGGTTTGTTGGACCGAACTGTTGCCATGAAATGACTGATCCCTGTTACAGAACATGCCATGTCATGGGAGCATTTGTTTCTTAATTGCCTCATTCGTAATTGCCTGCTTGAAATGCCCAAGGAGCCTGTTAGCTAGAGACAGGCCATGGAGATTACATCAAGTGTGCTTGGGAAGAGGAGAGAACCCTATCTGAGAGCAGCCAAACTTTGTGCCCAGAGGGTGAGACATCCACTAAACTGAGTATCTGTCAGAAGCAATTACATTAATTTTAACCTTGAAAACATGAAAAGACTTTTGCATGTTGCCAGGTGACAGAATTGTCTGCTGGGAGTCCCACCCTCCCCTAACTACAGCTTTCCATTCAGAGGGCTGGAAGGGTTGTCACAGAAGGAAGGAAGACATTGAGGCCCATGCTTGAATGCAGCAAAACTTTAATGAATCTGAAGAAGAAAAGGGAGGCAAATCATAATCAGCACAAGCGGCAGCCACCAAGATGTGGTGGAGCTCCTGCAGGGTCTCCATCTGCCTACCTGACAGAGGAACGGAGGCCACCAGGTCTCTCCTTGGCTGACATTGAGAGACAGCAAGCACAAAAGCAAGGGAGAGAGAAGAGAGTGAAAGAAGGAAACAATGACAAAAAGCTCTATCTTCTGTTCAGCATCATGTTCTGACATCTTGCAGGTTCTTGCCCAAGGATGTTGCCAGCAGCTTTAGCAAGGGGGACACCTCCTGCCACAGTAGCGACTGGTGATGCAGGAGAGATCAAATCCCCCAGAGTTGATGGGCACGCCCTCACAGCTCAGGATGCTGCCAACGGCAGCGGAGGTGGAGGAGCCCACAACGGTGTTCTGTGGGAAGGAGCTGAGGATGGGTCCGGGCAGGGTCACCACCACGGGGGAGGGCTGGATGACAACGGTGGAGCTCTGGCACTGGCGGACACAGGGCTCATTGCAGCTGTTGGCCAGGGGTGTTGGGCCGCAGGGCCGGCAGCAGGGTACGCACTGCTCACAGCAGGACATGTCTTGGGGCTGGTGGTTCACCTGGGATAGAGTACAGGGGAAAGCAAAGCATGGTGACACATGAGAAGAAACACTGCACCCAAGCACAACAAAACCAAGCCTCTTCCTTGCACAGCATATGCACCCCAGCTCAGAGTCTAACAGCCACCTCAGCGTAGTCCCGGATTTCCTCTACAGGACACCTTCCCTCCTTTTCCCTCTCCCAGGAGAAGCAGCTCCCAGCCTTGAGCCAGAACAGTGTCAGCTGGGACACGCACAGAGAAAAGACGTGATCTAGAAGCAGCAGGACAAGGGGCTTCACACTCACCTGGTTCCCAAGAAGGAGGAGGAGGTGAGAGAAGTGGATGAGAGAGCTGAGAGTTGGGCTGCATTTTATAGTCGTTCTGCACCGCCTCAGGCCCAAAGGCAGCCTTGGTGGAAGTCTTAATTTTCTGAGAAGCTCATGTCAAGTGCCAACCACACCAGCTCATGCTATGGGCTGTGTCCTGGTTTCCTGCTCTGCTGCCTTTTCATTTCCTGGCTGATGCCTCATGCTTTCCCATAGGAAAGGCTTCTCTAAGGTCCAGGATGAGAGGCCTAAGCATTTCTGGGGTAGACAATGTCAGTGTGGGCAGAAGACTCAACTGAAGTGCTGATGGTCTTCCGTTCAGGCAGGTGATGTGCACCTGGGTCATGCCTGTGGTCTCTTTTGTGATAGAGGATTCTGGAAAATGACACCACTCTTCTGTTTCTCTTCAACTGACTCTCAAGTGTTTTTCTGGAATGGCCATGAAATAAAAACCAGATGCTTGTCTTCATCTCGCTTTCCTTCCAAAAATGTGAGAAAACTTCTCTAGAAGAAGAAACTGTCTGCATGATTACACTTGTCATTGGTTCGAGTATGATGGAATTTTTTTTGGAGAAAAAGTGGCCTACGGAATTAAGGCAGTTTTTGCCTACACTTTATTCTATCCACAGGACAATTATATTTGTTGAAACTTTCTCACATTTCTGATGTGGAATAATTGTCCAAAATGAACCGTGGGTTTCACAGACTTCTTAAGGTGCGCACAAGGTCCCAAGTGCTATCACTTTCTCCATGTAACCATGGTGGACAAAATGACTTAATTACTTATATGTCATTGGTCACAAATTAGAATAACAAGTACATTCCAAGACAATGTGCAGCTGGTATGTAAGGAGCTCTCCCCACAAAGGTTTCCTAGGCAACCCTAAGAGTCAGTAACATCAAAGGAGTTTGATGTTTTTCCTTTGATGGAAAAGTACCTGAGGCATGGAGTGGAGTTGAGATACCTTGGTCATGCTCTATGAAAACAAAGGAACGTGGAGACACCCAGGATCCAGGAAATTGCACGTTTACTACTCTGGGTCAAGAGTCTCATCTTTTGATAGATACCACCCTTTGGATAAACTGTGCTCACTGTAATCTCCATTAGAATACCAAAACACACCACCACCCCAAAAGCTACCCTCCTCCAAGGTGTGACCACCCCTCACTGAGCTTGTTCATTGAAGTTTTCTAGTCTATACCTTTAAATGAGAAGCAAAGGAAATTTTGATAAATCACAATACAGATATGCATGACTGGAGGCACTCAAGCTCCACTTGAAAGGTAACAAGTAGTATAAAAATGGCCCAAGAGAGGGGGAACTTTAGGAAAGATACGACTGTTGTCAGAGGAGATACCACCACGGACCACCTCTGACTCCTGAGATCAGTCAATGTGCTGAGTCTCTCTTCCCCCCCCCATACGGACACCTTTGGGTAAGGTGCAAACACTTGGTCTCACCAAGTGCTGCCCCGGGATACTAAGGAAATTCTTACAGAGTTGCTTTATAATCTAATACAATTGTAACTTTTGCCCGTGCTTTGCAGACAATCACTATCCCTGGCAATCAAAACAAGTCTGTGTATCTGACACTTCAATAAACTATATTTGATTCTGATCCGGCTATGTGAGTCCATGCTGACACTGACACACCGCCCCAGTGTGAGTCCTCTCCATGCGGTGCAGTCCTTCAGGAGCAGACTGCTCCATTACAAGTCGTCCATGGGGTAACAAGTCCTGTCAGCAAACCTGTTCCAGCGCACTCTCCCCTCCCCACAGCCTGGAGGTCCTGCCAGGAGCTTGCTCCAGCGCAAGTTTCCCACAAGTGACAGCCTCCTTCAGGAATCCATTGGGGTCCTTCATGGGCTGCAGGTAGACATCTACTGTCACCTCCATGGGCTGCAGGAGAACCGCCTGCCTCACCATTGTGTTCAGGATGGCTCAGGGGAATCTCTTCTCTGATGTCTGGAGCACATCCTCACTGACCACTGACCACTCTTCCTCCCTGACTTTTGTGTCTGCACACATTCTCACTTGTCTCTCTCTCTCCCTGAGAGCTGTTGTGATGCAGCTCTTTTTTCCCCGTTTCTTAAATATGTTATCAGAGGTGCATTCCTATTTTCACTGAGAGGCTTTGCCCCGGCTAGGTGTGGGACCGTTTTTGGAGCTGACTAACATTGGCTATACTGGACCAAAGAGAATCTTCTAGCAGTTTCCAAATTCAGTTCATGATTACTGTTTGCATCAACGGCTGAGGCCAATCTGAGACTTTCCAGGTGTGCGCATGCTCCACATCATCAGTGGTGATTTCCAGTAGTGATTACATTCAATTTTGGTTATTTGTATTTGTATGTATCTCATTATTTTCATTATTTCCTTAAAAGTACTATAATTATTGCAACATTAAAGGTTCTTTGATATTGTTCCCAATCATTAAGCCTCTCTGACATGTTCACTACTTCCTGATTTTTTTAATTAACATAGGTATATGGCCACTGCATCAGGAGCTCCATATAGCGATACATTTTTGGCATAACAGTCTTTAATGGCCAGCACAGCCCTAATGCTCGGCTGGCATCCAAAGCACAACCCCAAGGCAGGTGCCAGTTTCCCGACAACTTCACCACAAAGAAGACCGCAGGCATGAACCGGGTGCACATCACCTACCTGAACGGAAGGGCGTCAGCGCTTGAGCTGAGACTTCTGCCCAGGCTGACGTGTGCAGACCCCGGAAATGCTTGGGCCTCTCATCCTGGAACTTTGAGAAGCCTTCCTATGGGAAAGCATGAGGCATCAGCCAGGAAATGAAAAGGCAGCAGAGCAGGAAACCAGGACACAGCCCATAGCATGAGCTGGTGTGTTTTGCACTTGACAGGAGCTTCTCAGAAAATTAAGACTTCCACCAAGGCTGCCTCTGGGCCTGAGGCGGTGCAGAACGACTATAAAATGCAGCCCAACTCTCAGCTCTCTCATCCGCTTCTCTCACCTCCTCCTCCTTCTTGGGAACCAGGTGAGTGTGAAGCCCCTTGTCCTGCTGCTTCTAGATCACGTCTTTCCTCTGTGCATGTCCCAGCTGACACGGGCTGTTCTGGCTCAAGGCTGGGAGCTGCTTCTCCTGGGAGAGGGAAAAGGAGGGAAGGTGTCCTGTAGAGGAAATCTGGGACTACGCTGAGGTGGCTGTTAGACTCTGAGCTGGGGTGCATATGCTGTGCAAGGAGGAGGCTTGGTTTTGTTGTGCTTGGGTGCAGTGTTTCTTCTCATGTGTCACCATGCTTTGCTTACCCCTGTACTCTATCCCAGGTGAAGCACCAGCCCCAAGACATGTCCTGCTGTGAGCAGTGCGTACCCTGCTGCCGGCCCTGCGGCCCAACACCCCTGGCCAACAGCTGCAATGAGCCCTGTGTCCGCCAGTGCCAGAGCTCCACCGTTGTCATCCAGCCCTCCCCTGTGGTGGTGGCCCTGCCCGGACCCATCCTCAGCTCCTTCCCACAGAACACCGTTGTGGGCTCCTCCACCTCTGCTGCCGTTGGTAGCATCCTGAGCTGTGAGGGCGTGCCCATCAACTCTGGGGGATTTGATCTCTCCTGCATCACCAGTCGCTACTGTGGCAGGAGGTGTCCCCCTTGCTAAAGCTGCTGGCAACGTCCTTGGGCAAGAACCTGCAAGGCCTCAGAACATGATGCTGAACAGAAGATAAAGCTTTTTGTCATTGTTTCCTTCTTTCACTCTCTTCTCTCTCCCTTGCCTTTCTGGTCGCTGTATCACAGCGCCAGCTGAGCAGGGACCTGGTGGCTTCCTTACCTCTGCTGGGCAGGCAGATGGAGACCCTGCAGGAGCTCCACCACATCTTGGTGGCTGCCGCTGGTGCTGACTATGATTTGCCTCCCTTTTCTTCTTCAGACTCATTAAAGTTGTGCTGCATTCCAGCATGGGCCTTGACGTCTTTGTTCCTTCTGTGGTAACTCTTCCAGCCTTCTCAGGGGACAAGCTGGAGGTTTGGGAGGGTGGGACTCCCGGCAGACAATTCTGTCACCTGGAAACATGCAAAAGTCTTTTCATGTTTTCAAGGTTAAAATGAATGTAATTGCTTCTGACAGAGGCTCAGTTTAGTGGATGTCTCACCCTAATTTGGATGCTCTGGGCACAAAGATTGGCTGCTCTCAGATAGGCTTCTCTCCTCTTCCCAATCACACTTGATGTAATCTCCACCCCTGGTCTCTAGCTAACAGGCACCTTGGGCATTTCAAGCAGGCAATTACGAATGAGGCAATTAAGAAACAAATACACCCAGGAATTACCACACTCGCCATGAGGTGCAACAGGGATCAGCCATTTCGTGGCAACAGTTAGGTCCAGCCAACTAGCAATGTTGGTCAGAAACCCGGCACTTCCCCTCTGCTCTATTCTACTACCCACACCCCAGGCCAGGCATGGTAAGACCTTCACAAGGGGTAACAGGGTTCACTCAGATCACTCAGTTGGCAACAGGGACTGGTTTGTCCCTCTGACAGCAATAGAATTTATAGATTTAACCCATGACAACTTGGTTCCTGTACTCTTCTCTGTACACCCACTGGCTTCTGGTCATGGACTGTGCCTCGTTAACAGAGAACAAGACATCTGTAAGTGACCCCCTCACCCTGGGTTTCACAGGCCTCCCAAGGTGTGCACAAGGTCTCACGTGCCATCACTTTCTCCATGTATCTCCTAACCATGGTGGACAAAATGACTTAATTACTTATATGTCGTTGATCACACATCAGAACAAGTGCGTTCCAAGATAGTGTGCAGCTGGCAGGTAAGGAGCTCTCCCCACAAAGTTTTCCTAGGCAACCCTAAGAGTCAGTAAAATTACATGGAGCATGCAGTGGAGTGGAGATACTGTGGTCATGCTCTATGAAAACAAAGGAACGTGGAGACACCCAGGATCCAGGAAATTGCACGTTTACTACTCTGGGTCAAGAGTCTCATCTTTTGATAGATACCACCCTTTGGATAAACTGTGCTCATTATAATCCCTATTAGAATACCAAAACACACCACCACCCCAAAAGCTACCCTCCTCCAAGGTGTGACCACCCCTCACTGAGCTTGTTCATTGAAGTTTTCTAGTCTATACCTTTAAATGAGAAGCAAAGGAAATTTTGATAAATCACAATACAGATATGCATGACTGGAGGCACTCAAGCTCCACTTGAAAGGTAACAAGTAGTATAAAAATGGCCCAAGAGAGGGGGAACTTTAGGAAAGATACGACTGTTGTCAGAGGAGATACCACCACGGACCACCTCTGACTCCTGAGATCAGTCAATGTGCTGAGTCTCTCTTCCCCCCCCATACGGACACCTTTGGGTAAGGTGCAAACACTTGGTCTCACCAAGTGCTGCCCCGGGATACTAAGGAAATTCTTACAGAGTTGCTTTATAATCTAATACAATTGTAACTTTTGCCCGTGCTTTGCAGACAATCACTATCCCTGGCAATCAAAACAAGTCTGTGTATCTGACACTTCAATAAACTATATTTGATTCTGATCCGGCTATGTGAGTCCATGCTGACACTGACACACCGCCCCAGTGTGAGTCCTCTCCATGCGGTGCAGTCCTTCAGGAGCAGACTGCTCCATTACAAGTCGTCCATGGGGTAACAAGTCCTGTCAGCAAACCTGTTCCAGCGCACTCTCCCCTCCCCACAGCCTGGAGGTCCTGCCAGGAGCTTGCTCCAGCGCAAGTTTCCCACAAGTGACAGCCTCCTTCAGGAATCCATTGGGGTCCTTCATGGGCTGCAGGTAGACATCTACTGTCACCTCCATGGGCTGCAGGAGAACCGCCTGCCTCACCATTGTGTTCAGGATGGCTCAGGGGAATCTCTTCTCTGATGTCTGGAGCACATCCTCACTGACCACTGACCACTCTTCCTCCCTGACTTTTGTGTCTGCACACATTCTCACTTGTCTCTCTCTCTCCCTGAGAGCTGTTGTGATGCAGCTCTTTTTTCCCCGTTTCTTAAATATGTTATCAGAGGTGCATTCCTATTTTCACTGAGAGGCTTTGCCCCGGCTAGGTGTGGGACCGTTTTTGGAGCTGACTAACATTGGCTATACTGGACCAAAGAGAATCTTCTAGCAGTTTCCAAATTCAGTTCATGATTACTGTTTGCATCAACGGCTGAGGCCAATCTGAGACTTTCCAGGTGTGCGCATGCTCCACATCATCAGTGGTGATTTCCAGTAGTGATTACATTCAATTTTGGTTATTTGTATTTGTATGTATCTCATTATTTTCATTATTTCCTTAAAAGTACTATAATTATTGCAACATTAAAGGTTCTTTGATATTGTTCCCAATCATTAAGCCTCTCTGACATGTTCACTACTTCCTGATTTTTTTAATTAACATAGGTATATGGCCACTGCATCAGGAGCTCCATATAGCGATACATTTTTGGCATAACAGTCTTTAATGGCCAGCACAGCCCTAATGCTCGGCTGGCATCCAAAGCACAACCCCAAGGCAGGTGCCAGTTTCCCGACAACTTCACCACAAAGAAGACCGCAGGCATGAACCGGGTGCACATCACCTACCTGAACGGAAGGGCGTCAGCGCTTGAGCTGAGACTTCTGCCCAGGCTGACGTGTGCAGACCCCGGAAATGCTTGGGCCTCTCATCCTGGAACTTTGAGAAGCCTTCCTATGGGAAAGCATGAGGCATCAGCCAGGAAATGAAAAGGCAGCAGAGCAGGAAACCAGGACACAGCCCATAGCATGAGCTGGTGTGTTTTGCACTTGACAGGAGCTTCTCAGAAAATTAAGACTTCCACCAAGGCTGCCTCTGGGCCTGAGGCGGTGCAGAACGACTATAAAATGCAGCCCAACTCTCAGCTCTCTCATCCGCTTCTCTCACCTCCTCCTCCTTCTTGGGAACCAGGTGAGTGTGAAGCCCCTTGTCCTGCTGCTTCTAGATCACGTCTTTCCTCTGTGCATGTCCCAGCTGACACGGGCTGTTCTGGCTCAAGGCTGGGAGCTGCTTCTCCTGGGAGAGGGAAAAGGAGGGAAGGTGTCCTGTAGAGGAAATCTGGGACTACGCTGAGGTGGCTGTTAGACTCTGAGCTGGGGTGCATATGCTGTGCAAGGAGGAGGCTTGGTTTTGTTGTGCTTGGGTGCAGTGTTTCTTCTCATGTGTCACCATGCTTTGCTTACCCCTGTACTCTATCCCAGGTGAAGCACCAGCCCCAAGACATGTCCTGCTGTGAGCAGTGCGTACCCTGCTGCCGGCCCTGCGGCCCAACACCCCTGGCCAACAGCTGCAATGAGCCCTGTGTCCGCCAGTGCCAGAGCTCCACCGTTGTCATCCAGCCCTCCCCTGTGGTGGTGGCCCTGCCCGGACCCATCCTCAGCTCCTTCCCACAGAACACCGTTGTGGGCTCCTCCACCTCTGCTGCCGTTGGTAGCATCCTGAGCTGTGAGGGCGTGCCCATCAACTCTGGGGGATTTGATCTCTCCTGCATCACCAGTCGCTACTGTGGCAGGAGGTGTCCCCCTTGCTAAAGCTGCTGGCAACGTCCTTGGGCAAGAACCTGCAAGGCCTCAGAACATGATGCTGAACAGAAGATAAAGCTTTTTGTCATTGTTTCCTTCTTTCACTCTCTTCTCTCTCCCTTGCCTTTCTGGTCGCTGTATCACAGCGCCAGCTGAGCAGGGACCTGGTGGCTTCCTTACCTCTGCTGGGCAGGCAGATGGAGACCCTGCAGGAGCTCCACCACATCTTGGTGGCTGCCGCTGGTGCTGACTATGATTTGCCTCCCTTTTCTTCTTCAGACTCATTAAAGTTGTGCTGCATTCCAGCATGGGCCTTGACGTCTTTGTTCCTTCTGTGGTAACTCTTCCAGCCTTCTCAGGGGACAAGCTGGAGGTTTGGGAGGGTGGGACTCCCGGCAGACAATTCTGTCACCTGGAAACATGCAAAAGTCTTTTCATGTTTTCAAGGTTAAAATGAATGTAATTGCTTCTGACAGAGGCTCAGTTTAGTGGATGTCTCACCCTAATTTGGATGCTCTGGGCACAAAGATTGGCTGCTCTCAGATAGGCTTCTCTCCTCTTCCCAATCACACTTGATGTAATCTCCACCCCTGGTCTCTAGCTAACAGGCACCTTGGGCATTTCAAGCAGGCAATTACGAATGAGGCAATTAAGAAACAAATACACCCAGGAATTACCACACTCGCCATGAGGTGCAACAGGGATCAGCCATTTCGTGGCAACAGTTAGGTCCAGCCAACTAGCAATGTTGGTCAGAAACCCGGCACTTCCCCTCTGCTCTATTCTACTACCCACACCCCAGGCCAGGCATGGTAAGACCTTCACAAGGGGTAACAGGGTTCACTCAGATCACTCAGTTGGCAACAGGGACTGGTTTGTCCCTCTGACAGCAATAGAATTTATAGATTTAACCCATGACAACTTGGTTCCTGTACTCTTCTCTGTACACCCACTGGCTTCTGGTCATGGACTGTGCCTCGTTAACAGAGAACAAGACATCTGTAAGTGACCCCCTCACCCTGGGTTTCACAGGCCTCCCAAGGTGTGCACAAGGTCTCACGTGCCATCACTTTCTCCATGTATCTCCTAACCATGGTGGACAAAATGACTTAATTACTTATATGTCGTTGATCACACATCAGAACAAGTGCGTTCCAAGATAGTGTGCAGCTGGCAGGTAAGGAGCTCTCCCCACAAAGTTTTCCTAGGCAACCCTAAGAGTCAGTAAAATTACATGGAGCATGCAGTGGAGTGGAGATACTGTGGTCATGCTCTATGAAAACAAAGGAACGTGGAGACACCCAGGATCCAGGAAATTGCACGTTTACTACTCTGGGTCAAGAGTCTCATCTTTTGATAGATACCACCCTTTGGATAAACTGTGCTCATTATAATCCCTATTAGAATACCAAAACACACCACCACCCCAAAAGCTACCCTCCTCCAAGGTGTGACCACCCCTCACTGAGCTTGTTCATTGAAGTTTTCTAGTCTATACCTTTAAATGAGAAGCAAAGGAAATTTTGATAAATCACAATACAGATATGCATGACTGGAGGCACTCAAGCTCCACTTGAAAGGTAACAAGTAGTATAAAAATGGCCCAAGAGAGGGGGAACTTTAGGAAAGATACGACTGTTGTCAGAGGAGATACCACCACGGACCACCTCTGACTCCTGAGATCAGTCAATGTGCTGAGTCTCTCTTCCCCCCCCATACGGACACCTTTGGGTAAGGTGCAAACACTTGGTCTCACCAAGTGCTGCCCCGGGATACTAAGGAAATTCTTACAGAGTTGCTTTATAATCTAATACAATTGTAACTTTTGCCCGTGCTTTGCAGACAATCACTATCCCTGGCAATCAAAACAAGTCTGTGTATCTGACACTTCAATAAACTATATTTGATTCTGATCCGGCTATGTGAGTCCATGCTGACACTGACACACCGCCCCAGTGTGAGTCCTCTCCATGCGGTGCAGTCCTTCAGGAGCAGACTGCTCCATTACAAGTCGTCCATGGGGTAACAAGTCCTGTCAGCAAACCTGTTCCAGCGCACTCTCCCCTCCCCACAGCCTGGAGGTCCTGCCAGGAGCTTGCTCCAGCGCAAGTTTCCCACAAGTGACAGCCTCCTTCAGGAATCCATTGGGGTCCTTCATGGGCTGCAGGTAGACATCTACTGTCACCTCCATGGGCTGCAGGAGAACCGCCTGCCTCACCATTGTGTTCAGGATGGCTCAGGGGAATCTCTTCTCTGATGTCTGGAGCACATCCTCACTGACCACTGACCACTCTTCCTCCCTGACTTTTGTGTCTGCACACATTCTCACTTGTCTCTCTCTCTCCCTGAGAGCTGTTGTGATGCAGCTCTTTTTTCCCCGTTTCTTAAATATGTTATCAGAGGTGCATTCCTATTTTCACTGAGAGGCTTTGCCCCGGCTAGGTGTGGGACCGTTTTTGGAGCTGACTAACATTGGCTATACTGGACCAAAGAGAATCTTCTAGCAGTTTCCAAATTCAGTTCATGATTACTGTTTGCATCAACGGCTGAGGCCAATCTGAGACTTTCCAGGTGTGCGCATGCTCCACATCATCAGTGGTGATTTCCAGTAGTGATTACATTCAATTTTGGTTATTTGTATTTGTATGTATCTCATTATTTTCATTATTTCCTTAAAAGTACTATAATTATTGCAACATTAAAGGTTCTTTGATATTGTTCCCAATCATTAAGCCTCTCTGACATGTTCACTACTTCCTGATTTTTTTAATTAACATAGGTATATGGCCACTGCATCAGGAGCTCCATATAGCGATACATTTTTGGCATAACAGTCTTTAATGGCCAGCACAGCCCTAATGCTCGGCTGGCATCCAAAGCACAACCCCAAGGCAGGTGCCAGTTTCCCGACAACTTCACCACAAAGAAGACCGCAGGCATGAACCGGGTGCACATCACCTACCTGAACGGAAGGGCGTCAGCGCTTGAGCTGAGACTTCTGCCCAGGCTGACGTGTGCAGACCCCGGAAATGCTTGGGCCTCTCATCCTGGAACTTTGAGAAGCCTTCCTATGGGAAAGCATGAGGCATCAGCCAGGAAATGAAAAGGCAGCAGAGCAGGAAACCAGGACACAGCCCATAGCATGAGCTGGTGTGTTTTGCACTTGACAGGAGCTTCTCAGAAAATTAAGACTTCCACCAAGGCTGCCTCTGGGCCTGAGGCGGTGCAGAACGACTATAAAATGCAGCCCAACTCTCAGCTCTCTCATCCGCTTCTCTCACCTCCTCCTCCTTCTTGGGAACCAGGTGAGTGTGAAGCCCCTTGTCCTGCTGCTTCTAGATCACGTCTTTCCTCTGTGCATGTCCCAGCTGACACGGGCTGTTCTGGCTCAAGGCTGGGAGCTGCTTCTCCTGGGAGAGGGAAAAGGAGGGAAGGTGTCCTGTAGAGGAAATCTGGGACTACGCTGAGGTGGCTGTTAGACTCTGAGCTGGGGTGCATATGCTGTGCAAGGAGGAGGCTTGGTTTTGTTGTGCTTGGGTGCAGTGTTTCTTCTCATGTGTCACCATGCTTTGCTTACCCCTGTACTCTATCCCAGGTGAAGCACCAGCCCCAAGACATGTCCTGCTGTGAGCAGTGCGTACCCTGCTGCCGGCCCTGCGGCCCAACACCCCTGGCCAACAGCTGCAATGAGCCCTGTGTCCGCCAGTGCCAGAGCTCCACCGTTGTCATCCAGCCCTCCCCTGTGGTGGTGGCCCTGCCCGGACCCATCCTCAGCTCCTTCCCACAGAACACCGTTGTGGGCTCCTCCACCTCTGCTGCCGTTGGTAGCATCCTGAGCTGTGAGGGCGTGCCCATCAACTCTGGGGGATTTGATCTCTCCTGCATCACCAGTCGCTACTGTGGCAGGAGGTGTCCCCCTTGCTAAAGCTGCTGGCAACGTCCTTGGGCAAGAACCTGCAAGGCCTCAGAACATGATGCTGAACAGAAGATAAAGCTTTTTGTCATTGTTTCCTTCTTTCACTCTCTTCTCTCTCCCTTGCCTTTCTGGTCGCTGTATCACAGCGCCAGCTGAGCAGGGACCTGGTGGCTTCCTTACCTCTGCTGGGCAGGCAGATGGAGACCCTGCAGGAGCTCCACCACATCTTGGTGGCTGCCGCTGGTGCTGACTATGATTTGCCTCCCTTTTCTTCTTCAGACTCATTAAAGTTGTGCTGCATTCCAGCATGGGCCTTGACGTCTTTGTTCCTTCTGTGGTAACTCTTCCAGCCTTCTCAGGGGACAAGCTGGAGGTTTGGGAGGGTGGGACTCCCGGCAGACAATTCTGTCACCTGGAAACATGCAAAAGTCTTTTCATGTTTTCAAGGTTAAAATGAATGTAATTGCTTCTGACAGAGGCTCAGTTTAGTGGATGTCTCACCCTAATTTGGATGCTCTGGGCACAAAGATTGGCTGCTCTCAGATAGGCTTCTCTCCTCTTCCCAATCACACTTGATGTAATCTCCACCCCTGGTCTCTAGCTAACAGGCACCTTGGGCATTTCAAGCAGGCAATTACGAATGAGGCAATTAAGAAACAAATACACCCAGGAATTACCACACTCGCCATGAGGTGCAACAGGGATCAGCCATTTCGTGGCAACAGTTAGGTCCAGCCAACTAGCAATGTTGGTCAGAAACCCGGCACTTCCCCTCTGCTCTATTCTACTACCCACACCCCAGGCCAGGCATGGTAAGACCTTCACAAGGGGTAACAGGGTTCACTCAGATCACTCAGTTGGCAACAGGGACTGGTTTGTCCCTCTGACAGCAATAGAATTTATAGATTTAACCCATGACAACTTGGTTCCTGTACTCTTCTCTGTACACCCACTGGCTTCTGGTCATGGACTGTGCCTCGTTAACAGAGAACAAGACATCTGTAAGTGACCCCCTCACCCTGGGTTTCACAGGCCTCCCAAGGTGTGCACAAGGTCTCACGTGCCATCACTTTCTCCATGTATCTCCTAACCATGGTGGACAAAATGACTTAATTACTTATATGTCGTTGATCACACATCAGAACAAGTGCGTTCCAAGATAGTGTGCAGCTGGCAGGTAAGGAGCTCTCCCCACAAAGTTTTCCTAGGCAACCCTAAGAGTCAGTAAAATTACATGGAGCATGCAGTGGAGTGGAGATACTGTGGTCATGCTCTATGAAAACAAAGGAACGTGGAGACACCCAGGATCCAGGAAATTGCACGTTTACTACTCTGGGTCAAGAGTCTCATCTTTTGATAGATACCACCCTTTGGATAAACTGTGCTCATTATAATCCCTATTAGAATACCAAAACACACCACCACCCCAAAAGCTACCCTCCTCCAAGGTGTGACCACCCCTCACTGAGCTTGTTCATTGAAGTTTTCTAGTCTATACCTTTAAATGAGAAGCAAAGGAAATTTTGATAAATCACAATACAGATATGCATGACTGGAGGCACTCAAGCTCCACTTGAAAGGTAACAAGTAGTATAAAAATGGCCCAAGAGAGGGGGAACTTTAGGAAAGATACGACTGTTGTCAGAGGAGATACCACCACGGACCACCTCTGACTCCTGAGATCAGTCAATGTGCTGAGTCTCTCTTCCCCCCCCATACGGACACCTTTGGGTAAGGTGCAAACACTTGGTCTCACCAAGTGCTGCCCCGGGATACTAAGGAAATTCTTACAGAGTTGCTTTATAATCTAATACAATTGTAACTTTTGCCCGTGCTTTGCAGACAATCACTATCCCTGGCAATCAAAACAAGTCTGTGTATCTGACACTTCAATAAACTATATTTGATTCTGATCCGGCTATGTGAGTCCATGCTGACACTGACACACCGCCCCAGTGTGAGTCCTCTCCATGCGGTGCAGTCCTTCAGGAGCAGACTGCTCCATTACAAGTCGTCCATGGGGTAACAAGTCCTGTCAGCAAACCTGTTCCAGCGCACTCTCCCCTCCCCACAGCCTGGAGGTCCTGCCAGGAGCTTGCTCCAGCGCAAGTTTCCCACAAGTGACAGCCTCCTTCAGGAATCCATTGGGGTCCTTCATGGGCTGCAGGTAGACATCTACTGTCACCTCCATGGGCTGCAGGAGAACCGCCTGCCTCACCATTGTGTTCAGGATGGCTCAGGGGAATCTCTTCTCTGATGTCTGGAGCACATCCTCACTGACCACTGACCACTCTTCCTCCCTGACTTTTGTGTCTGCACACATTCTCACTTGTCTCTCTCTCTCCCTGAGAGCTGTTGTGATGCAGCTCTTTTTTCCCCGTTTCTTAAATATGTTATCAGAGGTGCATTCCTATTTTCACTGAGAGGCTTTGCCCCGGCTAGGTGTGGGACCGTTTTTGGAGCTGACTAACATTGGCTATACTGGACCAAAGAGAATCTTCTAGCAGTTTCCAAATTCAGTTCATGATTACTGTTTGCATCAACGGCTGAGGCCAATCTGAGACTTTCCAGGTGTGCGCATGCTCCACATCATCAGTGGTGATTTCCAGTAGTGATTACATTCAATTTTGGTTATTTGTATTTGTATGTATCTCATTATTTTCATTATTTCCTTAAAAGTACTATAATTATTGCAACATTAAAGGTTCTTTGATATTGTTCCCAATCATTAAGCCTCTCTGACATGTTCACTACTTCCTGATTTTTTTAATTAACATAGGTATATGGCCACTGCATCAGGAGCTCCATATAGCGATACATTTTTGGCATAACAGTCTTTAATGGCCAGCACAGCCCTAATGCTCGGCTGGCATCCAAAGCACAACCCCAAGGCAGGTGCCAGTTTCCCGACAACTTCACCACAAAGAAGACCGCAGGCATGAACCGGGTGCACATCACCTACCTGAACGGAAGGGCGTCAGCGCTTGAGCTGAGACTTCTGCCCAGGCTGACGTGTGCAGACCCCGGAAATGCTTGGGCCTCTCATCCTGGAACTTTGAGAAGCCTTCCTATGGGAAAGCATGAGGCATCAGCCAGGAAATGAAAAGGCAGCAGAGCAGGAAACCAGGACACAGCCCATAGCATGAGCTGGTGTGTTTTGCACTTGACAGGAGCTTCTCAGAAAATTAAGACTTCCACCAAGGCTGCCTCTGGGCCTGAGGCGGTGCAGAACGACTATAAAATGCAGCCCAACTCTCAGCTCTCTCATCCGCTTCTCTCACCTCCTCCTCCTTCTTGGGAACCAGGTGAGTGTGAAGCCCCTTGTCCTGCTGCTTCTAGATCACGTCTTTCCTCTGTGCATGTCCCAGCTGACACGGGCTGTTCTGGCTCAAGGCTGGGAGCTGCTTCTCCTGGGAGAGGGAAAAGGAGGGAAGGTGTCCTGTAGAGGAAATCTGGGACTACGCTGAGGTGGCTGTTAGACTCTGAGCTGGGGTGCATATGCTGTGCAAGGAGGTGGCTTGGTTTTGTTGTGCTTGGGTGCAGTGTTTCTTCTCATGTGTCACCATGCTTTGCTTACCCCTGTACTCTATCCCAGGTGAAGCACCAGCCCCAAGACATGTCCTGCTGTGAGCAGTGCGTACCCTGCTGCCGGCCCTGCGGCCCAACCCCACTGGCCAACAGCTGCAATGAGCCCTGTGTCCGCCAGTGCCAGAGCTCCACCGTTGTCATCCAGCCCTCCCCCGTGGTGGTGGCCCTGCCCGGACCCATCCTCAGCTCCTTCCCACAGAACACCGTTGTGGGCTCCTCCACCTCTGCTGCCGTTGGCAGCATCCTGAGCTGTGAGGGCGTGCCCATCAACTCTGGGGGATTTGATCTCTCCTGCATCACCAGTCGCTACTGTGGCAGGAGGTGTCCCCCTTGCTAAAGCTGCTGGCAACGTCCTTGGGCAAGAACCTGCAAGGCCTCAGAACATGATGCTGAACAGAAGATAAAGCTTTTTGTCATTGTTTCCTTCTTTCACTCTCTTCTCTCTCCCTTGCCGTTCTGGTCGCTGTATCACAGCGCCAGCTGAGCAGGGACCTGGTGGTTTCCTTACCTCTGCTGGGCAGGCAGATGGAGACCCTGCAGGAGCTCCACCATATCTTGGTGGCTGGCCCTTTTGCTGACTATGATTTGCCTCCCTTTTCTTCTTCAAATTCATTAAAGTTTTGCTGCATTCAAACATGGGCCTCAATGTCTTCAGTCCTTCTGTGACAACCCTTCCCGTCCTCTGAATGGAAAGCTGGAGGTAGGGGAGGGTGGGACTCCCGGCAGACAATTCTGTCACCTGGAAACATGCAAAAGTCTTTTCATGTTTTCAAGGTTAAAATGAATGTAATTGCTTCTGACAGAGGCTCAGTTTAGTGGATGTCTCACCCTAATTTGGATGCTCTGGGCACAAAGATTGGCTGCTCTCAGATAGGCTTCTCTCCTCTTCCCAATCACACTTGATGTAATCTCCACCCCTGGTCTCTAGCTAACAGGCACCTTGGGCATTTCATGCAGGCAATTACGAATGAGGCAATTAAGAAACAAATGCACCCAGGAATTACCACACTTATCATGAGGTGCAACAGGGATCAGCCATTTCGTGGCAACAGTTAGGTCCAGCAAACCAGCAATGTTGGTCAGAAACCAGGCACTTCCCCTCTGCTCTATTCTACTACCCACACCCCAGGCCAGGCATGGTAAGACCTTCACAAGGGGTAACAGGGTTCACTCAGATCACTCAGTTGGCAACAGGGACTGGTTTGTCCCTCTGACAGCAATAGAATTTATAGATTTAACCCATGACAACTTGGTTCCTGTACTCTTCTCTGTACACCCACTGGCTTCTGGTCATGGACTGTGCCTCGTTAACAGAGAACAAGACATCTGTAAGTGACCCCCTCACCCTGGGTTTCACAGGCCTCCCAAGGTGTGCACAAGGTCTCACGTGCCATCACTTTCTCCATGTATCTCCTAACCATGGTGGACAAAATGACTTAATTACTTATATGTCGTTGATCACACATCAGAACAAGTGCGTTCCAAGATAGTGTGCAGCTGGCAGGTAAGGAGTTCTCCCCACAAAGTTTTCCTAGGCAGCCCTAAGAGTCAGTAAAATTACGTGGAGCATGCAGTGGAGTGGAGATACTGTGGTCATGCTCTATGAACACAAAGGAACGTGGAGACGTCCAGGATCCAGGAAACTGCACATTTACTACTCTGGATCAAGAGTCTCATCTTTTGATAGATACCACCCTTTGGATAAACTGTGCTCATTATAATCTCTATTAGAATACCAAAACACATCACCACCACAAAAACTACCCTCCTCCAAGATGTGACCACCCCTCACTGAGCTTGTTCATTGAAGTTTTCTAGTCTATACCTTTAAATGAGAAGTAAAGAAAATTTTTATTAATTTTGATCAGAATCAAATACAGTTTATTGAAGCAACAGAGAAACAGATTTGTTTTGATTGACAGTGAAAGTGACTGTCAGCAAAGCATGTGCAGCCGTTACAATTGTATTAGGTTATGAGCAGCTCTCTGAAGATTTCCTAAATATCATGGGGCAGCACTTGGTGATACCAAGTGCTGTATATTTCTTGTTCTCCATTAAGGCCCAGTACAAGAGCAGAAGCCAGCAGGTGCCCAGACAAGAGTACAGGAACCAAGGTATCATGGGTTAAATCTATTAATTCTGTTGCTGTCAAGGGGACAAACCAGCCGCTGTTGCTGACTATAGAGAATCCAGTCACACCTTGTGAAGTTCTTCCTGTGCCTGGCCTGAGGTGTGGGTAGTAGAATAGAGCAGAGGTCAAATGTCAGGTTTCTGACCAATATTGCCGGTTTGTTGGACCGAACTGTTGCCATGAAGTGACTGATCCCTGTTACAGAACATGCCATGTCATGGGAGCATTTGTTTCTTAATTGCCTCATTCGTAATTGCCTGCTTGAAATGCCCAAGGCGCCTGTTAGCTAGAGACTGAGCATGGAGTTTATATGAAGTGTGCATGGAAAGAGGAGAGAACCCCATCTAAGAGCAGCCAAACTATGTGTCCAGAGGGTGAGACATCCACTAAACTGAGTATCTGTCAGAAGCAATTACATTAATTTTAACCTTGAAAACATGAAAAGAATTTCCCATGTTGCCAGGTGACAGAATTGTCTGCAGGGAGTCCCACTATCCCATACCTCTAGCTTCTCATTCAGAGGGCTGGAAGGGTTGTCACAGAAAGAAGGAAGACATTGAGGCCCATGTTTGAATGCAGCACAACTTTAATGAGTCTGAAGAAGAAAAGGGAGGCAAATCATAGTCAGCACAAGATATGGTGGAGCTCCTGCAGGGTCTCCATCTGCCTGCCCAGCAGAGGTAAGGAAGCCACCAGGTCCCTGCTCAGCTGGCGCTGTGATACAGCGACCAGAACAGCAAGGGAGAGAGAAGAGAGTGAGAGAAGGAAACAATGACAAAAAGCTTTATCTTCTGTCCAGCATCATGTTCTAAAGTCTTACGAATTCTTGCCCAATGATATTGGCAGCAGCTTTAGCAGGGAGGGCACCTCCTGCCACAGTAGCGACTGGTGATGCAGGAGAGATCAAAGCCCCCAGAGTTGATGGGCACACCCTCACAGCTCAGGATGCTGCCAACAGCAGCGGAGGTGGAGGAGCCCACAACGGTGTTCTGTGGGAAGGAGCTGAGGATGGGTCCGGGCAGGGTCACCACCACGGGGGAGGGCTGGATGACAACGGTGGAGCTCTGGCACTGGCGGACACAGGGCTCATTGCAGCTGTTGGCCAGTGGGGTTGGGCCGCAGGTCTGGCAGCAGGGTACGCACTGCTCACAGCAGGACATCTCTCCTGGAGCTGGTGCTTCCCCTGCAATAGGGTACAGGTTAAGCAAAGCATGGTGACACATGAGAAGCTGCACTTCACCCAAGTACAGCAGAGCCACATCTTCCCCTATGCAGCACACACTGCTCAGCTCAAAGCCCAACAGCTACCTGAACTATAAAATGGAATCCCTCTGCAGAACACCTTCCCTGCCCTTTCATCTCCCATAACAATCAGCTCCCAGCCTTGAGCCAGAACAGCCTGTGTCAGCAGGGACATGCCCAGAGGAAAGACCTGGTCTAGAAGCTGCAGGATAAGGGGCTTCACACTCACCTGGTTCCCAAGGAGGAGGAGGAGGTGAGAGAAGCGGATGAGAGAGCTGAGAGTTGGGCTGCATTTTATAGTCGTTCTGCACCGCCTCAGGCCCAGAGGCAGCCTTGGTGGAAGTCTTAATTTTCTGAGAAGCTCATGTCAAGTGCCAACCACACCAGCTCATGCTATGGGCTGTGTCCTGGTTTCCTGCTCTGCTGCCTTTTCATTTCCTGGCTGATGCCTCATGCTTTCCCATAGGAAGGCTTCTCTAAGTTCCAGGATGAGAGGCCCAATCACTTCCGGGGCCGACAAATGCCAGCATGGGCAGAAGCCTCAGCTCAAGCGTTGACGGCCTCCTGTGCAGGTGGGTGATTTCCACCCGGTTCATGCCTGTGGTCTTCTTTGTGGTAACGTTTTCAATAAACTGGCACCTGCCTTGGGGTTGTCCTCTGGATGCCAGCCAAACATTAGGGCTGTGCTGGCCATTAAAGACTGTTATGCCAAAAATGTATCGCTATATGAAGTAGCTAATGCAGTGGCCATATACCTATTTTAATTGGAAAAGATAGATTTCTTTTTCCCTGCTCAGGACGGAAGGCAAAAAGGAATGTGGCAGAGAGGCATAATGATTGGAAAAAATATCAAACATGTTTTAATGGTGTAATAATATTACTTTTAAGGGAGATATGTACAAATACACAGGTAACTAATATTGAATATAATCACTGCTGGCAATCACCACTGATGCTGCAGAGCAGGCAGGCACCAGGGAAGTTTCAAAGTGGTCTCAGCAGTAGATGTGAACCGGAATCATGAACTGGATTTGGAAACTGAAATCAGGATCTCATGGATCAGGATCGAGCATAGAAGAATGGAGGGAATCCTTCTCTGACACTAGGCATTAAAGAAGAGGGCTAGATCTCAAGTGATCCCTTCACTTTATATTAAGATATCTATAGAATGGAATACAATGCTGGTTTCTTTTGGGTCGCCCGTTCCACATACTTCTGCTTGGAGGTGTGATGTTTTATTTCTTGGCACCCCAAAGAGGTACACACATGTATTGGGTTTGCATGGCTAGGTTTCATTAGTGGGGGCTGCAGGGGCAGCGTCTGTGAGAAGCTGCTAGAAACTTCTCATAGGTCAAATAGAGCTAATGCCAGTGAGCTCCAAAGAAGGACCTGATGCTGTCCAAGGCTGAGCCTATCAGTGACAGTGGGAACGCATCTGTGACAACATATAGAAGAAGCAGGGAAAAAAAGAACTGCATCACAACAGCTCGCAGAGAGCAGGTTTACTGATAGAGCTTGTTATGCTGCAGGGGATCTGGAGCAGTCTGCTTCTGAAGGACTGCACCCCATGAACAGGACTCATGTTGGGTTAGTTTGTCAAGAACTGTCTACCATTAACCCCAGGAAGATGAGAGGAGTGGGAGAAGAATGTTATTTTTAAGATATGGTTGTATTTCTCACCACTCTTACTTTGACTGTTAGTATGTCTAACTAATTTCCCCAGACTGAGTCTCTTTTGCCTGGAATGGTAACTGTGAGTGATCTCCCTGTCCTTATCTGGAACCATAAGCTCTCCATTGTATTTTCTCTCCCCCATCCAGCTGAGAATGGGGAGTGATAGAGTGGCTGTCCTGGGCACCTGGACACCAAGCAGGGTCAAAACATTACCACATGGTTCAGTTGTTTCCTCAGTTACAATAGGAGCAAGTATAATCAAGACCCTTTCTGCATACTAATCCATGGTAGTAACCATAAACATCAGGCTTGTCTCTTTTAGTAACTGACGCTGTCTGAAAACTGTATGCTGTTAACTTGACAAAGCGCAGTCTCTTAGACACAGCTGAAATGTGTCCGTGGGCAACAATGAGCAATCATCAGAGAGCAATGCAGACAGCAATAGAAAAAGATGCAGCCTGGCCTCTCCCATGGCACTCTATGAGCAGTCTTCTGGTTTTAGTTAAAAGAGATCCAATCTTGTTCAGTTATTTTATTTTCAGCTCAGTCCGTTGTAGGGGATGGCAATTTCTACGTCTGAAGTGTATTGATAGGCACTTTCTTTGTTTAGAAAAGTCTTCACCTGTTTTTGGAAGGAAAGGAGGAGGAAAGCAAGCACCCTTATTTGGTCTCACAGCCACTCCAGACACAACCCTTGAGAGACAGCTGGAAGAGAAGCAGTAGAGTGGTGTCCATTTCCTGATAACTATGCCACAAAGAAGAACACAGACATGACCCAGGTGCTTATCATACACCTGAACAGAAGGCTGTAGGCACTTGAGCTGAGTCTTTCACCTGTACTGATGTGTGTCTGCCCCAGAAATGCTTGGGTGTCTCCCCGTGACACTTGCAGAAGTATTCCTATGGGAAATCACGTGTCATCAGCCAGGATACGAAAAGGCAGCAGAGAAGGAAAACAGGACACAGCCCATAGCAGGAACTGGTGTGGTTTGCACGTGACATGAGCTTCTCAGAAAATTATGACTTCCATCAAGGCTGCCTTTGGGCCTGAGGCGGTGCAGAACGACTATAAAATGCAGCCCAACTCTCAGCTCTCTCATCCACTTCTCTCACCTCCTCCTCCTCCTTGGGAACCAGGTGAGTGTGAAGCCCCTCATCCTGCTGCTTCTAGACCAGGTCTTTTCTCTGTGCATGTCCCAGCTGACACGGGCTGTTCTGGCTCAAGGCTGGGAGCTGCTTCTCCTGGGAGAGGGAAAAGGAGGGAAGGTGTCCTGTAGAGGAAATCTGGGACTACGCTGAGGTGGTTGTTAGACTCTGAGCTGGGGTGCATATGCTGTGCAAGGAGGTGGCTTGGTTTTATTGTGCTTGGGTGCAGTGTTTCTTCTCATGTGTCACCATGCTTTGCTTACCCCTGTACTCTATCCCAGGTGAACCACCAGCTCCAAGAAAGATGTCCTGTGAGCAGTGTGTACCCTGCTGCCGGCCCTGTGGCCCAACCCCACTGGCCAACAGCTGCAATGAGCCCTGTGTCCGGCAGTGCCAGAACTCCACCATTGTCATCCAGCCCTCCCCCGTGGTGGTGACCCTGCCTGGCCCCATCCTCAGCTCCTTCCCACAGAACACCGTTGTGGGCTCCTCCACCTCTGCTGCTGTTGGCAGCATCCTGAGCTGTGAGGGCGTGCCCATCAACTCTGGGGGCTTTGATCTCTCCTGCATCACCAACCGCTACTGTGGCAGGAGGTGTCCCCCTTGCTAAAGCTGCTGGCAACATCCTTGGGCAAGAACCTGCAAGACCTCAGAACATGATGCTGAACAGAAGATAGAGCTTTTTGTCATTGTTTCCTTCTTTCACTCTCTTCTCTCTCCCTTGCTTTTGTGCTTGCTGTCTCTCAATGTCAGCCAAGGAGAGACCTGGTGGCCTCCGTTCCTCTGTCAGGTAGGCAGATGGAGACCCTGCAGGAGCTCCACCACATCTTGGTGGCTGCCGCTTGTGCTGATTATGATTTGCCTCCCTTTTCTTCTTCAAATTCATTAAAGTTTTGCTGCATTCAAACATGGGCCCCGATGTCTTTGTTCCTTCTGTGGTAAATCTTCCAGCCTTCTCAGGGGACAAGCTGGAGGTTTGGGAGGGTGGGACTCCCGGCAGACAATTCTGTCACCTGGAAACATGCAAAAGTCTTTTCATGTTTTAAAGGTTAAAATGAATGTAATTGCTTCTGACAGATACTCAGTTTAGTGGATGTCTCACCCTAATTTGGATGCTCTGGGCACAAAGATCAGCTTCTCTCAGATAGGGTTCTCTCCTCTCCTCTTCCCAATCACACTTGATGTAATCTGCTCACCCGATCTCTAGCTAACAGGCACCTTGGGTATTTCAACCAGGCAATTACGAATGAGGCAATTAAGAAACAAATGCACCCAGGAATCATCACACTTGCCATGAGGTGCAACAGCGGTCAGCCATTTCGTGGCAACAGTTAGGTTCAGGAAACCAACAATGTTGGTCAGAAACCTGACATTTGCCCTCAGTCAGCCACAGGAGCTGGTTTGTCCCTCTGACAGCAACAGAATTAATAGATTGAACCCATGACAGCTTGGTTCCTGTACTCTTGTCTGGGCACCCGCTGGCTTCTGCTCTTGTACTGTGCCTCGTTAACAGAGAACAAGACATCTGTAAGTGACTCCCTCCCTTGGGTTTCACAGACCTCCCAGGGTGTGCACAAGGCCCCACGTGCCATCACTTTCTCCATGTATCTCCTAACCATGGTGGACAACAGCCTCCTCACTGTCACTGTGTGGAGCAATCAGCCCCTGCAATTCATGATGCTTTTCTTCTCCCTCATCAGGTTTTCTTTGTGGAGGTCTGCTACACCACCACTGTGTCAAAATGATGAAAACTTTCTTGTGGCCTCAGGAAAATCATTTATGTAGCTGCTAGGATCCAAGTCCTCTGGCTTGGCCTTTGGTGGTCCTGACATCCCTGCAACTTATCAAGATGCGATAGCACAGGAGGGCAGATAATCTCATCCAGGCTCCCTTTCCCATGAAACATTGGACCAGAAGATCCTTGAAGGTCTGACACACTGAGTTTGGCTGCGTGAGTATGTTGCTCCCCTCATGAAGGATGGCCTTCTAAACCCAGGGCTGTTACGAGATCAAAGACATATTGGTGCATTGCATTAGTAATAATGAGTTGAGTATCATTCAGAACCTAAGTCTAGACAACCCCAGTCCCTCTGATATCTGAGGACAAGCCTGAACGTGAGGGGATTTATCTTCTGCCAAACTGATTTGCCTTTTTTTTTTTTTTTGGAGCAGAATACGTTACCACTTTTCCTCAAATACAATTGTTGCCTCTTCTATTGCAACAGCAAATCTTGCCTCTCTTGACCCTGCCTAGTTTCTGCAACAGAAATTATTGCCTCTTTTATTGCAAGAGTGGCAACATATTCACAGGACCAAACTCAGTGTGTCAGTGTCAACAGGAACTCACATGGCCAGATCAGAATCAAATACAGTTTACTGAAGTAACAGAGAAACAGATTTGTTTTGATTGACAGTGATAGTGACTGTCAGCAAAGCATGTGCAGCAGTTACAGTTGTATTAGGTTATGAGCAGCTCTCTGAAGATTTCCTAAGTATCACGGGGCAGCAATTGGTGATACCAAGTCTTGTTCTTCCTTTAACAAGACCTAGTACAAGAGCAGAAGCCAGCAGGTGCCCAGACAAGAGTACAGGAACCAAGGTATCATGGGTTAAATCTAATAATAAATCTAATAATTCTGTAGCTGTCAGAGGGACAAACCTGTGCCTGACTGGGAGAACTGAGAGAACCCTGTCACCCCTTGTGAAGGTCTTACCATGCCTGGCCTGGGGTGTGGGTAGTAGAATAGAGCAGAGGGGAAGTGCCAGGTTTCTGACCAACATTTCTGGTTTGCTGGACCTAGCTGGTGCTACGAAATGGCTGATCCCTGTTGCACCTCATGATAAGTGTGGTAATTCCTGGGTGCATTTGTTTCTTAATTGCCTCATTTGTAATTGCCTGCTTGAAATGCCCAGGGTGCCTGTTAGCTAGAGACCAGGGGTGGAGATTACATCAAGTGTGATTGGGAAGAGGAGAGGAGAGAACCCTATCTGAGAGAAGCCAATCTTTGTGCCCAGAGCATCCAAATTAGGGTGAGACATCCACTAAACTGAGCCTCTGTCAGAAGCAATTACATTCATTTTAACCTTGAAAACATGAAAAGAATTTCCCATGTTGCCAGGTGACAGAATTGTCTGCCGGGAGTCCCACCCTCCCCTACCTCCAGCTTTCCATTCAGAGGACTGGAAGGGTTGTCACTGAAGGACTGAAGACATTGAGGCCCATGTTTGAATGCAGCAAAACTTTAATGAATTTGAAGAAGGAAAGGGAGGCAAATCATAGTCAGCAAAAGGGCCAGCCACCAAGATATGGTGGAGCTCCTGCAGGGTCTCCATCTGCCTGCCCAGCAGAGGTAAGGAAACCACCAGGTCCCTGCTCAGCTGGCGCTGTGATACAGTGACCAGAACGGCAAGGGAGAGAGAAGAGAATGAGAGAAGGAAACAGTGAGAAAAAGCTCTGTCTTCTGTCCAGCATCATGTTCTGAGGTCTTGCAGGTTCTTAACCAAGGATGTTGCCAGCAGCTTTAGCAGGGGGGGCACCTCCTGCCACAGTAGCGACTGGTGATGCAGGAGAGATCAAAGCCCCCAGAGTTGATGGGCACGCCCTCACAGCTCAGGATGCTGCCAACGGCAGCGGAGGTGGAGGAGCCCACGGCGGTGTTCTGTGGGAAGGAGCTGAGGATGGGTCCGGGCAGGGTCACCACCACGGGGGAGGGCTGGATGACAATGGTGGAGCTCTGGCACTGGCGGACACAGGGCTCATTGCAGCTGTTGGCCAGTGGGGTTGGGCCGCAGGGCTGGCAGCAGGGTACGCACTGCTCACAGCAGGACATCTCTCTTGGAGCTGATGGTTCACCTGGGATGGAGTAAAGGGTAAGCAAAGCATGTTAACATATGAGAAGCAACACTGCACTCAAGCACAGCAGAACCACACCTTCTTCTAGTCCATCACACACTGCCCAGCTCGAAGGCCAACAGCCACCTCAACTGTGTCACAGAATCCCTCTGCAGAACACCTTCTTTCTCTTCCCTCTCCCATAACAATCAGCTCCCAGCCTTGAGCCAGAGCAGCCCATGTCAGCTGGGACATGCAGAGAGGAAAAACTTTGTCTAGAAGCTGCAGGATGAGGGGCTTCACACTCACCTGATTCCCAAGGAGGAGGAGGCTAGAGAAGAGGATGAGACAGCTGAGAGTTGGGCTGTCTTTTATAGTGGTCCTACACCGCCTCAGAGGCAGCCTTGGTGGAAGTCCTAATTTTCTGAGAAGCTCATGTCACGTGCAAACCACACCAGCTCATGCTATGGGCTGTGTCCTGGTTTCCTGCTCTGCTGCCTTTTCATTTCCTGGCTGATGTCTCGTGGTTTCCCACAGGAACACTTCTGTAAGTTCCAGGATGTGACAGCCAAGCTTTTCTGGGGCAGACACACATCAGTACAGGTGAAAGACTCAGCTCAAGTGCCTACAGCCTCCTGTTCAGGCAGGTGATGTGCACCTGGGTCATTCATATTGTTTTCTTTACTGCAAAGCAGTCAGGAAATGGGAACTGCTCTCATGCTTCTCTTCTGGATGCCTTTCAAATGTTACCAATTTACTGGCCATTGTAGATTGAAATATTTTTTTGGTTCATTTTGCGTCACTTGTCCCAACCACTTACTCCTGGTAGAGTGACCCTTTCATTTTCCAGTACATCTAATGTAGTGTATATGATTTAGCAGTGACTTTAGTTACTATAGAAGCATGTATAATCTAAAACTTTTCAGCATACCAATCCTTAATATTAATTGTGAACACATTAACACTTCCAGTAGGAGATACTCTTTGAAAAAAAGTTCTTTCAACTTCAGAAAATGTTGTCTCTTAGTAGAGACATAGCTGAAAATTAAAGCCACTGAACAGAGTTAGTTCTCTTTTAGGGCAAACCAGTATAATGCTCGAGAACTCCCTTGGGAAATTACTTGTCACATCCTTTGGTGTTGCTCCCTGCATCCCCCTGTGATGTGTAGTCATTGTTGCATGCAGGTAGTTTTCTGCTGGAAGGGTTTGAATGGCATGATGACACAAGCAAGTCTCTCACGAAAATTTTGCTGGGCTCATTTGCATTAAATACTCTCTGTGCAGTCACTGCTCCTCCTCAGGGAACACCAGGAGCATGCCTAGAGCCTGTTTTTTCCCTGAGGATCTTCAGTCCCCTTCTGCCGGAGTGGTCCCTAATATCTCCTCAGCAGAGTTGCCAGTTCCTGAAATTTCCTTGGTTTTGTAGAGTACAGATTTTTGCATTGTGCCATGCAGATGTGCAAGATACAGAAGTGCGCAGACAAAGACAAGAAGAAGTAAAGTTGATGGCATCCTTCAACCTTCGTTGGTGGAACCAACACAGAAACTCAGACTGGTGATCTCTGTCTTTACCCACCCTGTGCCACCCCCGCCTTTCCCTTTCCCCTTTCTCACTAGCTAATGCAAGGCATATCATACTGATTGCTTAGTTTAGACTTACTTTCTTCCTTGTAATTGTTAAGTATAATACTGCCTGTTAAAAGTTGTTATATGTCTTTTTTCCTTCTTATCATTAGGTTGCTAGTGTGTGGTACCAAGTCTTTTCCTGATTATCATTAAGTCATATTATATTGCCGGTCCTAACATGCCTTTTATCTAAAACCAATTATCATGAGTCTGATCTCTACATTGTGAAAAATTAATAAATGTTCCTGTATGGACCTTGAGACTTGTCTCACCATTGTCCACTCTATTGGGGAATTACAAATCTAAGTCACTTGTCCCCCTCTCCTGGACGGGATGTGACATCAATACCACAGCAATTCTGCAGCTCCTCAGCCAGGTGCTGAGTGAGTCAGGGTCCTAGACCTTGCACAAATGGCTGTAAAAGGGACTGGAGTCCAGGTGTTGCTCTGCTGTGAGATGGAGGATAGTTTGGCAAAGCCAACTAGAGGCAGTGCGTCTTACGGATGGCCCCTTTCCTTTGATCAGCTTGATATGATAATTGCCAGATGGTGCTGCTGGGATGCTTCAGGCAGAGCCTTCCCATTGATGCTGCTTTTAAGCTGAAGTTCTAACACTCATCCCCAATCCGAGTTACAGCTCTAGCTATGACACATCTGTGTACTTGGACATGCACCCCACAGACCTCAGTTTGAACTCTGTCATGTGTATGACTTCCCAGGTTGACCTGAGATCTGCCTCGTCTCTGTGAATGCACCTGGTGATCACTGGACTTTGTTGATCCCTGATTATTGCCATGTGGTCTCATCCTGATGTTGACTCACTGATTCACTCTTCTTATTGTTTGACCCTCACTCACTTAGCCCTCACTCACTTCACCCAGCTGGTATGGAGGGATGAGTTGGAAGCATAAAACTGAGAAAAATCATGGGCTGAGATAAAGGTAGTTTTAAAAACAAACAAAAAAAAAAGTACAAGAAAAAAACCAACAAAAGGCAACAAGAAGAAAGGTGTGAGAATATAATGGAAGACTGCCAAAGAGGACCGTAGGTACATTCAGGCAACTTGTAGCAGGGGTGTTGGAAAACACATACATCACACTAGATTACTTCTTGGCCTTGTGCACTCAACCAGCAGCACATCTGAACTTAGGTAACAGAGGCCTGGGATAGATGCAGGTGCATGTCTTGCACCCCTGCCCCTCCGGGGAAGGTAGGAACTCAAGCAGAGCAGCACACAAAGCATAATGAAGCAGCCGGGGAGATCTTGTGCCTGCAGTGCTGCTTGTCATGCTGCTTGCGTGATCGCTGCCTGAGTGCCTCTCTCTGGGTGCTGCTGCGAAGGTTCTTCAGATTCTCAGGTAGAAAGAGTAAATCTACTGTTTGCATTTCAGCTGTGGTTTGTGGTTGTTTCTGTGTTGTGTCTGTTTTGGTCCTTGCAAAAGGAAAATAAAACAAGAAAAACAAGCAATGCAAAATGAAGCAATTGCTGACCACTAACTGACCGATGCTCAACCAGTCCCTGAATATTGGCAGCCCCTGTCAGCTTCACCTCCCAGTTTTATTATGGAGTATGACAACATATGGTACTTTTATTAATTTAGGATGAACTATCCTGCCTGCATCCCCTCTCAACTTATTGTGCACCTGAAGCATACTCACTGGCAGGGCAGTCTAAGGAGCAGAAAAGGCTTTGATGATGTGTGAGCACTGTTTGGCAGCAATTAAAACATCCCTGTACTATCACCATTGCTTTCAGTAAAAATACATAAGCCCCATACAAGCTACTATGGAGAAAGTCAACTCTATCCCAGGCAAAACCAGCACAATCACTGACCTGCCTTTCCAGCTTGACCCCAGACATAAGTAAGACAAGAGCCTGAGCTGGAACAGGAGGAGGATAACTTAAAATTATGTGTGCACTTGTGATCTTACAGGGGTTTGGGGAAAGCTGGAGTAGGTCTCATGTGGAGTGTGCAGTGTCTCTGCAACACAGAATGCAGAATTGTGACAAAGCAACAAAGAAAAAGGAGAGAAAGTAGGAAGTGGAAGAAGAGTATGAAAGGTATTGGCCATGTTTTCAGAGATGCCAGACTGGCCCCTTCCGAAGGGTTGACACCCGTTGCAGTAGGAGCAGAGTATGCTCAGTCCCTCTCAGAACAGTGGCCACAATATCCGTAGTTCATCCTGGCATCACCTTCTGTGTTCCTGAGACTTCTAGTTCGGGCTGTCACCAGTGGCTTTAGCAAGGGGGCATTTTCTGCAGCCACAGCAGTGATTGTCAATACAGGACAGATCAAAGCTCCCAGAGTTGATGAACACAGGGTTCATTGCAGCTGTTGGCCACTGGGGTTGAGCCACAGGGCTGGTAGGGTAGGCACTTGTCAGGGCAGGGGATGTCTTGGGGATGGTGCTTCAGCTGGGAGAGAGGGCAGGGAAGAAGCAGAGCACTGGGACAGCTGAGGAACAACTGCAACTCCACCCAAAGGAAGCCAAAGCACCTGCTTGGTGGAGAGATAGAGGCTGTGTACAGGGAACAAGGGTTTCTTTGCCTCAGCCAGTGGGTCTTTCAGGGAGCAGCCAGGCCAGGGATGCTCCTGCCTAGCCTTTAGCAATGTCACCTCAGCCTAACCTCAGCATCTCTGCATGACAGAACATCTTTGCTCTGCCCTCTCCCCTGACCACAATCTCAGAACACTAACATAAGACCAAGGAGCAGGTATCATCTGAGTTGTCCTTGAAGGCAAGATGCTGTCCTAGAGGAGGACATGGAGTAGAAAAGATAATTCTAACTCACCTGCATCTAAAGGAGAAGGAGGTGATAGAAGTGGTTGAGAGAGTGACCAGTTGAACTGGATTTTGTATTGTCTTCACCCTGCCTCAGGCCCAAAGGCAGCCTCTGCATAAGCAACAATTTTCCTGCTTGCTCCTAATGAACAGAATCATCACAGGTAATGACACGACAGGTGTTCCTGTTTCCCTCTACGCTGTTATTGCGTTTCCTGGTTTATGTCATGCCCGTTTTCTTATAGATGCTTCTTTTGAGTGCTGGGAAGAGATGTCACAGGATTTCTGGGCAAGGATGTGCCAGTGTGGGCAGAAGACACAGACCAAGTGCTAGAGGGGTCCAGCGGAAGTAGTTGATGTCAGCCCAGGGCACTCTCATGTGGGGTTTTTTTTTTGTGATTCCGCTTACAGAAAGGCCTCCAGCTGCTCCTAGTCCTGCAGACTTAGTTGGTTTGCTGAGACCTTACTTTGTTTTCATGTCAAAACCAATGGGCATTAAATGGGCACTAGGAGTCCAAGCCTTTTTAAATGCTTGCAAATTCTTTTTGATGTATGGTTCTTATATAGATGTTTAGAAGAAGAAAGAGACCATATAAACCTTCTCTTCTATAAAACAAATTCAGGTTGGATGAGGCTTTGAGCAACTCATCTATTGAAATAATTCCCAGCCCATGGCAGAAGTTTTGGAGAAGGTGATTTTTATAAGTTCCTTCCAATCCAAAGCATTCTATGAGTTCACCATTCTATGGAGATGAGGGTTGCATATTCAGGAACAGACAAAGTCCTTGAAGCCACAGAAAGAAATCTAGTTCATAGAATCATAGAATGGCCTAAGTTGGAAGGGACCTTAGAGATCATCTAATCCAACCTTTCTGTCATGGAAGGGACACCTCTCTACTAGATCAGGTTACTCAAGGCCTCATCCAATCTGGCCTTAAACATCTCCAGGGAGAGGACATCCACAACTTCTCTGGACAATTTATTCTAAAGTCTTGCCACCCTCGTACTGAAGATCCTTTTTTTCCTAAGATCCAATCTAAACCTCTCACCCTCTAATTTAAATCCATTTCCTCTTGTCCCGTTGGTGGAAATTCTGGTAAAAATTCCCCCCCCAGCCTTCCTATAGGATCCCTTCAGGTGTTGGAAGGCAGTTATAAGGTCACCCCGGAGTCTTCTCTTTTCAAAACTGAACAATCCCAGCTCTTCAACCTGTCCTCATAGCAGAGGTCCTTCAGCCCCTGGATCATCTTTGTGGCCTTCTCTGAACTTGTTCCAACAGATCTATGTCCCTCTGGTGGGGACACCAGAACTGGACGCAGTATTTGAGTTGGGGTCTCACAAGAGAAGAGTGAAGGAGGAGAAATAGTTCAATGTTAGAAGAGAGGAAATGATGCAGTAGTAGGCATGGGCATATATGGTGATGCAAATTATGCAGAAAATACTTGGTAAGAAGCACAAACAAAATGAGGAGCAAGAAAGTTCTAAATTAGAAACTGATTGTTATTAAAGGTCATTAGGTGATACAGAAAAAAAACCTGATTAACTCAAACCCTTGTGAGATACTGTTGAAAGCAGTATGAGCTGCCAGAGTTGAGTGTTATGATTGACATGAACCTTAGGTATAAGATTGTACAGATACATGGATCAATGTTTTCTGTATTATAGAAAGTGAGATGGACAATAAGCAGAATGAGTGAGCTGATACAGTGGTGCTTAGCGGGATACACAGTCTAACAGTGTAAAAATGGTTATCTGGCTTCACAGGTCATGCACAGAATATCTCTGTGCTGCAGTTCCCACCAGAAACACTCATCCAGATGGGACACAGCACAATGCTGCAATGAAATTTCTCCACCAGCTCTTCTTATCCCTACATCTTCTGATATGCTATAAATTCCCCAGCTACTCAATCCCTTATGATGATGCTGTTGGTGGATAACTCCAGACTTTCGGTGGCTTCAGGGATGTTCTTCTCTGCATTGTCTGCAGAGTACTCCCTGGTGCTTCTCTGCGTGCAGGATGCCATGCTCCAAGATAACATTGGATCATTGGGCAATCATTAACAGCACAAAATTTAACAAGATTTAGTCCCATATTCTGCACCTTGGATGGAGATATGAGTATAAACTGAGAAAGGAGCGCCTGGAGAGCAGCCCCACAGAAAGAAATCTCGGGGTGCTGGTCAACAGCATGTTCAAATAGGAGTCAGCCATATGCCCTGGCACCAAGAGGGTAACCCCATCCTGGAGTGCATCAAACACAGCATGTCCACCTGGTCAGGGAAGGGGATTATTATACGTTTAGGTATTAGTAACCTTTTTTTTTTTACATTGAAAATTTTCAAGTACTAGAACAGGTTTTCTAGAGATACTGTGCAGGCTCTGGTCTTGGAAATTTTCGGGGCTTGGGCATGGCCCAGATCAGCCTAATCTGTTCTGAGCAGTGCCTTGAAATGGGTGATCTGCAGAGGTCCTGTCCAACCTAAATTATTCTATGACTCCATGGAAAAAGTAAAACTAATTTGGTTGGTTTGTTTCTTAAAGGCTAAAAATAAGGAGAGGATAAACACAAATGAAGTTAGTTTTGAAGAAACTGAGAAGAGTTTTTATCAAGTCAAAACACTAGAGTTTTTTTAAATTATTATTTTTTTTCCAAGGAGCTTCTAAGAAACTCATTTTTGAGATGAAATGAGACAGCGTGGAAGGAAACTTCATTTATTGATTCCTGAGATACCTCCTTTTGGACAGAAGGAGAAAACCCACGGTGCCTGAGGGGATGAATGAGGCAGCTGGTGTCAGTAGTGTTTGGTGGTGGAGACCATTGTGCTTGTGAGAACTGCAGGTTTGGGGTGTGTTGACAGAGGCTTTGGGTCAGGCAGTATGCCAGAGCCCCATCAAGGGCTTGAGAATGGTGGTACAGAAAGCACAAACATTAAGAATAGAGAGACTCCCAAGATGTCACACAGGAGGATATGTCAGAGAGACTGGTCTATTCATCTCTTATCTCTCACTTTGGAAAGGCAGAAGTCTTAACCTTTCTGCATTTTTTTTTTTCCTCTGTTGTGTAGCCTTGGAGGGGAGACGGTTATGCTGTCCATCTTGGTTGCACAGACGGACAAGCTGCAGCCAGGTCTGCAGTGATGGACTCTTCAAAAAGTCCCAGGAAAGAACTGTCTTGTCTGGGCAAGATTGAGTACATCTTGAAACTGTTCATATCCCCAAGGATACCCTTTTCTCTCTGAGGGTGTGCGGTTCTCTTATTTCTTACGAAATAAGGAAAATGCAGATGCTGATGCTGGCGATGAAGATGATGATTATTGTTGCAGAGATTTAATGAAGGATCTTTTAGACTCTAAAGTAATTGTTGAAACCTAGTTGCTCTCTGGGGTTGCAGGTTATCCTGCCGGAACAGAGGACACAGTCAGATTCTTTGAGCTGCCTCACAACTGCATTCCTCTTATTTCTGGGGATGTGGGAGACAGGAGTTTTTCCTAGGCAGCAGAGGAAGGCAAGTGGAGAAATAGTGGAAACACAGAGCCCATCTGTTCCTAGAAGAAACAGCAAGTGTTGGGAAACAGTTAATATGGTTTTTTTGGTTTTTTTTCACCTGTTTCCTCAAGACAATATTATCACTTGACAAGACAGAGAATAAACATCTCTCCTGGTCATCTCAGACCCCTTTTCTTGTCTATCTTTCTCCAATTCTCCATCTCTTCCTGCCTCTCTCTTCTGATCTGTCTAGGCCCAGTGTTTCACAGGCAGTCAGAAAAGGCTCTCACCACCCAGAGGAGCAGGAAAAACATTTTCAAGTACTTGCCATGGGCAAAACAGTCTCAGCTTGAGGAATTTCATATGATTTAATTTCCTGCCAATCAACACAAATTTATGGTCATTGAGCTAGGTGTATTCAAGTCAGATGAGGCCCCTGGTGTGTGGCCTGGCCAGAATGATTTCTGCAGCAATCTAGGAGTCACTTCAGCCGTGCACATCTGTGTAACTGCTGGGCTGTGCAGGGAACTGTTTGAGGATGGAGGGTTTATAGATGACCTGCCTTTGCTATCATTGCTCTTGGGTGCAGACCATGCCATGTCTTTCTGGGGACAGGTGGGAGGATAAGGAGAAGATGGTCTGAGGCTGTTGTAAAAGATGTTTCCATTCCCACCCCTCGATCCTTTGGGGTTATCTTCTGACTGAGCTTCTTTTCCCGACAAAAGGCTATGCAGAGCACAAAGAACTCCTTTCTGCTTGTGAGCTGCTGACCTCTCAGATCCTCCAGCAGCACCACAGGCTCCTCACCATGGGATAGCATACAACACTGCACTCATCAAATTCATTTCTCTCCAATATAGAGAGAAAGATGTCCTGGGGCACCATGTAAAAGGTATGATGCCAAAATGCAGGGCCTGATCACCATGGGCTGTGAAGGAACTGAGTATATCTTCCTTAGCTCAAAGAGACAGTGACTGGAAATGACCCACTGTCCTGTGTCCCAACTTCCTCTTCTTCTCGGAATAATGAAAGGTCCACTTGTGCTTCCGCTTTACCCCCTACCACTGAAGAAAATGCCTTTCTTCATTAACAACTTGAGATAACTTGAGACAGCAACAACATCAAGGGATTATGTGGAGGCAAAGGCTAGGATGCAGAAAACTTTAATGGCTCTGAGGAGGGAAATGAGATCACCAGCAGAGGAGGCAACCAGAGCAGGGAGAGCAACACCAGCTGCAGAAAGTCTGTATCCATCACCCACAGTGGAGATTCCACAGAGAGTTCATCTGCTGCCCCACAGAGGCAGGGAGGGGCCAGTGGATGCCCCAAGTTGGCACAGGAGATCATAAGACAAGAACGAGATGGAAGAGAGAGGAAGGCAGGGAAGTTCAACTTCGATTATGTTTTCAGAGAGTCCCAGATGCCCTCCTTTGGAAGAGCAGCTCCAGATGCTTAGTCTCTCCGAAATGAATGGCCAGAAACTCTACCTTCAGTGAAGAATCTAGGTCATGATTCCTGGGTCTCCTTGTCAGGGTTTTCACCAGTAGTTTTAGCAGGGAAGGCACTGCCTGCCACAGTAGCGGTTGGTGATGCAGGAGAGGTCAAAGCCCCCAGAGTTGATGGGCACGCCCTCACAGCTCAGGATGCTGCCAACAGCAGCGGAGGTGGAGGAGCCCACAACGGTGTTCTGTGGGAAGGAGCTGAGGATGGGGCCAGGCAGGGTCACCACCACGGCAGAGGGCTGGATGGCAACGGTGGAGCTCTGGCACTGGCGGACACAGGGCTCATTGCAGCTGTTGGCCAGTGGGGTTGGGCCACAGGGCTGGCAGCAGGGTACGCACGGGGTGCAGCAGGACATGTCTTGGGGCTGGAGGTGTACCTGGGAGAGAGGGCAGAGAGGAAGAAGACAACAGTAATTGGTGAGAAGCCTCATTATTCTGTCACAAAGGAATAAAGGCTTTAAATGAGTGGAAAGATGGAGTCTGTGCCAGAAACCTCACTGTCTTCAATGCCTCATTCAGCCAAGACACTGCAAAGAGCAGGTAGATGCAGCAAAACTCTATCCTAGTGCACAAACCAAAAGCTGCTTCAGCCACTTCCCAGCATCTCCCTTGGCAGACCTTCCCCCGCTTCCCTCTGCCATGGCAAGATACCCCAAGCCCCAACATATGACGAAACCAACATCAGCTGAGACATCCGCTGAGTGTAGATTTCCCTTTGGAAGAGGAAGAGAAGGGATTTTCAGACTCACCTGGTTCCGAGGAGGAGATGAGAGAAGTGGATGAGAGAACAGAGAGTTGGGCTGCTTTTTATACCTGTCCCTCATTGCCGCAGGACCTTAAGCACCCTTGGCAGAGGTAACAATTTTCTGACAAGTTCATCGTGAATGCAAACCATCACAGCTGATAATATGGGCTGTGGTTTTATTTCCTGCACTGCTGCCCTTTCATTTCCAGGTTTGTGCCATGCCCATTACCCAACAGAGACTTCCTCAAAGCTTTGGGTTGAAAGGCTCCATGAATCCTCAGGCAGGAATGCAGCAGTGTTGGCAGAAGACTCAGCTCAAATGCAGGATTGGTCCACAACAGGGAAGTTGCATTAGGCTGGGTCCCTCTGTTGGGGCTGTTTGAAGTGCTGATCTCAGAAAGAAGCTCCAACATTCCTCACATGAGTGGCCAAGGACTTTTCTAGATGAGGTCATGCCCTGTCCTTCTGTCGTGGTTTAACCCTGGGTAGCAAACAGGTGCCCACACAAACACTCACTCCCTCTTCTCCGCTAGAGAGGGGGAGAAAATATTTCAAAGGGCTCAAGGTTTCAGATGAGGACAGGGAAATCACTTCATAAGAGAAATCTTATGAAGTTCAACAAGGGCAAGTGCAGTTTTGCACTTGGGAAAGAATAACCCCATGTGCCAATATAGGTTGGGGACTGCCCTGCTGGAGAGCAGCACAGGGGAAAGGGACCTGGGGGTTCTAGTGGACAGCAGGATGACCATGAGCCAGCAATGTGCCCTCGTGGCCAAGAAGGCCAACGGCATCCTGGGTTTTGTTAGAAGGGGAGTATCAAGTAGGTCAAGAGAGATCCTCCTGCCCCTCTACTCTGCCCTGGTGAGGTCGCATCTGGAATATTGTGTCCAGTTCTGGGCCCCTCAGTTCGAAAAGGACAGGGAGCTGCTTGAGAGAGTCCAGTGCAGAGCCACAAAGATGATTAAGGGAGTGGAACATCTCCCTTATGAGAAAAGGCTGAAGGAACTGGGTCTCTTTAGCTTGGAGAAGAGGAGGCTGAGGGGTGACCTCATAAATGTTTATAAATATGTCAAGGGGGAATGTCAGGAGGATGGAGCCAGGCTCTTTTCGGCGGCATCCACTGACAGAACAAGGGGCAATGGATGGAAGCTGGAACATAGGAGGTTCCATAAAAATATGAGGAAAAACTTTTTTACTGTGAGGGTGACCGAGCACTGGAACAGGCTGCCCAGGGAGGTTGTGGAATCTCCTTCTTTGGAGACATTCAAAACCTGCCTGGACACCTTCCTGTGCACTCTGCTGTAGGTGATCCTGCTCTGACGGGGGGGTTGGACTAGATGATCTTTGAGGTCCCTTCCAACCTCTAACATTCCGTGATTCTGTGATTCTGTGATTTACTGTCCCGGGCAAAACAGACTCCATTTTGGGGAAATTAGTTATATTTGTTAAGAGAACAAATCAGAGACTACTACAGTGAGAAATAAGAACTAGCAAACAAATCTGAAAAGAAAAACACCTTTCCCCTATCCCTTCCTTCTTCCCGGGCTTAACATCAATCCTGGTTCCTCTACCTCCTCTCCCCGAGCGGAGCAGGGGAACAGGGAATGGGGGTTATGGTCAGTTCAACTGACACTGGTTCCACCGCTTCTTCACTCCGGGGGAGGACTCTTCACTCTTCCCCAGGACCATTGTGGGGTCCCTCTCACGGGAGACAAGCTTCATGCTCTCTTCTCCGGTGTGAGTTTTCTCACAAAGGGCAATTCATCACAAACTGCCCAACATGAGACCCCTTCACGAGGGGCAGCCCACCCCTCGTGAGTCTGAGGCGCAGTCCTTCGGGGGAAACTGCTCCAGCGTGAGTCCCCCACAGCATCACAAAAGTCGCTCCAGCCAACCTGCTCCAGCGTGGGCATTCGCTCATCCACGGGCTACAGGTTCCAGCAGTGACCTGCTCCGATGCAGACTTTCCATGGACTACAGCCCCCTTCAGGCATCCAACCACACAATGTGGAGTCCTCTGTCCCACGGTGGACATCTACATCCCACCCATGGGCTGCAGGGGGACAACCCACTTCACCATGGTCTTCACCACAACCCGGGGGACTCTCTGCTCCGGTGCCTGGAGCACATCCTTCCCCCCCTCCTTCTTCACTGACTTTGGTGGCTTCACATATTCTCACTCCTCCATCTCTGTGTCAGCTGCTGTGTCACAGTTCTTTCTCCCCGTTCTTAAGTATATTTTCCCAGAGGCATTCCTCTCCTATCACTTTACTGACAGGCTCAGCCTTGGCCAGCAGTAGGTCCCTCTTTGGAGCCGCTGGCATTGGCTCTACCAAACTTTGGAAGCTTCTAGCAACTTCTTGCAGAAGCCACCCTGCAGCTCCCCCCTCCCCTGCTGCCAAAATCTGGCCAGGCCAAACCAATACACCTTCTTTTTCCCTCTCTCCTCAGCTCAACGCAATGGTGCCTCTCCAGGCTTGAGTGTGCTGTGCTGCTGATTTTCGCCGAATCGCAGACTTGTTGAGGCTGGAGAAGACCTCTGAGATTATCAAGTCCAGCCTATGCCCCAAAACCATTGCAATGGTTAGACCACAGCACTAAGTGCCACATCCGACCTCTCCTTAAACCCCTCCAGGGACGGTGTCTCCACCCTGGGCAGTGCATCCCAATGCCTGATCACCCTCTCTGGGAGGAAAGGCTTCCTGAGATCCAACCTAAACCTCCTTTGATCCAGTTTCAGGCTGTGCCCTCTCGTCCTGTCACTGGTTGCCTGGGAGAGGAGCCTGACCCCCATCTGACTACAACTTCCCTTCAGGTAGTTGTAGAGAGTGAGAAGGTACTCCCTGAGTATCCTCTTCTGCAGGCTAAACAGCTCCAGCTCCCTCAGCCTCTCCTCACAGGACTTTCTCTCTAGTCCCTTCACCAACCTCGTTGCTCTCCTCTGGACCCATTCCAGCACCTCAAGATCTTTCTTGAAGTGAGGGCCCCAGAACTGCACACAGGACTCGAGGTGAGGCTTCACCAGTGTTGAGCACAGGGGCAGAATTACATCCCTGCTCCTGCTGGCCACACTGTTCCTGATACAAGTCAGGATGCCACTGGCCTTTCGGGCCACCTGGGCACATTGCTGGCTCGTGTTCAACCAGCTGTCAACCAGTACTCCCAGGTCACCCTCTGCCAGGCTGCTCTCCAGTCACTCCTCCCCCATTCGGTGGTGCTGCAGGAGGTTATTTTGACTCAAGTGTAGGACCCTGCACTTGGTCTTATTGAACTTCATACTGTTGGCCTCAGCCCAGCAATCCAGTCTCTCCAGGTCCCTCTGCAGCTTCTTCTTACTCTCTGTCAGATCAACATTTCCCCCCAGCTTGGTGTCCACGAATTTACTCAGGGTAGACTCAGTCCCCTCATCCAGGTTGTCAATAAAGATGTTGAGCAGAACTGGGCCCAGTATCAATTCCTGGGGGACACCACTGGTCACCAGACCCCATCCTACCTAACACTGCCCTCAGGAAAAAATTCCGGTCATTTCTAACTCATGTTTTCTCTGTGCACTCTCTGAGTAGAGAAACAATGCTGTGGGCACTCCTGGCCCTTTGTCTTTTCCCATAATGCTCTAGCTTTGTCATGGTGGTTTGAAGGTGTCCTCAAAAGGGTCCATAGTTGGTTGTGCTCCTGTGCATGTACCTGTCCTGTGCATTTTTATTTGTGTGAGTGCTCGTAGGTGCAAAAATATGGCCATGGTTCCTCACAGGTGTACATGAGCATGTGTGATTTATTACCAATCAACTGAGAGAAAGGCAATGAGAAATAATCCAAGTCTTAAAAACCACCTTCCTCATACCACACCCTTCTTCCTGTGTTTAGCATTATTATCGGTATCTCCACCTCTTCCCCTTGAGTGATGCAGGATGATGGAGGACGGGCTTGGTGGCCAGTTCATCATATATTGTCTCTGCCACTCCTTCCTTACCATGAGGAGCAGTCCTCACACACTTCCCCCTCTCCACTGTGAGGTTCCTTAAACAGGAGACTTCTTCAGAAAACTCTCCAACATGAATCCCTCATACAGGGCTACAGTCCTGCCAGCAAACCTGCTCCAGTGTAGACTCCAGTCTCTGTGGGTCCACGGGTCCTGCCAGGAGTCTGCTCCAGAGTAGACTTTCACAGGATCACAATCCCATTCAGGCATCAACCTGCTCTGCCATGGAGTCTTCCACAGGCTGCCTGTGGACATCTTTATCACCAACAACCTCCACCGGCTGCAGGGGAAAAACATGCCTCACCATGGACTTCACCACAGACTGTGGGGGAGTTATTGCTCTGGTACATGGCACTCCTCTCTCTGCCTGCAATTGTGCAGTAACTTCTCCCCACTTTTAAATATGCTCTCACAGAGATGTTACCAGTGTCGTGGATTAACTATGTCTTGGTCAGTGGAGGGTCTGTCTTGGGGCAGGCTAGCATTGGCTCTGTAGGACACTGGGGAAGATTTAGCAGCTTCTCACAGAAGCCACATCTACAACCCTTCAACTAGTGAAATCTTGTCATGTAAAACAAATACATACACAGGTAGTCAAGAGGCAGGCCATGGTAGATGCTCTGATGAAAAATTGTAGGGCTGCATGTAGTAGCTGCTCCTGTGGCACATGCCCAGGCAAGTTGACCAGGCCTACAGATCAGGTGATGGAGGAGAGACAAAGAAGGTGAGGTCAAAAACCTGGGTCATTCCCAAAGCTATTCACCCATTCCCAGTTCTTGCCATCCTTTGGACACATACTCTTCGGAACTTCCTTGTCCAGCACATCTCCACACAAAGCAAGAGGAGCACTCTTAAACTCCTGACCTCTACATCATGCACACATTTCCTCTTCTGAGTGCTGCAGTTGTCAGGATTCCTATTCACAAGATGTACTCCAGAGCCAAGGGTCTATTACTGAGCAGAGTCGCAACAAGGCAAAAATAGATGACCATTTGCTGTGGAGTGACAAAAGATGTCATCCACGGCTTCAAAAACCAGTGTCTGAAAAGAGGACTTACTACAGTGTGTTCCAGTCTCCAATGCATCTAGCAGGGATGTGTTCCCAGGCTGTGCACCCACAAATTTCGCCCCCAAAGAAATGTTTTTCAGACTCACCACTCACAACACAGCTGGAATGACCACCTGAGGGACACAGGCAGGTTTGCAGAAATTGTTTAATGATACTAAAGGGGGAAATGAGATCAGTCCAAGGGGAGATCACCAGTGTGGGGAGCATCAGCAGCAGCTAAAAAAACTCTTTCTCTGTTCCTGTGGAAGAGTTCTCACAGGAAATCTGTTGACCTGTCTGGCCAAGTAAGAAAGGCTAGCAGGTCTCCACAGGCTGTTTACTGGGGTCTACACAGCAGGCTTTGAGGGGAGCACAATGCAGCGCAGAAAAGAGAGAAGAGTGAGCAGAAGACAGAAAAGTAGACACCTATGTTTTCAGAGAGCCCAGAGGTTGATTTCTTCCAGTCTTGCCCTTGCAGAACAAGCAAGAGATGGTCAGGTACTCTTAAAACAATGGCACAAACTTTGATCCTCTGTCCAGCACCATGTCCTGGGTTCCTCCAAGACCTTGTTTCAAAAAATTGTCAACATCTTTAGCAGGGGAGGCAGGTTCTGCCACAGTAGCGGTTGGTGATGCAGGAAAGGTCAAAGCCCCCAGAGTTGATGGGCACACCTTCACAACTCAGGATGCTGCCAACGGCAGCGGAGGTGGAGGAGCCCACAACGGTGTTCTGTGGGAAGGAGCTGAGGATGGGGCCAGGCAGGGTCACCACCACGGCAGAGGGCTGGATGGCGACGGTGGAGCTCTGGCACTGCCGGACACAGGGCTCATTGCAGCTGTTGGCCAGCGGGGTCGGGCCGCAGGGCTGGCAGCAGGGTATGCACGGGTTGCAGCAGGACATGTCTTGGGGCTGGAGATGCAGCTGAAAGAGAGGGCACAGAGGAAGAAGAAGACAGCAGTTGGTGAGAAGAAGCCTGGTTATGCTGTCACAAAGGAACCATGGCTCTAAATGATAAATGAGTGGAAAGATGGAGTGTGTGTCAGAAGCCTCCCTGTCTTCATTGCCTCGTTCAGCCATGACACTACAAAGAGCAGGCAGATGCAGCAAAGCTCTATCTTAGTGCACAAACCAAAAGCAGCCACAGTCACATCCCAGCATCTCTCTAGGCAGATCTTCCCCCGTTTCCCTCTGTCTTGACAAGGTACCCCAAGCCCAAATATATGACAAAGCCAACATCAGCTGAGACACCTGTGGAGTGTAGATTTCCCTTTGGAAGAGGAAGGGTTTTCAGACTCACCTCGTTCCCACAGAGACAGACACAGGAGAAGTGGATGAGGGAGCAGAGAGTTGGGCTGTTTTTTATACCTGCCCCTCACTGTCGGGGCACCTGAGGCACCCTTGGTAGAGGTAACAATTTTCTGACAAGCTCATCGTGAATGCAAACCATCACAGGTGATGATACGGTCTGTGGTTTTACTTCCTGCACTGGTGCCCTTTCATTTCCACGTTTGTGCCATGCCCATTGTCCAGTAGAGGCTTCCTCAAAGCTTTGGGATGACAGGCCCCATGAATTCTTGGGCAGGAGTGCAGCAGTGTCGGCAGAAGACTCAGCTCAAGTGCAGGTTTAGTCCAGAGCAAGGAAGTGACATTAGGCTGAGTTCCTCTGTTGGTACAATTTGAAATGCTCTTCTCAGAAAAAAGCTCTAACATTCCTCACATGGATGGCCAAGGACCCTTCTCTATGTGGCCTGACCTACCCTTCTCCTTTCCTTCCTCTTCAGCTCACCCGATGATCCCTCCCCAGGTGTGTTTGTGTGTTGTGCTGCTGGTATTGACCCCATCCTGGCTAATAATGCCCTCAGAAATAATTTCTGGTTGATTTTGATTCATGCCCTCTCTGTGCATTCTGTGAGTAAACAAATAATTCTGTGGGCAATCCTGGGGCTTTGTCTTCCCCCAGAATGCTCTAGCCTTGCCATAGTTGTGCCTCGGTGTTCACAGTTAATTGTGTTCTGACGCGTTTACCTCTCTTGTGTGCTCTTGTGTGGAGCTGGGTTTGTACAAATGCCCATGGGTGAAGATGTTTGGGCATGGTACCCCACAGGTGTGCATGAGCATGTGTGCGTGTCCTGTTGTGTCCCTTCTCACAATAACACTGATGGTGTTGCTTCTGGAAGGGACACTCTCTACTGCTCAATCATGAGCACAGATTAGCAGCAGGTTCCCAGTGTCAGTTTGGGCTTAAATTTGGCCAAATAATCACATGCCTCTGCCAGTCCTTGTTCAAGTGTACTACTGCTCACACTCTTCCCCTCTTCCAGCAGGGAGTCCCTCTGGTTGTGATGGTACTTCAGGAACTTCTCCATGGTTAATTCTTCGCACAGACTACAGTCCTTCCTAAACTTGTCCAGTGTGGGTCCTTTTCACAAGGAACAGTCCTCCAGTACTTCTCAATTGTATGTTCCCTGCAGGGTTACAAGTCCTACTGGTAAACCTGCTGCAACACAGGCTCCTCTCTTCATGGGTTCACAGGTCCTGCCAGGAGACTGCGACAGCATGCAGTTCCCAAAGGATCAAATCCCCCTTTCAGTATCCAATGGTTCCTACATGGTGTCATATGCAGGCTTCAGATGGACATCTCCAACATCAGCTACCTCCATGGGCTACAGGAGATAGCCTGCCTCGCCATGGTCTTCAACGCTGACTGCGGAGAAGTCACTGCTCTGGCTCCTGGAGCACCTTCTCCCTCTCCTTTTTCACTGACCTTGGTGTCTGCACAGTTGTTGCTCTCACATATTCTCACTCCTTTCTCTGCCAGAAATCGTGCAGTGACTTTTTCCCCCTTCTTGCATATGTTACTACAGAGGTGCTAGAGTGTCACTGGTTGACTTTGTCTCAGCCAGTGTTGAGTCTGTCTTGGAGCTGGATCACATTGCCTCTGTCCAACATAGAATCATAGAATCATTGAAGGCATTGCATTGGAAGGGACCTTTAAAGGCTGTCTAGTCCAACTGCCTTGCAGTAGGCAGGGACATCTTTAACTAGATAGGTTGCTCAGAGCCCCATCAAGCCTGACTTTAGCTGTCTCCAGGGATGGGGCCTCCACCACCTTGCTGGGCAACCTGTTCCAGTGTTTTACCATCTTTATAGGAAAGAACTTATTCCTAATGTTTAACCTAAGTCTACCCTGCTCTAGTTTAGACCATTGTACCTCCTCCTATCACTACAGTCCCCTGTAAACAGTCCCTTCAAGCTTATCTGTGGGCCTCCTTCAGGTACACTTCAGGAAGGCCACTACAAATCTCCCCAGAGCCTTCTCTTCTCCAGGCTGAATGATCCCAACTCTCTCAGTCCACCCTCATAGTAGAAGTACTTTAACCCTCTGATCACATTTCACCTCCTTTAAGACCCACTCCAACAAGTCCACATCCTTCTTGTGCTGAGGGCTCAGCAGCTAGATGCAGTACTCCAGGACAGGTCTCACCATAACAAAGCAGAGGGGCAGAATAACCTCTTTCAATCTGTTGACCACGCTTTTTTTTAATGCAGCCCAGGATGTGAATGGAATTGTTGGCTGCAAACTCACGTTATTGGCTCATGCCAAGCTTTTTGTCCACCAACACTCCCAAATCCTTTTCCACCTGGCTGCTCACTAGCATATCATCCCCCAGCCTGTATCAATAATGAGGATTGCCCTGACGTAGGTGCAGGACCTTGCACTTGGCCTTGTTGAACGTCATGCTGTTAACAGAGGCCCACTTCCCCAGCTTGTTCAGATCCCTCTGGATGACATCCTGGCCCTCTGCCATACCAACTGCATCACGCAACCTAGTGTTATCAGCAAGCAGTCCCAGTATATGGAACCCTGAGGGACACCACTTGTCACCCATCTCACTCTGGATGTAGAGCTGTTGACCACAAATCTCTGGATATGATCATCCAACCATTTACATACCCACCGAACAGTCACCCATCAAATCCAAATCTTTCCAACTCAGAGAGAAGGATGTTGTGAGGGAATCGTATCAAAGGCCTTGCAGAAGTCCAGGTAGATGACATCCATTGATCTTCCCTTGTCCACTGACCTAGTCACTCCAACTTTGAAAGTCATTACATTGGCCAGGCAGGACCTGCCCCAGGTAAAGCCAGGACGGCTGTCTTGGATCACCTCTCAGTCCTCCATGTGCCTTAGTAGAGGTTCTAGGAGCTTGCTTAAAGGTTTGGACTAGATGATCCTTGAGGTCCCTTCCAACCAGATAATTTATGAATCTTGTTCCATAAGCCTCCCAGGCATAGAGGTGAGGCTGACAGTGATAGGGGAAAAAGCATCTAGTGAGAGGCACCCTCTCAGGCTCGTTAGGACGCAATCAATCAGAGGCCTCAGAATAAGGAGGATGAGCTTGTTCAGTACCCGTTGTAAAAGAACATAAAACAAAGGTAAATTAACAAGGACACTAGTGATAAGGGCAACTAAAAAGGAACATCTGGTGACAAACCCCCTTGTGTAATTTGATAACAAAACTTCTTGCAAAAAAGTGCTGAGAACAACTAGTTTTGAGACGAGGGTAAAAAGTTCATGGTGAGGAAGCCATACGGCCTTCATCCCTGAAGACCCCTGCCCAAGACCACCCAGAGGCATCGCGCAAGCTTCAAGAGAAGGAGCTGCTGACCCCCGGAACTGATGTCTTTTTCGGGATAGCTCATGAATATGTATAGGTGTCTAATGAATATGTAACTTTTACTGCATATAACCAAGGTAACTGCATGGTTCAGGTGTGCACGTTTTCGGAGAAAGGTATTTCCCCCGTGCACCTGGCCTTGGTTAAAACATACCTACTTTATAACCTTCTGGGTTATAGAGTCTTTATTCAGTGTGTCAATGTGGCACCCCGGATGGGACTTGTCTTGCTTGATTGCAGGACCGACTGAGGAGCGAACGTCCTAGGCGCCCCGAGCAGAGCTCTCGGAGGAACTTCGCCCTCAGCCGTTCACTGCTGCGGCAGACAACGACCATCTGTAATAGTAGCGGAGCTAAACGATATGTTTTACGAGAAAGGGAAAAGCCAGTAAGTCGTAAGGATACGCTTGGCCGGAGCCGCCGGTAATTCGCGCAGAGACATCTGGTGTATGGCAAAGTCTCCGTGAGAGATAAGGGTGCCCTGGTATGTGGTGAAGGGGGGCTATTGACCACAAGAGGCGGCCACTAGCAATCTTGAGGGTAGATTGAGTAGTCCTAAAGATTGCCACTGCATCCCAATGGGAGCCAGGACAGATCTGCTAATGACTGTGTAAGAAGCAGGAGAAGGGTAAGTGGAATCTTCTAATCTTGTCATATGACTAACTGGATCTTGATAGCAGCTGCTAGAGGGATAACCCCTGGTGTAGTAATTGTTTGCTTAATACGTTGTAGATGTAAATGCCCATTTATTGTGTGTGAGTGTGAGACTGAGTGAGACGCAGTCTGACTGCGAAGCAAGTGTGGAGTTCTGATCCGCGGTTCCGTTACCCCGCGAGGGGTGCGGCCGGAGACGAACAAAGCAATTGTAGAGTCTTAGAACTCTTATAACACGGAGGGAGAACTCTCTGACTCCCACCTAGGAAGAATCTTTTCAAGGTCTCTTGACAGATGAAACGGCAAGCAGAACAAAAGAAAAGAGGTGGACGCAAAGAGAAATAACCCTCTTCAGTTGATATTTAAAAGATAAATTAGAAATATGGAGATCTGTATATTTCACCTTGAAAATGAATGCAAGCCAGTTTTTACTGTAAATTGTTTTATCTGTAATCATACCACATGAGTAGTGTTCAAGTGGGATATACATTGAGAAAGTTGTGGGACGTGATCAGCTTGGAAAGATAAAGGAGATACAGAATTAATAAGGGGTTTGGCATGTGGCGTTGGTGAGCGATGTAAGAAATGTAAGATGAAATGTGGGGAAAAGGATGTTGATATATTGGTTGGATGGATGTGAAGAGAGAGTGAGGGGAGAAGTTTGGAGAGATGGAGACAGAGAGGAAGAGAGCAGTGATGAAGGAGGAAGTTTCAGTCTGGTGACAGGCAGGACTAGACAGAGGGAGGCTCTGGGGGGACGACAGGACCGGACGGTAACGTGTTTGGATCTCAGTGACAGATTTCAAGGCTTGGAAAGAGACAGTGAGGATGTATAGGAATGGGTAGCAAAAATCACGGAAACTTTAGTTTAACATTGTGATCTCGATTGGAAAAATTTGCAGGGGATGGGATCTTAAGTAATCTAATGTTTTATGGAGAGAGAAGAGCTGTTTTGGATAAAGCTAAAGAGCAGGTGGAGAGAGCTGTATGTGTGGGACACACATACAGGCAAAGAAATTATAAGATCATTTTGTGACTAACAATTCTAATTGGAATGTTAACAATTGTGTTTACACACAATTATTAACTGAATATCAGAGACTGATTTTGCACGGTGTTCGGAATGCAATTCCAAAAGTAAAGAATTGGTCCAAATTGTATCAAGTCGTTCAGAGACCCTCTTCTTTCCCTGAGAGACTGATGAAAACAGTGAGAAAATAATACTGATTTGAATCTGGAAAATGAAGCGGACACTGTCTTACTAGTCTGTATTTTTGTGGAACAGTTCAATTTAAACACAGAAAAGACATTACAGAAGTTAAAGGGGGAAATGCCAGTTTGTTAAACAAAATACTGAAGCACGCTTGTAAAATGTATAAGAACAGAGAGAAAGTGGAGGAGGAAAGCAAAGAAAAGAAAAACTCGGAGATAACAAGCCCCTGGCAGTGGCTATAGCCCAGGAAAATGACAGGGTGTGGTGGGTTGACCCTGGCTGGCCGCCAGGTACCCACACAGCCGCTCTCTCACTCCCCCCTTCACTACTGAACAGGGGGAGAAAATATCTCCAAGGGCTCAGGGTTTGAGATAAGGACAGGGAGATCACCCTCATTTACCGTCCCGGGCAAAACAGACTCAGTTTTGGGGAAATTAGGTACATTTATTAAAAGAACTAATCAGAGAGGAGTAGTGAGAAGTGAGAAAGAATCAAATCTTAAACAGAACACCTTCCCCCCATCCCTCCCTTCTTCCCGGGCTTAACATCAATCCCGGTTTCTCCACCTCCCCCCCGAGCGGCGCAGGGGGACAGGGAATGGGGGTTACGGTCAGTTCATCCGACGTTGGTTTCACCGCTTCTTCACTCCGGGGGAGGACTCTTCACTCTTCCCCAGGACCATTGTGGGGTCCCTCTCACGGGAGACAAGCTTCACGCTCTCTTCTCCGGCGTGAGTCGTCCCACGAAGGGCAATTCATCACAAACTACCCAACGGGAGACACCTCACGAGGGGCAGCCCACCCCTTGTGAGTCTGAGGCGCAGTCCTTCAGGGGAAACTGCTCCAGCGTGAGCCACCCGCAGCGTCCCAAAAGTCCCACCGGCCAACCTGCTCCAGCGTGGGCATTCCTCTCTTCCACGGGCTACAGGTTCCGGCAGCGACTTGCTCTGATGCGGGCTGCCCACGGGCTACGGTCCCCTTTCAGGCATCCACCCACACAGCGTGGAGTCCTCGGTGGACATCTACGCGGTGATCCTCACGGTAGACTTCTGCACCTCGCCCATGGGCTGCAGGGGGACAACCCGCTTCACCATGGTCTTCACCACGGACCCGGGGGACTCCTTCTGCTCCGGCGCCTGGAGCTCATCCTCCCCCCCCTCCTTCTTCACTGACCTTGGTGTCTGCACAGATCCTCACTCCTCCATCTCTGTGCCAGCTGTTATGGCACAGTTCTTTTTCCCGTTCTTAAATATGTTTTTCACAGCGGCGTTCCTCTGCTATCACCTTACTGATAGGTTCAGCCTTGGCCAGCGGCGGGTCCCTCTTTGTAGCCGGCTGGCATTGGCTCTATCAATCTTGGGGAGCTTCTAGCAGCTTCTTACAGAAGCCACCCTGCAGCTCCCCCCCCGCTGCCGAAATCTGGCCAGGCCAAACCAAAACACAGGGCTGGAGAAGAGTATCAGGCTCCGAGAGGCAGGCAAGATCTTGGTGGAATGCCAAGGGCCAGAATGCTGTTAGAAAAAGATCAGCATGTCTTTTGCAAAGAGAAGGGGCACTGGAAAAGAGAATGCCCTCGATTGAATCAGCAAGGATTTGAAGGAATTCCGGGGCAAACAGCTTATGTGATGATGGGGGGTTCAGACTGAGGGAAACTTAGGGGAACGAATTGGAACAGAGTTCCAAATTGGTTCCAAAATTGGAACCCAACAGAGCCCCTGGTTATAATAAGGTTGGAGAATAAGAAAATGAACTTTCTGGTAGATACAGGAGCTACTTTTTAGTATTAAATGCATGTAAGGGTGTTGTGGTTTAAGCCGAGTGACCGGTCGGGAGAGACAAAGAACCACGTGGTCGCTCTCTCACTCGCTCACCCCTGCCGGGAGTGAGGGAAAGAGCCCGGAGAGAGCAGGAGGCGGAGGCTCCAGGGGTTGAGATAAAAACAGTTTGGTTTAATGGTGAACAGAAATGATAACGATAACAGTGAAGTAACAGTAACGTTTAACCAGATATAACGCGAGTAACATGTAACGCGGATCTCACCAACCCGAACGGACCAAAAACCGGAAAGTAGAGCGCCCCCACCCCGACCGCTCCATATATATATACACCGAGCATGACATCATGATGGTATCGAATATCCCTTTGGCTAGCGACTAGACTAGTTTGGTTGAGCTATTCCCTATTCCCGGCTAGCTTCTTTACTGAGAATTAACCCTATCCTAACTGAACCCAGTACAAAGGGTAATTCTGGTATGGAGAGTGAGTCAATTATTGGTGCCATAAGGTAAAGAGGAAGCCAGCCATCTTTCTTTAGCCTTTGAAGTTTAGAATTGGAAAAGGGTGTTACCCCATCAATTTCTATATGTACCAGACTACCCTGTGTCGCTATTGAGTAAACCGAACGTGCAAATTACTTCTGGAAAAAAGGAAACATTCAAGTTCACATTCTTGAAAATAAAGATCTGGATGTCCAAGTTCTTATGTTACAGAAGGAAGCTGTGTAGCAGGAGATACCAAAGGAAGTCAAAACAGCATAATACCTCTGGTTTGGGCCTCAGAAACACAGGAAGATTTTAAGCAGCTGAACCAGTAACCACCCAACTGAAGCCAGATGCCAGACTGGTAAGGCGAAAGCAGTAGCCAGTTAAATTAGAAGATACTTTTCAAAACAACGAGATAATGTCAGCAAAGGGGGGCAGCATGTCCCTGAGCAGTGGCAGCAACAGCGCTATTGATCCAGGAGGCGCAGAAGTTAACACTTGGACAGAGACTGACTGTATTTGTGCCCCATGGAGTTAAAGCTGTCCTAGAGCAAAAAGGAGGACAGTGGCTGTCACCAAGCCGGATGCTGAAATCCCAAGCTGTTCTTTTGGAGCAGGATGATGTAGAACTGAGAGTGACTGCGATCCCGAATCCAGTGAATTTCCTGACTGCTGACCCTGAGCTAAATCACGATCGCTTGCAGGCGATGGAGCAGGTGTACTCCAGCGGATCTGACCTTAAAGATATGCCCGTGGAAGATGCGGACTGGGACTTGCTTGTGGATGGCAGCAGCTTTATGAGAGATGGAATATGAAAACTGTAAAAGGAGTAATCAGGACTAAAGCTCTACCACCTAACACAGTGGATCAGAAAACAACTTATTTCTAAGACCCCTGCAGCTGTCACAAGACAAAATTGCTACTATTGGCAAACAGAATTTTCTGAACTACTGTGACAAAATGGGTGTTGGTACCTTTTGGTAATGACTGATACTTTTTCAGGCTGGCCGGAGGCTTTTCCTTATCGCACCAATCAAGTTAGAGAGGTATCGAAAGCATTACTTAGAGAAATAGTACCAAGGTTTGGGGTTCCTACAGGACTATCTTTAGATATAGGCCCCACATCTCATAGCAGAAAGAACACAAAAGATTTTAACACTAATTCCAGATAATAGGGGCAGGAGTCTGGATGAGGAAAAATATTTAATACTCTAGAGCTGATAAAGAATTAATAGAACAAATGAGAGGGCAGATTCCCTCCAAAGGATGAGGACGCCTGAGTGATGGCAGAATTATAACAGGTATGGGGAACTATCAGAGAACACAATAAGACACATTGCGGGGATGGACTCTGTATAAATATTTTAATCAGAAATGAGTAGGGAGAAATTTATAGGCTATAATTTGACAGGTGACTTAGCAACAGGAAAGGTAACCGGGTATAATTAGGAAGTATTGGGAAACGAAATGTATCAGGGGACCACAGTCAAATTGATTTTTCTGAACTTCCAAGAAAAGGGGGATATAGGTACTTATTGGTACTTATGGACACCTTTTCCGGATGGACAGAGGCATTTCCTCGTAGAACAAACAAAACAAAAGAAGGAACTTAGGTATTATTAGATGAAATAATGCCTCACTTTGAGGTACTTGTGGTTATCTCATTAGATAAGAGTACCCATTTTGTGAGCAAGTACTGCAACAGGCTACCGAACTATTAGGAATTGATTGGCAGTTATATTTGCCCTATAGGCTGCAAGCCAGCAGGCAGGTGAAAAAAATTAATCATATGATGAAACAGCAGATAGCCAAAATGTGTCAAGAAGCAAATCTATATTGGTATTGAGCACTACCTATTGAACTGCTTAGGATACATGTGAAACCTAGAGCCAAGGAAAACCCTTTTGAAGTATTTTATGGTTTTTTTTTACAATTCTTATGGTTGTTGTTTCCTCTGGTGCTGTCAGAGTACCAGGGATGCCTGTAGTACCTGGAGGAAACAACAGCTGAGGCAGAGGTTGGAATCGAATAAGTATTTTGAGCAGGTGTTAGACGGGGAGTCATTTTATTGGCTATAAGTTGTTACTAACAAAATTAAAAGAGTTTCAAGTTGTAGTAAAAGAATTTACTAATTTTCTAGAAAAAGGGAGGATTGATAGGGGAAAAAGCATCTAGTGAGAGGCACCCTCTCAGGCTCGTTAGGACGCAATCAATCAGAGGCCTCAGAATAAGGAGGATGAGCTTGTTCAGTACCCATTGTAAAAGAACATAAAACAAATTAACAAGGACACTAGTGATAAGGGCAACTAACAAGGAACATCTGGTGACGACGTGCACCCGGCACTGATTAAAACATACCTACTTTATGACCTTCTGGGTTATAGAGTCTTTATTCCGTGTGTCAACAGGTCAGTAGTTGCCAGGGTGACCCTCTCCACCCTTTTTAAAGATGGGTGTGATATGTTTCCCTTGTTCCAAGCCCCAGGGACTTGACCCAACTGCTGTGACTTTTCAAATATCATGGAGAGTTGTGGATACCCTACATTTTAGTTAGCTGTGCTGGCAGCACTGCGTTGCAGAGTTACGACTTTCGTCCTTGAGCTCTTTCCTAAACAAGTGCATAACTCTTGCTTCCTAATTATGAAAAGAGACCCTGACCAGCCAAGTACAGCTCGTGTTGAGAGCTTGCCCGTGAGAATGAACAGATAAAGTGCTTCTTGTACACCAGATGCGCATGGGAGTGAACGGGAGAGTATGATCAAAACAGACCTGGCAAAGTCTGTTTTCCCTGTGTGATAACAGAGTGATTGAAGGAATACATGAGCTAATAACAACCCTGGCTGTATAGTCTGATCTCTTGTTTGTAACCCAAAAATAGTGCTTCATGCTAGTAGGTATAAATGTGTGTGCCTGCTTGCAATAAAGTGAATTCCGTTTTCCATCATCTCGGAGTTCGTGCGTGCTTCTCAACAAATGGCAGCCCGAATCGGGACTTCATCATATCCAAGAGAAGTACCCCCCAGTGAGCCGAACGGGGTGATGAAATAACTGACGCGTCCATCCTCGCCCTTCAGGAAACAGGTACGAGGACCGCGGCCGGGGGACAAAAATGGGGCAAAAAGCGACACGATCGCAACAACTTCATCATGATGTACTGATGTGTATTGCAAAGGAGCGAGAGTATAAGATTAGCCTGCAGAAAGTGACTCTGTTACTTTTATGGATCGGTCGTAATTGCCCCTGGTATCCTGAAACAGGATCTTATGAAATTAAGGACTGGAAACGTGTAGGAGAAGAGCTAACTAAAGCACAACATGCTGGTCATGACAGTTCACCTGATAATATAGAGACACGGAAAGCGCTGTTTGCGGCGTTGTGCTCACCAAAACTGCGCGTTGCTGATGCTAGTTTTGAGAGCAGTGTGGCGAGCACTGCGGGCTCTGTTGCTACAGACCTCACTAATGATTTAATTGACTTAGCACCTATGCTACAGAAAGAGACTGCAAGTCAAACGAGTTGTGTAAACCTTTTGTCTTCTCAAACTGAAACGGCGGTACAGACTAGCCAGATTAATCTCACAAGTTTGCAAGAAGGATTGATGAGTGGTTATGAGGGAATTGCGCTGAGAGCTGGAGATCCGGAGGAGGATGACAGTTCCTTTGATGTTGGTCCTGGCGACCCCGAGACAGAACCCAACCTTTATCCTCCGCTCACGCCGAATAGAGCCATGGTGGCATCTGCACCTACTGCTCAGGACGTTTTTTTGGGACTTTCGAAAAAAGGAAAGGGGCTGTCAAAATCTGGCTCGCAGCCGTGTCAAAATAAGGGTCAGATGAACTCTCTTGTTCCACTCAATTATCGACCCCCACCCTATGCACCCCCTCCCTTATCTTCTCCACAGGTTTGTCCAGCACCGCCTTCTATTAACAGGGTTCAGATTTCCTTGACAGATATTTTAACCGATCGTGATGAGCATGGTTTCCTTAACACTGACTTTTTTCCTGAGGTAGTTAAAGCTATGCCAGTAGTTATGCATACGTGGCCGGACGGGACTCAGGCACCAGACCGTCAACAGATTTCTTATAGCATGCTGAAAGAGTTGCGGCGTACGGTTGCTGAATCGGGTATTCAATCATCCTGTACTGAAAATTTAATAGAGACAATGAAAGAGGCTTTTCTTATGGTTCCTCAGGATTGGAAGGTGATATTTAAGTTGATTTTAACACCCAGCCACTATACAATTTGGTATGTAGAATACAGGGAATTATGTATGTCCCATACTACAGTAGCTCAAAATAATAATGCTCCAATTAACCCGGATCAACTGTTGGGGGAGGGTCAGTTTGCGAATCCGCAGCTTCAAGCTCATCTTACTACAGAACTTTTACAGCTCGCTGCACAATTAGCAACAAAAGCTTTTAAAAAGATTCCTGACATGAAAAAAATCAAGCAAACCTTTTAGTACTATCAGACAAGCTAACGATGAACCCTACCTTCAATTTATTGATAAATTACAACGAGCTATTGAAAGACAGGTAGATGTACCAGCGGCAGCAGATGCATTACTACTGCAGCTTGCTGTGGAGAATGCTAACGCGGACTGTAAAAGAATTCTGGAGATGCTGAGATCCACTAACAAAACAGCTACTGTTCTGTAAATATTGTTGCTGATTCGCATTACGTATATGGCCTTTTGTGCAGAATTGAGTTTGCCTTTTTAAAATGTTTCTAATCGTGTTCTTTTCATGTTGTTTCAGAAATTATGCTTACTTTGTAGTAATCGCATACACCAATACTTTGTGACACAGATTCGTTCTCATTCTAATCTACCTGGCCCGTTAGTCTAAGGTAATGCTCGGGCCGATTCTCTGGCTGCTATGACTGCTGTTCCTGATGTATTAGGACAGGCTAGACTTTCGCATACTTTTTATCATCAAAATAGTAAGGTTTTATCCAAAGAGTTTAACATAACATCACGACAAGCTCAAGATGTTATTTTGTCATGTCCAGATTGTCAAGCGGTCACACCACTGAACTCTAACATAACAGCAGTCCCTCGTGGTCTTGCTCCCAATGACGTATGGCAGATGGATGTTACACATATAGTTGAATTTGGTAAACTGAAATATGTGCATGTTACTGTAGATACCTTCTCATCTTTTATTGTTGCCACAGCGCACAGTGGTGAAAAGTTTAGAGATGTTCGACTGCATTTGCTATGTGCTATTGCCACATTAAGAGTGCCATCACAGATAAAAACGGATAACGGTCCAGCTTATGTTTCTAACAATTTTAAAGTATTTTTACAGGAATGGGGAATATCTCATGTGATGGGGATACCTTATTCACCAACGGGACAGAGCATTGTGGAAAGAGCACATCTCACGCTGAAAAGAATGTTACAGAAACAGAAAAGCACTGTCGTTGGGATGTCTCCACATGAGAAGTTGTCCAAAGCAACTGACATGATGGGACTCTGAGATACCGATTACCAACGATGACATGGATTGGACTGGGAGAAGATGGTTACGGCTGATGGCAGAGCAATTATGGGAAGATGTATCTGTTTTCAATGTTACCCGTTGTACTGATATGTATTCTCTTTGTGTGACTAACAATGAAGCTTATATTGGTTGTGTAAGACTGTCTAATCAAAGCCACATAATAGGTGTTAAGGTTCATGGTACTAACCAGCAGAGTGATCTTTCTTTAGCTAAAAGCAAGACGGGGAAACTAGCTGCCTTTTGCTTTGTTAGAAGTGTGTGATTAAGGATCAAATTGATAGGGAGATTCCCTTGCATTCTTCCTTCAGCCCTGGCCAAGCTGTGAGAAGAATTCAATGGAGCAAATAACACCAGATGTTCCCGCACTCAATGTTATGTAAGGTTGTTTATTTAATAGTATAAATGCTGGACCCTCTTGCAGCGACTTCAGAAACCTCACCTACGAGTGGACGCACTGCGTAGGATTTCCCAATTGTCGGGAGGGTTCTCCAGAAATGTCGCTGCAACAGGGGCTCCCCAGTACTGCGGGTCTGGATGATATAGGGATTTGTGTTTAATAGAATTCGTTGTTGTAGGAAGTGTTTTGTTTTGTTCTTTTTCATTATAGTCAATGATCTCACCTGAAGTGCTGCCCAAGGGGTCCGAAGAACTGAAAAATACATCTTATGACTTTGATGGTGACCCAAAAAACAAAAAAGGGGGAATTGTGGATACCCTACATTTTAGTTAGCTGTGCTGGCAGCACTGCGTTGCAGAGTTACGACTTTCGTCCTTGAGCTCTTTCCTAAACAAGTGCATAACTCTTGCTTCCTAATTATGAAAAGAGACCCTGACCAGCCAAGTACAGCTCGTGTTGAGAGCTTGCCCGTGAGAATGAACAGATAAAGTGCTTCTTGTACACCAGATGCGCATGGGAGTGAACGGGAGAGTATGATCAAAACAGACCTGGCAAAGTCTGTTTTCCCTGTGTGATAACAGAGTGATTGAAGGAATACATGAGCTAATAACAACCCTGGCTGTATAGTCTGATCTCTTGTTTGTAACCCAAAAATAGTGCTTCGTGCTAGTAGGTATAAATATGTGTGCCTGCTTGCAATAAAGTGAATTCCGTTTTCCATCATCTCGGAGTTCGTGCGTGCTTCTCAACAGAGAGTGTCTTGGTGACTCCATCAGCCTGTTCCCTCAGGACTCTGGCATGCTTCTTGTCAGGCCTGATAGGTTTGTGTACATTCAGGTACCTCAGGTGGTCACAAACCTTACCTTCACTTACAGTAGGAAGGATTTCTCCCCTCTGGTCTCTGTCTTGTTGTCCTTCAACTCAGATGGTGTGTGGGGAGAAGCTTTAGGAGCTTCTCACAGAAGCCGCTTGAATCACCGCTGCTTCTGTGCTTCTGCTCGGCTGCCGCTTCAAAGCCTCACCAGGTTATCAGGTAACAAATAAATTTACTCTTGACAATTCAGCTGTGATTTGTGAATGTTCCTGTGTCCTGCTTCTTTTGGCCGATACGCAGCCTTAAACATGCCCAGGTGGACCATGGCAGAAGCTCTGCTGAAGAGAGATAAGGCTGCATGGGGAGGATGTCCCTGATGTCCATGTCCACTGGTGCTGACCAGAGATGATACATCAGGTGATGGAGGGGAGTCAAAGTAAGGAATCTGGGCCATCTCCAAGTCTATTCACCAATTTCCAGTTCCTGCCATCATTTGGACATACAATATTCGGAAACTGCTGTCCAGTACAACCGCACCGAAAGGAAGAGGAGCATTCTTCCCCAAGAGCTTGAGGGACTGCTGACCTCCCCAGAGACTCCCACACGCCCACACTTCCTCTCTTCAGCACAGCAGTTCTCAGGATTCGTGTTCAAATGATGTGCTACACAGTCAAGGGGCTATTTCTAAGCAGAGACACAGCAAGGCAAGGACTGGTGGCCATTGGCTGTGGAGTAACAAGGGATGCTTTTGTGAACTTCCAGAGGCACTGCCTGAAAGAAGACGTGCTGCAGTGTGTCCCAGCCTCCAAAAGCTCTAGCAGAGATCAAGGGCTCCCCAGTGACCCCTCCACTTTTCCCTCCAAACAATAGCTTTCTTCCTCGGCAGTCACAACGCAGATGAAAAGACCACCTAAGTGACACAGACAGGTTTGCAGTATTTTTTTATTTAGTCTAAATGGGAAAATGAGGTCAGTCAAAGAAAAAGTCCCCAGTATGGGGAGCAGCAGGAGCAGCTAAAGGATCTGTTTCCCTTTTCCTGTGCCAGAGTTCTCAAAGGGCATTTGTTGACCTACCCAGTAAAGACAGACAGGTTAGCAGGTCCCTCCAGGCTGGTCTCTGGCATTCTCACAGCAGGCTTTGAGAGGAGCACAAGAAAACAAAGAAAAGAGAGAAGAAGAGTGAATGGAAGGCAAGAAAGTTTGACGTTGGCCATGTTTTCAGAGAGCCCTCAGGCTGGTTTCTTCCAGTCTTGCCCTTGCAGAACAAGCAAGAGATGGTCAGGTGCTCTTAAAACAATGGTACAAACTTCGATCCTCTGTCCAGCACCATGTTCAGAGTTCCACTGAGACCTTGTCTAAGACCTTGTTTCAGACCTTTGCCAGCATCTTTAGCAGGGGAGGCAGGTTCTGCCACAGTAGCGGTTGGTGATGCAGGAGAGGTCAAAGCCCCCAGAGTTGATGGGCACACCCTCACAGCTCAGGATGCTGCCAACGGCAGCAGAGGTGGAGGAGCCCACAACGGTGTTCTGTGGGAAGGAGCTGAGGATGGGGCCAGGCAGGGTCACCACCACGGCAGAGGGCTGGATGGCGACGGTAGAGCTCTGGCACTGGCGGACACAGGGCTCATTGCAGCTGTTGGCCAGCGGGGTTGGGCCGCAGGGCTGGCAGCAGGGTACACACGGGGTGCAGCAGGACATGTCTTGTGGCTGGAAGTGTACTTGGGAGAGAAGAAAGGGAGGAAGAAGATTATGGGAATTCATGAAGAGCAGCCTGACACCACATCACACAGGAGTCAATAAACTTGCAGGGCTGAGAGTTGGAGGCTGTGAAGAAATGGATGAGGGCTTCGTGGTCTCATCCTGCCAGGGCCCAAACAGTGCCAAGTGTTACATGGCTACAGCCTCACTCATAGCCCAGGGAACACCTCAGTACATTTCCAGCCTCCCTCCGTGCCCAACCTTCTCCCCACCTCTATTACCATGAACCCTCAAGATCCAGCATAGAACAATGTCGATGTGAGCTGAAAGGTCCCCTGAAGTGAAACATCTTCCGAGAGAAAGCCAAGAAGGAGAAGGGACTTGAGGCTTACCTGGTTCTCAAGGAGACAGAGGCAAGAGAAGTGGCTGAGAGATTGAGGAGCTGAGCTGACTTTTATCATGGACCTTTAGTGCCCCAGGCTGCCAGAGGCATGCCTCCAAGTGGTGATTGTCTTCTGACAAGCTCCCCTTGAATGCAAGGAATCCCACTTAATGAGATGGGCTGTGTTTTGGCTTCCTTAATGACAGTTTTTTCATTTGCTGCCTTATGCCAGGCATATTGTCCAGGGGAGGCATCTTTTGTGAGCCAGGAAGAGAGGTTCAGGCCAGAGCAAACCACGCCGGAGTGGGCAGAGGACTCATGTCAAGCACTGGAGGAGTCCAGGAAAGGCAAGTGATGTCACTTTGGGTCACTCCTTTGGGTCTCTTTGGTCCAATGTAGGCAAGCAGTAGTCCAGCTCATGGTCTTGGCATTACCGTTCCTAACACCACTCCCAGGTAAATTCTGCCGATCTCTTTTGCCTCCTCCTCATTTGAACCAGACCTAGTTATGAGAATCACTTTTCTGGGGTCTTGTTCTTCCCCAGAATGCTCTTGTCCTGTCCTACTCCCACATGCCATAAGTGTAGCCCACAACTGGTTGTGTTGTTGTTTGTTCTCTTGTCTTTTGCGCACTCGAGTGCCACTGGGTTTGTGTGAATGCACGTGGGTGCAAACCTTTGTGTGTGGTTCCCCACGAGTGTGCATGTGTGTGTATGCATATTCTTTTGTGTCCCTACTCAGAAATGGATGATTCTTCTCCCCGTGGGACAGTCTCTACTCCTCTGTCATGACCCGAGAGAAGGACCCTGCACTTGGCTCTGTCGAGTCTTGTGCAATTGGCCTCAGCCCATTGAACCAGTCTGTCCAGCTCCCTCCGAACCCTCCTAACTTCCCAACCCCTTCCTAACCCTAACAGATCTGTGCTCTCACCCAGCTGCGTTTCACCTATGTTTGGGCTAGTACATGCCTTGTGCCTTCAGAGGAAGCCCCCAGATCCTGCTGAGCACAGAATCAGGTTGTCATAAGCTTCACCTGCTCCATTGTGGGGTCCTTGCCATGGGGCACAATTCTTCACACACCTTTCCAAAGTGAGTCCTTCCAATGAGGCTACAGTTTTTCATGAAGTGGTGCAGTGTATGTCTCTTCCATGGGCAGCAGTGCTTTAGGAACAGCCATTTCCAGCATGAGTCCCCTACCGAGTCACAAGTCTTGTCAGCAAACTTGCTCCTATGTAGACTCCTTTGTTCACAAGTCCACAGGTCGTGCCAGGAGCCGGCTTCAGCATGGACTTCCCACAGGATCACAGCCTCCTTTGGGCATCAACCTGCTCTGCCATGGAGTCCTCCACAGGCTACTTGTGGACATCTGCACTACTACCAACCTCCATGGGCTGCAAGGGGACAGCCTGCCTCACTATGGTCTTCATCACAGGCTGTGGGGAGGTTGTTGCTCTGGCACCGGAAGTGCCTCCTCGTCCTCTTTCTTCAGTGGCCTTGGTGTGTGCACAGTTGTTGTTCTCACATATTCTCAGTCCTCTCTCTGCCTGCAGATGTTCTGTAATGATTTCTGCCTGAGGCCCTACCTTGTTGCTGACAGGCTTGACCATGGCCGATGGTGGGTCTGTCTTTCAGCCAGTTGGCATTGGCTCTATGGGACATGGGCCAAACTTCTAGCAGGTCCTCAGAAAAGGCAACTCTGCTTTGGAGGGGCAGGAGATGGGGGGTTCAGAAAGGAGAAGCCACATTTCAGGGCTTCTTCCCTAGACGGATCTCCAGCAGGCTGATGTTATCAACTCTTCAGCTATTCTTGGGCTGCTTCTGACATTAGGAACATGCTGCTCTTAGTGCTCCTGACAGAGCAGTGGAGAGTGTCATTGACAGGAGCAACACCATCCATTTTTGAGAAGGGCACAACCAGACAGACAGAGACACACACACACACACACACATACAAGGCCCAAGGTATTCCCATATCATCTTTTGTGTAGCCATACAGTGCACAGGGAGGAGATGATCTAAAGCAGGCCCAAATGTGTCCATGATGCCAGTGACAGGCAGGATGAGGTTACAACAAGCAGCACAAAAAACACAGACCAAATGTGGCACTACTGAGGTGAGAGGATGAGGCAGAGAAAGAGAAGTACAGGGCATGACCGGATTTAGAAAAGTCATTGAGTATTCAGCTGAGGAATCTAGGAGGTTTTTCCTGAGAGTAGCCCTTCAGAGCCACAAGAGAGGGACTCAGCCTAATGTCACTTTCCAGCTCTGGATAAATCCTGCACTTGAACTGAGTCTCCTACCCACACTGCTGCATTCCTGCCTGAGAATTCCTGGGGCCTTTCATCCCAGAGCTCTGAGGAAGCCTCTACTGGACAATGGGCATGGCACAAACATGGAAATGAAAGGGAAGCAGTGCAGGAAGTAAAACCACAGCCCATGTGTGATGGTTTGCATTCAAGACAAATGTGTCAGAAATTGTTACCTCTGCCAAGGGTGCCTCAGGTCCTGCGGTAACAAGGGGAGGTATAAAAGGAAGCCGAACTCAGTGCTCTCGCATTCACTTCTCCTGTCTCCTTCTCCCTGGGACCAGGTGAGTCTGAAAATCCCTTCTCCTCCTCTTCCAAAGGCAGATCTCTACTCAACACATGTCTCAGCTGATGCTGCCTTTGTCATGTGTTGGGGCTTGGGACACCTTATCACAATAGAGGGAAGTAAGAAGAAGTTCTACTTAGAGAGAGGCTGGGATGTGACTGTGGTTGCTTTCAGTTTGTACACTAGGAGAGAGATTCCTTGCATTAGAGTGAACCTTGTAGTACGTTCCTGAAGGAGGCATCAAGGACCATGTTATTCTGGACATCGTCTCCATCCTCCCAGGCATGAATGGCCTTGGATACTTCATGATAGGTTGTTCATGCTGCTCCTCACCAATTACTGTCCTCTCCTTGCTCTCTGCCCTCTCTCCCAGGTGCACCTCAAGCTTCAAGACATGTCCTGCTGCAACCCGTGCGTACCCTGCTGCCAGCCCTGTGGCCCAACCCCGCTGGCCAACAGCTGCAATGAGCCCTGTGTCCGACAGTGCCAGAGCTCCACCGTTGCCATCCAGCCCTCTCCTGTGGTGGTGACCCTGCCCGGACCCATCCTCAGCTCCTTCCCACAGAACACCGTTGTGGGCTCCTCCACCTCTGCTGCTGTTGGCAGCATCCTGAGCTGTGAGGGCGTGCCTATCAACTCTGGGGGCTTTGACCTCTCCTGCATCACCAACCGCTACTGTGGCAGAAGGTGCCCCCCCTGCTAAAGATGCTGGCAAAGGTCTTAGACAAGATTTCAGTGGAACTCTGAACATGGTGCTGGACAGAGGACCGAAGTTTGTGCCATTGTTTTAAGAGCCCCTGATCATCTCTGACTGTCCTGCAAAAGCAGACCTGAAGAGACCGGCCTCAGGGCTCTCTTAAACCATGCACAATGTCAGACCTTCTTGTCTTCTACTCACCCTTCTTCTCTCTTTTTTTGATGACTTGTACTCCCCTCATGACCTGCTGTGAGGACCATGGAGACCAGCCTGGAGGACCTTATAGCCTGTCTGTCTTTCTCGGGTAGGTCAACAGATGCCCTGTATGAACTCTGCCACAGAAAAAGGGAAATCGATTCTTGGCTGTTCCCCACACTGGAGACCTCCTTTTGGGCCTACCTCATTTCCCACTTTAGTCTCATTAAAAAATTTCTGCAACCCTACCTGTCTCTCTTAGTCGGTCTTTCCATCTGCATTGTCAGAGTCACTTTTTTTGTACGTGAAAGTGCTTTGTAGGGGAAACACGTGGGAGTTCTATGTGGGGAATCATCCCTGTGAAAGGCATTGGAGATTGGGACACATTGCAGCACATCCTTCTTCAGGCACTGACTCCTGAACCATCGAGAAACATCCCCTGTAACTCAACAGGCAATGGCCACCAGACCTTGCCTTCCTGTGACTCTGCTCAGATGTTGACCCTTGGCCCTGGAGTACATCTTGTGAACTGGAATCCTGACCACTGCAGTGCTCAGTTGAGGAAGTGTGGGCATGTGGGAGGCTCTGTGGAGGTCAGAAGAGTATGTTACTAAACGATGGTGGAAACTGGGAATGGGTGAATAGCCTTGAGGATGTCCCTGAGTCTTAACTTTACCTGCTCCTCACCTCCATTCCCTGGTCTAGGGGCATTCAGAAATACATGCACAAAACATATCGAAGTCTGTCGACATCACTTGTGTCATCCTGAAGCTTTTCTTTTGGCAACCTTGGAACATTCTTTGCTTCCCGTAACTGTTAGAGAGGGATGAGATCCACATGTCCAGAAGGGGCAAGGGATTCTTTGGCAGTAGGCTGGCCAACTTAGTTAAACAGGCTTCAAACTGAAGAACTTAGGGGGCAAAATGACAACACTCAAACTTTAACATCCAGCTGGGGAATGACTTGTTGAGGACGGGAAGGGTGGAGGCAGCCTTGGCTTGCAGAGCCTTCCTGTCTTCCAGCATATCAAAGCTCTCGCCTCATCTGATGTCGTCGGCAAACTTAGTGGCGGTGCACTCAATCCTCTCATCCAGTGCATTGATAAAGGTATTCAACAAGACTGGCTTGAAAACTGAGCCCGGCAGAATATCCGTTGTGACTGGCCACCAATGGGATTTAACCCCATTCGCCACCACTCTCTGGGCTCAGCCACCCAGCTAGGTTTTAACACAGCAAAGATTATACCTGTGTCAGAGAGGAGACGCCAGCTTCTCTAGCAGAATGATGTGGGAAAAAGTGTCAGAGCCTTTACTAAAGCCCAGGTAGAAAACTTCAGCAGCCTTTCCTCCATCTTCTAGACAAGTCACCTGGGCATAAAGGGAAATCAGGTTGATCAAGAAGGACCTACCTTTCATAAAGCCATCCTAGCTGGGCATGATGCCCTGGTTGTACTACATGTGCCGTGTCAGTGCACTCAAGATGAACCTTCCCTGGTAGCAAGGTCAGGTTGACAGGCCTGTAGTTCTACAGATTCTCCTTCGGGCCCTTCCTGTAGATGGGCATCGCATTGGCAAGTCTCCAGTCATCCAGGACATCCCCTGTTAACCAGGAATGCTGATAAATGATGGAGAGTGACTTGGTGAGTTCCTCCATCAGCTCTCTCAGCCCTGTTGGGTACATCTCCTCCAGCCACACAGACTTGTGAGGGTCCAGGTGGCAAAGCACGTCATTAACTACTCCCTCCTGGATTATGGGAGGTATATTCTTCTCTTCATCCCTGTCATTTGTCTCCAGATACTGAATATCCTGAGGATAACTGCCCTGACTACTAAAGACTGAGGCAAAGATGGCACTAAGTGCCTCAGCTTTTTCCTCATCCTTGGTGGCAATGTTTCCCCACATCCAATAAAGAATGGAGACTCTCCTTGGCTCTCTTTTTGTTATTAAAGTAGTTGTAAAAACATCTTTAATTACCTCTTAAGAAAGTGGCCAGATTGAGTTCTGCCAGGCCTTTTGCCTTGCTATTGTTCTCTCTGCATGACACTGCTAGATCCTGGTACTCTTCTTGAATTTCCTGCCTCTTTTCCCAGAGGTGGTACACTCTTCTTTATACTCCTGAATCCCAGCAAAAGATCCCAGTTCAGCCAGGTCCATTGTCTTCCCCCCAGCTTGTAGCACAGCACATGGGAATAGCCATTTCAGAGTCTTTAAGACTTCCTTCTTGAAGAATGGCCAGCCTTCATGGACCACTTTGCCCTTCAGGACTGTTTCCCAAGAGACTCTCTCAACCAGTGCCCTTGGCAGGCCAAAGTACCCCCTCCCGAAGTGCATGGCAATGGTTTTCTGACCCCTCTCCTTACTTCACCAAGAATCTAGAACTCTATCATTTCATGCTCACTAAGGCCAAGATGGCCTCCAGTCACCACATCACTCACCAGTCCTTCTCTAATTGGAAGCAGCTGGTCTAGTGAGACACCTCCCCTGGTAGGCTCACTTACCAGCACTGTCAGGAAGTTCTCTTCCACACACTCCAGGAACCTCCTAGACTGTTTCCTCTCTGTTGTGTTGCATTTGCAGCAGATGCCCGTTAAGTTCAAGTCCCCCACGAGAACAAGCGCTGGCGATTGTGAGGCTTGTGCCAGCCACTTGCAGAATGTTTCATCTGTCTCTCTATCCTGGTTGGGTCTTAGCTAGACTGCTACACAATAGTTTCCAGCTCCTTCTATTTGTTTCCCATGCTGCTGGTGTACATGCACTTGATCTGGGTTATCAATTTCATGCCCAATATTAGTATGCTGCCCCTAGGTTCTTCTCTAATGAGCCTGGTTTTGTTCCCTTTCCCCTTCAAAACTAGTTTAAAGCCCTCTCCATGAGCCCTGCCAACTCAAGAGCAAGACCCCTCTTCCCTCTTTGAGAGAGCTGAGCTCCATCTGTTGCTAGCAGGCCCAGTGCTGTGTAAACCTCCCCTTGACTAAAGAAAATAAAAAGAGTACTACACAGCAACAATGAAGGTCCCAAAATGGACTTGGCTGCTGACAGATGTGGCCGAGTCCAGGGCCCAAGAGATTGTCCAGAATTTAAAAAAAAAAACAACAGAGGAGACCTTGGAGCATCTATGCAGGGGAAGACAATTTGTCTCAGCACATGATGCTCCTCTACAGCAGGAAATGAAGTGATGTGAAAACCAGAACTGCAGGGAGAGTAGGAGGAACAGGCAACAACAATCCCTCCAGCACACTAGCCAGCAAAAGCTCCATGGCTCTCCTTAGGGGAAATTTTGTACTGAGCACCATGGGGTAGAAGACTGTGAGTGGTCCATTTGGGTCACCTGACCCATCATCCACTCCTTCTCTCCTCACAGGCACAGCTGCTCCTACTTCCCCCATTGTAAATGCCATGTGAACTGGAAAGACTGAGAAAATATTCATAGAATCATAGAATGTTTGGGATTGGAAGGGACCTCTAGAGATAATCCAGTCCAAACCCCCTTCCAGAGCAGGATCACCCAGGGCATTCACACAGGAACGCATCCAGGCAGGTTTTGAAAGTTTCCACAACCTCTCTGGGCAGCCTGTTCAAGTACTCTGTCACCCTCATAGTAAAGAAGTTTCTCCTCATGTTAAGGTGGAACTTCTTATGTTCTATCTTACATCCATTATTCCTTGTCCTATTAGTGGACACCACCGAAAAGAGACTGGTCTCTTCTTCTTGACATCCACTCCTCAGATATTTATATACATTTGTATTGGGTCAGACTGAGGTGGAGTTAATCTTCCCACAGCAGCTCTCTCCGTGCTGTGTTTCTTGGAGCAGCAGCTAGAAGGGTGTTGATAGCACCCCAGTGTTTTTGCTACTGCTAAGCGGTGCCCACACAGCACCAAGGCTGTGGTTTGATGTTCTCCCAGTCATAGGGTGGGTGTGATCAACATCTTGGGAGGAGATACAGCCGGGCCAGCTGACCCAAATTGACCAAAGGGGTATTCCATACCATATGACGTCAGCTCAGATATAAAGGGAGAAGGCAGAGGGAAGTGGGGGGGGGCATTCGCTGTTTGTGTTTGTCCTCCGGAGCAACCGCTACATGTATTGGAGCCCTGCTTCCTGGGAAAGCAGCCGGACATCGCCCACTGATGGGAAGTAGAGAATAATCTTTGTTCCATTCTGCTTTGCTTCCACGCGTGGCAATTGCTATATTAAACTGCTTTTTATCTTTACCCACGGGCTTCTTGTTACATCTCACCTCTCCCCTGTCCATCTAAAAAGGGGAGTGATAGAGCGGCTTTGGTGAGCTCCTGGCCTCCAGCCAGGGCCAAACCACCTCAACATTAATAACATCCCCTCTCAGCCTTCTTTTTTCAAGACTAAACAGCCCCAGTTTTCTCAGTCTCTCTTCACAGGAGAGATGCTCAAGTCCCTTGATCATCCTCCTAACTCTCCAGTGGACTCTCTCCAGTAGGTCCCTGTCCTTCTTGAGCTGCGGAGCTGCAAACTGGAGACAGTATTCCAGGTGTGGTCTCACCAGGGCAGAGTAGAGTGGGAGGAGAACATCCCTAGAACTGCTAGACACACTTTTCTTAATGCTCCCCAGGATTCCATTGGCCCTTTTGGCCAGAAGCGCACATTGCTGTCCCATGAATAACTTACTGTCCCCTAGGACTCTAAGGTATTTCTCCATGGGGCTGCTTTCCAGCAGGACAACCGTTATTCTGTCCTGGTGCCTGGTGTTATTCTCCCTCAGATGCAGGACTCTACAGTTGTCCTTATTGAATGGCATGAGGTTCACCTTCGCCTGGCTCTCCAACCTGTCTAGATCTCATTGGACGGCAGCATATCCTTCCTGTGTTTCAGCCACGCCTCCTGGTTTTGTATCATCAGCGAACTTCTGAGGGTGCACTCTATCCCCTCATCTAGGTCATCGATGAAGATATTGAACAAAACTGGACCCAATACTGATTGCTAGGGAACACCACTGGCCACAGGCCTCTGGCATGAGTCTGTGCCTTTGATCACCACCACCTGAACTCTATTGCTGAGCCAGTTAACAATCTACCCCACCACCCAATCATCTGCCTCACATCTATTGAGTTTTCCTAGGAGGCTGTTATGGAAGACAGCATCAAAAACCTCACTGAAGTCAGGGTGTATGACATCCACTGCTCTTCCTTCATCTACTCATTTGGTCACACTTTCACAGACGGATATCAAATCACTCAAGCCGGATTTCCTCTTAGTAAATCCATCTTGGCTACTCCTGATAACCTTCTTTTCTTCCATTTGGTTAGAGATGACCTGTAAAATGAGCTGTTTCATCACTTTTCCAGGGATGGAGGTGAGGCTGACTGGTCTGCAGTTGCCGGGGTTCTTGCCTTTTTTGAAGACAGGAGTGAAATTGGCTTTCTTCTGGTCTTCAGGCACCCTGTCCTGTTCTCCATGATTTTTCAGAAATGATGGAGAGGGACTCAGCAACGACATCAGCCAGCTCTCTCAACACTCGTGGATGTACCCCAGCAGGGCCCGTAGATCTGTCTGTTTTCAGTTCCTCCAAGACGACTCTAACTTAATCCTCACTGATCAGTGCAGACTTCCTCAGTCCAGTTTTTCTTTCTTACTTCTGAGGACTGAGACTCCTGAAGGCTGGTCTAGGGAGTAAAGACTGAGGCAAAGAAGGCATTTAGCAATTCTGCCAGCTCTGCATCACCTGTTACTATATTTTCCACCTCATTTACCAGTAGACCCTCTCTTTCCCTACTCTGCCTTTTCTCACTGATGCATTTGAAAAATTTCTTCTTGTTATCTTTCACCTCCCTAGCCAGACTAAGTTCCAAGAGACCACTGGCCTTTCTTGTTGAGACTCTACACTGGCAGTATTTCTCTAATCCTCCCAATTAATCAGACCCTTTTTTTCCACATATTATAAATTTCCCTCTTCCAGTTGAATTTTCCAGGAGCTCCTTCCCTAACTATGCATGTCTCCTGAAAGTGCAGGAGGTCCCAAAATAGACTTGGCAGAAGACAGAGGCATCCAAGTCCAAGAAAGAATGCTGTGAGTGCTCCATTTGGGTCACCTGACCCATTATCCTCTCCTCCCCTCCCAACAGGCACAACTGCTCCCCCTTCCCCCATTGCAAATGCCATGTGCACTGGGCAGACCCAGAAAATATTGTTCTGATATTGTCAAACCAGGACACAATGACTCCTCACACTCTTCATCTGCTCCACCATGGCGTCCCTCTCAGGGGAGACAGTTCTCCACAAACATCTCCAACCTGAGTCCTTCCCATACGGCTACATCTATTGAGGTACTGCTCCAGGGTCAGTCCGTTTCACAAGGGGCAGTCATGTGGGAACAAACTGCTCCAGCATGTGTCCACTGCAAGGTCACAAGTCCTATCAACAAATCCGACCCAGAGTAGTATCCTCTGTCCACCATGCTATGGTGTGTGATTTCTCCACGGATTGCCTGCGGACACCTGCGCCACCAACAACCTCCATAGGCTGCAGAGGGACAGCCTGCCTCATCATAGTCTTCTCCACAGGCTGCAGATGAGTTGCTTCACTAGCACCTGAAGCACCTCCTCCCCCTCCTTCTTCACTGACCTTGCTGTCTGCACAGTTGTTATGCTCACATATTCTCAGTCCTCTCTCTGCCTGCAATTGTGCAGAAACAATTTCCCCCCTTCTTAAATATGCAATCACAGAAGCACTACCAGCGTTGTAGGCTCTCTTGCCCTTGACCCAAGTGGTGGGTCTGTCACAAAGCAGGCGGATGTTGGCTACATTAGATATGGAGGAAGCTTCTAGTAGCTTCTCACAGAAGTCACCTCAGTGACACTTTTCTACCACAACCTTGCCACCCAAATCCAATAGAAACCAACAGCACCTTGGGACCACCTCAGCCCTACACATGTAGCCAGCAGGTGGGCTGTGCGAGATGCTCTATTCAAAGGTGATAGGACTGCACTGGGAATCACTCTCAGTGTCCATGCCCAGGGTTGCTGGCCATGGACCCCTGATGTGGTGAAGATGAGCGAGGTAATCAGAGGCAAGTCTCACGGGCATCCCCAAGTCTATTCACCCATCCCCAATTCCTGCTATTCTTTGGAAACATCATCTTCCAAGCCCCCTTGTCCAGCACAGCTCCACCCAAAGCAAGAGGAGTACTCTTCATCAAGAGCCTGAGGGACTGCTGACCTCCACAGAGCCTCCCACACACCCACACTTCCTCAGCTGAGCACAGCAGTTGTCAGGATTCCTGTTTGCAAAATGTTCTCCAGGGCCAAGGGTCTATTTCTGAACAGAGTCGTAACAAGGCAAGGCCTGGTGGCCATTTGTTGTGGGGTGACTATGGAGGGATGTCTTCCTGAGCTTCAGGAGACAGTGCCTGAATGAAGACATGCTGCAGTGTTACCGAGCCTCCAGTGCATCTCTCAACTGTGTATCCCCAGGCTGTGCTGCCCCGTATTTCCCCTACAAAGCAATGGTTTTCTACCTCAGCTCTCACAATGCAGATGGAAAGTCCATGAACGTGACACAGGTAGGCTTGCAGTAATATTTTAATGAGTGCAAAGAAGGTAATGAGAATCAGGAGGAGACAAGCTTTTTCTTGTTGAAGATATCCCACAGGGCATCAGTTGACTTGTCCAGTAAAGAGAAACACGTTAGCATGTCCCTCTAATCTGGTCTCTGGGGGTCTCACAGAGGTCTTTGAGGGGAGCACTAGATAAGAAACAAAGAAAGACAGGAAAGGTAGACATTGGCCATGTTTTAAGATATCCCTGACACTGGTCTCCTCAGTCTTCCCCTCGCAGGGCAAGCAAGAGATGGTCAGGTGCTCTTAAAACAATGGCATGAATTTAGATCCTTTGTCAAGCACCAATTTTAGAGTTCCAGTGAGACCTTGTCCAAGACAGTTGCCAGCATCTTTAGCAGGGGGGGCACCTTCTGCCACAGTAGCGGTTGGTGATGCAGGAGAGGTCAAAGCCCCCAGAGTTGATGGGCACGCCCTCACAGCTCAGGATGCTGCCAACAGCAGCAGAGGTGGAGGAGCCCACAACGGTGTTCTGTGGGAAGGAGCTGAGGATGGGGCCGGGCAGGGTCACCACCACGGCAGAGGGCTGGATGGCGACGGTGGAGCTCTGGCACTGTCGGACACAAGGCTCATTGCAGCTGTTGGCCAGTGGGGTTGGACCGCAGGGCTGGCAGCAGGGTACGCACGGGGTGCAGCAGGACATGTCTTGGGGCTGGAGTTGCACCTGGGAGAGAGGGGAGAGAGGAAAAAGAGGACAGTTATTGGTGAGAATCAGCCTGAACAACATGTCATGAAGAAGCCAAGGCCGTCAATGAATGGGAAGGTGGAGACCAAGCCCGGAATCACATGATCCTTGATGCCTCCTTCAGGAACAGACTACAAAGCTCACTCTAATGCAAGGATTCTCTCCTAGCAGCCACAGTCACATCCCAGCCTCTCTCTAAGCAGAACTTCTCTCTTCCCTCTGTTCATGATAAGCTGTCTCAAGTCCCAACATGTGACAAAGCCAGCATCAGCTGAAATATCCATTGAGTGGAGATCTGTCTTTGGAAGAGAAGAGGTTTCAGACTCACCTGCTTCTGAGGAGGAGGCAGTAGAAGCTGATGAGAGAGCAAAGACTTGGGGTGCCTTTTATATCTGTCCTTCATTGCCGCAGGACCAGAGGCACCCTTGGCAGAGGTAACAATTTCTGACACATTTGTCTGGAATGCAAACCATTACATATGGGCTGTGGTTTTACTTCCTGCACTGCTTCCCTTTCATTTCCATGTTTGTGCCATGCCCATTCTCCAACAGAGAATTCCTCAGAGCACTGGGATGAAAGGTCCCAGGAATTCTCTGGCAGGAATGCAGCAGTGTGGGCAGGAGATTCAGCTCAAGTGCAGGATTTATCCAGAGCTGGAAAGTGACTTCACACTGAGTCCCTCTGGTGAGGCTGTTTGTTGTGCCACTCTCAGGAAGAAGATCCAACAGTCCTCAGCTGAATGCCCAAGGATGTTTCTGGATGAGGTCATGCCCTATCCTTCTCTTTCTCTCCCTCATCTTCTCACCCCAATGGTGTCTTATTTGGTCTGTGTTTTTTGTGCTGCTTGTTTTGACCCCATCCTGCCTATCACTGCCATCATGGACACATTTGGGCCTTCTTTGGATCATCTCCTCCCTGTGCATTTTGTGGCTACGCGAAAGATGATAAGGGAATACCTTGGGTTTTGTTCTTCCCTAGAATGTTCTAGGTCCCTCTGTGGTGGTCCCCCAGGTGTCCTCAGCAGAGTCTACATTTGGCTGTGTTCCTATGCATGTACCTGTCCTGTGTGCTCTTGTGTTTTTATGAAAGTTGAGTTTTTGTGGATGTTCGTGGCTGCGATAATTTGGTACATGGCTCCTCACAGGTGTGCATGACTGTGTGTGTGTGTCGTGTTCTGCCCTCCTCAGAAATCTTTTCAACTCACAGGGAAGGATGTTGTGAGGCATCCGTATTAAAGGCCTCGCAGAAGTCCACGTAGATGAAATCCATTCATCTTCCCTTGTCCACTGATCTAGTCTCTCCAACATTGAAAGTCACTACATTGACCAGGCAGGACCTGCCCCACGTAAAGCCAGGACGACTGCCTTGAACTATCACTCTGTCCTCTATATGCCTTAACAGAGGTCTTAGGAGGATCCTTAAAGTGTTGGACTAGATGATCCCTGAGATCCCTTCCAACTTGATAATCTGTGAATCTGTTCCATACTCCTCCCAGGCATAGAGGTGAGGCTGACAGGTCAGTAGTTGCAGGGTCCTCCTCTCCACCCTTTTTAAAGATAGGTGTGATACATTTCCCTTCTTCCAAGCCCCAGGGACTTCACCCAACTGCTGTGACTTTTCAAATATCATGGAAAGTGTCTTGATGACTACATCAGCCCATTCTCTCAGGACTCTGGCATGCTTCTTGTCAGGTCTGATAGGCTTGCGTACATTCAGGTACCTCAGGTGGTCACCAAACTTATCTTCACTTACAGTGGGAAGGACCTTTCCCCTCTGCTCTCTGTTTTGTTGTCCTTCGACTCAGGTGGTGTGTGGGGAGAAGCTTTAGCAGAGTCTCACAAAAGCAAACTATGTAAATCCCCCCCAGTATGAAAACCTTGCCATGCGGACCCAGTAGATACCAGTACTTCCTCAAGAACACCTCAGCCTGTGGGAATGAAAGGGAAGATTGGTGACAAGGACTGTAGGTACCCTCAGGTGACATGCAGCTGAGATGTTGGGAAACACCTATGTCATACTAGAGTGCTGCTTGGCCTTGTGTGCTCGACAACCAGCACAGCTGCACTTAGATACCAGAGGCCAGGGAAACATGCGGAGGCATCTCTCACATCCCTGTCCTGCTGCAGGAGGCAACAAAGAAAAGCTGCCGTGTGACTCAGGGAAACTCAGACAGAGAAGCAGGTTAAACATAAAAAAGTGTAGTGTGATAAATTCCACATGCTTTCTAGAAGGGAGAGATCTCCGTGGGCCTGCATTGCCGCTTGTTGTGCTGCTTGAATCATCGTTGCTTGTGTGCCTCTGCTTGCTACTGCTTCAAAGATTCCCCAGGTTTTCAGGTAATGAGAATAAATTTACTCTTGGCAATTCAGCTGTGGTTTGTGGATGTTCCTGTGTCCTGCTTCTTTCAACTGGTACGTGGCCCTAAACATGTAGGCCCTGGATGGATCATGGCAGATGCTCTGCTGAAGGGAGATAAGGCTGCATGAGGAAGATGTCCCTGATGTCCATGTCCACTGGTCCTGACCAGAGATGATACACCAGGTGATGGAGGGGAGTCAAAGTAAGGAATCTGGGCCATCTCCAAGTCTATTCACCAATTTCCAGTTCCTGCCATCATTTGGACATACAATATTCGGAAACTGCTGTCCAGTACAACCGCACCGAAAGGAAGAGGAGCATTCTTCCCCAAGAGCTTGAGGGACTGCTGACCTCCCCAGAGACTCCCACACGCCCACACTTCCTCTCTTCAGCACAGCAGTTCTCAGGATTCGTGTTCAAATGATGTGCTACACAGTCAAGGGGCTATTTCTAAGCAGAGACACAGCAAGGCAAGGACTGGTGGCCATTGGCTGTGGAGTAACAAGGAATGCTTTTGTGAACTTCCAGAGGCACTGCCTGAAAGAGGACTTGCTGCAGTGTGTCCCAGCCTCCAAAAGCTCTAGCAGAGATCAAGGGCTCCCCAGTGACCCCTCCACTTTTCCCTCCAAACAGTAGCTTTCTTCCTCTTCCTGCAGTCACAACGCAGATGAAAAGAGCACCTAAGTGACACAGACAGGTTTGCAGCAACTTTTTATTTAGTCTAAATGGGAAAATGAGGTCAGTCAAAGAAAAAGTCCCCAGTGTGGGGAGCAGCAGGAGCAGCTAAAGGATCTGTTTCCCTTTTCCTGTGCCAGAGTTCTCAAAGGGCATTTGTTGACCTACCCAGTAAAGACAGATAGGTTAGCAGGTCCCTCCAGGTTGGTCTCTGGCATTCTCACAGCAGGCTTTGAGAGGAGCACAAGAAAACAAAGAAAAGAGAGAAGAAGAGTGAATGGAAGGCAAGAAAGTTTGACGTTGGCCATGTTTTCAGAGAGCCCTCAGGCTGGTTTCTTCCAGTCTTGCCCTTGCAGAACAAGCAAGAGATGGTCAGGTGCTCTTAAAACAATGGTACAAACTTCGATCCTCTGTCCAGCACCATGTTCAGAGTTCCACTGAGACCTTGTCTAAGACCTTGTTTCAGACCTTTGCCAGCATCTTTAGCAGGGGAGGCAGGTTCTGCCACAGTAGCGGTTGGTGATGCAGGAGAGGTCAAAGCCCCCAGAGTTGATGGGCACACCCTCACAGCTCAGGATGCTGCCAACGGCAGCAGAGGTGGAGGAGCCCACAACGGTGTTCTGTGGGAAGGAGCTGAGGATGGGGCCAGGCAGGGTCACCACCACGGCAGAGGGCTGGATGGCAACGATGGAGCTCTGGCACTGGCGGACACAGGGCTCATTGCAGCTGTTGGCCAGCGGGGTTGGGCCGCAGGGCTGGCAGCAGGGTACACACGGGGTGCAGCAGGACATGTCTTGTGGCTGGAAGTGTACTTGGGAGAGAAGAAAGAGAGGAAGAAGATTATGGGAATTCATGAAGAGCAGCCTGACACCACATCACACAGGAGTCAATAAACTTGCAGGGCTGAGAGTTGGAGGCTGTGAAGAAATGGATGAGGGCTTCGTGGTCTCATCCTGCCAGGGCCCAAACAGTGCCAAGTGTTACATGGCTACAGCCTCACTCATAGCCCAGGGAACACCTCAGTACATTTCCAGCCTCCCTCCGTGCCCAACCTTCTCCCCACCTCTATTACCATGAACCCTCAAGATCCAGCATAGAACAATGTCGATGTGAGCTGAAAGGTCCCCTGAAGTGAAACATCTTCCGAGAGAAAGCCAAGAAGGAGAAGGGACTTGAGGCTTACCTGGTTCTCAAGGAGACAGAGGCAAGAGAAGTGGCTGAGAGATTGAGGAGCTGAGCTGACTTTTATCATGGACCTTTAGTGCCCCAGGCTGCCAGAGGCATGCCTCCAAGTGGTGATTGTCTTCTGACAAGCTCACCTTGAATGCAAAGCATCCCACTTAATGAGATGGGCTGTGTTTTGGCTTCCTTAATGACAGTTTTTTCATTTGCTGCCTTATGCCAGGCACATTGCTCAGTGGAGGCATCTTTTGTGTGCCAGGAAGAGAGGTTCAAGCCAGAGCAAACCATGCCAGAGTGGGCAGAGGACTCATGTCAAGCGCTGGAGGAGTCCAGGAAAGGCAAATGATGTCACTTTGGGTCACTCCTTTGGGTCTCTTTGGTCCAATGTAGGCAAGCAGTAGTCCAGCTCCTGGTCTTGGCATTACCATTCCTAACACCGCTCCCAGGTAAATTCTGCCGATCTCTTTTGCCTCCTCCTCATTTGAACCAGACCTAGTTATGAGAATCACTTTTCTGGGGTCTTGTTCTTCCCCAGAATGCTCTTGTCCTGTCCTACTCCCACATGCCATAAGTGTAGCCCACAACTGGTTGTGTTGTTGTTTGTTCTCTTGTCTTTTGCGCACTCGAGTGCCACTGGGTTTGTGTGAATGCACGTGGGTGCAAACCCTTGTGTGTGGTTCCCCACGAGTGTGTATGTGTGTGTATGTGTATTCTTTTGTGTCCCTACTCAGAAATGGATGATTCTTCTCCCCGTGGGACAGTCTCTACTCCTCTGTCATGACCCGAGAGAAGGACCCTGCACTTGGCTCTGTCGAGTCTTGTGCAATTGGCCTCAGCCCATTGAACCAGTCTGTCCAGCTCCCTCCGAACCCTCCTAACTTCCCAACCCCTTCCTAACCCTAACAGATCTGTGCTCTCACCCAGCTGCGTTTCACCTATGTTTGGGCTAGTACATGCCTTGTGCCTTCAGAGGAAGCCCCCAGATCCTGCTGAGCACAGAATCAGGTTGTCATAAGCTTCACCTGCTCCATTGTGGGGTCCTTGCCATGGGGCACAATTCTTCACACACCTTTCCAAAGTGAGTCCTTCCAATGAGGCTACAGTTTTTCATGAAGTGGTGCAGTGTATGTCTCTTCCACGGGCAGCAGTGCTTTAGGAACAACCATTTCCAGCATGAGTCCCCTACCAAGTCACAAGTCTTGTCAGCAAACTTGCTCCTATGTAGACTCCTCTGTTCACAAGTCCACAGGTCGTGCCAGGAGCCGGCTTCAGCATGGACTTCCCACAGGATCACAGCCTCCTTTGGGCATCAACCTACTCTGCCATGGAGTCCTCCACAGGCTACCCGTGGACATCTGCACCACCACCAACCTCCATGGGCTGCAAGGGGACAACCTGCCTCACTATGGTCTTCATCACAGGCTGTGGGGAGGTTGTTGCTCTGGCACCGGAAGTGCCTCCTCGTCCTCTTTCTTCAGTGGCCTTGGTGTGTGCACAGTTGTTGTTCTCACATATTCTCAGTCCTCTCTCTGCCTGCAGATGTTCTGTAATGATTTCTGCCTGAGGCCCTACCTTGTTGCTGACAGGCTTGACCATGGCCGATGGTGGGTCTGTCTTTCAGCCAGTTGGCATTGGCTCTATGGGACATGGGCCAAACTTCTAGCAGGTTCTCAAAGATCTTCAGGAGGCAGGAGTTACATTTCAGGGCTACTTCCCTAGACGAATATTCAGCAGGCTGGTGTTATCAGCTCTTCAGCTATTCTTGGGCTTCTTCTGACATTGGGAACATGCTGCTCCTCCATGTTCCTGACAGAGCAGTGGAGAGTGTCCCTGCCAGGAGCAACACCATTCATTTGTGAGGAGGGTACAACAGGACACACACACACTGCTCATGTACACCTGTGCAGAACCATGTACGAAATTATAGCAGCCACGTGCATTCATACAAAATCAGATCCACACAAGAGTACATAGGAGAGTACATACACAGGAAAACAGCCAGCTGTGGCCTCTGCTGAGGATACCTGGGGGACCACCACAGAGGGACCTAGAACATTCTAGGGAAGAACAAAACCCAAGGCATTCCCATATCATCTTTTTTTTGTAGCCACACAATGCACAGGGAGGAGATGATCCAAAGAAGGCCCAAATGTGTCCATGATGGCAGTGATAGGCAGGATGGGGTCAAAACAAGCAGCACAACACACACACACCAGAGGAAGCACCCCTGAGGTGAGTTCATGAGGGAGAGAAAGAGAAGGATAGGACATGACCTCACAGAGAAACATCCTTGGGCATTCAACTGAGGAGGGTTGGATCTTCTTCCTAAGAGACACACTTCAAACAACTCCAAGAGAGGGACTCAACATAAGTCACTTCACTTCTCTAGACCAATCCCGCACTTGAGCTGAATCTCCTGCCCACACTGCTGCATTTCTGCCGGAGAATTCCTGGGGCCTTTCATCCCAGAGCTCTGAGGAATTCTCTATTGAGGAATGGGCATGGCACAAACCTGGAAATGAAAGGGAAACGGTGCAGGAAGTAAAACTAGAGCCCATATGTAATGGTTTACATTCCAGACAAATGTGTCAGAAATTGTTACCTCTGCCAAAGGTGCCTCAGGTCCTGCTGCAATGAGAGTCAGGTATAAAAGGAAGCCCAAGTCAGTGCTTTCTCATCCACTTCTCCTGTCTCCTTCTCCTTGGAACCAGGTGAGTCTGAAAATCCCTCAGCTGGTGCTGCCTTTGTCACATGTTGGGGCTTGGGACATCTTATCACAACAGAGGGAAGTGGGAAGAAGTTCTGCTTAGAGAGAGGCTGGGATGTGACTGTGGCTGCTTTCAGTTTATACACTAGGAGAGAGATTTCATGCATTAGAGTGAACTTTGTAGTACGTTCCTGAAAAAGGCATCGAGGACCATGTGATTTCAGACATGGTCTCAATCTTCCCACTCATTGATGGTCTTGGCTTCCTCATGAAATGTTGTTCAGGCTGCTCCTCACCAATTACTGTCCTCTCCTTGCTCTCTGCCCTCTCTCCCAGGTGCACCTCAAGCTTCAAGACATGTCCTGCTGCAACCCGTGCGTACCCTGTTGCCAACCCTGTGGCCCAACCCCACTGGCCAACAGCTGCAATGAGCCCTGTGTCCGCCAGTGCCAGAGCTCCACCGTCGTCATTGAACCCTCTCCTGTGGTGGTGACCCTGCCCGGACCCATCCTCAGCTCCTTCCCACAGAACACCGTTGTGGGCTCCTCCACCTCTGCTGCTGTTGGCAGTATCCTGAGCTGTGAGGGCGTGCCCATCAACTCTGGGGGCTTTGACCTCTCCTGCATCACCAACCGCTACTGTGGCAGAAGGTGTCCCCCCTGCTAAAGATGCTGGCAAAGGTCTTAGACAAGGTCTCACTGGAACTCTGAACCTGGTGCTTGACAGAGGATCGAAGTTTGTGCCATTGTTTTAAGAGCACCTGATCATCTCTGGCTGTCCTGCAAAGGCAGACATGAAGAGACCAGCCTCAGGGGTCTCTTACAACATGGCCAACGTTGAACTTTCTCGTCTACTACTCACCCTTCTTCTCTCTTTCTTTGATGTCTTGTGTTCCTCTCTAAGCCTGCTGTGAGGACCACGGAGACCAGCCTGGAGGACTTGCTAACCTGTCTGTTTTTCCTGCGCAGTTCAACGTATGCCCTGTGGGAGCTCTGCCACAGGAAAAGGGAAACAGATTCTTGACTGCTCCTGCTGGTCCCCGCACCACAGACCTCGTCTTGGGCCTACCTCATTTCCCACTTTAGTCTCATTAAAAAATTTCTGCAAGCCTACCTGTGTCTCTTAGTTCGTCTGTCCACCTGCATTGTGAGAGCTGAGGCTGAAAGCCATTGCTTTCTAGGGGAAACACGTGGGAGTTCTGTGTGGGGAATCATCCCTGTGAGAAACACTGGAGTCTGTGACACACTGCAGCAGGTCCTCCTTCAGGCTTTGCCTCTTTAAGTGTGGGGAAGACATCCCTAGTCACTCCACAGCCAACAACCACCAGCCCTTGCCTTTTGTGACTCTGCTCAGAAATAGACCCTTGGCCCTGGAGAACATTTTGCAAACAGGAATCCTGACAACTGCTGTGCTCAGCTGAGGAAGTGTGGGTATGTGGGAGGCTCTGTGGAGGTCAGCAGTCCCTCAGGCTCTTGGTGAAGACTGCTCCTCTTGCTTTGGGTGGAGCTATGCTGGGCAAGAGACTCAGAAGACTATGTCTCCAAAGGACAGCAGGAATTGGGGATGGGTGAATAGACTTGGGGATGTCCCTGAGACTTGCCTCCAATTACCTCCCCTTTCCACCACCAGATCAGGGGTCCATGGCCAACAACCCTGGGCATGGACACTGGGAAAGATTCCCAGTACAGTCCTTCCACCTTTGAAAGGCTAGCCAGTGGGGAAGACAACCATCTTGGCTAAACAGGGAGATTCTGTAGGAAATCATAAATAAAAAGAGAGTTTACCGAATGTGGAAAAAAAGGGCTGGCTATTTATGAAGAATTTATGAGAATAGCTAGATCATGCAGAAAAAAAAATCAGGGAAACAAAAGTGCAGTTTGAAGTTGATTTGGCCAATTCTGTTAGGGATAATACAAAGTCCTTCTTTAAATATGTTAATAACAAAAGGAGGGGCAAGGAAAACCTCCATTCTCTGTTGGACTTTGAGGGAAATATAGTTCACGAAGATGAGGAGAAAGTTGAGGTACTTAATACCTACTTTGCCTCAGTTTTTACCAGTAAGACAGGTGGCCCTCAGGACAACTGGCCTCTGGAGGTGGTTGACAGAGATAGGAAGCCAAATAACCCCCTTGTATTTCAGGAGGATATGGTTGGTGACTTAGTGAGCCATCTGGATCTTCACAAGCCTATGGGACCAGACGGGATCCATCCCAGGGTGAGGAGGGAGCTGGCAGAAACGCTCACCAAGCTGCTTTCCATCATCTTCCAACAGTGCTGGCTCACTGGGGAGGTACCATATGATTGGAAATTGGTGAATGTTACACCAATCCACAAAAAGGGCTGCAAAGCTGACTCTGGCAACTACAGGCCTGTCAGCCTGACCTTGGTGCCTGGCAGGGTTATGGAGTAGATCATCCTGAATGTAATCACACAGCACCTTCAGGATGGACAAGGGATCAGACCCAGTCAGCATGGGTTTAGGAGGGGCAGGTCCTGTTTGACCAACATGATCTCCTTTTATGATCAGGTGATCCACCTGGTGGATGAGGGGAAAGCTGTAGATGTGGTCTATCTAGACTTCAGTAAAGCCTTTGACACGGTCCCCATAATATACTCCTGCAAAAGCTGGTAGCCATGGCTTGGACAGTGTACTCTCTGCTAGGTTAAGAACTGGCTGGAGGGCCTGGCCCAGAGAGTGCTGGTGAATGAGGCTGCATCTCGCTGGCGGCCAGTCACTAGTGGTGTCCCCCAGGGGTCAGTGTTGGGTCCAGTCCTGTTTATCGTCTTTATTGACGATTTAGATGAGTGGATTGAGACCATCATCAGCAAATTTGCTGATGATACCAAGTTGGGAGGGAGTGTTGACCTGCTGGAAGGCAGGAGGGTTCTGCAGAGAGATCTGGATAGACTGGAAAAATGGGCTGAAGTTCAACAGGGTCAAGCGCTGGGTCCTGTGCTTAGGCCACAACAACGCCCTGCAGCGCTACAGGCTGGGCACAGAGTGGCTGAAGAGTAGCCAGGTAGAAAGGGACCTGGGGTTACTAACTGACAGGAAGCTCAACATGAGAAAACTGTGCCCAGGTGGCCAAGAAGACCAATGGTCTCCTGTCCTGTATCAAAAATAGCGTGGTCAGCAGGACAAGGGAGGTGATCCTTCCCCTGTGCTCTGCATTGGTGAGGCCACACCTAGAGTATTGTGTTCAGTTCTGGGCCCCTCAGTTCAGGAAAGTTACTGAAGTGCTGGAGCGGGTCCAGAGGAGAGCAACAAGACTGGTGAAGGTACTGGAACACAAGACCTATAGGGAGAGGCTGAGGGAGCTGGGGTTGTTTAGTCTGGAGAAGAGGAGGTTTAGAGGTGACCTCATCACTCTCTATAACTACCTGAAGGGAAGTTATAGCCAGGCGGGATTGATCTCTTCTCCCAGGCAGTTAGCAACAGGACAAGGGGGCACGGGCTTAAGCTCTGTCAGGGGAAATTTAGGCTGGATATTAGAAAGAAATTCTTTACAGAGAGAGTGGTCAGGCATTGGAATGGCCTGCCCAGGAAGGTGGTGGATTCACCATTCGTGCAGGTTTTTAAACTGAGATTGGACATGGCACTTAGTGCCATGATCTAGTAAATGGATTGGAGTTGGACCCAGGGTTGGACCTGATGATCTCTGAGGTCTTTTCCAACCCAATTGATTCTATGATTCTATGAATAGAGCATCTGGCACAGACCACCTGCTGACTACATGTGTAGGGTTGAGGTGTTCCCAAGGTACTGTTGGTTTCTACTGGGTTTGCGTGGCAAGGGTCATGGGTTGACCCTGGCCTGCCGCCAGGTACCCACACAGCCGCTCTCTCACTCCCCCTTCACTGCTGAACAGGGGAGAAAATATTTCCAAGGGTTCAGGGTTTGAGATAAGGACAGGGAGATGACTTTCATTTACTGTCCTGGGCAAAAACAGACTCAATTTTAGGGAAATTAGGTACATTTATTAAAAGAACTAATCAGAGAGGAGTAGTGAGAAGTAAGAATGAGCAAACAGATCTTAAACAGAACACCTTCACCCCATCCCCTCCTTCTTCCCGGGCTTAACATCAATCCCGGTTTCTCCACCTCCTCCCCCCGAGTGGCGCAGGGGGACAGGGAATGGGGGCTGCGGTCAGTTCATCCGACGTTGGTTCCACCGCTTCTTCATTCTGGGGGAGGACTCTTCACTCTTCCCCAGGGCCACTGTGGGGTCCCTCTCACGGGAGACAAGCTTCTCACTCTCTTCTCCGCGTGAGTCGTCCCACGAAGGGCAATTCATCACAAACTGCCCAACGCGAGACACCTCACGAGGGGCAGCCCACCCCTCGTGAGTCTGAGGCGCAGTCCTTCAGGGGAAACTGCTCCAGCGTGAGCCACCCGCAGCATCCCAAAAGTCCCACCGGCCAACCTGCTCCAGCGTGGGCATTCCTCTCTTCCACGGGCTACAGGTTCCGGCAGCGACTTGCTCTGATGCGGGCTTCCCACGGGCTACGGTCCCCTTTCAGGCATCCACCCACATGGCGTGGAGTCCTCGGTGGACATCTACGTGGTGATCTTCATGGTGGACATCTGCACCTCACCCATGGGCTGCAGGGGGACAACCCGCTTCACCATGGTCTTCACCACAGAGCCGGGGGACTCCTTCTGCTCCGGCGCCTGGAGCTCATCCTCCCCCCCCTCCTTCTTCACTGACCTTGGTGTCTGTACAGATTCTCACTCCTCCATCTCTGTGCCAGCTGTTATGGCGCAGTTCTTTTTCCTGTTCTTAAATATGTTTTTCACAGCGGCGTTCCTCTGCTGTCACTTTTCTGATAGGCTCAGCCTTGGCCAGCGGCGGGTCCCTCTTTGGAGCTGGCTGGCATTGGCTCTATCAAATCTGGGGAGCTTCTAGCAGCTTCTTGCAGAAGCCACCCTGCAGCTCCCCCCCCCCACCGCCGAAATCCGGTCAGGCCAAACCAAAACACAAGGTTTTGGTAGAAAGGTGTCACTGAGGTGACTTCCGTGAGAAGTTTCTAGAAGTTTCTGCCATACCCAATGCAGCCTGCTTCATGACAGACCCACCACTGGCCATTGACAAAAGAGCCTGCAACACTGGTAGTGTTTCTCTCCTAGCATATTTTAAGAAAGGGGGAAATTGTTCGTACACAATTGCAAACAGAGAGAGGAGTGAGAATATGTGACAGTAACAACTGTTACTCTCTGTTAGACAACAAGGTCAGTGATGAAGGAGGGGAAGGAGGTGCGCCGGGTGTCAGTGCAGCAACTCCCCTGCAGCCAATGGTGAAGCCCATGGTGAGGCAGGCTGTCCCCCTGCAGCCCATGGAGCTAGTTGGTGGTGCAGATGTCCACCTGCAGCCTGTGGAGAAACCCCATATCAGATCAGGCATCTTTTGTGTGCCAGGAAGAGAGGTTCAAGCATTTCCAGAGTAGATCATGCAGAGGACTCATGTCAAGTGCTGGAGGAGTCCAGGAAAGGCAAATGATGTCACTTTGGGTCATTCCTTTGGGTCTCTTTGGACCAATGTAAGCAAGCAGTAGCTCAAGTCCTGGCCTAACACTGCTCCCAGGTAAATTCTGCCAACCTGTTCTACCTCCTTCTTTTCTGCAATGCAGTGGACTTTGCAACATCCCTCTTGCCCAGACAGACTATTTGACAGGTGGAGCCCAAAGTTAGGGTCTGAATGAAGTCAGCAGACATTTTAGAGTGATGGTCCATGGCCTGGGGGAAGGATATTTCTGTGAAGAAAGAAGAAAGGTGATGTTGATTTGTTGGGATGTACTGGAAGGTGTGTGACCTGGGCGAGATGAAAATGGTATAGAATGAGGGGTGGGAATTGTCCTGGTTGCAGCTGGGAGCTGGTACTCTGCCAGGGAGCACGTGCACAAGTAGCTGGGAGTGAGCGTGGCAAGGACAGCTAACGCGAACAATTCAAAGGGATACTCCCTTTCAAAGAAGGTCATGTTTGGTGTAGAAGCAGGGAGCAGTTGGCCAGAGGATGAGAATCTCTTCTCGGGCATTGGTCAGCAGGCAGTGAACGGTTGCACTGTGCATCACTTGTCTTCCCTGAGGATTTATTTCTCCCTTAATTCTTGCTGTATTCCCTTTTGTTACACTTATTTCTATTCTCCATTATTATCGAGTTTGTTATTGTAATTTATTCTCTTTCTTTATTAAACTGTTCTTCGCTCTGCCCAAGCATTCTATTGTTTTTCCGTTCTCTACCACATACTACGTGGAGCAGGGAGGAGTGAGCAAGCAGCTGTGTGGGGTAGCTGTACAAGTGCATTGGCCATGGGCTTTGACAGGGGACAGGACTGTGTCCCATGGCAGAAGGCACCAACATTTCACTGGAAGCACATCCATTTGGACATGGCCTGTCCAAACAAGGTGGATGGGATTTCTCAGCCCTTCCCCGGGATCAAAAAACAAACCCTGTCCCTCTGAACTCTCTAGCCTGGAGAGGTAGGCAAGGAGGGGACTGCCTGGCATGCTGAGGCATTGCCAAAGATCGTACCTTGGGTTAGGGATCACAATGATTCTACGAATCTGTGATCCTAACTAGTGTGAAATGAACCTTGTTGAGGTCAAGAGTCATCAGCAGCTGAGATGAGCTTTGCAGGGGCAGGAGAAGGAGAGTTCAGGAGGCAGGAGGTACCTTTCAGGACCTCTTCCCTGGACAGACCTCCAGCAGCCTGGTGAAATCACTACTCATTGGTTCCTGGGCTCCTGATGACACTAGGAATATGTGGCTCCTCAATGCTCCCAACAGAGCAGTGCAGACTGTCCATTTCATGGGTAAGACCGTCCACTTCTAGAGGAGGGACACAAAAGAAAATGCACACATGCACATGCACACCTGTGGGGTACCCTGCCAGAACGTTTGCACCCACGTGCATTCATACAAACCCAGCTCCAATCAAGAGCACACAGACAGGTACATACATTGAAACACAACCAAGTGCTGAGGACATCAAGGCACAACCACAACAGGACTAGAGCATTCTGGGGAAACACAAAGTCCCAGGTGTGCCTTCAGCATTGTTTGTATAATCACAGAGTGCACAGAGAGCACAGGGGACAAAATTAATCAGAAATTATTCCTGAGGGCAGAGTTAGGCAGGATGGGGTTAAAACCAGCAGCACAGCACACTCAAGCTGGGGGAGGAACCATTGGGGTGAGCTGAGGAGGGAGGGAAAGAGAAGGATGGGGCATGACCTCATAGGGAAGGGTCCGTTGGCAGCCATGTGAGGAATGTTAGATCTTCTTCCTGAGAGCAGCAGTTCAAACAGTCCCACCAGGTGCACCCTGCCTAATGCCACTTCCCTGCTCTGGAAACATCCACCATTTGAGCTGAGTCTTCTGCCCACACTGCCACATTCCTGCCCAAGAATTCCTGGGGCCTTTCATCCCAGAGCTCTGAGGAAGCTTCGGTTGGGTAATGGGCATGGCACAAACCTGGAAATGAAAGGGCAGCGGTGCAGGAAATAAAACCACAGCCCATATCATCAGCTCTGATGGTTTGCGTTCAAGACAAATGTGTCAGAAAATTGTTACCTCTGCCAAGGGATCCTCAGGTCCTGCGGCAATGAGGGGCAGGTATAAAAGGCACCCCAAGTCTCTGCTCTCTCATCAGCTTCTACTCTTCCTTCTCCCTGAGAACAAGGTGAGTCTGAAACCCCTTCTCCTCCTCTTCCAAAGGCAAATTTCCACTCAACAGATCGCTGATGATGGCTTTGTCATATGTAGGGGCTTAGGGTATCTTGTCATGACAGAGGGAAGCAGGGAGAAAATCTGCTTAGAGAGAGGCTGGGATGTGACTTTGGTTGCTTTTGCTTTATGCACTGGGAGAGAGCTTCCTTGGGTCAGGCTGCTCATTGTAGGTATTGAATGCCATGTGGCTCCCGACAGCCTCTTCACCTTGTAACTCATTGATGGTCTTGGCTCCTTTGTGACAGAGTGCCCAGGCTGCTCTTCACCCATACTTGTTCTCTGTTTCCTCTCTAACCTCTCCCAGGTGTGCCTCGAGTCCCAAGACATGTCCTGCTGCACCCCGTGCGTACCCTGCTGCCAGCCCTGTGGCCCAACCCCACTGGCCAACAGCTGCAATGAGCCCTGTGTCCGCCAGTGCCAGAGCTCCACCGTCGCCATCCAGCCCTCTCCTGTGGTGGTGACCCTGCCCGGACCCATCCTCAGCTCCTTCCCACAGAACACCGTTGTGGGCTCCTCCACCTCCGCTGCTGTTGGCAGCATCCTGAGCTGTGAGGGCGTGCCCATCAACTCTGGGGGCTTTGACCTCTCCTGCATCACCAACCGCTACTGTGGCAGAAGGTGCCCCCCCTGCTAAAGATGCTGCCAACTGCCTTGAATAAGGTCTCACCGGGTCTCAGAACCTGCTGCTTGACAGTAGATCAAAGTTTGTGCCATTGTTTTAAGAGCACCTGACCGTCTCTGGCTGTCCTGTAAGGTCAGAAATTAAGGGACAGTCCTGAGGGCTCTTTGAAAACATGGTCAATGTCTACCTTTACTGTCTTTTCCTCACCTTTCTCATCTCCTTGTTTCTTGTCTTGTGATGCCTGCTCTGAGGACCCCAGAGACCAGCCTGCAGGGACTTGCTAGCCTATCTCTCTTTATGGGACAGGGCAGCAGATGCCCTGTAGGGAGTCTACCACAGGAAAAGGAAAACAGTTTCTTGACTGCTGCCTTTGGATTCATCTCATTTCCCTCTTTAGACTCATTAAAATGTTGCTGCAAGCATGTCTGTGTCCGTTACATGGTCTTTGCATTTGTATCGTGAGAGCTGAGGCAGAAAGACATTTCTGTGTAGAGGAAATACGGGGGATCACAACCTGGAGACACACCCCTACAAGACACATTGGAGGCTGCGACACACTGCAGCATGTCTTCATTCAGGCACTGCCTCCTGAAGCTCAAGAAGGCATCCCTCCATAGTCACCCCACAGCCAATGACCACCAGACCTTGCCTTGCTGTGACTCTGCTCAGAAATAGACCCTTGGCCCTGGAGAACATTTTGCAAACAGGAATCCTGACAACTGCTGTGCTCAGCTGAGGAAGTGTGGGTATGTGGGAGGCTCTGTGGAGGTCAGCAGTCCCTCAGGGTCTTGGTGAAGAGCGCTCCTCTTGCTTTGGGTGGAGCTATGCTGGGCAAGGAGGCTCAGAAGACGATGTTTCCAAAGAATAGCAGGAATTGGGAATGGGTGGACAGACTTGGGGATGCCCCTGTGACTTGCCTCCAATTTCCTCTCCTTTCCATCACCAGATTAGGGGTCCATGGCCAGAAACCCTGGACATGGACACTGGGAGAGATTCCCAGTGCAGTCCTATCACCTTTGAATAGAGCATCACGCACAGTCCACCTGCTGACTCCATGTGTTAGGCAGAGGTACTCCTAAGATGGTGTTGGTTTCTACTGGGTTTGCATGGCAAGGTTGTAGTAGAGGGGAGTTAGTGAAATGGCTTCTGTGAGAAGTTGCTAGAAGCTTTCCCCGTATCCAGTGGAGACAACAGCAGCCTGCTCCATGACAGACCCACCACTGGAAAAGGCTAAGAGAGCCTGCAATGCTGGTAGTGCTTCCGTGGTAGCATATTTATGAAGGAGGGGAAGTGTTTGTGCACAATTAGAGGCAGAGAGAGGAGTGAGAATATGTGAGCGTAACAACTGTGCAGACACCAAGGTCAGTGAAGAAACAGGGGAAGGAGGTGCTTCAGGTGCCAGTGCTGCAATTCCCCTGCAGCCCATGGTGAAGCCCATGGTGAGGCAGGCTGTCCCTCTGCAGACCATGGAGAAACCCCACACCAGATCAGGTCGATGTCCAAAGGAGTCTGTCATCACCTGGGAAGTCCATGTCGGAGCAGGCTCCTGGCAGGACCTGTGAACCCCTGGAGGGAGGAACCTACACTGGATCAGGTTTGTTGACAGGACTCGTATACCCGCAGGATACACACGCTGGAGCGGTGTGTTCCTGGACGACTGCCCCTTGTGAAAGGGACTCACCCTGGAGCAGTACCTCAATAGATGCAGTTGTGTGCGAAGGACTCAGGTTGGAGATGTTTGTGGAGACCTGTCTCCCCCGAGAGCGATGCCATGGTGCAACAGGGAAAGACTGTGAGGAGTCATTGTGTCCTCGTTTGACAATACCAGGACAATATTTTCTGGGTCTGCCCAGAGCACATGGCGTTTGCAATGGGGGAAGCAGGAGTGGCTGTGCCTATGGGGAGAAGAGGATGATGGGTCAGGTGATCCAAATGGACCACTCACAGCCTTCTTTCCTAGGCTTGGGTGCCTCTGCCTTCTGCCAAGTCCATTTCAGGTCTTTCAGCTTCTTCATTTCTGTTGTGCAGTATGACTTTCTCATTCATTGAATTGATCTTTTGGATCATGCGGAGGTTTACAAACCACTGGGCCTGCTGGCAGCAGAAGTTCAGCTACCTCAAAGAAGGAAGAGTTCTTGCTCATGAATTGGCAGGGCTCATGGAGAGGGCTTTAAACTAGGTTTGAAGGGGGAAGGGGATAAAGCAATTCCTGGTTAACAGGGGACGTCCTGGATGACTGGAGACTTGCCGATGTGGTGCCCATCTACAGGAAGGGCCCGAAGGAGAATCTGTAGAACAACAGGCCTGTCAGCCTGACCTCACTAGCAAGGAAGGTTCATCTTGAGTGCACTGACATGGCACATGCAGGACCACCAGGGCATCATGCCCAGCCAGCATGGCTTTATGAAAGGCAGGTCCTCCTTGACCAACATGATTTCCCTCTATGCCCAGGTGACCTGCCTAGTTGATGAGGGGAAGACTCTGGATGTTTTCTACCTGGGCTTTTGTGAATGTTTTGTACCTGGCCGTTGGTAAGGCCTTTGACACTGTCTCCCACATCATTCTACTAGAGAAGCAGGCGTGTCCTAGCTGAGACAGGTGTACTCTTTGCTGTGTTAGAACCTAGCTGAGTAGCTGAACCCACAGAGTGGTGGTGAATGGAGTTAAATCCCGTTGGTGGCCAGTCACAACGGATGTTCCGCAGGTCTGCGATTTGGGGCCAGGCTTGTTGAATATCTTAATGATCTGGATGAGACCTCATTGAGTTCACCGCCAGTGATTTTGCGGATGACGTCTGATCGGGTGGGAGCATTGATCTGCTGGAGCACAGAAGGCTCTGCAAAGGGATCTGGAAAAGTTGGACCAATGGGCCAAGGTCAACTCTATGAGGTTTAATAAGGTCAAGTGCTGCACTTCAGTCACAAGCAACGCATACAATGCTACAGGTCTGGAGAAGCGGGGCTCAAAGGTTGCCCAGCAGTGAAGGATCTGCACGTGTGTGTTGACAGCCTGCTGAAGATGAGTCAGCAGTGTGCCTAGGTGGCCAAGCAGGGCAAATGCATCCTGGCTTGTAAGAGGATTAGTGTGTCCCACAGGAGAAGTGAAGCGATTGTGCCCCTGTACTCAGCAGCGGTGTGGCCACAGCTTGAGTACTGTGTTCAGTTTTGGGTGCTGCAGTGTAAGAAAGACATTGAGGTGCTCAGGTGATTCTAGAGAAGGACAATGAATCTGGAGAAGGGTCTGGAGAACAAGTGTTACGAGTGTGATACACGGAACCTACATGTGAATTCAAAATATATCTCAACATCACCGACGTGGTGACGAAGCAAACAATGATTGCAAGTTCTGACTAGTAGCCAACAAGGATTGGATTGAACTGGGATCTCAAGGTCTTCCTGGCAACCCTGAACAAGCCAGACCCTGATCATGAGTCCTACCTGGCAACCTGGACTGTACTGCACATGATCGGAGCACAAGCTCATCCAGAGGCCAGCCTGAGAAAGACTCTGGAGTGCACTGAATATCCCGACCCGCGGTAACCAGCATGGTAGAAGCATGACTGACGTAGGCATGCTATGATGGAGGCATGAACTATGTAAAGTGATTGGGGGAATATGCTAATGTGTCCTTGGAAAAAGCCCAGAGAACAGATAAAGGTGGCTGGTCATTAAGCTCCTGTTGGGAACCTCTACCAACACCCACCAACAGAATGAGACTCCACTGGATCTGGAGTGGTGGCTATCTCTCACAAATCTCTCCATTTGCTTTTCTATCTTTCCTTCTTTCTTCAATCTTCTCGTCCCTTTGACTAAATAAAGGTTTTATATTTGTATGATATCTGGATGAGATCTCACTGAGTTCACCGCCAGTAATTTTGCAGATGACGCCAGATTGGGTGGAAGTTTTGATCTGCTGGAGGGCAGGAAGGCTCTGCAAGCCAAGGCTGCCCCACCCTTCATGTCCTCAACTAGTCCATCATTATTTGTCAGTACAAGTTCCAGCAGTACTACTCTCCTTGTTGATGACTCCACCACCTGTGTCAAGAAATTATTGTCAACACACTGCCAAAACCTCCAGTCAATCTCAAGTTAATTTCAGTCTGCACTGATAACCAGTGCCTGTGACTGTAAGGCTATTCTGGCTCTGTGTAGGTGTCCTTAGCAGCTTCCACGTTCTGCTCTTCATCTACCCCTGAGCAGAGCTCAAACACATTCTTCTTACCCTCCACCACGATGTATTGCTGCCACATTTTTCCTAAAAAGGACTGAGATATCCAGCCATGTGAGCTATCCCACCATGTCTCCGTAAGCGCAGTCAGGTTGTAGCCCTTCAACCGCACACAAATCTCTAATTCCTCCTGTTTATTCCACGTGCTGCGTACTTTGGTGTAGAGGCATTTCAGAGAGGGAGTTGAGCATGAAGCTTTCACCCTAGAAGGGGAGAAGGCCTTCTGAATCACTTCATGGCAGGGAATTGAGGACACTTTGTTAATGCTCTGAATGTCCAAGCTCATTCTCCAGCTGGATGTTAAAGTTTGAGTGCTGCCATTTCGCCCCCTAAGTTCTTCAGTTTGAAGCCTGTTTAACTAAGTTGGCCAGCCTACTGCCAAAGAATCCCTTGCCCCTTCCAGACACGTGGATCTCATCCCTCTCTAACAGTTACGGGAAGGAAAGAATGTCCCAATGTTGGCAAAAGAAAAGCTTCAGGATCACACGAGTGATGTCAAAATACTTTGATATATTTTGTGCACGTATTTCTGAATACCCCTAGACCAGGGATTGGAGGTGAGGAGCAGGTAAAGTTAAGACTCAGGGACATCCCCAAGGCTATTCACCCATTCTCACTTTCCACCATCGTTTAGCAACATAGTCTTCTGAGCCTCCTTTCCCAGCACAGCTGCATCCAAAGCAAGAGGAGCAATCTTCACCAAGAGCCTGATGGACTGCTGAGCTCCACAGAGCCTCCCACATACCTACACTTCCTCAACTGAGCACAGCCGTGGTCAGGATTCTAATTCACAAGATGTACTCCAGGGCCAAGGGTCTACCTCTGCGCAAAGTCACAGGAGGACAAGGACCGGTGGCTGTTGGCTGTGGAGTGACTACGGATGTTTCCCCACGCTTATGGAGGTAGTGCGTGAAGAAGGATGCGCTGCAATGTGTCACAGCCTCCAGTGTTTCTCACAGGGATGATTCCCCACACAGAACTCCCACGTGTTTCCCCTACAAAACAACAGCTTTCGGCCTCAGCTCTCACAATGCAGGTGGACAGACCAACTAAGAGACACAGGTAGGCTTGCAGAAATTTTTTAATGAGACTAAAGTGGGAAATGAGGTAGGCCCAAGAGGAGGTCCGTGGTGTGGGCAGCAGCAGGAGAAGCCAAGAATCAACTTCTTTTTTCCTGTGGCAGAGTTCCCACAGGGCATATGTTGACCTGCCCAGGAAAGACAGACAGGCTAGCAGGTCCTCCAGGCTGGTCTCCGTGGTCCCCATAGCAGGCTTAGAGAGGAACACAAGGCATCAAAGAAAGAGAGAAGAAGGGTGAGTAGTAGACAAGAAAGTTCAACGTTGGCCATGTTGTAAGAGACCCCTGAGGCTGGTCTCTTCATGTCTGCCTTTGCAGGACAGCCAGAGATGATCAGGTGCTCATAAACAATGGCACAAACTTCGATCCTCTGTCAAGCACCAGGTTCAGAGTTCCAGTGAGACCTTGTCTAAGACCTTTGCCAGCATCTTTAGCAGGGGGGGCACCTTCTGCCACAGTAGCGGTTGGTGATGCAGGAGAGATCAAAGCCCCCAGAGTTGATGGGCACACCCTCACAGCTCAGGATGCTGCCAACAGCAGCAGAGGTGGAGGAGCCCACAACGGTGTTCTGTGGGAAGGAGCTGAGGATGGGTCCAGGCAGGGTCACCACCACTGGGAGGGCTCAATGACGACGGTGGAGCTCTGGCACTGGCGGACACAGGGCTCATTGCAGCTGTTGGCCAGTGGGGTTGGGCCACAGGGCTGGCAGCAGGGTACGCACGGGTTGCAGCAGGACATGTCTTGAAGCTTGAGGTGCACCTGGGAGAGAGGGCAGAGAGCAAGGAGAGGACAGTAATTGGTGAGGAGCAGCCTGAACAACCTTTCGTGAGGAAGCCAAGGCCATCAATGAATGGGAAGATTGAGACCATGTCCGGAATCACATGATCCTCGATGCCTTTTTCAGGAACGTACTACAAAGTTCACTCTAATGCAAGGAATCTGTCTCGTAGTGTATAAACTGAAAGCAGCCACAGTCACATCCCAGCCTCTCTCTAGGCAGAACTTCTTCCCACTTCCCTCTGTTGTGATAAGGTGTCCCCACCCCAACACATGACAAAGCCAGCATCAGCTGAGACATCCATTGAGTGGAGGTCTGCTTTGTAAGAGTAGAAAGGTTTTCAGACTCACCTGGTTCCAAGGAGAAGGAGACAGGAGAAGTGGATGAGAGAGCACCGACTTAGGCTTCCTTTTATACCTCCCCTCATTGCCGCAGGACCTGTGGCACCCTTGGCAGAGGTAACAATTTTCTGACACATTTGTCTTGAATGCAAACCATCACACATGGGCTGTGGTTTTACTTCCTGCACTGCTTCCCTTTCATTTCCATGTTTGTGCCATGCCCATTCTCCAACAGAGAATTCCTCAGAGCACTGGGATGAAAGGCCCCAGGAATTCTCAGGCAGGAATGCAGCAGTGTGGGCAGGAGATTCATCTCAAGTGCAGGATTTATCCAGAGCTGGAAAGTGACTTCACACTAAGTCCCTCTGGTGAGGTTGTTTGTTGTGCCACTCTCAGGAAGAAGATCCAACAGTCCTCAGCTGAATGCCCAAGGATGTTTCTAGATGAGGTCATGCCCTATCCTTCTCTTTCTCTCCCTCATCTTCTCACTCCAATAGTATCTTATTTGGTGTGTGGGTGTTGTGTTGCTTGTTGTGACCCCGTCCTACCTATCACTGCCATCATGGACACATTTGGGCCTTCTTTGGATCATCTCCTCGCTGTGCATTTTGTGGCTTCTCAAAAGAAGATATGGGAACACCTTGGACTTTGTTCTTCCCGAGAATGCTCTAAGCCCCTCTGTGGTGCTCGCCCAGGTGTCCTCAGCAGAGTCCACTCTTGGCTGTGCTCCTACGCATGTTCCTGTCCTCTGTGCTCTTGTGTGGGTCTGAGTTTGTAGGAATGCTAGTGACTGCTATAATTTGGTACATGTTTCCTCACAGGCGTTCATGATCATGTGTGTGTGTGTGTGTGTGTGTGTGTGTGTGTCCTGTTGTGCCCTCCTCACAAATGGATGGTGTTGCTCCTTGCAGGGACACTCTCCACTGCTCTGTCAGGAGCATTGAGGAGCAGCATGTTCTCCGTGTCAGAAGCAGCCCAAGAAGAGCTGAAGAGTTGATAACACCAGCCTGTTTCAGATCTGTTCATGGAAGTAGCCCTGAAATGTACGTCCTGCCTCTTGGACCTTCATTCTCTTGCCTCAACAAAGCTCATGCTCAGCTGCTGATGACTGTTGACCACAGCAAGGTCCATTTCACACCAGTTAGGATCCTGTCCTTAATTTAAGGTGACAATTTTGGGAATGCATCATCATGCCAAGTAGTCCCATTTTTTCCTTGCCTCTGCAGGCGCCTTATGCAGTCCATGTCCAAATGGATCGGCTTCCAATGAAAACTTGGTGATTTTTGCAGTGGGACACAGCCCTGCTCTGTTTCCAAGCCCATGGTCAATGCACTTGTTCCTTTGTGTTGGGTTTCACCCCAACCAGCAACTTAGCTCCACGCAGCCACTCACTCGCTCCTACCTGCTCCATGTGTATGTGGAAGAGAACTGGAAAACAGTAAAGCACTTAGGCTGGCATAAAGACAGTTTAATAAAGAAATAAAGTAAATCATAACAACAGAGTCGATAATAAAAAAGAGTAGAAAAAATTGTAAGAAAAGGGAATATAGCACAAATGCAAGGAGAAATAAATCCCAGGGAAAGACAATGAAGGACTAAGGAACTGTTCAAGACATGTTGACCAGTGCCCAAGTAGAGATATTCATCTGTCGAACTGCCCACTGTTTCTACACCGAACACAGATTTATATGACAAGGAATGTCCTTTTGGCTAGTTCATGTCAACTGTCAAGAACAAGAACACACAGAGAACAAAGCCAATTTTTGAGTACACTGTTGACATGAAGTAACAGGACAGAGCAAGAGTGTTCCACAGAAGAACAAGACCCCAGACATATTACACATACAACTCAGTTTGGATCAAAAAAAAAAGGAGGCAGAACAGGTCACCAGAATTTGCCTAGGAGAAGTGTTGGGCCAATAATCTCAAGGCCAGGAGTTGAGCTAATTCTTGCCTACATTGGACCAAAGAGACCCAAAGGAGTGACCCAAAGTGACATCATTTGCCTTTCCTGGACTCCTCCAGCGCTTGACATGAGTCCTCTGTCCACTCCGGCGTGGTTTGCTCTGGAAATGCTTGAACCTCTCTTCCTGGCACACAAAAGATGCCTCCACTGAGCAATGTGCCTGGCATAAGGCAGCAAATGAAAAAACTGTCATTAAGGAAACCAAAACACAGCCCATCTCATTAAGTGGGATGCTTTGCATTCAAGGTGAGCTTGTCAGAAGACAATCACCACTTGGAGGCATGCCTCTGGCAGCCTGGGGCACTAAAGGTCCATGATAAAAGCCAGCCCAGCTCCTCACTCTCTCAGCCACTTGTCTTGCCTCTGTCTCCTTGAGAACCAGGTGAGCCTCAAGTCCCTTCTCCTTCTTGGCTTTCTCTCGGAAGATGTTTCACTTCAGGGGACCTCTCAGCTGACACCGACATTGTTCTATGCCGGATCTTGGGGTTTCATGACAGTAAAGGAGGGGAGAAGGTTGGGCATGGAGGGAGGCTGGAAAGGTACTGAGGTGTTCCCTGGGCGATGAGTGAGGCTGGCAACCTGGACTGTACTGCACATGATCGGAGCATAAGCTCATCCAGAGGCCAGCCTGAGAAAGACTCTGGAGTGCACTGAATATCCCGACCCGCGGTAACCAGCATGGTAGAAGCATGACTGATGTAGGCATGCTATGATGGAGGCATGAACTATGTAAAGTGATTAGGGGAATATGCTAATGTGTCCTTGGAAAAAGCCCAGAGAACAGATAAAGGTGGCTGGTCATTAAGCTCCTGTTGGGAACCTCTACCAACACCCACCAACAGAATGAGACTCCACTGGATCTGGAGTGGTGGCTATCTCTCACAAATCTCTCCATTTGCTTTTCTATCTTTCCTTCTTTCTTCAATCTTCTCGTCCCTTTGACTAAATAAAGGTTTTACATTTGTATGATATCTGACCTTTTTTTTTGTCTTAGTTTCACTGCTGGGATCATAACCTATGAAAGAAAAATATCCCTATCATTCCTCTGGTCCGAACAACGAGGAGAGGTTGAGGGAACTGGGGTTATCTGGTCTGAAGAGAACTCTGTGGGGGGACCCTATTGCTCTCTATAAGTACCTGAAAGGAGACTGTAGTGAGGTGATGGCTGGTCTTCCAAGTAAGCAGCGATAGGACAAGAGGGAATAGTCTCAAGTTGCATCAGGGGAGGTTTGGATAGGATATTAGGGAAAATTTCTGCAAAATTTCTGTACTGTAAGAGTGTTGAGGCACTGGAACAGGCTGGCCAAGGAAGTGCTGCAGTCCACATGGCTGGAGGGGTTCAAAAAAACAATGTAGATGCATCATTTGGAGAGATGATTTAGTGGTCATGGAAGTGTTAATATGACAGTTGGACCAGATGATCTTAGAGGTCTTCTCCAAATTTAATGGTTCCCTGGGAAGGTGGTGAGGGGCTCACAGAGAGCATCTGTTAGGGTTTAGAGGTCAGCTCAGCCCTAACCCTTGACACGCTGAATTAACGGAAGGATCCAAACGGTAGTGAAATAGACAACGCCCGAAGGAGGACTCACTGCAGTGTGTCCCAGCCTCCGATTGCTCTAGCAGGGATGTGTCCCCAGCCTCTGCCCCCACACATTTCCCCTCCAAAGCAATGGCTTTCTGCCTCACCACTCACAATGCAGATGGAAAGAAGAGCTAAAGGACACAGGCAGGCTTGCAGCAAATTTTAATGCATCTAAAGAGGGAAATGAGGTCAGTCCAAGAAGAGGTCCCCTGTGTGGGGAGCAGAACAAGCAGCCAAGATTCTGCTGCTTTTTTTCTGTGACTGAGAGCAGCTGTGGACCAGCCTGGCCAAGGGAGGCAAGCTAAGAGGTCCCTGCTGGCTAGTCTTGTGGTACCCTCCTGTAAGCTTTGAAGGGAGCACAAGGGAAAAGCTAAAAGAGAGAAAGAGAGGGAGTAGATGATAAGAAAATTAGATGTTGACCATGTTTTCAGAGAACCCTGAGGCTGATCTCTTCAGGTCTGCCTCTACAGGACAGCTAGAGGCGGTCAGGTGCTCTTAAAAGAGTAATACGGACTTTGATCCTCTGTCCAGCACCATGTTCAGAGGTCCACTGAGATCTTGTTTCAGACAATTGTCAGCTGGTTTAGCAGGGGGGGGCACCTTCTGCCACAGTAGCGGTTGGTGATGCAGGAGAGGTCAAAGCCCCCAGAGTTGATGGGCACACCCTCACAGCTCAGGATGCTGCCAACAGCAGCGGAGGTGGAGGAGCCCACAACGGTGTTCTGTGGGAAGGAGCTGAGGATGGGTCCGGGCAGGGATGGGTCCACCCCTTATTCTATACCATCTACGTCATGCTCAGATCTCACACTTTACAATTATCATTCGCTTAATCTATACACTCCTTCAAGTATAGCCTTTGAGTTCATGGCTTCAAGGTTCCATTCATTGTAACAGTTCTTTAGGGTAGGAGGGAATGGTGCTTGATTGTGGTATACTTCGTCCAAAACACGCTGTATTTTTCATGTTCTGTGTCCACGGTCTGAAGCTTGAAAAAAACCGTCATTTAAGGGAAGTCACTGGGCGCCACCTCGGGTTCCCTTATTGCTGTCCCTCCCTCGTTTTCATCGTAGTCTATCCTGTGTTGGTCTGGGTTGTTCTTACTGTAATATTAATCAACATGACACATAATAACAGCAGCAGTGATGACAAACATTGGCAGGGTAATTTATCAGTTAACATCACATGATTTAGTCCACTGGCTATTCTCTCCCAAAGTTAAATCCCCCTGGGGTACACACCGAACACCCCCATCCTTCTGCATCACCCACCAAGTACACCCAGGTCCCTGAGCAAAAGCAACCCCACGGATGGGTTTGCCTTTGCCGGAGGCAGGGCTAACCCATACTGTCTTCCCCAACATGTTCCTCATACACACAACAGGAACTTTATCTCCATCCACAGTAGGCGGGAGTTTTGACTGGGCAGGCCCGGCTCGATTGGAAGATCCTCTATTATTGACTAACCATGTGGCTTTTGCTAAATTTGTGTCCCAGTGTTTGAAAGTTCCATCACTCATTGCTCTCAATGTACTCTTTAGCAGTCCGTTGTGCCGTTCCACCTTTCCAGAGGCTGGTGCATGATATGGGATGTGGTACACCCACTCAATGCCGTGCTCTTTGGCCCAGGTGTCAATGAGGCTGTTCCGGAAATGAGTCCCATTATCCGACTCAATCCTCTCCGGAGTGCCGTGTCGCCACAGTACCTGCTTTTCCAGGCCCAAGATGGTGTTCCGAGCAGTGGCATGGGGCACAGCGTATGTCTCCAGCCATCCGGTGGTCGTCTCCACCATTGTGAGTACATGGTGTTTGCCTTGACGGGTTAGTGGGAGCGTAATATAGTCAACCTGCCACGCCTCCCCATATCTGTATTTCATCCATCGCCCTCCATACCACAAAGGCTTTACCCGCTTGGCCTTCTTGATTGTAGCACATGTTTCACATTCATGGATAACCTGTGCGATAGCATCCATGGTCAAGTCCACCCCTCGATCACGAGCCCATCTGTGTGTCGCATCCCTTCCCTGATGGCCTGAGGAGTCATGGGCCCACCGAGCTACGAACAATTCACCTTTGTGCTGCCAGTCCAAGTCCACCTGAGACACCTGGATCTTAGCAGCCCGATCTACCTGCTGGTTGTTTAGGTGCTCTTCTGTGGCTCGATTCTTGGGCATGTGGGCATCTACATGACGTACTTTCACAACCAGGTTCTCCACCCGGGCAGCAATATCCCGCCACAGTTCGGTAGCCCACATAGGCCTACCCCTGCGTTGCCAGTTATTCTGCTTCCATTGCTGTAACCACCCCCACAGAGCATTTGCCACCATCCACGAGTCAGTGTAGAGATAGAGCACTGGCCACTTTTCCCGCTCAGCAATATCTAAAGCCAGTTGAATGGCTTTTACCTCTGCAAATTGACTCGATTCACCCTCCCCTTCAGTGGCTTCAGCAACTCGCCGTGTGGGGCTCCATACAGCAGCCTTCCATCTTCGATGCTTTCCCACAATGCGACAGGACCCATCAGTGAACAGAGCGTACCGCTTCTCATCCTCCGGTAATTCGTTATATCGTGGGGCCTCTTCTGCACGTTTCACTTCCTCCTGCTGTGACACCTCAAAGTCCTTGTTTTCTGGCCAGTTTGTAATTGCCTCCAGGATTCCTGGTCGATTAGTGTTCCCCATTCGGGCCCGCTGTGTGAGCAGTGCCATCCATTTACTCCACGTGGCATCAGTCGCATGATGTGTAGATGAGGCCCTCCCTCTGAACATCCAGCCCAAAACTGGAAATCGGGGTGCTAAAAGGAGAGGTGCCTCAGTACCAATTACTTCTGAGGCAGCTCGGACTCCTTCATACGCTGCCAGTATCTCCTTCTCAGTGAGAGTGTAGCAGGACTCAGATCCTCTGTATGCCCGACTCCAAAACCCTAAAGGTCGGCCTCGGGTCTCCCCTGGTGCCCTCTGCCAGAGACTCCAGTCAGGGCCATTCTGCCCAGCTGCAGTATAAAGCACATTTTGAACATCTTGTCCTGTCCGGACTGGCCCAAGAGATACTGCATGAACAATCTCTCGTTTAATCTGCTCAAAGGCTTGTTGCTGTTCAGGGCCCCATTTAAAATCATTCTTCTTCTGGGTCACCTGGAAAAGAGGGCTTACAATCTGGCTGTAACTTGGGATATGCATCCTCCAAAACCCCACTGTGCCTAAGAATGCCTGTGTCTCCTTCTTACTAGTTGGTGGGGACATCGCTGCTATCTTATTAATCACATCCATCGGAATCTGGCGGCGTCCATCTTGCCACTTTACTCCCAAAAACTGGATCTCCTGCGCAGGCCCTTTTACCTTACTACGTTTTATGGCAAAACCAGCTTTCAGAAGGATTTGAATTATCTTCCTCCCTTTCTCAAAAACTTCTTCCGCTGTATCCCCCCATACGATAATGTCATCAATGTACTGCAGGTGTTCTGGAGCTTCCCCCTGTTCCAGTGCAGCATGGATTAACCCGTGGCAAATGGTGGGGCTGTGTTTCCACCCCTGGGGCAGTCGATGCCAAGTGTACTGGATGCCCCTCCAAGTAAAGGCAAACTGTGGCCTGCACTCTGCTGCCAGAGGGATCGAGAAAAACGCATTAGCGATATCAATGGTGGCATACCATTTGGCAGCCTTCGATTCTAGCTCATATTGAAGCTCGAGCATGTCTGGCACGGCAGCACTCAATGGCGGTGTAACTTCATTCAAGCCACGATAATCCACTGTTAGTCTCCATTCCCCGTTAGATTTCTGCACTGGCCATATGGGGCTGTTAAAGGGTGAGTGAGTTTTGCTAATAACTCCTTGGTTCTCCAACTGACGGATCAGCTTATGGATGGGAACCAGGGAGTCTCGGTTGGTGCGATATTGCCGTCGATGCACCGTGGAGTTAGCAATTGGTACCTGTTGTTCTTCAGCTCTCAACAAACCCACCACAGAAGGGTCCTCTGAGAGACCAGGCAACGTGGACAGCTGTTTAATTTCCTCTGCCTCCAAAGCAGCTATGCCAAAGGCCCACCGGTACCCTTTTGGATCTTTGAAGTACCCGCTCCTGAGGAAGTCTATACCAAGAATGCACGGAGCATCTGGGCCAGTCACAACAGGGTGTTTATGCCGCTCATTTCCAGTCAGACTTACTTCAGCTTCCAATACAGTCAGTTGCTGGGACCCCCCTGTCACCCCAGAAATAAAAATGGGTTCTACCCCTCTATATCCTGATGGCATCAAAGTACATTGTGCGCCTGTGTCTATTAGAGCTTTGTATTCCCGTGGAGCTGATGTGCCAGGCCATCGGATCCACACAGTCCAGTAGACCCGATTGTCCCTCTCCTCCACCTGGCTGGAGGCAGGGCACCTCTATTCTCGATCAGAGTCACTCACTTCTTGTGAGTATGACCTAGAGGTTCCTTCAAGAGCATCAGAGTCAAAATCTGTTTTCCTGTTTCGTTTGGAGGGCTTTCCACTGGAAACTGGGGCAATACTTCTCTTACGATGATCCTTCTTCTTTGCCGCTTCCTTTCGCAACTCACGTACGCGTTCATCTAGGACTGAAGTTGGTTCTCCATCCCACTTGCTCATGTTCTCTCCATGGTCACGTAGGTAAAACCAGAGAGTATTCCGGCGGGTTTGTTTTCCCTGTTCTCTCTCTTGATTGGAGGAGTGCCTAGTCCTAACAGCTGAGACACGTGCCCGTGTGGGTGTAGAGCAGGACAAATCCACTTTGAGCTGCTGGAACTCCCGGGACAGTTCTTCCACGGCAGAAACACAAGCCTGTAGGGATGAAGACACACTTCCTTCATAGTGCCGGAGCCGGCGAGCCAGTTCATCCACGGTTTGTCCCTCACCTTCTCTCCAGGATATCAGTGCCAACGAGTTTGTGTATGTTTGAGGTGCACTTCGTAGGAACTTCCGCCACATGCCTTGTGTACATCGGACTTCATCTGGATCAGTGGGTGACTGCTCATCATCTGGATTATTGTAAATCACCTCCAGCACAGCCAGTTCCCTCAGGTACTGGATACCTCTCTCCATTGAGGTCCATTTACCTGGGTGGCATGCAATATCATCCTTGAGGAGGTAACTTTCCCTCATGCCTGACAGAAGGCGCTTCCAGAGGCTGAGGGTTTGTGTCTGCCTCCCAAGCACTTTGTCAATGCCCCCTTCCCTAGAGAGGGATCCCAGCTGTTTGGCTTCTTTACCCTCCAGTTCCAGGCTACCGGCTCCACTGTCCCAGCATCGGAGCAGCCAGGTAATAATGTGCTCACCTTGATGGCGACCAAAGTCCTTTCGCATGTCTCGCAGCTCACTGAGAGATAGAGACCGGGTGATTATCTCTGGCTCTACCTCCTCTTCTTGTTCTCGTGATGGCCCTGCTTCGTTTTCATCCCTCACCAAGCGAACCGATTTCTTCGCGTACTTCTTCTTCTGTACTGGAGCAACCGATACTGGCACAGGCTCATTTTCTGGTTCAGCCGCAGCGCCTGTCACAGGGGTCGGAGCGGCCACAGCGCCTGTCACAGGGGTTGGAGCGGCCGCAGCGCCTGTCACAGGTGTCGGAGTAGCTGCAGCGCTTGTCACAGGGGTCGGAGCGGCCGCAGCGCCTACCACAGGGGTTGGAGCGGCCGCAGCGCTTGTCACAGGGGTCGGAGCAGCCGCAGCGCTTGTCACAAGGGTCGGAGCAGCCGCAGCGCTTGTCACAGGGGTCGGAGCAGCCGCAGCATTTGTTGCAGAGACTGGAACAGTCACATCATGTACTGGTTTGTCTTCAGGTCCAGAGGTCTCCTCTTTTCCTTGGGAATAATGGGTGACATTGAAAATGGCTCGGTAGGCATGGGCCAGGCCCCAGCACACAGCAGTGATTTGGGCTTCTTTGGAGTGGCCAGGCTGACAGCATACCTTCTCCAAATACTCTGCTAGTTTCCTAGGATTCTGTATATGTTCAGGGCTGAAATTCCAAAACACTGGAGATGACCATTGCCCTAGGAGCTTGCCCATCTTCTCCCACACACCTTGCCACTCATAGTTATCTGGCTTCAGGACAGGTCTCTGGGTGGTATCCTTAGAAAATTTTGGTGTGACCGCGAGCAAGATGAGGCACACATTCAGAAGACACAGGACGAAAACCAGGAGACACATGCTGGATTGGGTATTCCAAGAATATTCAAAGTTTTCAAAAACGGTTGTGATCAGCTTGAAGGACAAACGGGAGAGAACATTCTCCTCTGCTTCCCCTATAGATTCGGTGCCGTTACCAATGAATTCAGAGAGGAGGCGCCCAAGGCATGGGAATGACAATAGCGCCTCATACAAATACCAGTTTACCCTCATGGCCAGTGATACAATCATATTATAAGCTGTCAGCACCCCGTACAAAAGAATCATGCCTTTGACCCCTTTTCCACAGTTGATAAATACCAGCGCAGGAAATATATATAATACATAAGGATTCAGCCAATGCCACAGCGTAAATAAATAAAACAACATTATGACCACCAACTACTTGACTAATGTGCAGAATCAATCTAACAAAGTTATCTTTTTAACACTCTTTTGTCAAATCTGTTGTTATCTCAAACCCCCGGCCCCACGTTGGGTGCCAAAAAAGTTGTTGTGGTTCGAGCCGAGTTACCGGCGGGAAGGAAACAAAGGAACCACGGGGTCGCTCCCTCCCCCCCCGCCCCCCCCCCCCTACCGAGAGTGAGGGGAAGAGCCCGAAAGGAGCTCAGGCGAAGGCCTCCAGGGGTTGAGATAAAAACAGTTTAATGGTGAACATAAAATGGTAACAATAACAGTGAAATAACAGTAACGTTTAACCAGATATAACGCGAGTAACACGTAACGCGGAGCTCACCGCCCGACCGGACCGGAAACCGGGAAAGAGCGCCAGCCCCCACCCCGACCGCTCCATATATATATACCCCGAGCATGACATCACGATGGTATCGAATATCCTAGCGACCCCCTATGCCCAGATAGCTCCTTTCCAGAGAATTAGCCCTATCCTAGCTGAACCCAGTACAGACATGGACTGCATAAGGCGCCTGCAGAGGCAAGGAAAAAATGGGACTACTTGGCATGATGATGCATTCCCAAAATTGTCACCTTAAATTAAGGACAGGATCCTAACTGGTGTGAAATGGACCTTGCTGTGGTCAACAGTCATCAGCAGCTGAGCATGAGCTTTGTTGAGGCAAGAGAATGAAGGTCCAAGAGGCAGGACGTACATTTCAGGGCTACTTCCATGAACAGATCTGAAACAGGCTGGTGTTATCAACTCTTCAGCTCTTCTTGGGCTGCTTCTGACACGGAGAACATGCTGCTCCTCAATGCTCCTGACAGAGCAGTGGAGAGTGTCCCTGCAAGGAGCAACACCATCCATTTGTGAGGAGGGCACAACAGGACACACACACACACACACACACACACACACATGATCATGAACGCCTGTGAGGAAACATGTACCAAATTATAGCAGCCACTAGCATTCCTACAAACTCAGACCCACACAAGAGCACAGAGGACAGGAACATGCGTAGGAGCACAGCCAAGAGTGGACTCTGCTGAGGACACCTGGGCGAGCACCACAGAGGGGCTTAGAGCATTCTCGGGAAGAACAAAGTCCAAGGTGTTCCCATATCTTCTTTTGAGAAGCCACAAAATGCACAGGGAGGAGATGATCCAAAGAAGGCCCAAATGTGTCCATGATGGCAGTGATAGGTAGGATGGGGTCACAACAAGCAACACAACACCCACACACCAAATAAGATACTATTGGAGTGAGAAGATGAGGGAGAGAAAGAGAAGGATAGGGCATGACCTCATCTAGAAACATCCTTGGGCATTCAGCTGAGGACTGTTGGATCTTCTTCCTGAGAGTGGCACAACAAACAACCTCACCAGAGGGACTTAGTGTGAAGTCACTTTCCAGCTCTGGATAAATCCTGCACTTGAGATGAATCTCCTGCCCACACTGCTGCATTCCTGCCTGAGAATTCCTGGGGTCTTTCATCCCAGTGCTCTGAGGAATTCTCTGTTGGAGAATGGGCATGGCACAAACATGGAAATGAAAGGGAAGCAGTGCAGGAAGTAAAACCACAGCCCATGTGTGATGGTTTGCATTCAAGACAAATGTGTCAGAAAATTGTTACCTCTGCCAAGGGTGCCACAGGTCCTGCGGCAATGAGGGGAGGTATAAAAGGAAGCCTAAGTCGGTGCTCTCTCATCCACTTCTCCTGTCTCCTTCTCCTTGGAACCAGGTGAGTCTGAAAACCTTTCTACTCTTACAAAGCAGACCTCCACTCAATGGATGTCTCAGCTGATGCTGGCTTTGTCATGTGTTGGGGTGGGGACACCTTATCACAACAGAGGGAAGTGGGAAGAAGTTCTGCCTAGAGAGAGGCTGGGATGTGACTGTGGCTGCTTTCAGTTTATACACTACGAGACAGATTCCTTGCATTAGAGTGAACTTTGTAGTACGTTCCTGAAAAAGGCATCGAGGATCATGTGATTCCGGACATGGTCTCAATCTTCCCATTCATTGATGGCCTTGGCTTCCTCACGAAAGGTTGTTCAGGCTGCTCCTCACCAATTACTGTCCTCTCCTTGCTCTCTGCCCTCTCTCCCAGGTGCACCTCAAGCTTCAAGACATGTCCTGCTGCAACCCGTGCGTACCCTGCTGCCAGCCCTGTGGCCCAACCCCACTGGCCAACAGCTGCAATGAGCCCTGTGTCCGCCAGTGCCAGAGCTCCACCGTCGTCATTGAGCCCTCCCCAGTGGTGGTGACCCTGCCTGGACCCATCCTCAGCTCCTTCCCACAGAACACCGTTGTGGGCTCCTCCACCTCTGCTGCTGTTGGCAGCATCCTGAGCTGTGAGGGTGTGCCCATCAACTCTGGGGGCTTTGATCTCTCCTGCATCACCAACCGCTACTGTGGCAGAAGGTGCCCCCCCTGCTAAAGATGCTGGCAAAGGTCTTAGACAAGGTCTCACTGGAACTCTGAACCTGGTGCTTGACAGAGGATCGAAGTTTGTGCCATTGTTTATGAGCACCTGATCATCTCTGGCTGTCCTGCAAAGGCAGACATGAAGAGACCAGCCTCAGGGGTCTCTTACAACATGGCCAACGTTGAACTTTCTTGTCTACTACTCACCCTTCTTCTCTCTTTCTTTGATGCCTTGTGTTCCTCTCTAAGCCTGCTATGGGGACCACGGAGACCAGCCTGGAGGACCTGCTAGCCTGTCTGTCTTTCCTGGGCAGGTCAACATATGCCCTGTGGGAACTCTGCCACAGGAAAAAAGAAGTTGATTCTTGGCTTCTCCTGCTGCTGCCCACACCACGGACCTCCTCTTGGGCCTACCTCATTTCCCACTTTAGTCTCATTAAAAAATTTCTGCAAGCCTACCTGTGTCTCTTAGTTGGTCTGTCCACCTGCATTGTGAGAGCTGAGGCCAAAAGCTGTTGTTTTGTAGGGGAAACACGTGGGAGTTCTGTGTGGGGAATCATCCCTGTGAGAAACACTGGAGGCTGTGACACATTGCAGCGCATCCTTCTTCACACACTACCTCCATAAGCGTGGGGAAACATCCGTAGTCACTCCACAGCCAACAGCCACCGGTCCTTGTCCTCCTGTGACTTTGCGCAGAGGTAGACCCTTGGCCCTGGAGTACATCTTGTGAATTAGAATCCTGACCACGGCTGTGCTCAGTTGAGGAAGTGTAGGTATGTGGGAGGCTCTGTGGAGCTCAGCAGTCCATCAGGCTCTTGGTGAAGATTGCTCCTCTTGCTTTGGATGCAGCTGTGCTGGGAAAGGAGGCTCAGAAGACTATGTTGCTAAACGATGGTGGAAAGTGAGAATGGGTGAATAGCCTTGGGGATGTCCCTGAGTCTTAACTTTACCTGCTCCTCACCTCCAATCCCTGGTCTAGGGGTATTCAGAAATACGTGCACAAAATATATCAAAGTATTTTGACATCACTCGTGTGATCCTGAAGCTTTTCTTTTGCCAACATTGGGACATTCTTTCCTTCCCGTAACTGTTAGAGAGGGATGAGATCCACGTGTCTGGAAGGGGCAAGGGATTCTTTGGCAGTAGGCTGGCCAACTTAGTTAAACAGGCTTCAAACTGAAGAACTTAGGGGGCGAAATGGCAGCACTCAAACTTTAACATCCAGCTGGAGAATGAGCTTGGACATTCAGAGCATTAACAAAGTGTCCTCAATTCCCTGCCATGAAGTGATTCAGAAGGCCTTCTCCCCTTCTAGGGTGAAAGCTTCATGCTCAACTCCCTCTCTGAAATGCCTCTACACCAAAGTACGCAGCACGTGGAATAAACAGGAGGAATTAGAGATTTGTGTGCGGTTGAAGGGCTACAACCTGACTGCGCTTACGGAGACATGGTGGGATAGCTCACATGGCTGGATATCTCAGTCCTTTTTAGGAAAAATGTGGCAGCAATACATCGTGGTGGAGGGTAAGAAGAATGTGTTTGAGCTCTGCTCAGGGGTAGATGAAGAGCAGAACGTGGAAGCTGCTAAGGACACCTACACAGAGCCAGAATAGCCTTACAGTCACAGGCACTGGTTATCAGTGCAGACTGAAATTAACTTGAGATTGACTGGAGGTTTTGGCAGTGTGTTGACAATAATTTCTTGACACAGGTGGTGGAGTCATCAACAAGGAGAGTAGTACTGCTGGAACTTGTACTGACAAATAATGATGGACTAGTTGAGGACATGAAGGGTGGGGCAGCCTTGGCTTGCAGAGCCTTCCTGCCCTCCAGCAGATCAAAACTTCCACCCAATCTGGCGTCATCTGCAAAATTACTGGCGGTGAACTCAGTGAGATCTCATCCAGATATCATACAAATATAAAACATTTATTTAGTCAAAGGGACGAGAAGATTGAAGAAAGAAGGAAAGATAGAAAAGCAAATGGAGAGATTTGTGAGAGATAGGCACCACTCCAGATCCAGTGGAGTCCCATTCTGTTGGTGGGTGTTGGTAGAGGTTCCCAACAGGAGCTTAATGACCGGCCACCTTTATCTGTTCTCTGGGCTTTTTCCAAGGACACATTAACATATTCCCCCAATCACTTTACATAGTTCATGCCTCCATCATAGCATGCCTACGTCAGTCATGCTTCTACCATGCTGGTTACCGCGGGTTGGGATATTCAGTGCACTCCAGAGTCTTTCTCAGGCTGGCCTCTGGATGAGCTTGTGCTCCGATCATGTGCAGTACAGTCCGGGTTGCCAGGTAGGACTCATGATCTGGGTCTGGCTTGTTCAGGGTTGCCAGGAAGACCTTGAGATCCCAGTTCGATCCAATCCTTGTTGGTTACTAGTCAGAACTTGCAATCATTGTTTGCTTCGTCACCACGTCGGTGATGTTGAGATATATTTTGAATTAAAATGTAGGTTCCGTGTATCACACTCGTAACACTTGTTCTCCAGACCCTTCTCCAGATTCATTGTCCTTCTCTAGAATCACCTGAGCACCTCAATGTCTTTCTTACACTGCAGCACCCAAAACTGAACACAGTACTCAAGCTGTGGCCACACCGCTGCTGAGTACAGGGGCACAATCGCTTCACTTCTCCTGTGGGACACACTAATCCTCTTACAAGCCAGGATGCATTTGCCCTGCTTGGCCACCTAGGCACACTGCTGACTCATCTTCAGCAGGCTGTCAACACACACGTGCAGATCCTTCGCTGCTGGGCAACCTTTGAGCCACGCTTCTCCAGGCCTGTAGCATTGTATGTGTTGCTTGTGACTGAAGTGCAGCACTTGACCTTATTAAACCTCATAGAGTTGACCTTGGCCCATTGATCCAACCATTCCAGATCCCTTTGCAGAGCCTTCTGTGCTCCAGCAGATCAATGCTCCCACCCGATCAGACGTCATCCGCAAAATCACTGGCGGTGAACTCAATGAGGTCTCATCCAGATCATTAAAATATTCAACAAACCTGGCCCCAAATCGCAGACCTGCGGAACATCCGTTGTGACTGGCCACCAACGGGATTTAACTCCATTCACCACCACTCTCTGGGTTCAGCTACTCAGCTAGGTTTTAACACAGCAAAGAGTACACCTGTCTCAGCTAGGAGACGCTTGCTTCTCTAGCAGAATGATGTGGGAGACAGTGTCAAAGGCCTTACCAATGGCCAGGTACAAAACATTCACAAAAGCCCAGGTAGAAAACATCCAGAGTCTTCCCCTCATCAACTAGGCAGGTCACCTGGGCATAGAGGGAAATCATGTTGGTCAAGGAGGACCTGCCTTTCATAAAGCCATGCTGGCTGGGTATGATGCCCTGGTGGTCCTGCATGTGCCATGTCAGTGCACTCAAGATGAACCTTCCTTGCTAGTGAGGTCAGGCTGACAGGTCTGTAGTTCTACAGATTCTCCTTCGGGCCCTTCCTGTAGATGGGCACCACATCGGCAAGTCTCCAGTCATCCAGGACGTCCCCTGTTAACCAGGAATTGCTTTATCCCCTTCCCCCTTCAAACCTAGTTTAAAGCCCTCTCCATGAGCCCTGCCAATTCATGAGCAAGAACTCTTCCTTCTTTGAGGTAGCTGAACTTCTGCTGCCAGCAGGCCCAGTGGTTTGTAAACCTCCGCATGATCCAAAAGATCAATTCAATGAATGAGAAAGTCATACTGCACAACAGAAATGAAGAAGCTGAAAGACCTGAAATGGACTTGGCAGAAGGCAGAGGCACCCAAGCCTAGGAAAGAAGGCTGTAAGTGGTCCATTTGGATCACCTGACCCATCATCCTCTTCTCCCCATAGGCACAGCCACTCCTGCTTCCCCCATTGCAAACACCATGTGCTCTGGGCAGACCCAGAAAATATTGTCCTGGTATTGTCAAACGAGGACACAATGACTCCTCACAGTCTTTCCCTGTTGCACCATGGCATCGCTCTCGGGGGAGACAGGTCTCCACAAACATCTCCAACCTGAGTCCTTCGCACACAACTGCATCTATTGAGGTACTGCTCCAGGGTGAGTCCCTTTCACAAGGGGCAGTCGTCCAGGAACACACCGCTCCAGCATGTGTATCCTGCGGGTATACGAGTCCTGTCAACAAACCTGATCCAGTGTAGGTTCCTCCCTCCAGGGGTTCACAGGTCCTGCCAGGAGCCTGCTCCGACATGGACTTCCCAGGTGATGACAGACTCCTTTGGACATCGACCTGATCTGGTGTGGGGTTTCTCCATGGTCTGCAGAGGGACAGCCTGCCTCACCATGGGCTTCACCATGGGCTGCAGGGGAATTGCAGCACTGGCACCTGAAGCACCTCCTTCCCCTGTTTCTTCACTGACCTTGGTGTCTGCACAGTTGTTACGCTCACATATTCTCACTCCTCTCTCTGCCTCTAATTGTGCACAAACACTTCCCCTCCTTCATAAATATGCTACCACGGAAGCACTACCAGCATTGCAGGCTCTCTTAGCCTTTTCCAGTGGTGGGTCTGTCATGGAGCAGGCTGCTGTTGTCTCCACTGGATACGGGGAAAGCTTCTAGCAACTTCTCACAGAAGCCATTTCACTAACTCCCCTCTACTACAACCTTGCCATGCAAACCCAGTAGAAAACAACACCATCTTAGGAGTACCTCTGCCTAACACATGGAGTCAGCAGGTGGACTGTGCGTGATGCTCTATTCAAAGGTGATAGGACTGCACTGGGAATCTCTCCCAGTGTCCATGTCCAGGGTTTCTGGCCATGGACCCCTAATCTGGTGATGGAAAGGAGAGGAAATTGGAGGCAAGTCACAGGGGCATCCCCAAGTCTGTCCACCCATTCCCAATTCCTGCTATTCTTTGGAAACATCGTCTTCTGAGCCTCCTTGCCCAGCATAGCTCCACCCAAAGCAAGAGGAGCGCTCTTCACCAAGACCCTGAGGGACTGCTGACCTCCACAGAGCCTCCCACATACCCACACTTCCTCAGCTGAGCACAGCAGTTGTCAGGATTCCTGTTTGCAAAATGTTCTCCAGGGCCAAGGGTCTATTTCTGAGCAGAGTCACAGCAAGGCAAGGTCTGGTGGTCATTGGCTGTGGGGTGACTATGGAGGGATGCCTTCTTGAGCTTCAGGAGGCAGTGCCTGAATGAAGACATGCTGCAGTGTGTTGCAGCCTCCAATGTGTCTTGTAGGGGTGTGTCTCCAGGTTGTGATCCCCCATATTTCCTCTACAAAGAAATGTCTTTCTGCCTCAGCTCTCACGACACAAATGCAAAGACCATGTAACGGACACGGACATGCTTGCAGCAACATTTTAATGAGTCTAAAGAGGGAAATGAGATGAATCCAAAGGCAGCAGTCAAGAAACTGTTTTCCTTTTCCTGTGGTAGACGCCCTACAGGGCATCTGCTGCCCTGTCCCATAAAGAGAGATAGGCTAGCAAGTCCCTGCAGGCTGGTCTCTGGGGTCCTCAGAGCAGGCATCACAAGACAAGAAACAAGGAGATGAGAAAGGTGAGGAAAAGACAGTAAAGGTAGACATTGACCATGTTTTCAAAGAGCCCTCAGGACTGTCCCTTAATTTCTGACCTTACAGGACAGCCAGAGACGGTCAGGTGCTCTTAAAACAATGGCACAAACTTTGATCTACTGTCAAGCACCAGGTTCTCAGACCCCGTGAGACCTTATTCAAGGCAGTTGGCAGCATCTTTAGCAGGGGGGGCACCTTCTGCCACAGTAGCGGTTGGTGATGCAGGAGAGGTCAAAGCCCCCAGAGTTGATGGGCACACCCTCACAGCTCAGGATGCTGCCAACAGCAGCAGAGGTGGAGGAGCCCACAACGGTGTTCTGTGGGAAGGAGCTGAGGATGGGTCCGGGCAGGGTCACCACCACAGGAGAGGGCTGGATGGCAACGGTGGAGCTCTGGCACTGGCGGACACAGGGTTCATTGCAGCTGTTGGCCAGTGGGGTTGGGCCGCAGGGTTGGCAGCAGGGTACGCACGGGGTGCAGCAGGACATGTCTTGGGACTCGAGGCACACCTGGGAGAGGTTAGAGAGGAAACAGAGAACAAGTATGGGTGAAGAGCAGCCTGGGCACTCTGTCACAAAGGAGCTAAGACCATCAATGAGTTACAAGGTGAAGAGGCTGTCGGGAGCCACATGGCATTCAATACCTACAATGAGCAGCCTGACCCAAGGAAGCTCTCTCCCAGTGCATAAAGCAAAAGCAACCAAAGTCACATCCCAGCCTCTCTCTAAGCAGATTTTCTCCCTGCTTCCCTCTGTCATGACAAGACACCCTAAGCCCCTACATATGACAAAGCCATCATCAGCGATCTGTTGAGTGGAAATTTGCCTTTGGAAGAGGAGGAGAAGGGGTTTCAGACTCACCTTGTTCTCAGGGAGAAGGAAGAGTAGAAGCTGATGAGAGAGCAGAGACTTGGGGTGCCTTTTATACCTACCCCTCATTGCCGCAGGACCTGAGGATCCCTTGGCAGAGGTAACAATTTTCTGACACATTTGTCTTGAACGCAAACCATCAGAGCTGATGATATGGGCTGTGGTTTTATTTCCTGCACCGCTGCCCTTTCATTTCCAGGTTTGTGCCATGCCCATTACCCAACCGAAGCTTCCTCAGAGCTCTGGGATGAAAGGCCCCAGGAATTCTTGGGCAGGAATGCGGCAGTGTGGGCAGAAGACTCAGCTCAAATGGTGGATGTTTCCAGAGCAGGGAAGTGGCATTAGGCAGGGTCCACCTGGTGGGACTGTTTGAACTGCTGCTCTCAGGAAGAAGATCTAACATTCCTCACATGGCTGCCAACGGACCCTTCCCTATGAGGTCATGCCCCATCCTTCTCTTTCCCTCCCTCCTCAGCTCACCCCAATGGTTCCTCCCCCAGCTTGAGTGTGCTGTGCTGCTGGTTTTAACCCCATCCTGCCTAACTCTGCCCTCAGGAATAATTTCTGATTAATTTTGTCCCCTGTGCTCTCTGTGCACTCTGTGATTATACAAACAATGCTGAAGGCACACCTGGGACTTTGTGTTTCCCCAGAATGCTCTAGTCCTGTTGTGGTTGTGCCTTGATGTCCTCAGCACTTGGTTGTGTTTCAATGTATGTACCTGTCTGTGTGCTCTTGATTGGAGCTGGGTTTGTATGAATGCACGTGGGTGCAAACGTTCTGGCAGGGTACCCCACAGGTGTGCATGTGCATGTGTGCATTTTCTTTTGTGTCCCTCCTCTAGAAGTGGACGGTCTTACCCATGAAATGGACAGTCTGCACTGCTCTGTTGGGAGCATTGAGGAGCCACATATTCCTAGTGTCATCAGGAGCCCAGGAACCAATGAGTAGTGATTTCACCAGGCTGCTGGAGGTCTGTCCAGGCAAGAGGCCCTGAAAGGTACCTCCTGCCTCCTGAACTCTCCTTCTCCTGCCCCTGCAAAGCTCATCTCAGCTGCTGATGACTCTTGGCCTCAACAAGGTTCATTTCACACTAGTTAGGATCATAGAATCGTAGAATCATTGTGATCCCTAACCCAAGGTACGATCTTTGGCAATGCCTCAGCATGCCAGGCAGTCCCCTTCTTGCCTGCCTCTCCAGGCTAGAGAGTTCAGAGGGACAGGGTTTGTTTTTTGATCCCGGGGAAGGGCTGAGAAATCCCATCCACCTTGTTTGGACAGGCCATGTCCAAATGGATCTGCTTCCAGTGAAATGTTGGTGCCTTCTGCCATGGGACACAGTCCTGTCCCCTGTCAAAGCCCATGGCCAATGCACTTGTACAGCTACCCCACACAGCTGCTTGCTCACTCCTCCCTGCTCCACGTAGTATGTGGTAGAGAACGGAAAAACAATAGAATGCTTGGGCAGAGCGAAGAACAGTTTAATAAAGAAAGAGAATAAATTACAATAACAAACTCGATAATAATGGAGAATAGAAATAAGTGTAACAAAAGGGAATACAGCAAGAATTAAGGGAGAAATAAATCCTCAGGGAAGACAAGTGATGCACAGTGCAACCGTTCACTGCCTGTTGACCAATGCCCGAGAAGAGATTCTCATCCTCTGGCCAACTGCTCCCTGCTTCTACACCAAACATGACCTTCTTTGAAAGGGAGTATCCCTTTGAATTGTTCGCGTTAGCTGTCCTTGCCACGCTCACTCCCAGCTACTTGTGCACGTGCTCCCTGGCAGAGTACCAGCTCCCAGCTGCAACCAGGACAATTCCCACCCCTCATTCTATACCATTTTCATCTCGCCCAGGTCACACACCTTCCAGTACATCCCAACAAATCAACATCACCTTTCTTCTTTCTTCACAGAAATATCCTTCCCCCAGGCCATGGACCATCACTCTAAAATGTCTGCTGACTTCATTCAGACCCCAACTTTGGGCTCCACCTGTCAAATAGTCTGTCTGGGCAGGAGGGATGTTGCAAAGTCCACTGCATTGCAGAAAAGAAGGAGGCAAAACAGGTTGGCAGAATTTACCTGGGAGCACTGTTAGGCCCGACAATGCTAAAGCCAGGAGTTGAGCTACTGCTTGCCTACATTGGTCCAAAGAGACCCAAAGGAGTGACCCAAAGTGACATCATTTGCCTTTCCTGGACTCCTCCAGCGCTTGACATGAGCCCTCTGCATGGTTTACCCTGGAAATGCTTGAACCTCTCTTCCTGGCACACAAAAGATGCCTCCACTGAGCAATGTGCCTGGCATAAGGCAGCAAATGAAAAAACTGTCATTAAGGAAACCAAAACACAGCCCATCTCATTAAGTGGGATGCTTTGCATTCAAGGTGAACTTGTCAGAAGACAATCACCACTTGGAGGCATGCCTCTGGCAGCCTGGGGCACTAAAGGTCCATGATAAAAGCCAGCCCAGCTCCTCACTCTCTCAGCCACTTCTCTTGCCTCTGTCTCCTTGAGAACCAGGTGAGCCTCAAGTCCCTTCTCCTTCTTGGCTTTCTCTCGGAAGATGTTTCACTTCAGGGGACCTCTCAGCTGACACCGACATTGTTCTATGCCGGATCTTGGGGGTTCATGACAGTAGAGGTGGGGAGAAGGTTGGGCATGGAGGGAGGCTGGAAAGGTACTGAGGTGTTCCCTGGGCGATGAGTGAGGCTGTAGCCGTGTAACACTTGGCTCTTTTTGGGCCCTGGCAGGATGAGACCATGAAGACCTCATCCATTTCTTCATAGCCTCCAACTCACAGCTTTGCAAGTTTATTGACTACTGCATGATGTGGTGTCTGGCTGCTCTTAGTGCATCTTCATGACATTCTTCCTCTCTGCCCTCTCTCCCAGGTGCACCTCAAGCTTCAAGACATGTCCTGCTGCACCCCGTGCGTACCCTGCTGCCAGCCCTGTGGCCCAACCCCACTGGCCAACAGCTGCAATGAGCCCTGTGTCCGCCAGTGCCAGAGCTCCACCGTCGCCATCCAGCCCTCTGCCGTGGTGGTGACCCTGCCCGGACCCATCCTCAGCTCCTTCCCACAGAACACCGTTGTGGGCTCCTCCACCTCCGCTGCTGTTGGCAGCATTCTGAGCTGTGAGGGTGTGCCCATCAACTCTGGGGGCTTTGACCTCTCCTGCATCACCAACCGCTACTGTGGCAGGAGGTGCCCCCCCTGCTAAACCAGCTGACAATTGTCTGAAACAAGATCTCAGTGGACCTCTGAACATGGTGCTGGACAGAGGATCAAAGTCCGTGTTACTCTTTTAAGAGCACCTGACCGCCTCTAGCTGTCCTGTAGAGGCAGACCTGAAGAGATCAGGGCTCTCTGAAAACATGGTCAACATCTGATTTTCTTATCATCTACTCCCTCTTTTTCTCTCTTTTAGCTTTTCCCTTGTGCTCCCTTCAAAGCTTGCAAGAGGGTACCACAAGACTAGCCAGCAGGGACCTCTTAGCCTGCCTCCCTTGACCAGGCTGGTCCACAGCTGCTCTCGGTCACAGAAAAAAGCAGCAGAATCTTGGCTGCTTGTTCTGCTCCCCACACAGTCCCCTTCTTGGACTGACCTCATTTCCCTCTTTAGATGCATTAAAAATTTGCTGCAAGCCTGCCTGTGTCCTTTAGCTCTTCTTTCCATCTGCGTTGTGAGTGGTGAGGCAGAAAGCCATTGCTTTGGAGGGGAAATGTGTGGGGGCAGAGGCTGGGGACACATCCCTGCTAGAGCAATCGGAGGCTGGGACACACTGCAGTGAGTCCTCCTTCGGGCGTTGTCTATTTCACTACCATTTGGATCCTTCCGTTAATTCAGCGTGTCAAGGGTTAGGGCTGAATTGGCCTCTAAACTCTGACAAATGCTCTCTGTGAGCCCCTCACCACCCTCCCAGGGAACCATTAAATTTGGAGAAGACCTCTAAGACCATCTGGTCCAACTGTCATATTAACACTATCATAACCACTAAACCATCTCTACAAATGACACATCTACACTGGTGTTTTGAACCCCTCCAGCCATGTGGACTGCAGCACTTCCTTGACCAGCCTGTTCCAGTGCCTCAACACTCTTACAGTACAGAAATTTTGCAGAAATTTTCCCTAATATCCTATCCAAACCTCCCCTGATGCAACTTGAGACTATTCCCTCTTGTCCTATCGTTGCTTACTTGGGGGACCAGCCATCACCTCGCTAGTCTCCTTTCAGGTACTTATAGAGAGCAATAAGGTCTCCCCAGAGCCTTCTCTTCGGACCAAATGATCCCCGTTTCCTCAACCTCTCCTCATTGTTCGGACCAGAGGAATGATAGGGATATTTTTCTTTCATAGGTTATGATCCCAGCAGTGAAACTAAGACACAAACAAGGTCATATGTCATACAAATGTAAATCCTTTATTTAGTCAAAGCAACAGGAAGATTGAAGAAAAAAGAAAGATTGTGACTTGCGGAAAACAGCTTCCACAATCGATTAGATTGTAAAGTAGGTATATTTATTCTACACTGGCTTGCATGGGGGTATCTACAAAAGTTGTGTGCGCCTCAGTGTGATGTTCGCCTTGGGTATATATGATAAGATATTGTATACCCATAGAGTTGCACAGTACGGCTATACACATGCATAACCTGTCCCACTTCGCATTTAAATGAATTCTACCACGTCATTTACATAAATTCTTCCAAATGCGCTTGCACAGTGCCTCCTCCTGGTGGTCGTTAAGGGTCATGGGGATTAAGACTCATAGCCTTCTTCGCTGTGTACTTTTCATTTTTGGATCTTGCGCAGAATCAGTCGTCTTTTGGCTTTCATCCAAACTGCAGAGCTGGTATCAACTGGTCTTTAACTGCTTCAGTGGGATTCTACAATGCTTGACTGCTGTTAAGGAATAGCTAACAATCTATGTAATTAATCAATAGCGTTACCTTTGCTTAGATGCAGTCATCTACTCGTTTTCCTATAATCCTCTTTTCAACAGAAAAGCAAATGGAGAGATTTGTGAGAGATAGCCACCACCCCAGATCCAGTGGGTCCCATTCTGTTGGTGGGTGTTGGTAGAGGTTCCCAACAGGAGCTTAATGACCGGTCACCTTTATCTGTTCTCTGGGCTTTTTCCAAGGACACATTAGCATATTCCCCTAATCACTTTACGTAGTTCATGCCTCCATCATAGCATGCCTACGTCAGTCATGCTTCTACCATGCTGGTTACCGCGGGTTGGGATATTCAGTGCACTCCAGAGTCTTTCTCAGGCTGGCCTCTGGATGAGCTTGTGCTCCGATCATGTGCAGTACAGTCCGGGTTGCCAGGTAGGACTCATGATCTGGGTCTGGCTTGTTCAGGGTTGCCAGGAAGACCTTGAGATCCCAGTTCGATCCAATCCTTGTTGGTTACTAGTCAGAACTTGCAATCATTGCTTCATCACCACGCCGGTGATATTGAGATATATTTTGAATTCACATGTAGGTTCCATGCATCACACTCGTAACACTTTTTCTCCAGACCCTTCTCCAGATTCATTGTCCTTCTCTAGAATCACCTGAGCACCTCAATGTCTTTCTTACACTGCAGCACCCAAAACTGAACACAGTACCCAAGCTGTGACCTCACCGCTGCTGAGTACAGGGGCACAACTGTTTCACTTCTCCTGTGGGACACACTAATCCTCTTACAAGCCAGGATGCCATTGACCTTCTTGGCCACCTAGGCACGCTGCTGACTCATCTTCAGCAGGCTGTCAACACACACGTGCAGATCCTTCACTGCTGGGCAACCTTTAAGCCACGCTTCTCCAGGCCTGTAACATTGTATGTGTTGCTTGTGACTGAAGTGCAGCACTTGACCTTATTAAACCTCATAGAGTTGACCTTGGCCCATTGATCCAACCATTCCAGATCCCTTTGCAAGTCCATCCTATCCGCCAGCAGGTCAATGATCCCACCCAATCTGATATCATCTGCAAACTTAATGGTGATGTACTCAATCCTCTCATCCAGGACTGCATTGGGAATCACACCCAGTGTCCATGTCCAGGGTTTCTGGCCATGGCACCCTAATCTGGTGATAGAAAGGAAAGGCAATTGGAGGCAAGTCTCAGAGGCATCCCCAAGTCTGTCCACCCATTCCCAATTCCTGCTATTCTTTGGAAACATGGTCTTCTGAGCCTCCTTGCCCAGCATAGCTCCACCCAAAGCAAGAGGAGCGCTCTTCACCAAGACCCTGAGGGACTTCTGACCTCCACAGAGCCTCCCACATACCCACACTTCCTCAACTGAGCACAGCAGTTGTCAGGATTCCTGTTTGCAAAATGTTCTCCAGGGCCAAGGGTCTATTTCTGAACAGAGTCACAGCAAGGCAAGGTCTGGTGGCCATTGGCTGTGGGGTGGCTATGGAGGGATGCCTTCCTGAGCTTCAGGAGGTAGTGCCTGAATGAAGACATGCTGCAGTGTGTTGCAGCCTCCAATGTGTCTTGTAGGGGTGTGTCTCCAGGTTGTGATCCCCCGTATTTCCTCTACAAAGAAATGTCTTTCTGCCTCAGCTCTCACGACACAAATGCAAAGACCATGTAACGGACACAGACATGCTTGCAGCAACATTTTAATGAGTCTAAAGAGGGAAATGAGATGAATCCAAAGGCAGCAGTCAAGAAACTGTTTTCCTTTTCCTGTGGCAGACTCCCTACAGGGCATCTGCTGCCCTGTCACATAAAGAGAGATAGGCTAGCAAGTCCCTGCAGGCTGGTCTCTGGGGTCCTCAGAGCAGGCATCACAAGACAAGAAACAAGGAGATGAGAAAGGTGAGGAAAAGACAGTAAAGGTAGACATTGACCATGTTTTCAAAGAGCCCTCAGGACTGTCCCTTAATTTCTGACCTTACAGGACAGCCAGAGATGGTCAGGTGCTCTTAAAACAATGGCACAAACTTTGATCCACTGTCAAGCAGCAGGTTCTGAGACCCGGTGAGACCTTATTCAAGGCAGTTGGCAGCATCTTTAGCAGGGGGGGCACCTTCTGCCACAGTAGCGGTTGGTGATGCAGGAGAGGTCAAAGCCCCCAGAGTTGATGGGCACACCCTCACAGCTCAGGATGCTGCCAACAGCAGCAGAGGTGGAGGAGCCCACAACGGTGTTCTGTGGGAAGGAGCTGAGGATGGGTCCGGGCAGGGTCACCACCACAGGAGAGGGCTGGATGGCAACGGTGGAGCTCTGGCACTGGCGGACACAGGGCTCATTGCAGCTGTTGGCCAGTGGGGTTGGGCCGCAGGGCTGGCAGCAGGGTACGCACGGGGTGCAGCAGGACATGTCTTGGGACTCGAGGCACACCTGGGAGAGGTTAGAGAGGAAACAGAGAACAAGTATGGGTGAAGAGCAGCCTGGGCACTCTGTCACAAAGGAGCCAAGACCATCAATGAGTTACAAGGTGAAGAGGCTGTCGGGAGCCACATGGCATTCAATACCTACAATGAGCAGCCTGACCCAAGGAAGCTCTCTCCCAGTGCATAAAGCAAAAGCAACCAAAGTCACATCCCAGCCTCTCTCTAAGCAGATTTTCTCCCTGCTTCCCTCTGTCATGACAAGACACCCTAAGCCCCTACATATGACAAAGCCATCATCAGCGATCTGTTGAGTGGAAATTTGCCTTTGGAAGAGGAGGAGAAGGGGTTTCAGACTCACCTTGTTCTCAGGGAGAAGGAAGAGTAGAAGCTGATGAGAGAGCAGAGACTTGGGGTGCCTTTTATACCTGCCCCTCATTGCCGCAGGACCTGAGGATCCCTTGGCAGAGGTAACAATTTTCTGACACATTTGTCTTGAACGCAAACCATCAGAGCTGATGATATGGGCTGTGGTTTTATTTCCTGCACCGCTGCCCTTTCATTTCCAGGTTTGTGCCATGCCCATTACCCAACCGAAGCTTCCTCAGAGCTCTGGGATGAAAGGCCCCAGGAATTCTTGGGCAGGAATGTGGCAGTGTGGGCAGAAGACTCAGCTCAAATGGTGGATGTTTCCAGAGCAGGGAAGTGGCATTAGGCAGGGTCCACCTGGTGGGACTGTTTGAACTGCTGCTCTCAGGAAGAAGATCTAACATTCCTCACATGGCTGCCAACGGACCCTTCCCTATGAGGTCATGCCCCATCCTTCTCTTTCCCTCCCTCCTCAGCTCACCCCAATGGTTCCTCCCCCAGCTTGAGTGTGCTGTGCTGCTGGTTTTAACCCCATCCTGCCTAACTCTGCCCTCAGGAATAATTTCTGATTAATTTTGTCCCCTGTGCTCTCTGTGCACTCTGTGATTATACAAACAATGCTGAAGGCACACCTGGGACTTTGTGTTTCCCCAGAATGCTCTAGTCCTGTTGTGGTTGTGCCTTGATGTCCTCAGCACTTGGTTGTGTTTCAATGTGTGTACCTGTCTGTGTGCTCTTGATTGGAGCTGGGTTTGTATGAATGCACGTGGGTGCAAACGTTCTGGCAGGGTACCCCACAGGTGTGCATGTGCATGTGTGCATTTTCTTTTGTGTCCCTCCTCTAGAAGTGGACGGTCTTACCCATGAAATGGACAGTCTGCACTGCTCTGTTGGGAGCATTGAGGAGCCACATATTCCTAGTGTCATCAGGAGCCCAGGAACCAATGAGTAGTGATTTCACCAGGCTGCTGGAGGTCTGTCCAGGCAAGAGGCCCTGAAAGGTACCTCCTGCCTCCTGAACTCTCCTTCTCCTGCCCCTGCAAAGCTCATCTCAGCTGCTGATGACTCTTGGCCTCAACAAGGTTCATTTCACACTAGTTAGGATCATAGAATCGTAGAATCATTGTGATCCCTAACCCAAGGTACGATCTTTGGCAATGCCTCAGCATGCCAGGCAGTCCCCTTCTTGCCTGCCTCTCCAGGCTAGAGAGTTCAGAGGGACAGGGTTTGTTTTTTGATCCTGGGGAAGGGCTGAGAAATCCCATCCACCTTGTTTGGACAGGCCATGTCCAAATGGATCTGCTTCCAGTGAAATGTTGGTGCCTTCTGCCATGGGACACAGTCCTGTCCCCTGTCAAAGCCCATGGCCAATGCACTTGTACAGCTACCCCACACAGCTGCTTGCTCACTCCTCCCTGCTCCACGTAGTATGTGGTAGAGAACGGAAAAACAATAGAATGCTTGGGCAGAGCGAAGAACAGTTTAATAAAGAAAGAGAATAAATTACAATAACAAACTCGATAATAATGGAGAATAGAAATAAGTGTAACAAAAGGGAATACAGCAAGAATTAAGGGAGAAATAAATCCTCAGGGAAGACAAGTGATGCACAGTGCAACCGTTCACTGCCTGTTGACCAATGCCCGAGAAGAGATTCTCATCCTCTGGCCAACTGCTCCCTGCTTCTACACCAAACATGACCTTCTTTGAAAGGGAGTATCCCTTTGAATTGTTCGCGTTAGCTGTCCCTTGCCACGCTCACTCCCAGCTACTTGTGCACGTGCTCCCTGGCAGAGTACCAGCTCCCAGCTGCAACCAGGACAATTCCCACCCCTCATTCTATACCATTTTCATCTCGCCAGGTCACACACCTTCCAGTACATCCCAACAAATCAACATCACCTTTCTTCTTTCTTCACAGAAATATCCTTCCCCCAGGCCATGGACCATCACTCTAAAATGTCTGCTGACTTCATTCAGACCCCAACTTTGGGCTCCACCTGTCAAATAGTCTGTCTGGGCAGGAGGGATGTTGCAAAGTCCACTGCATTGCAGAAAAGAAGGAGGCAAAACAGGTTGGCAGAATTTACCTGGGAGCACTGTTAGGCCCGACAATGCTAAAGCCAGGAGTTGAGCTACTGCTTGCCTACATTGGTCCAAAGAGACCCAAAGGAGTGACCCAAAGTGACATCATTTGCCTTTCCTGGACTCCTCCAGCGCTTGACATGAGCCCTCTGCATGGTTTACCCTGGAAATGCTTGAACTTCTCTTCCTGGCACACAAAAGATGCCTCCACTGAGCAATGTGCCTGGCATAAGGCAGCAAATGAAAAAACTGTCATTAAGGAAACCAAAACACAGCCCATCTCATTAAGTGGGATGCTTTGCATTCAAGGTGAACTTGTCAGAAGACAATCACCACTTGGAGGCATGCCTCTGGCAGCCTGGGGCACTAAAGGTCCATGATAAAAGCCAGCCCAGCTCCTCACTCTCTCAGCCACTTCTCTTGCCTCTGTCTCCTTGAGAACCAGGTGAGCCTCAAGTCCCTTCTCCTTCTTGGCTTTCTCTCGGAAGATGTTTCACTTCAGGGGACCTCTCAGCTGACACCGACATTGTTCTATGCCGGATCTTGGGGGTTCATGACAGTAGAGGTGGGGAGAAGGTTGGGCATGGAGGGAGGCTGGAAAGGTACTGAGGTGTTCCCTGGGCGATGAGTGAGGCTGTAGCCGTGTAACACTTGGCTCTTTTTGGGCCCTGGCAGGATGAGACCATGAAGACCTCATCCATTTCTTCATAGCCTCCAACTCACAGCTTTGCAAGTTTATTGACTACTGCATGATGTGGTGTCCTGGCTGCTCTTAGTGCATCTTCATGACATTCTTCCTCTCTGCCCTCTCTCCCAGGTGCACCTCAAGCTTCAAGACATGTCCTGCTGCACCCCGTGCGTACCCTGCTGCCAGCCCTGTGGCCCAACCCCACTGGCCAACAGCTGCAATGAGCCCTGTGTCCGCCAGTGCCAGAGCTCCCACCGTCGCCATCCAGCCCTCTGCCGTGGTGGTGACCCTGCCCGGACCCATCCTCAGCTCCTTCCCACAGAACACCGTTGTGGGCTCCTCCACCTCCGCTGCTGTTGGCAGCATCCTGAGCTGTGAGGGTGTGCCCATCAACTCTGGGGGCTTTGACCTCTCCTGCATCACCAACCGCTACTGTGGCAGGAGGTGCCCCCCCTGCTAAACCAGCTGACAATTGTCTGAAACAAGATCTCAGTGGACCTCTGAACATGGTGCTGGACAGAGGATCAAAGTCCGTGTTACTCTTTTAAGAGCACCTGACCGCCTCTAGCTGTCCTGTAGAGGCAGACCTGAAGAGATCAGCCTCAGGGCTCTCTGAAAACATGGTCAACATCTGATTTTCTTATCATCTACTCCCTCTTTTTCTCTCTTTTAGCTTTTCCCTTGTGCTCCCTTCAAAGCTTGCAAGAGGGTACCACAAGACTAGCCAGCAGGGACCTCTTAGCCTGCCTCCCTTGACCAGGCTGGTCCACAGCTGCTCTCGGTCACAGAAAAAAGCAGCAGAATCTTGGCTGCTTGTTCTGCTCCCCACACAGTCCCCTTCTTGGACTGACCTCATTTCCCTCTTTAGATGCATTAAAATTTGCTGCAAGCCTGCCTGTGTCCTTTAGCTCTTCTTTCCATCTGCGTTGTGAGTGGTGAGGCAGAAAGCCATTGCTTTGGAGGGGAAATGTGTGGGGGCAGAGGCTGGGGACACATCCCTGCTAGAGCAATCGGAGGCTGGGACACACTGCAGTGAGTCCTCCTTCGGGCGTTGTCTATTTCACTACCATTTTGGATCCTTCCGTTAATTCAGCGTGTCAAGGGTTAGGGCTGAATTGGCCTCTAAACTCTGACAAATGCTCTCTGTGAGCCCCTCACCACCCTCCCAGGGAACCATTAAATTTGGAGAAGACCTCTAAGACCATCTGGTCCAACTGTCATATTAACACTATCATAACCACTAAACCATCTCTACAAATGACACATCTACACTGGTGTTTTGAACCCCTCCAGCCATGTGGACTGCAGCACTTCCTTGACCAGCCTGTTCCAGTGCCTCAACACTCTTACAGTACAGAAATTTTGCAGAAATTTTCCCTAATATCCTATCCAAACCTCCCCTGATGCAACTTGAGACTATTCCCTCTTGTCCTATCGTTGCTTACTTGGGGGACCAGCCATCACCTCGCTAGTCTCCTTTCAGGTACTTATAGAGAGCAATAAGGTCTCCCCAGAGCCTTCTCTTCGGACCAAATGATCCCCGTTTCCTCAACCTCTCCTCATTGTTCGGACCAGAGGAATGATAGGGATATTTTTCTTTCATAGGTTATGATCCCAGCAGTGAAACTAAGACACAAACAAGGTCATATGTCATACAAATGTAAATCCTTTATTTAGTCAAAGCAACAGGAAGATTGAAGAAAAAAGAAAGATTGTGACTTGCGGGAAAACAGCTTCCACAATCGATTAGATTGTAAAGTAGGTAATATTTATTCTACACTGGCTTGCATGGGGGTATCTACAAAAGTTGTGTGCGCCTCAGTGTGATGTTCGCCTTGGGTATATATGATAAGATATTGTATACCCATAGAGTTGCACAGTACGGCTATACACATGCATAACCTGTCCCACTTCGCATTTAAATGAATTCTACCACGTCATTTACATAAATTCTTCCAAATGCGCTTGCACAGTGCCTCCTCCTGGTGGTCGTTAAGGGTCATGGGGATTAAGACTCATAGCCTTCTTCGCTGTGTACTTTTCATTTTTGGATCTTGCGCAGAATCAGTCGTCTTTTGGCTTTCATCCAAACTGCAGAGCTGGTATCAACTGGTCTTTAACTGCTTCAGTGGGATTCTACAATGCTTGACTGCTGTTAAGGAATAGCTAACAATCTATGTAATTAATCAATAGCGTTACCTTTGCTTAGATGCAGTCATCTACTCGTTTTCCTATAATCCTCTTTTCAACAGAAAAGCAAATGGAGAGATTTGTGAGAGATAGCCACCACCCCAGATCCAGTGGAGTCCCATTCTGTTGGTGGGTGTTGGTAGAGGTTCCCAACAGGAGCTTAATGACCGGCCACCTTTATCTGTTCTCTGGGCTTTTTCCAAGGACACATTAGCATATTCCCCTAATCACTTTACGTAGTTCATGCCTCCATCATAGCATGCCTACATCAGTCATGCTTCTACCATGCTGGTTACCGCGGGTTGGGATATTCAGTGCACTCCAGAGTCTTTCTCAGGCTGGCCTCTGGATGAGCTTGTGCTCCGATCATGTGCAGTACAGTCCGGGTTGCCAGGTAGGACTCATGATCTGGGTCTGGCTTGTTCAGGGTTGCCAGGAAGACCTTGAGATCCCAGTTCGATCCAATCCTTGTTGGTTACTAGTCAGAACTTGCAATCATTGCTTCATCACCACGCCGGTGATATTGAGATATATTTTGAATTCACATGTAGGTTCCATGCATCACACTCGTAACACTTTTTCTCCAGACCCTTCTCCAGATTCATTGTCCTTCTCTAGAATCACCTGAGCACCTCAATGTCTTTCTTACACTGCAGCACCCAAAACTGAACACAGTACTCAAGCTGTGACCTCACCGCTGCTGAGTACAGGGGCACAACTGTTTCACTTCTCCTGTGGGACACACTAATCCTCTTACAAGCCAGGATGCCATTGACCTTCTTGGCCACCTAGGCACGCTGCTGACTCATCTTCAGCAGGCTGTCAACACACACGTGCAGATCCTTCGCTGCTGGGCAACCTTTGAGCCCCCACTTCCTCCAGGTCTGTAGCATTGTATGTGTTGCTTGTGACTGAAGTGCAGCACTTGACCTTATTAAACCTCATAGAGTTGACCTTGGCCCATTGATCCTACCATTCCAGATCCCTTTGCAGGTCCATCCTATCCGCCAGCAGGTCAATGACCCCACCCAATCTGATATCATCTGCAAACTTAATGGTGATGTACTCAATCCTCTCATCCAGGACTGCACTGGGAATCACACCCAGTGTCCATGTCCAGGGTTTCTGGCCATGGCGCCCTAATCTGGTGATAGAAAGGAAAGGCAATTGGAGGCAAGTCTCAGGGGCATCCGCCAAGTCTATTCACCCATCCCCAATTCCTGCTATTCTTTGGAAACATGGTCTTCTGAGCCTCCTTGCCCAGCATAGCTCCACTCAAAGCAAGAGGAGCGCTCTTCACCAAGACCCTGAGGGACTTCTGACCTCCACAGAGCCTCCCACATACCCACACTTCCTCAACTGAGCACAGCAGTTGTCAGGATTCCTGTTTGCAAAATGTTCTCCAGGGCCAAGGGTCTATTTCTGAACAGAGTCACAGCAAGGCAAGGTCTGGTGGCCATTGGCTGTGGGGTGACTATGGAGGGATGCCTTCCTGAGCTTCAGGAGGCAGTGCCTGAATGAAGACATGTTGCAGTGTGTCACAGCCTCCAATGTGTCTTGTAGGAGTGTGTCTCCAGGTTGTGATCCCCCGTATTTCCTCTACAAAGAAATGTCTTTCTGCCTCAGCTCTCACGACACAAATGCAAAACCATGTAACGGACACGGACATGCTTGCAGCAACATTTTAATGAGTCTAAAGAGGGAAATGAGATGAATCCAAGGGCAGCAGTCAAGAAACTGTTTTCCTTTTCCTGTGGTAGACTCCCTACAGGGCACTTGCTGCCCTGTCCCATAAAGAGAGAGAGGCTAGCAAGTCCCTGCAGGCTGGTCTCTGGGGTCCTCAGAGGAGGCATCACAAGACAAGAAACAAGGAGATGAGAAAGGTGAGGAAAAGACAGTAAAGGTAGACATTGACCATATTTTCAAAAAGCCCTCAGGACTGTCCCTTAATTTTTGACCTTACAGGACAGCCAGAGATGGCCAGGTGCTCTTAAAACAATGGCACAAACTTTGATCCACTGTCAAGCAGCAGGTTCTGAGACCCGGTGAGACCTTATTCAAGGCAGTTGGCAGCATCTTTAGCAGGGGGGGCACCTTCTGCCACAGTAGCGGTTGGTGATGCAGGAGAGGTCAAAGCCCCCAGAGTTGATGGGCACACCCTCACAGCTCAGGATGCTGCCAACAGCAGCAGAGGTGGAGGAGCCCACAACGGTGTTCTGTGGGAAGGAGCTGAGGATGGGTCCGGGCAGGGTCACCACCACAGGAGAGGGCTGGATGGCAACGGTGGAGCTCTGGCACTGGCGGACACAGGGCTCATTGCAGCTGTTGGCCAGTGGGGTTGGGCCGCAGGGTTGGCAGCAGGGTACGCACGGGGTGCAGCAGGACATGTCTTGGGACTCGAGGCACACCTGGGAGAGGTTAGAGAGGAAACAGAGAACAAGTATGGGTGAAGAGCAGCCTGGGCACTCTGTCACAAAGGAGCCAAGACCATCAATGAGTTACAAGGTGAAGAGGCTGTCAGGAGCCACATGGCATTCAATACCTACAATGAGCAGCCTGACCCAAGGAAGCTCTCTCCCAGTGCATAAAGCAAAAGCAACCAAAGTCACATCCCAGCCTCTCTCTAAGCAGATTTTCTCCCTGCTTCCCTCTGTCATGACAAGACAACCCTAAGCCCCTACATATGACAAAGCCATCATCAGCGATCTGTTGAGTGGAAATTTGCCTTTGGAAGAGGAGGAGAAGGGGTTTCAGACTCACCTTGTTCTCAGGGAGAAGGAAGAGTAGAAGCTGATGAGAGAGCAGAGACTTGGGGTGCCTTTTATACCTGCCCCTCATTGCCGCAGGACCTGAGGATTCCTTGGCAGAGGTAACAATTTTCTGACACATTTGTCTTGAACGCAAACCATCAGAGCTGATGATATGGGCTGTGGTTTTATTTCCTGCACCGCTGCCCTTTCATTTCCAGGTTTGTGCCATGCCCATTACCCAACCGAAGCTTCCTCAGAGCTCTGGGATGAAAGGCCCCAGGAATTCTTGGGCAGGAATGTGGCAGTGTGGGCAGAAGACTCAGCTCAAATGGTGGATGTTTCCAGAGCAGGGAAGTGGCATTAGGCAGGGTGCACCTGGTGGGACTGTTTGAACTGCTGCTCTCAGGAAGAAGATCTAACATTCCTCACATGGCTGCCAACGGACCCTTCCCTATGAGGTCATGCCCCATCCTTCTCTTTCCCTCCCTCCTCAGCTCACCCCAATGGTTCCTCCCCCAGCTTGAGTGTGCTGTGCTGCTGGTTTTGACCCCATCCTGCCTAACTCTGCCCTCAGGAATAATTTCTGATTAATTTTGTCCCCTGTGCTCTCTGTGCACTCTGTGATTATACAAACAATGCTGAAGGCACACCTGGGACTTTGTGTTTCCCCAGAATGCTCTAGTCCTGTTGTGGTTGTGCCTTGATGTCCTCAGCACTTGGTTGTGTTTCAATGTGTGTACCTGTCTGTGTGCTCTTGATTGGAGCTGGGTTTGTATGAATGCACGTGGGTGCAAACGTTCTGGCAGGGTACCCCACAGGTGTGCATGTGCATGTGTGCATTTTCTTTTGTGTCCCTCCTCTAGAAGTGGACGGTCTTACCCATGAAATGGACAGTCTGCACTGCTCTGTTGGGAGCATTGAGGAGCCACATATTCCTAGTGTCATCAGGAGCCCAGGAACCAATGAGTAGTGATTTCACCAGGCTGCTGGAGGTCTGTCCAGGCAAGAGGCCCTGAAAGGTACCTCCTGCCTCCTGAACTCTCCTTCTCCTGCCCCTGCAAAGCTCATCTCAGCTGCTGATGACTCTTGGCCTCAACAAGGTTCATTTCACACTAGTTAGGATCATAGAATCGTAGAATCATTGTGATCCCTAACCCAAGGTATGATCTTTGGCAATGCCTCAGCATGCCAGGCAGTCCCCTTCTTGCCTGCCTCTCCAGGCTAGAGAGTTCAGAGGGACAGGGTTTGTTTTTTGATCCCGGGGAAGGGCTGAGAAATCCCATCCACCTTGTTTGGACAGGCCATGTCCAAATGGATCTGCTTCCAGTGAAATGTTGGTGCCTTCTGCCATGGGACACAGTCCTGTCCCCTGTCAAAGCCCATGGCCAATGCACTTGTACAGCTACCCCACACAGCTGCTTGCTCACTCCTCCTGCTCCACGTAGTATGTGGTAGAGAACGGAAAAACAATAGAATGCTTGGGCAGAGCGAAGAACAGTTTAATAAAGAAAGAGAATAAATTACAATAACAAACTCGATAATAATGGAGAATAGAAATAAGTGTAACAAAAGGGAATACAGCAAGAATTAAGGGAGAAATAAATCCTCAGGGAAGACAAGTGATGCACAGTGCAACCGTTCACTGCCTGCTGACCAATGCCCGAGAAGAGATTCTCATCCTCTGGCCAACTGCTCCCTGCTTCTACACCAAACATGACCTTCTTTGAAAGGGAGTATCCCTTTGAATTGTTCGCGTTAGCTGTCCTTGCCACGCTCACTCCCAGCTACTTGTGCACGTGCTCCCTGGCAGAGTACCAGCTCCCAGCTGCAACCAGGACAATTCCCACCCCTCATTCTATACCATTTTCATCTCGCCCAGGTCACACACCTTCCAGTACATCCCAACAAATCAACATCACCTTTCTTCTTTCTTCACAGAAATATCCTTCCCCCAGGCCATGGACCATCACTCTAAAATGTCTGCTGACTTCATTCAGACCCCAACTTTGGGCTCCACCTGTCAAATAGTCTGTCTGGGCAGGAGGGATGTTGCAAAGTCCACTGCATTGCAGAAAAGAAGGAGGCAAAACAGGTTGGCAGAATTTACCTGGGAGCACTGTTAGGCCCGACAATGCTAAAGCCAGGAGTTGAGCTACTGCTTGCCTACATTGGTCCAAAGAGACCCAAAGGAGTGACCCAAAGTGACATCATTTGCCTTTCCTGGACTCCTCCAGCGCTTGACATGAGTCCTCTGCATGGTTTACCCTGGAAATGCTTGAACCTCTCTTCCTGGCACACAAAAGATGCCTCCACTGAGCAATGTGCCTGGCATAAGGCAGCAAATGAAAAAACTGTCATTAAGGAAACCAAAACACAGCCCATCTCATTAAGTGGGATGCTTTGCATTCAAGGTGAACTTGTCAGAAGACAATCACCACTTGGAGGCATGCCTCTGGCAGCCTGGGGCACTAAAGGTCCATGATAAAAGCCAGCCCAGCTCCTCACTCTCTCAGCCACTTCTCTTGCCTCTGTCTCCTTGAGAACCAGGTGAGCCTCAAGTCCCTTCTCCTTCTTGGCTTTCTCTCGGAAGATGTTTCACTTCAGGGGACCTCTCAGCTGACACCGACATTGTTCTATGCCGGATCTTGGGGGTTCATGACAGTAGAGGTGGGGAGAAGGTTGGGCACGGAGGGAGGCTGGAAAGGTACTGAGGTGTTCCCTGGGCGATGAGTGAGGCTGTAGCCGTGTAACACTTGGCTCTTTTTGGGCCCTGGCAGGATGAGACCATGAAGACCTCATCCATTTCTTCATAGCCTCCAACTCACAGCTTTGCAAGTTTATTGACTACTGCATGATGTGGTGTCTGGCTGCTCTTAGTGCATCTTCATGACATTCTTCCTCTCTGCCCTCTCTCCCAGGTGCACCTCAAGCTTCAAGACATGTCCTGCTGCACCCCGTGCGTACCCTGCTGCCAGCCCTGTGGCCCAACCCCACTGGCCAACAGCTGCAATGAGCCCTGTGTCCGCCAGTGCCAGAGCTCCACCGTCGCCATCCAGCCCTCTGCCGTGGTGGTGACCCTGCCCGGACCCATCCTCAGCTCCTTCCCACAGAACACCGTTGTGGGCTCCTCCACCTCCGCTGCTGTTGGCAGCATCCTGAGCTGTGAGGGTGTGCCCATCAACTCTGGGGGCTTTGACCTCTCCTGCATCACCAACCGCTACTGTGGCAGGAGGTGCCCCCCCTGCTAAACCAGCTGACAATTGTCTGAAACAAGATCTCAGTGGACCTCTGAACATGGTGCTGGACAGAGGATCAAAGTCCGTGTTACTCTTTTAAGAGCACCTGACCGCCTCTAGCTGTCCTGTAGAGGCAGACCTGAAGAGATCAGCCTCAGGGCTCTCTGAAAACATGGTCAACATCTGATTTTCTTATCATCTACTCCCTCTTTTTCTCTCTTTTAGCTTTTCCCTTGTGCTCCCTTCAAAGCTTACAGGAGGGTACCACAAGACTAGCCAGCAGGGACCTCTTAGCCTGCCTCCCTTGACCAGGCTGGTCCACAGCTGCTCTCAATCACAGAAAAAAAGCAGCAGAATCTTGGCTGCTTGTTCTGTTCCCCACACAGGGGACCTCTTCTTGGACTGACCTCATTTCCCTCTTTAGATGCATTAAAAATTTGCTGCAAGCCTGCCTGTGTCCTTTAGCTCTTCTTTCCATCTGCGTTGTGAGTGGTGAGGCAGAAAGCCATTGCTTTGGAGGGGAAATGTGTGGGGGCAGAGGCTGGGGACACATCCCTGCTAGAGCAATCGGAGGCTGGGACACACTGCAGTGAGTCCTCCTTCGGGCGTTGTCTATTTCACTACCGTTTGGATCCTTCCGTTAATTCAGCGTGTCAAGGGTTAGGGCTGAGCTGACCTCTAATCCCTAACAGATGCTCTTTGTGAGCCCCTCACCACCCTCCCAGGGAACCATTAAATTTGGAGAAGACCTCTAAGACCATCTAGTCCAACTGTCATATTAACACTATCATAACCACTAAACCATCTCTACAAATGACACATCTACACTGGTGTTTTGAACCCCTCCAGCCATGTGGACTGCAGCACTTCCTTGGCCAGCCTGTTCCAGTGCCTCAACACTCTTATAGTACAGAAATTTTGCAGAAATTTTCCCTAATATCCTATCCAAACCTCCCCTGATGCAACTTGAGACCATTCCCTCTTGTCCTATCGCTGCTTACTTGGAAGACCAGCCATCACCTCACTACAGTCTCCTTTCAGGTATTTATAGAGAGCAATAGGGTCCCCCCACAGAGTTCTCTTCAGACCAGATAACCCCAGTTCCCTCAACCTCTCCTCATTGTTCGGACCAGAGGAATGATAGGGATATTTTTCTTTCATAGGTTATGATCCCAGCAGTGAAACTAAGACACAAAAAAGGTCAGATATCATACAAATGTAAAACCTTTATTTAGTCAAAGGGACGAGAAGATTGAAGAAAGAAGGAAAGATAGAAAAGCAAATGGAGAGATTTGTGAGAGATAGCCACCACTCCAGACCCAGTGGAGTCCCATTCTGTTGGTGGGTGTTGGTAGAGGTTCCCAACAGGAGCTTAATGACCGGCCACCTTTATCTGTTCTCTGGGCTTTTTCCAAGGACACATTAGCATATTCCCCTAATCACTTTACGTAGTTCATGCCTCCATCATAGCATGCCTACATCAGTCATGCTTCTACCATGCTGGTTACCGCGGGTTGGGATATTCAGTGCACTCCAGAGTCTTTCTCAGGCTGGCCTCTGGATGAGCTTGTGCTCCGATCATGTGCAGTACAGTCCGGGTTGCCAGGTAGGACTCATAGAATCATAGAATCATAGAATCATAGAATGTTAGGGATTGGAAGGGACCTCGAAAGATCATCGAGTCCAATCCCCTGCCAGAGCAGGAAAGCCTAGATTATGCTATATAGGAACGTGTCCAGGCAGGTCTTGAATGTCTCCAGAGAAGGAGACTCCACAACCTCCCTGGGCAGCCTGTTCCAGTGCTCCGTCACCCTCACTGAGAAGAAGTTTCTTCTCGAGTTTAAGCGGAACCTCTTATGTTCCAGTTTCAGCCCATTACCCCTTGTCCTATCAGTGGTTGTCACCGAGAAGAGCCTGGCTCCATCCTCGTGACACTCACCCTTGATATATTTGTAAACATTAATGAGGTCACCCCTCAGCCTCCTCTTCTCCAAACTAAAGAGCCCCAGCTCCTTCAGTCTTTTCTCATAAGGGAGATGCTCCACTCCCTTAATCATCCTAGTTGCCCTGTGCTGGACTCTCTCCAGCAGTTCCCTGTCTTTCTTGAACTGAGGGGCCCAGAACTGGACACAATATTCCAGATGGGGTCTCACCAGGGCAGAGCAGAGGGGAAGGAGAACCTCTCTCGACCTACTAACCACCCCCCTTCTAATACACCCCAGGATGCCATTGGCCTTCCTGGCCACAAGGGCACACTGCTGGCTCATGGTCATCCTGCTGCCCACCAAGACTCCCAGGTCCCTTTCCCCTACACTACTCTCTAATAAGTCATTCCCCAACTTATACTGGAACCTGGGGTTGTTCCTACCCAGATGCAAGACCCTACATTTACCCTTGTTACATTTCATTAAATTTTTCCCCGCCCAACGCTCCAGCCTGTCCAGGTCTCGCTGGATGGCAGCACAGTCTTCTGGTGTGTCAGCCACTCCTCCCAGCTTGGTGTCATCAGCAAATTTGCTGATAGTACTCTCTAGTCCCTCATCCAAGTCATCGATGAATATATTGAATGATACTGGTCCCAGTACCGACCCTTGAGGCACTCCACTGGATACAGGTCTCCAACCAGACTCTGCCCCATTGACCACAACTCTTTGGCTTCTTCCCCTCAGCCAGTTCACAGCCCACCTCACTACCCGAGAGTCTAGACCACACTTCCTCAGTTTAGCAGCAAGGATGCTGTGGGAGACTGTGTCAAATGCTTTACTGAAGTCAAGGTAGACCACATCCACCGCTCGGCCATCATCTATCCACCTTGTTATATCCTCATAAAAGGCTATGAGGTTAGTCAAGCACGACTTCCCCTTGGTGAAGCCATGTTGACTGTCTCTAATGACCCTCTTATCCCTGATATGCCTTGAGATGGCACCAAGGATAAGTCGTTCCATCACTTTCCCAGGGATGGAGGTGAGGCTGACCGGTCTATAGTTACCCGGGTCCTCCTTCTTGCCCTTTTTGAAGACTGGAGTGACATTTGCTTCCCTCCAGTCCTCAGGCACCTCTCCCATCTCCCAAGACTTGGCAAAGATGATGGAGAGTGGTCTAGCAATGACATCAGCCAGCTCCCTCAGCACCCGTGGATGCATCCCGTCTGGACCCATGGATTTATGGATGTCCAGATTGCTTAATTGGTCCCTAATCCAGTCCTCATCGACTAAAGCATAATCCTCCACTGCCCTGACTTCGTCTGGGGCCTCAGGGGAACGGGGCTCCTCAGGACAGCCTCCGGCGGAGTAGACAGAGGCAAAGAAGGCATTCAGCAACTCTGCCTTCTCTGTATCATGTGTCACCAAGGCACCCACCTCATTCATCAGTGGGCCTACATTGCCTCTGGTGTTAGTTTTATCTGCCACGTATTTGAAAAAGCTCTTCCTGTTGTCCTTGACCCCTCTCGCCAGGTTCAATTCTAGGGAGGCCTTTGCTTTCCTAGTTGCCTCCCTACACACTCGGACAACAGCCTTATATTCTTCCCAAGTGGCCAGCCCTGCCTTCCAAGATCTGTAAATTCTCCTCTTGCCCTTGAGCTTACCCAGCAGATCCCTGTTTAGCCACGCAGGTCTCCTGGCTCCCTTCCTTGACTTCCTACGTGTCGGGATGCTCTGATCTTGAGCACGGTAGAAGCAGTCCCTGAACGCTAACCAACTGTCTTGGGCCCCTTTACCTTCAAACAGCCTTGCCCATGGGATTTTCTCGAGTAATTGCTTGAAAAATCCAAAGTTTGCCTTGGCAAAGTCCAGGGTTGCAATTCTGCTTGCTATTTTGTTTCTGCTACATGAGATCCTGAACTCCACCATTTCATGGTCACTGCAGCCAAGGCAGCCCTCAACCTTTACTGCTTCAACCAGATCCTCCTTGTTAGCGAGGATGAGGTCCAGCAGTGCTCCTCTCCTAGTTGGCTCCTCCACCATTTGCATCAGAAAATTATCATCGATGCACTGGAGGAACCTCCTGGACTGTGGCTGACTGGCTGAGTTGTCCTTCCAGCAAATATCAGGGAAGTTAAAATCCCCCAGGACAACCAGGGCCTGTGATTGTGAGACCGCTCTCAGCTGCCTGTAGAAGGCCTCATCAACTTCCTCACCCTGATCTGGTGGCCTGTAATAGACACCTACAACAGTATCTCTCCTGCCAGCCTGCCCCTTAATTCTAACCCATACACTCTCAACTTGCTCCTCATCCATGCCTGGATGGTATTCAAGACATTGTAGTTGCTCTTTCACGTAAAGAGCGACTCCACCACCTCGCCTGGCTGGCCTGTCTTTCCTGAAAAGGACATAGCCACCCATGACCACATTCCAGTCATGTGAGCTGTCCCACCATGTCTCTGTAATTGCCACCAGATCATAATCTCCTGCCCGAACCCAGGTTTCTAGCTCCTCCTGCTTATTCCCCATGCTGCGTGCATTGGTGTATAAGCATTTCAGGGAGCAAGCTGAGCACACTGATCTCACCCTAGGGGGATGGAAGGCCACCCGGTCCTCATAATTTCTAGAGCACTGCCCCGCTGCAATCCCAGCTATAACCCCATCCCCCTTCATATCTAGTTTAAAGAACGCTCTATGAGCCCGGCCAGCTCATGAGCAAGGATCCTTTTTTCCCTTTGTGTCATTTGAACCCCAGCTTGTTTCAGTAGATCAGGTGCCCTGTAGATCTCCCCATGGTTAAAAAATCCAAAGCTAGACCGCTGGCACCACCCCTTTAGCCAAGTATTAATCTGCTGCACTTTGTCAAACCTTCTACTATTTTCCCTCATAATTGAAGGAATAGAGGCAAACACAACCTGTGCGCCTGATCCTTCTAGCATCCGCGATCTGGGTCTGGCTTGTTCAGGGTTGCCAGGAAGACCTTGAGATCCCAGTTCGATCCAATCCTTGTTGGCTACTAGTCAGAACTTGCAATCATTGTTTGCTTCGTCACCACGCCGGTGATATTGAGATATATTTTGAATTCACATGTAGGTTCCATGCATCACACTCATAACACTTGTTCTCCAGACCCTTCTCCAGATTCATTGTCCTTCTCTAGAATCACCTGAGCACCTCAATGTCTTTCTTACACTGCAGCACCCAAAACTGAACACAGTACTCAAGTTGTGACCTCACCGCTGCTGAGTACAGGGGCACAATCGCTTCACTTCTCCTGTGGGACACACTAATCCTCTTACAAGCCAGGATGCATTTGCCCTGCTTGGCCACCTAGGCACACTGCTGACTCATCTTCAGCAGGCTGTCAACACACACGTGCAGATCCTTCACTGCTGGGCAACCTTCGAGCCCCGCTTCTCCAGGTCTGTAGCATTGTATGTGTTGCTTGTGACTGAAGTGCAGCACTTGACCTTATTAAACCTCATAGAGTTGACCTTGGCCCATGGATCCAACTTTTCCAGATCCCTTTGCAGAGCCTTCTGTGCTCCAGCAGATCAATGCTCCCACCCGATCAGATGTCATCTGCAAAATCACTGGCGGTGAACTCAACGAGATCACTTCTAGATCATTAAAATATTCAACAAGCCTGGCCCCAAATCGCAGACCTGCGGAACATCCGTTGTGACTGACCACCAACGGGATTTAACTCCATTCACCACCACTCTCTGGGTTCAGCTACTCAGCTAGGTTTTAACACAGTAAAGAGTACACCTGTCTCAGCTAGGAGACGCTTGCTTCTCTAGCAGAATGATGTGGGAGACAGTGTCAAAGGCCTTACCAACGGCCAGGTACAAAACATTCACAAAAGCCCAGGTAGAAAACATCCAGAGTCTTCCCCTCATCAACTAGGCAGGTCACCTGGGCATAGAGGGAAATCATGTTGGTCAAGGAGGACCTGCCTTTCATAAAGCCATGCTGGCTGGGCATGATGCCCTGGTGGTCCTGCATGCGCCATGTCAGTGCACTCAAGATGAACCTTCCTTGCTAGTGAGGTCAGGCTGACAGGTCTGTAGTTCTACAGATTCTCCTTCGGGCCCTTCCTGTAGATGGGCACCACATCGGCAAGTCTCCAGTCATCCAGGACGTCCCCTGTTAACCAGGAATTGCTTTATCCCCTTCCCCCTTCAAACCTAGTTTAAAGCCCTCTCCATGAGCCCTGCCAATTCATGAGCAAGAACTCTTCCTTCTTTGAGGTAGCTGAACTTCTGCTGCCAGCAGGCCCAGTGGTTTGTAAACCTCCGCATGATCCAAAAGATCAATTCAATGAATGAGAAAGTCATACTGCACAACAGAAATGAAGAAGTTGAAAGACCTGAAATGGACTTGGCAGAAGGCAGAGGCACCCAAGCCTAGGAAAGAAGGCTGTGAGTGGTCCATTTGGATCACCTGACCCATCATCCTCTTCTCCCCATAGGCACAGCCACTCCTGCTTCCCCCATTGCAAACACCATGTGCTCTGGGCAGACCCAGAAAATATTGTCCTGGTATTGTCAAACGAGGACACAATGACTCCTCACAGTCTTTCCCTGTTGCACCATGGCATCGCTCTCGGGGGAGACAGGTCTCCACAAACATCTCCAACCTGAGTCCTTCGCACACAACTGCATCTATTGAGGTACTGCTCCAGGGTGAGTCCCTTTCACAAGGGGCAGTCGTCCAGGAACACACCGCTCCAGCGTGTGTATCCTGCGGGTATACGAGTCCTGTCAACAAACCTGATCCAGTGTAGGTTCCTCCCTCCAGGGGTTCACAGGTCCTGCCAGGAGCCTGCTCCGACATGGACTTCCCAGGTGATGACAGACTCCTTTGGACATCGACCTGATCTGGTGTGGGGTTTCTCCATGGTCTGCAGAGGGACAGCCTGCCTCACCATGGGCTTCACCATGGGCTGCAGGGGAATTGCAGCACTGGCACCTGAAGCACCTCCTTCCCCTGTTTCTTCACTGACCTTGGTGTCTGCACAGTTGTTACGCTCACATATTCTCACTCCTCTCTCTGCCTCTAATTGTGCACAAACACTTCCCCTCCTTCATAAATATGCTACCACGGAAGCACTACCAGCATTGCAGGCTCTCTTAGCCTTTTCCAGTGGTGGGTCTGTCATGGAGCAGGCTGCTGTTGTCTCCACTGGATACGGGGAAAACTTCTAGCAACTTCTCACAGAAGCCATTTCACTAACTCCCCTCTACTACAACCTTGCCATGCAAACCCAGTAGAAACCAACACCATCTTAGGAGTACCTCTGCCTAACAGATGTAGTTAGCAGGTGGACTGTGCGTGATGCTCTATTCAAAGGTGATAGGACTGCACTGGGAATCTCTCCCAGTGTCCATGTCCAGGGTTTCTGGCCATGGACCCCTAATCTGGTGATGGAAAGGAGAGGCAATTGGAGGCAAGTCTCAGGGGCATCCCCAAGTCTGTCCACCCATTCCCAATTCCTGCTATTCTTTGGAAACTGTAGAGGAATTTCTTGTGGAGCAGAGGTGCGGTATAACTTTAAAAGCGTGGACAACCCAGCTTAGGCCTAAACAGAGGCTCTGTCCTTGAAGCTGCCTTGGAACACAGGGAGGAGGAGGTTTTATCTGTTTTGTGAAGAGCCTTGCCAGGGGGAGAAAGGGGGGGTGAGAGCCGCTTGCATAGTGGAATGGCACTACCCAATAAAACGCTGGCGCGTGTGAACCTGTAACTGACCAACTCTGGGAAGGGGCAGGCGCGGGGACACTGCTGAACTGTATATCTTGAGCTGTCCGGAGCAATAAAGAGAGAATTACTTGTAGCCATACCGGTGGGATTTGTCGTTGTCTTGACCGGCTCTCCGACAGGACCCTCTTCATCTGGCACCCGAACAGGCTGAAAATGGGGAATTGCTTAAATGCAGATTGCTTGAATATGGAAAGACTCCAAAGCATCGGACATGAGCCGATTTGGGAGCTGGAGAGCCGGAGGCAGGAGAATTCCAGGTGTGACCAAAAGGGCACCGGAGACCAGACTTTGAGTGGTCGATCAAGCCCCTGCCAAGGTAAGACCACGATGGAAACTGACGCGGCAACTCGCCTCCTTGTTGATACACTCTCTAAGAGAGGAGAAAAAGTGAAGGAGCGAGATATATTGGCCCTGATCCAATGGGCTCGGAAGCGGGAGAAAATGAACGACCCGTCGTTAATCTTTAGCTCAACGGAATGGCGTGAAGTAGGAAATCTATTGTGGGACTGTACTTTAGAGGGAGGAAAAGAAGGAAAAGAAGCGAAAGGACTAGGAACTGTTTGGAAAACCGTAATACGCACTCTAGAAATCATGCAAACAGAAAATAAAGTTGCCGCGGCGGCGATCGAAGCGTTGGGGGGAGAGCAGGAAAGGAAAAAGGCAAAGGAAGAAAGCCCCTGCTCGTCCCAACTGGCGACATTTTTTCGGCTAGGACAGACGCGCCCATGAAGGGTACAGCGGCCCCGGTGTGCTCCTCTCTGAAAGACTTGTTACAGAAGCCGGTTGTAACTGAGCCAAACCCGGAAGCGGCGCTGCCGCGGGACTCGAAAGGCACGGCCCAGCAGAGAGAGGAGGCACAGGGCGGAGCCGACTGTCACCCGAAAATTAACCCTTTGATACCCTTTTCCGACGAGGATTCTGAATCAGAACTGACTCCTGACCAATCTGTCAGAGGTAATGATCACGTTATGCAGCGAATGGAGAGGCCTCGGACCAAGAAAGAGGAAGATCTGAATGAACCTCTGAAAGAGATCCTGAACAAGCTCGCTGAATTATCAATTAGACAGCAAGAATTAGAGGAAACCCTTAAACCAGTCTCATCATCACTTTGGAGACAACCAGAAACCATTTCTAAGGTCCCGCGAGAGATTCAACCATTATCCCATATAGTACCACCAGTTGAACCCTCAGCTCCCCCACTACCACCAGCTCCCTCATTCAAGCCTGACTTTCAGACTCGAACCATAAAGGATCCTTTGCAACAGCGATGGAGCGGTGTCATCAGAGATGCCATAATAGACGGAGATTGGGAAGCAGCCATTTCGATTGCGTGTCCCGTTACCATTAATAACGGACAAGGGACCTGGGAACCTCATGACTGGAAGATCTTACAGCAAGCGAAACAGACTGTCACCACACATGGCATCCGATCAGAAGCTGCACGAAGTATTATACAATTCATTTTTACAGCAGACGTATTGTGCCCAAATGACTGCACTAATATTGCTTCGTTATTATTAAGCCCGTCACAATATTTACTGTGGGAGAGAGAATGGAAAAGATTGGCTCTGGAAGAGGCCAACAAACACCGTGAAATTAACGATCCTTTATATGGGCTACAAGCAGATATGTTGACTGGTAGCGGAAATTATGCCACCACTGCAACCCAACTGACGTATCCGACAATCATACATCAGGTTTCTCAGACTCTGGCTCATCGAGCGCTGTTATCAGTCCCAGAAAAGAAAAAACCACCCCCGTATGCAACGGTACGACAAGGGATGACCGAGCCATTTAATCAATTTGTTGATCGATTGTCTGCTGCCATAAAGGACGCTACCGAGTTAACTGAGCCACTGCAAGAACACTTGTTCCGTACACTTGCTTTTGAAAATTCCAATTCAAGTACTAAAGCCATTTTGGCCACCTTACCACAGGGCGCGGGAGTGGACGAAATGTTATTACGAGCATCACGAGCAGAACAAAGCAGCCAAGCTGCAGCCTTTACCGCGGCCATGCAAGGTGCCATTGAAAGGCAAGGACACGTGATAGCAGCTGCTTTATCTGGAAGAAAAAACAGGTGGTTTGGTAATCTGAAGAAAAAAGCAGCCAATGGGCCAGCAGTGGGACCGTGCTTTCGCTGCGGAGAATCCGTACATTGGAGAAGAACATGCCAAAAGACTGTATGGTGTCACATATGTAACAGTGACGCCCATGCTACCGTGGCATGCAGAAAGTCGGAAAACTACAAGCACAGCGCGCAGGGGCCACGCGCCAAGACACAAATCAGTGCCCAAACTCAACCGAAGCCACAGACGGTTTCCTACAACGAAACAAACCCGCTACCTGAGGAAGCCTCGGCGTGGATGTGGCAACCGCAGTAGAAGTTACACTGCAAGACAGACAAGTAGCGTTGATCCCGACAACTGCATTTGGCCCATTATTTTCAACTGACTCTTTTGTTGGAGGGCTACTTCTGGGACGGTCATCTACCAGCAAACAAGGAGTTGTAGTATTACCGGGAGTTATTGATGCCGACTATACAGGTCAAATAAAGATTATGGCTTATGCATTACAACCACCTGTCACCATTCCAAAAGGAAGCAAGATTGCCCAGATCGTTGCCCTTGAAGCAGCCCATCCACATCAGCCACATCCGAAAGAGGGACAAAAGCAAAGAGGAGATGAAGGCTTTGGGTCATCGGGATTTGACGTCTTCTTGACACTAGACATGAATTCCCGGCCACAAAGAAGAGTCACCCTACAACGAGGGGAAAGTCAAGTTCAGTTAAGACCAATGCTTGACACCGGAGCGGATGTCACCATCATTAATCAAACATACTGGCCACCCACGTGGCCCCTGCAGGCTCCCATGACACAAATTGTGGGAGTGGGAGGAATGAAAACTCCTCAATCCAGTAGAGACCCTGTGACTATAGTTTTTGAAGATGGACAACAAATAGTCTTTCGGCCATATGTAATGCAGTTACCTTCAACTCTTCAAGGCCTGATAGGCAGAGACTTGCTGTCTCAACTCGGAATGGTATTAACCACTGATTAGCATTTATCATGACGGCCACTGCCGAACAGCCACCCATACAAAAGATTACCTGTATGGGTGGAGCAGTGGCCGATGACTAAAGACAGGCTGTGAATAGCAGAACAAACAAAAGTGCTTGAACAAGTAACTGCTGAATTACAAACAGGATGGAGTGCATGCCGTCTTGAGAATCGCCCTCTGTCATTGCTTATCATCAATACAGATTCCAACCCTCTTGCCATTGTGCTTCAATGGCAAAAGAAAAAGGGGGAGGAATCCCCTGGAGAGTCAGCAAGAATAATAGAATGGGTATTCTTACCAGTGCAACCTAAATTTCGCCTAATGAAGAGAACAGAAGCCATCGCCGCGTTGATCCAAAAGGGCTGATCTCGAATAATGGAAATAGATGGGTTGGAGCCGGCAGACATTAGTATTCCCGTTAGAAATGAAGATTTGGAATGGCAACTGTGGCACTCCATCGAAATCCAGGAAGCATCGCTGGGCTACTCTGGTCTGGTTCACAACAAGCGTCGTAAGGGCCCACTATGGCAAGTAATTGAGCAACACAAATGGCTAGAAAAACCCCTGTGCTCAAAGCAACCAGTGGATGGAAGGACGATCTTCAAATACGCAGGGCGGAAGACGAGAAGCGCAGCAGGTGTCTGGCAACAACAGGGAGCGTGGAAGCATCATACAATCCAGGGTGACGTTGCAGATAGCTTACAAGTACTCGAATTGAAAGTTGTACGTTGGACTTTCCAGAATTGGAGCAAAGAGCCTCTCAATGTGGTTTCTGATTCCTTATATGTTGTTAGGGTTGATGGTAATAACCAGCAAAGTGAGCTTTCTTTAGCTAAAAGAAAGGTGGGGGAAACCAGCTGCCTTTTGCTTTGTTAGAAGTGTGTGATTAAGGACCAAAGTAGATAGGGAGACTCCCTTGTATTCTTCCTTCAGCCCTGGCCAAGCTGTGAGAAGAATTCAACGGGGCAAACAACACCAGATGTTCCCGCATTCAACGTATGTAAGGTTGTTTATTTAATAGTATAAGTGCTGGACCCTCTTGCAGCGACTTCGGAAACCTCACCTACGAGTGGACGCACTGCGTAGGACTTCCCAATTGTCGGGAGGGTTCTCCAGAAACCTCGCTGCAACAGGGGCTCCCCAGCGACTGCGGGTCTGGATGATTTAGGGTGATGGGTGTGAGAACTTTGACAGGATGAATTAAGAGTTTAGTTAAGACATTTTTGGTTATTGCAGTTTTAATTGTTATAGGCTTAGTTATGTTTAGTTGTTTGAAAAATATAATCAAGAAAATGATATGCAAACTAGCGGATGAAGTCTGGGTTGTCCAAAAAGAAAAAGGGGGATATGTAGAGGAATTTCTTGTGGAGCAGAGGTGCGGTATAACTTTAAAAGCGTGGACAACCCAGCTTAGGCCTAAACAGAGGCTCTGTCCTTGAAGCTGCCTTGGAACACAGGGAGGAGGAGGTTTTATCTGTTTTGTGAAGAGCCTTGCCAGGGGGAGAAAGGGGGGGTGAGAGCCGCTTGCATAGTGGAATGGCACTACCCAATAAAACGCTGGCGCGTGTGAACCTGTAACTGACCAACTCTGGGAAGGGGCAGGCGCGGGGACACTGCTGAACTGTATATCTTGAGCTGTCTGGAGCAATAAAGAGAGAATTACTTGTAGCCATACCGGTGGGATTTGTCGTTGTCTTGACCGGCTCTCCGACAGGACCCTCTTCAGGAAACATCGTCTTCTGAGCCTCCTTGCCCAGCATAGCTCCACCCAAAGCAAGAGGAGTGCACTTCACCAAGACCCTGAGGGACTGCTGAGCTCCACAGAGCCTCCCACATACCCACACTTCCTCAGCTGAGCACAGCAGTTGTCAGGATTCCTGTTTGCAAAATGTTCTCCAGGGCCAAGGGTCTATTTCTGAACAGAGTCACAGCAAGGCAAGGTCTGGTGGCCATTGGCTGTGGGGTGGCTATGGAGGGATGCCTTCCTGAGCTTCAGGAGGCAGTGCCTGAATGAAGACATGCTGCAGTGTGTCGCAGCCTCCAATGTGTCTTGTAGGGGTGTGTCTCCAGGTTGTGATCCCCCGTATTTCCTCTACAAAGAAATGTCTTTCTGCCTCAGCTCTCACGACACAAATGCAAAGACCATGTAACGGACACAGACATGCTTGCAGGAACATTTTAATGAGTCTAAAGAGGGAAATGAGATGAATCCAAGGGCAGCAGTCCAAGAAACTGTTTTCCTTTTCCTGTGGTAGACTCCCTACAGGGCATCTGCTGCCCTGTCCCATAAAGAGAGATAGGCTAGCAAGTCCCTGCAGGCTGGTCTCTGGGGTCCTCAGAGCAGGCATCACAAGACAAGAAACAAGGAGATGAGAAAGGTGAGGAAAAGACAGTAAAGGTAGACATTGACCATATTTTCAAAGAGCCCTCAGGACTGTCCCTTAATTTCTGACCTTACAGGACAGCCAGAGATGGTCAGGTGCTCTTAAAACAATGGTACAAACTTTGATCCACTGTCAAGCAGCAGGTTCTGAGACCCGGTGAGACCTTATTCAAGGCAGTTGGCAGCATCTTTAGCAGGGGGGGGCACCTTCTGCCACAGTAGCGGTTGGTGATGCAGGAGAGGTCAAAGCCCCAGAGTTGATGGGCACGCCCTCACAGCTCAGGATGCTGCCAACAGCAGCAGAGGTGGAGGAGCCCACAACGGTGTTCTGTGGGAAGGAGCTGAGGATGGGTCCGGGCAGGGTCACCACCACAGGAGAGGGTTGGATGGCAACGGTGGAGCTCTGGCACTGGCGGACACAGGGCTCATTGCAGCTGTTGGCCAGTGGAGTTGGGCCGCAGGGCTGGCAGCAGGGTACGCACGGGGTGCAGCAGGACATGTCTTGGGACTCGAGGCACACCTGGGAGAGGTTAGAGAGGAAACAGAGAACAAGTATGGGTGAAGAGCAGCCTGGGCACTCTGTCACAAAGGAGCCAAGACCATCAATGAGTTACAAGGTGAAGAGGCTGTCGGGAGCCACATGGCATTCAATACCTACGATGAGCAGCCTGACCCAAGGAAGCTCTCTCCCAGTGCATAAAGCAAAAGCAACCAAAGTCACATCCCAGCCTCTCTCTAAGCAGATTTTCTCCCTGCTTCCCTCTGTCATGACAAGACACCCTAAGCCCCTACATATGACAAAGCCATCATCAGCGATCTGTTGAGTGGAAATTTGCCTTTGGAAGAGGAGGAGAAGGGGTTTCAGACTCACCTTGTTCTCAGGGAGAAGGAAGAGTAGAAGCTGATGAGAGAGCAGAGACTTGGGGTGCCTTTTATACCTGCCCCTCATTGCCGCAGGACCTGAGGATCCCTTGGCAGAGGTAACAATTTTCTGACACATTTGTCTTGAACGCAAACCATCAGAGCTGATGATATGGGCTGTGGTTTTATTTCCTGCACCGCTGCCCTTTCATTTCCAGGTTTGTGCCATGCCCATTACCCAACAGAAGCTTCCTCAGAGCTCTGGGATGAAAGGCCCCAGGAATTCTTGGGCAGGAATGCGGCAGTGTGGGCAGAAGACTCAGCTCAAGTGGTGGATGTTTCCAGAGCAGGGAAGTGGCATTATGCAGGGTCCACCTGGTGGGACTGTTTGAACTGCTGCTCTCAGGAAGAAGATCTAACATTCCTCACATGGCTGCCAACGGACCCTTCCCTATGAGGTCATGCCCCATCCTTCTCTTTCCCTCCCTCCTCAGCTCACCCCAATGGTTTCTCCCCCAGCTTGAGTGTGCTGTGCTGCTGGTTTTGACCCCATCCTGCCTAACTCTGCCCTCAGGAATAATTTCTGATTAATTTTGTCCCTGTGCTCTCTGTGCACTCTGTGATTATACAAACAATGCTGAAGGCACACCTGGGACTTTGTGTTGTCCCCAGAATGCTCTAGTCCTGTTGTGGTTGTGCCTTGATGTCCTCAGCACTTGGTTGTGTTTCAATGTATGTACCTGTCCTGTGTGCTCTTGATTGGAGCTGGGTTTGTATGAATGCACGTGGGTGCAAACGTTCTGGCAGGGTACCCCACAGGTGTGCATGTGCATGTGTGCATTTCTTTTGTGTCCCTCCTCTAGAAGTGGACGGTCTTACCCATGAAATGGACAGTCTGCACTGCTCTGTTGGGAGCATTGAGGAGCCACATATTCCTAGTGTCATCAGGAGCCCAGGAACGCAATGAGTAGTGATTTCACCAGGCTGCTGGAGGTCTGTCCAGCAAGAGGCCCTGAAAGGTACCTCCTGCCTCCTGAACTCTCCTTCTCCTGCCCCTGCAAAGCTCATCTCAGCTGCTGATGACTCTTGGCCTCAACAAGGTTTCATTTCACACTAGTTAGGATCATAGAATCGTAGAATCATTGTGATCCCTAACCCAAGGTACGATCTTTGGCAATGTCTCAGCATGCCAGGCAGTCCCCCTTCTTGCCTGCCTCTCCAGGCTAGAGAGTTCAGAGGGACAGGGTTTGTTTTTTGATCCCGGGGAAGGGGCTGAGAAATCCATCCACCTTGTTTGGACAGGCCATGTCCAAATGGATCTGCTTCCAGTGAATGTTGGTGCCTTCTGCCATGGGGACACAGTCCTGTCCCCTGTCAAAGCCCATGGCCAATGCACTTGTACAGCTACCCCACACAGCTGCTTGCTCACTCCTCCCTGCTCCACGTAGTATGTGGTAGAGGAACGGAAAAACAATAGAATGCTTGGGCAGAGCGAAGAACAGTTTAATAAAGAAAGAGAATAGAATTACAATAACAAACTCGATAATAATGGAGAATAGTAATAAGTGTAACAAAAGGGAATACAGCAAGAATTAAGGGAGAAATAAATCCTCAGGGAAGACAAGTGATGCACAGTGCAACCGTTCACTGCCTGCTGACCAATGCCCGAGAAGAGATTCTCATCCTCTGGCCAACTGCTCCTGCTTCTACACCAAACATGACCTTCTTTGAAAGGGAGTATCCCTTTGAATTGTTCGCGTTAGCTGTCCTTGCCACGCTCACTCCCAGCTACTTGTGCGCGTGCTCCCTGGCAGAGTACCAGCTCCCAGCTGCAACCAGGACAATTCCCACCCCTCATTCTATACCATTTTCATCTCGCCCAGGTCACACACCTTCCAGTACATCCCAACAAATCAACATCACCTTTCTTCTTTCTTCACAGAAATATCCTTCCCCCAGGCCATGGACCATCACTCTAAAATGTCTGCTGACTTCATTCAGACCCCAACTTTGGGCTCCACCTGTCAAATAGTCTGTCTGGGGCAGGAGGGATGTTGCAAAGTCCACTGCATTGCAGAAAAGAAGGAGGTTAGAACAGGTTGGCAGAATTTACCTGGGAGCAGTGTTAGACCCGATAATGTCAAAGCCAGGAGTTGAGCTACTGCTTGCCTACATTGGTCCAAAGAGACCCAAAGGAGTGACCCAAAGTGACATCATTTGCCTTTTCCTAGACTCCTCCAGCGCTTGACATGAGTCCTCTGCATGGTTTACCCTGGAAATGCTTGAACTTCTCTTCCTGGCACACAAAAGGATGCTCCACTGAGCAATGTGCCTGGCATAAGGCAGCAAATGAAAAAACTGTCATTAAGGAAACCAAAACACAGCCCATCTCATTAAGTGGGATGCTTTGCATTCAAGGGGGAGCTTGTCAGAAGACAATCACCACTTGGAGGCATGCCTCTGGGCAGCCTGGGGCACTAAAGGTCCATGATAAAAGCCAGCCCAGCTCCTCACTCTCTCAGCCATTTTCTCTTGCCTCTGTCTCCTTGAGAACCAGGTGAGCCTCAAGTCCCTTCTCCTTCTTGGCTTCCTCTCGGAAGATGTTTCACTTCAGGGGACCTCTCAGCTGACACCGACATTGTTCTATACCGGATCTTGGGGTTCATGACAGTAGAGGTGGGGAGAAGGTTGGGCATGGAGGGAGGCTGGAAAGGTACTGAGGTGTTCCCTGGGCGATGAGTGAGGCTGTAGCCGTGTAACACTTGGCTCTGTTTGGGCCCTGGCAGGATGAGACCATGAAGACCTCATCCATTTCTTCATAGCCTCCAACTCACAGCTTTGCAAGGTTTATTGACTGCTGCATGATGTGGTGTCTGGCTGCTCTTAGTGCATCTTCATGACATTCTTCCTCTCTGCCCTCTCTCCAGGTGCACCTCAAGCTTCAAGACATGTCCTGCTGCACCCCGTGCGTACCCTGCTGCCAGCCCTGTGGCCCAACCCCACTGGCCAACAGCTGCAATGAGCCCTGTGTCCGCCAGTGCCAGAGCTCCACCGTCGCCATCCAGCCCTCTGCCGTGGTGGTGACCCTGCCCGGACCCATCCTCAGCTCCTTCCCACAGAGACACCGTTGTGGGCTCCTCCACCTCTGCTGCTGTTGGCAGCATCCTGAGCTGTGAGGGTGTTGCCCATCAACTCTGGGGCTTTGACCTCTCCTGCATCACCAACCGCTACTGTGGCAGGAGGTGCCCCCCCTGCTAAACCAGCTGACAATTGTCTGAAACAAGATCTCAGTGGACCTCTGAACATGGTGCTGGACAGAGGATCAAAGTCCGTGTTACTCTTTTAAGAGCACCTGACCGCCTCTAGCTGTCCTGTAGAGGCAGACCTGAAGAGATCAGCCTCAGGGCTCTCTGAAAACATGGTCAACATCTGATTTTCTTATCATCTACTCCCTCTTTTTTCTCTCTTTTAGCTTTCCCCTTGTGCTCCCTTCAAAGCTTGCAAGAGGGTACCACAAGACTAGCCAGCAGGGACCTCTTAGCCTGCCTCCCTTGGCCAGGCTGGTCCACAGCTGCTCTCGGTCACAGAAAAAAAGCAGTAGAATCTTGGCTGCTTGTTCTGCTCCACACACAGTCCCCTTCTTGGACTGACCTCATTTCCCTCTTTAGATGCATTAAAAATTTGCTGCAAGCCTGCCTGTGTCCTTTAGCTCTTCTTTCCTTCTGCGTTGTGAGTGGTGAGGCAGAAAGCCATTGCTTTGGAGGGGAAATGTGTGGGGGGCAGAGGCTGGGGACACATCCCTGCTAGAGCAATCGAGGGCTGGGACACACTGCAGTGAGTCCTCCTTCGGGCGTTGTCTATTTCACTACCGTTTGGATCCTTCCGTTATTCAGCGTGTCAAGGGTTAGGGCTGAATTGGCCTCTTAAACTCTGACAAATGCTCTCTGTGAGGCCCCTCACCACCCTCCCAGGGAACCATTAAATTTGGAGAAGACCTCTAAGACCATCTGGTCCAACTGTCATATTAACACTATCATAACCACTAAACCATCTCTACAAATGACACATCTACACTGGTGTTTTGAACCCCTGCCAGCCATGTGGACTGCAGCTCTTCCTTGACCAGCCTGTTCCAGTGCCTCAACACTCTTACAGTACAGAAATTTTGCAGAAATTTTCCCTAATATCCTATCCAAACCTCCCCTGATGCAACTTGAGACTATTCCCTCTTGTCCTATCGTTGCTTACTTGGGGACCAGCCATCACCTCGCTAGTCTCCTTTCAGGTACTTATAGAGAGCAATAAGGTCTCCCCAGAGCCTTCTCTTCGACCAAATGATCCCCGTTTCCTCAACCTCTCCTCATTGTTCGGACCAGAGGATGCTAGGGATATTTTTCTTTCATAGGTTATGATCCCAGCAGTGAACTAAGACACAACAAGGTCATATGTCATACAAATGTAAATCCTTTATTTAGTCAAAGCAACAGGAAGATTGAAGAAAAAAGAAAGATTGTGACTTGCGGAAAACAGCTTCCACAATCGATTAGATTGTAAAGTAGGTATATTTATTCTACACTGGCTTGCATGGGGGTATCTACAAAAGGTTGTGTGCGCCTCAGTGTGATGTTCGCCTTGGGTATATATGAAAAGATATTGTATACCCATAGAGTTGCACAGTACGGCTATACACATGCATAACCTGTCCCACTTCGCATTTAAATGAATTCTACCACGTCATTTACATAAATTCTTCCAAATGCGCTTGCACAGGTGCCTCCTCCTGGTGTCGTTAAGGGTCATGGGGATTAAGACTCATAGCCTTCTTCGCTGTGTACTTTTCATTTTTGGATCTTGCGCAGAATCAGTCGTCTTTTGGCTTTCATCCAAACTGCAGAGCTGGTATCAACTGGTCTTTAACTGCTTCAGTGGGATTCTACAATGCTTGACTGCTGTTAAGGAATAGCTAACAATCTATGTAATTAAATCAATAGCGTTACCTTTGCTTAGATGCAGTCATCTACTCGTTTTCCTATAATCCTCTTTTCAACAGAAAAGCAAATGGAGAGATTTGTGAGAGATAGCCACCACCCCAGATCCAGTGGGTCCATTCTGTTGGTGGGTGTTGGTAGAGGTTCCCAACAGGAGCTTAATGACCGGCCACCTTTATCTGTTCTCTGGGCTTTTTCCAAGGACACATTAGCATATTCCCCTAATCACTTTACGTAGTTCATGCCTCCATCATAGCATGCCTACGTCAGTCATGCTTCTACCATGCTGGTTACCGCGGGTTTGGGATATTCAGTGCACTCCAGAGTCTTTCTCAGGCTGGCCTCTGGATGAGCTTGTGCTCCGATCATGTGCAGTACAGTCCGGGTTGCCAGGCAGGACTCATGATCTGGGTCTGGCTTGTTCAGGGTTGCCAGGAAGACCTTGAGATCCCAGGTTCGATCCAATCCTTGTTGGGCTACTAGTCAGAACTTGCAATCATTGCTTCATCACCACGCGGTGATATTGAGATATATTTTGAATTCAAGTGTAGGTTCCATGCATCACACTCATAACACTTGTTCTCCAGACCCTTCTCCAGATTCATTGTCCTTCTCTAGAATCACCATGAGCACCTCAATGTGCTTTCTTACACTTGCAGCACCCAAAATGGAACACAGTACTCAGGCTGTGACCTCACCGCGCTGAGTACAGGGGCACAATTGTTTCACATTCTCCTGTGGGACACACTAATCCTCTTACAAGCCAGGATGCCATTGACCTCTTGGCCACCTAGGCACGCTGCTGACTCATCTTCAGCAGGTTGTCAACACACACGTGCAGATCCTTCGCTGCTGGGCAACCTTTGAGCCCCACTTCTCCAGGTCTGTAGCATTGTATGTGTTGCTTGTGACTGAAGTGCAGCACTTGACCTTATTAAACCTCATAGAGTTGACCTTGGCCCATTGATCCTACCATTCCAGATCCCTTTGCAGGTCCATCCTATCCGCCAGCAGGTCAATGACCCCACCCAATCTGATATCATCTGCAAACTTAATGGTGATGTACTCAATCCTCTCATCCAGGACTGCACTGGGAATCACACCCAGTGTCCATGTCCAGGGTTTCTGGCCATGGCGCCCTAATCTGGTGATAGAAAGGAAAGGCAATTGGAGGCAAGTCTCAGGGGCATCCGCCAAGTCTATTCACCCATCCCCAATTCCTGCTATTCTTTGGAAACATGGTCTTCTGAGCCTCCTTGCCCAGCATAGCTCACCCAAAGCAAGAGGAGCGCTCTTCACCAAGACCCTGAGGGACTTCTGACCTCCACAGAGCCTCCCACATACCCACACTTCCTCAGCTGAGCACAGCAGTTGTCAGGATTCCTGTTTGCAAAATGTTCTCCAGGGCCAAGGGTCTATTTCTGAACAGAGTCACAGCAAGGCAAGGTCTGGTGGCCATTGGCTGTGGGGTGACTATGGAGGGATGCCTTCCTGAGCTTCAGGAGGCAGTGCCTGAATGAAGACATGCTGCAGTGTGTCGCAGCCTCCAATGTGTCTTGTAGGGGTGTGTCTCCAGGTTGTGATCCCCCGTATTTCCTCTACAAAGAAATGTCTTTCTGCCTCAGCTCTCACGACACAAATGCAAAGACCATGTAACGGACACGGACATGCTTGCAGGAACATTTTAATGAGTCTAAAGAGGGAAATGAGATGAATCCAAGGGCAGCAGTCAAGAAACTGTTTTCCTTTTCCTGTGGTAGACTCCCTACAGGGCATCTGCTGCCCTGTCCCATAAAGAGAGATAGGCTAGCAAGTCCCTGCAGGCTGGTCTCTGGGGTCCTCAGAGCAGGCATCACAAGACAAGAAACAAGGAGATGAGAAAGGTGAGGAAAAGACAGTAAAGGTAGACATTGACCATATTTTCAAAAAGCCCTCAGGACTGTCCCTTAATTTTTGACCTTACAGGACAGCCAGAGATGGCCAGGTGCTCTTAAAACAATGCACAAACTTTGATCCACTGTCAAGCAGCAGGTTCTGAGACCCGGTGAGACCTTATTCAAGACAGTTGCAGCATCTTTAGCAGGGGGGGCACCTTCTGCCACAGTAGCGGTTGGTGATGCAGGAGAGGTCAAAGCCCCCAGAGTTGATGGGCACACCCTCACAGCTCAGGATGCTGCCAACAGCAGCAGAGGTGGAGGAGCCCACAACGGTGTTCTGTGGGAAGGAGCTGAGGATGGGTCCGGGCAGGGTCACCACCACAGGAGAGGGCTGGATGGCAACGGTGGAGCTCTGGCACTGGCGGACACAGGGCTCATTGCAGCTGTTGGCCAGTGGGGTTGGGCCGCAGGGCTGGCAGCAGGGTACGCACGGGGTGCAGCAGGACATGTCTTGGGACTCGAGGCACACCTGGGAGAGGTTAGAGAGGAAACAGAGAACAAGTATGGGTGAAGAGCAGCCTGGGCACTCTGTCACAAAGGAGCCAAGACCATCAATGAGTTACAAGGTGAAGAGGCTGTCGGGAGCCACATGGCATTCAATACCTACAATGAGCAGCCTGACCCAAGGAAGCTCTCTCCCAGTGCATAAAGCAAAAGCAACCAAAGTCACATCCCAGCCTCTCTCTAAGCAGATTTTCTCCCTGCTTCCCTCTGTCATGACAAGACACCCTAAGCCCCTACATATGACAAACCACATCAGCTATCGTTGAGTGGAAATTTGCCTTTGGAAGAGGAGGAGAAGGGGTTTCAGACTCACCTTGTTCTCAGGAGAAGGAAGAGTAGAAGCTGATGAGAGAGCAGAGACTTGGGGTGCCTTTTATACCTGCCCCTCATTGCCGCAGGACCTGAGGATCCCTTGGCAGAGGTAACAATTTTCTGACACATTTGTCTTGAACGCAAACCATCAGAGCTGATGATATGGGCTGTGGTTTTATTTCCTGCACCGCTGCCCTTTCATTTCCAGGTTTGTGCCATGCCCATTACCCAACAGAAGCTTCCTCAGAGCTCTGGGATGAAAGGCCCCAGGAATTCTTGGGCAGGAATGCGGCAGTGTGGGCAGAAGACTCAGCTCAAGTGGTGGATGTTTCCAGAGCAGGGAAGTGGCATTATGCAGGGTGCATCTGGTGGGCTGTTTGAAGTGCTGCTCTCAGGAGAAGATCTAACATTCCTCACATGGCTGCCAATGGACCCTTCCCTATGAGGTCATGCCCCATCCTTCTCTTTCCTCCCTCCTCAGCTCACCCCAATGGTTCCTCCCCCAGCTTGAGTGCTGTGCTGCTGGTTTTGACCCCATCCTGCCTAACTCTGCCCTCAGAATAATTCTGTTGATTTTTTCCCCTGTGCTCTCTGTGCACTCTGTGATTATACAAACAATGCTGAAGGCACTCCTGGGACTTTTGTTTCCCCAGAATGCTCTAGTCCTGTTGTGGTTGTGCCTTGATGTCCTCAGCACTTGGTTGTGTTTCAATGTATGTACCTGTCTGTGTGCTCTTGATTGGAGCTGGGTTTGTATGAATGCACTGGGTGCAAACGTTCTGGCAGGGTACCCCACAGGTGTGCATGTGCATGTGTGCATTTTCTTTTGTGTCCCTCCTCTAGAAGTGGACGGTCTTGCCCATGAAAGGGACAGTCTGCACTGCTCTGTTGGGAGCATTGAGGAGCCACATATTCCTAGTGTCATCAGGAGCCCAGGAACCAATGAGTAGTGATTTCACCAGGCTGCTGGAGTCTGTCCAGCGAAGAGGTCCTGAAAGGTATCTCCTGCCTCCTGAACTCTCCTTCTCCTGCCCCTGCAAAGCTCATCTCAGCTGCTGATGACTTGGTCTCAACAAGGTTCATTCACACTAGTTGATCATAGAATCATAGCGTCATTGATCCCTAACTCAGGTAAGATCTTTGGCAATGCCTCAGCATGCCAGGCAGTCCCCTTCTTGCCTGCCTCTCCAGGCTAGAGAGTTCAGAGGGACAGGGTTTGTTTTTTGATCCCGGAGAAGGGCTGAGAAATCCCATCCACCTTGTTTGGACAGGTCATGTCCAAATGGATCTGCTTCCAGTGAAATGTTGGTGCTTTCTGCCATGGGACACAGTCCTGCCCCTGTCAAAGCCCATGGCCAATGCACTTGTACAGCTGTGTCGTCCTTAGCCCCACGCAGCTGTTTGCTTGCAACCTCCCTGCTCCACGTAGTATGTGGTAGAGAATGGAAAAACAATAGAATGCTTGGGCAGAGCGAAGAACAGTTTAATAAAGAAAGAGAATAAATTACAATAACAAACTCGATAATAATGGAGAATAGAAATAAGTGTAACAAAAGGGAATACAGCAAGAATTAAGGGAGAAATAAATCCTCAGGGAAGACAAGTGATGCACAGTGCAACCGTTCACTGCCTGCTGACCAATGCCCGAGAAGAGATTCATCCTCTGGCCAACTGCTCCCTGCTTCTACACCAAACATGACCTTCTTTGAAAGGGAGTATCCCTTTGAATTGTTCGCGTTAGCTGTCCTTGCCACGCTCACTCCCAGCTACTTGTGCACGTGCTCCCTGGCAGAGTACCAGCTCCCAGCTGCAACCAGGACAATTCCCACCCCTCATTCTATACCATTTTCATCTCGCCCAGGTCACACACCTTCCAGTACATCCCAACAAATCAACATCACCTTTCTTCTTTCTTCACAGAAATATCCTTCCCCCAGGCCATGGACCATCACTCTAAAATGTCTGCTGACTTCATTCAGACCCCAACTTTGGGCTCCACCTGTCAAATAGTCTGTCTGGGCAGGAGGGATGTTGCAAAGTCCACTGCATTGCAGAAAAGAAGGAGGCAAAACAGGTTGGCAGAATTTACCTGGGAGCACTGTTAGGCCCGACAATGCTAAAGCCAGGAGTTGAGCTACTGCTTGCCTACATTGGTCCAAAGAGACCCAAAGGAGTGACCCAAAGTGACATCATTTGCCTTTCCTGGACTCCTCCAGCGCTTGACATGAGCCCTCTGCATGGTTTACCCTGGAAATGCTTGAACCTCTCTTCCTGGCACACAAAAGATGCCTCCACTGAGCAATGTGCCTGGCATAAGGCAGCAAATGAAAAAACTGTCATTAAGGAAACCAAAACACAGCCCATCTCATTAAGTGGGATGCTTTGCATTCAAGGTGAACTTGTCAGAAGACAATCACCACTTGGAGGCATGCCTCTGGCAGCCTGGGGCACTAAAGGTCCATGATAAAAGCCAGCCCAGCTCCTCACTCTCTCAGCCACTTCTCTTGCCTCTGTCTCCTTGAGAACCAGGTGAGCCTCAAGTCCCTTCTCCTTCTTGGCTTTCTCTCGGAAGATGTTTCACTTCAGGGGACCTCTCAGCTGACACCGACATTGTTCTATGCCGGATCTTGGGGTTCATGACAGTAGAGGTGGGGAGAAGGTTGGGCATGGAGGGAGGCTGGAAAGGTACTGAGGTGTTCCCTGGGCGATGAGTGAGGCTGTAGCCGTGTAACACTTGGCTCTTTTTGGGCCCTGGCAGGATGAGACCATGAAGACCTCATCCATTTCTTCATAGCCTCCAACTCACAGCTTTGCAAGTTTATTGACTACTGCATGATGTGGTGTCTGGCTGCTCTTAGTGCATCTTCATGACATTCTTCCTCTCTGCCCTCTCTCCCAGGTGCACCTCAAGCTTCAAGACATGTCCTGCTGCACCCCGTGCGTACCCTGCTGCCAGCCCTGTGGCCCAACCCCACTGGCCAACAGCTGCAATGAGCCCTGTGTCCGCCAGTGCCAGAGCTCCACCGTCGCCATCCAGCCCTCTGCCGTGGTGGTGACCCTGCCCGGACCCATCCTCAGCTCCTTCCCACAGAACACCGTTGTGGGCTCCTCCACCTCCGCTGCTGTTGGCAGCATCCTGAGCTGTGAGGGTGTGCCCATCAACTCTGGGGGCTTTGACCTCTCCTGCATCACCAACCGCTACTGTGGCAGAAGGTGCCCCCCCTGCTAAACCAGCTGACAATTGTCTGAAACAAGATCTCAGTGGACCTCTGAACATGGTGCTGGACAGAGGATCAAAGTCCGTATTACTCTTTTAAGAGCACCTGACCGCCTCTAGCTGTCCTGTAGAGGCAGACCTGAAGAGATCAGCCTCAGGGCTCTCTGAAAACATGGTCAACATCTGATTTTCTTATCATCTACTCCCTCTTTTTCTCTCTTTTAGCTTTTCCCTTGTGCTCCCTTCAAAGCTTACAGGAGGGTACCACAAGACTAGCCAGCAGGGACCTCTTAGCCTGCCTCCCTTGACCAGGCTGGTCCACAGCTGCTCTCAATCACAGAAAAAAAGCAGCAGAATCTTGGCTGCTTGTTCTGTTCCCCACACAGGGGACCTCTTCTTGGACTGACCTCATTTCCCTCTTTAGATGCATTAAAATTTGCTGCAAGCCTGCCTGTGTCCTTTAGCTCTTCTTTCCATCTGCGTTGTGAGTGGTGAGGCAGAAAGCCATTGCTTTGGAGGGGAAATGTGTGGGGGCAGAGGCTGGGGACACATCCCTGCTAGAGCAATCGGAGGCTGGGACACACTGCAGTGAGTCCTCCTTCGGGCGTTGTCTATTTCACTACCGTTTGGATCCTTCCGTTAATTCAGCGTGTCAAGGGTTAGGGCTGAGCTGACCTCTAATCCCTAACAGATGCTCTTTGTGAGCCCCTCACCACCCTCCCAGGGAACCATTAAATTTGGAGAAGACCTCTAAGACCATCTAGTCCAACTGTCATATTAACACTATCATAACCACTAAACCATCTCTACAAATGACACATCTACACTGGTGTTTTGAACCCCTCCAGCCATGTGGACTGCAGCACTTCCTTGGCCAGCCTGTTCCAGTGCCTCAACACTCTTATAGTACAGAAATTTTGCAGAAATTTTCCCTAATATCCTATCCAAACCTCCCCTGATGCAACTTGAGACCATTCCCTCTTGTCCTATCGCTGCTTACTTGGAAGACCAACCATCACCTCACTACAGTCTCCTTTCAGGTACTTATAGAGAGCAATAGGGTCCCCCCACAGAGTTCTCTTCAGACCAGATAACCCCAGTTCCCTCAACCTCTCCTCATTGTTCGGACCAGAGGAATGATAGGGATATTTTTCTTTCATAGGTTATGATCCCAGCAGTGAAACTAAGACACAAAAAAGGTCAGATATCATACAAATGTAAAACCTTTATTTAGTCAAAGGGACGAGAAGATTGAAGAAAGAAGGAAAGATAGAAAAGCAAATGGAGAGATTTGTGAGAGATAGCCACCACTCCAGACCCAGTGGAGTCCCATTCTGTTGGTGGGTGTTGGTAGAGGTTCCCAACAGGAGCTTAATGACCGGCCACCTTTATCTGTTCTCTGGGCTTTTTCCAAGGACACATTAGCATATTCCCCTAATCACTTTACGTAGTTCATGCCTCCATCATAGCATGCCTACATCAGTCATGCTTCTACCATGCTGGTTACCGCGGGTTGGGATATTCAGTGCACTCCAGAGTCTTTCTCAGGCTGGCCTCTGGATGAGCTTGTGCTCCGATCATGTGCAGTACAGTCCGGGTTGCCAGGTAGGACTCATAGAATCATAGAATCATAGAATCATAGAATGTTAGGGATTGGAAGGGACCTCGAAAGATCATCGAGTCCAATCCCCCTGCCAGAGCAGGAAAGCCTAGATTATGCTATAGAGGAACGTGTCCAGGCAGGTCTTGAATGTCTCCAGAGAAGGAGACTCCACAACCTCCCTGGGCAGCCTGTTCCAGTGCTCCGTCACCCTCACTGAGAAGAAGTTCTTCTCGAGTTTAAGCGGAACCTCTTATGTTCCAGTTTCAGCCCATTACCCCTTGTCCTATCAGTGGTTGTCACCGAGAAGAGCCTGGCTCCATCCTCGTGACACTCACCCTTGATATATTTGTAAACATTAATGAGGTCACCCCTCAGCCTCCTCTTCTCCAAACTAAAGAGCCCCAGCTCCTTCAGTCTTTTCTCATAAGGGAGATGCTCCACTCCCTTAATCATCCTAGTTGCCCTGTGCTGGACTCTCTCCAGCAGTTCCCTGTCTTTCTTGAACTGAGGGGCCCAGAACTGGACACAATATTCCAGATGGGGTCTCACCAGGGCAGAGCAGAGGGAAGGAGAACCTCTCTCGACCTACTAACCACCCCCCTTCTAATACACCCCAGGATGCCATTGGCCTTCCTGGCCACAAGGGCACACTGCTGGCTCATGGTCATCCTGCTGCCCACCAAGACTCCCAGGTCCCTTTCCCCTACACTACTCTCTAATAAGTCATTCCCCAACTTATACTGGAACCTGGGGTTGTTCCTACCCAGATGCAAGACCCTACATTTACCCTTGTTACATTTCATTAAATTTTTCCCCCCCAACGCTCCAGCCTGTCCAGGTCTCGCTGGATGGCAGCACAGTCTTCTGGTGTGTCAGCCACTCCTCCCAGCTTGGTGTCATCAGCAAATTTGCTGATAGTACTCTCTAGTCCCTCATCCAAGTCATCGATGAATATATTGAATGATACTGGTCCCAGTACCGACCCTTGAGGCACTCCACTGGATACAGGTCTCCAACCAGACTCTGCCCATTGACCACAACTCTTTGGCTTCTTCCCCTCAGCCAGTTCACAGCCCACCTCACTACCCGAGAGTCTAGACCACACTTCCTCAGTTTAGCAGCAAGGATGCTGTGGGAGACTGTGTCAAATGCTTTACTGAAGTCAAGGTAGACCACATCCACCGCTCGGCCATCATCTATCCACCTTGTTATATCCTCATAAAAGGCATGAGGTTAGTCAAGCACGACTTCCCCTTGGTGAAGCCATGTTGACTGTCTCTAATGACCCTCTTATCCCTGATATGCCTTGAGATGGCACCAAGGATAAGTCGTTCCATCACTTTCCCAGGGATGGAGGTGAGGCTGACCGGTCTATAGTTACCCGGGTCCCCTTCTTGCCCTTTTTGAAGACTGGAGTGACATTTGCTTCCCTCCAGTCCTCAGGCACCTCTCCCATCTCCCAAGACTTGGCAAAGATGATGGAGAGTGGTCTAGCAATGACATCAGCCAGCTCCCTCAGCACCCGTGGATGCATCCCGTCTGGACCCATGGATTTATGGATGTCCAGATTGCTTAATTGGTCCCTAATCCAGTCCTCATCGACTAAAGCATAATCCTCCACTGCCCTGACTTCGTCTGGGGCCTCAGGGGAACGGGGCTCCTCAGGACAGCCTCCGGCGGAGTAGACAGAGGCAAAGAAGGCATTCAGCAACTCTGCCTTCTCTGTATCATGTGTCACCAAGGCACCCACCTCATTCATCAGTGGGCCTACATTGCCTCTGGTGTTAGTTTTATCTGCCACGTATTTGAAAAAGCTCTTCCTGTTGTCCTTGACCCCTCTCGCAGGTTCAATTCTAGGGAGGCCTTTGCTTTCCTAGTTGCCTCCCTACACACTCGGACAACAGCCTTATATTCTTCCCAAGTGGCCAGCCCTGCCTTCCAAGATCTGTAAATTCTCCTCTTGCCCTTGAGCTTACCCAGCAGATCCCTGTTTAGCCACGCAGGTCTCCTGGCTCCCTTCCTTGACTTCCTACGTGTCGGGATGCTCTGATCTTGAGCACGGTAGAAGCAGTCCCTGAACGCTAACCAACTGTCTTGGGCCCCTTTACCTTCAAACAGCCTTGCCCATGGGATTTTCTCGAGTAATTGCTTGAAAAATCCAAAGTTTGCCTTGGCAAAGTCCAGGGTTGCAATTCTGCTTGCTATTTTGTTTCTGCTACATGAGATCCTGAACTCCACCATTTCATGGTCACTGCAGCCAAGGCAGCCCTCAACCTTTACTGCTTCAACCAGATCCTCCTTGTTAGCGAGGATGAGGTCCAGCAGTGCTCCTCTCCTAGTTGGCTCCTCCACCATTTGCATCAGAAAATTATCATCGATGCACTGGAGGAACCTCCTGGACTGTGGCTGACTGGCTGAGTTGTCCTTCCAGCAAATATCAGGGAAGTTAAAATCCCCCAGGACAACCAGGGCCTGTGATTGTGAGACCGCTCTCAGCTGCCTGTAGAAGGCCTCATCAACTTCCTCACCCTGATCTGGTGGCCTGTAATAGACACCTACAACAGTATCTCTCCTGCCAGCCTGCCCTTAATTCTAACCCATACACTCTCAACTTGCTCCTCATCCATGCCTGGATGGTATTCAAGACATTGTAGTTGCTCTTTCACGTAAAGAGCGACTCCACCACCTCGCCTGGCTGGCCTGTCTTTCCTGAAAAGGACATAGCCACCCATGACCACATTCCAGTCATGTGAGCTGTCCCACCATGTCTCTGTAATTGCCACCAGATCATAATCTCCTGCCCGAACCCAGGTTTCTAGCTCCTCCTGCTTATTCCCCATGCTGCGTGCATTGGTGTATAAGCATTTCAGGGAGCAAGCTGAGCACACTGATCTCACCCTAGGGGATGGAAGGCCACCCGGTCCTCATAATTTCTAGAGCACTGCCCCGCTGCAATCCCAGCTATAACCCCATCCCCCTTCATATCTAGTTTAAAGAACGCTCTATGAGCCCGGCCAGCTCATGAGCAAGGATCCTTTTTTCCCTTTGTGTCATTTGAACCCCAGCTTGTTTCAGTAGATCAGGTGCCCTGTAGATCTCCCCATGGTTAAAAAATCCAAAGCTAGACCGCTGGCACCACCCCTTTAGCCAAGTATTAATCTGCTGCACTTTGTCAAACCTTCTACTATTTTCCCTCATAATTGAAGGAATAGAGGCAAACACAACCTGTGCGCCTGATCCTTCTAGCATCCGCGATCTGGGTCTGGCTTGTTCAGGGTTGCCAGGAAGACCTTGAGATCCCAGTTCGATCCAATCCTTGTTGGCTACTAGTCAGAACTTGCAATCATTGTTTGCTTCGTCACCACGCGGTGATGTTGAGATATATTTTGAATTCACATGTAGGTTCCTGTATCACACTCGTAACACTTGTTCTCCAGACCCTTCTCCAGATTCATTGTCCTTCTCTAGAATCACCTGAGCACCTCAATGTCTTTCTTACACTGCAGCACCCAAAACTGAACACAGTACTCAAGTGTGGCCACCGCTGCTGAGTACAGGGGCACAATCGCTTCACTTCTCCTGTGGGACACACTAATCCTCTTACAAGCCAGGATGCATTTGCCCTGCTTGGCCACCTAGGCACACTGCTGACTCATCTTCAGCAGGCTGTCAACACACACGTGCAGATCCTTCACTGCTGGGCAACCTTTGAGCCCGCTTCTCCAGGCCTGTAGCATTGTATGTGTTGCTTGTGACTGAAGTGCAGCACTTGACCTTATTAAACCTCATAGAGTTGACCTTGGCCCATTGATCCAACTTTTCCAGATCCCTTTGCAGAGCCTTCTGTGCTCCAGCAGATCAATGCTCCCACCCGATCAGACGTCATCCGCAAAATCACTGGCGGTGAACTCAATGAGGTCATCCAGATCATTAAAATATTCAACAAGCCTGGCCCCAAATCGCAGACCTGCGGAACATCCGTTGTGACTGGCCACCAACGGGATTTAACTCCATTCACCACCACTCTCTGGGTTCAGCTACTCAGCTAGGTTTTAACACAGCAAAGAGTACACCTGTCTCAGCTAGGAGACGCTTGCTTCTCTAGCAGAATGATGTGGGAGACAGTGTCAAAGGCCTTACCAACGGCCAGGTACAAAACATTCACAAAAGCCCAGGTAGAAAACATCCAGAGTCTTCCCCTCATCAACTAGGCAGGTCACCTGGGCATAGAGGGAAATCATGTTGGTCAAGGAGGACCTGCCTTTCATAAAGCCATGCTGGCTGGGCATGATGCCCTGGTGGTCCTGCATGTGCCATGTCAGTGCACTCAAGATGAACCTTCCTTGCTAGTGAGGTCAGGCTGACAGGTCTGTAGTTCTACAGATTCTCCTTCGGGCCCTTCCTGTAGATGGGCACCACATCGGCAAGTCTCCAGTCATCCAGGACGTCCCCTGTTAACCAGGAATTGCTTTATCCCCTTCCCCCTTCAAACCTAGTTTAAAGCCCTCTCCATGAGCCCTGCCAATTCATGAGCAAGAACTCTTCCTTCTTTGAGGTAGCTGAACTTCTGCTGCCAGCAGGCCCAGTGGTTTGTAAACCTCCGCATGATCCAAAAGATCAATTCAATGAATGAGAAAGTCATACTGCACAACAGAAATGAAGAAGCTGAAAGACCTGAAATGGACTTGGCAGAAGGCAGAGGCACCCAAGCCTAGGAAAGAAGGCTGTGAGTGGTCCATTTGGATCACCTGACCCATCATCCTCTTCTCCCCATAGGCACAGCCACTCCTGCTTCCCCCATTGCAAACACCATGTGCTCTGGGCAGACCCAGAAAATATTGTCCTGGTATTGTCAAACGAGGACACAATGACTCCTCACAGTCTTTCCCTGTTGCACCATGGCATCGCTCTCGGGGGAGACAGGTCTCCACAAACATCTCCAACCTGAGTCCTTCGCACACAACTGCATCTATTGAGGTACTGCTCCAGGGTGAGTCCCTTTCACAAGGGGCAGTCGTCCAGGAACACACCGCTCCAGCGTGTGTATCCTGCGGGTATACGAGTCCTGTCAACAAACCTGATCCAGTGTAGGTTCCTCCCTCCAGGGGTTCACAGGTCCTGCCAGGAGCCTGCTCCGACATGGACTTCCCAGGTGATGACAGACTCCTTTGGACATCGACCTGATCTGGTGTGGGGTTTCTCCATGGTCTGCAGAGGGACAGCCTGCCTCACCATGGGCTTCACCATGGGCTGCAGGGGAATTGCAGCACTGGCACCTGAAGCACCTCCTTCCCCTGTTTCTTCACTGACCTTGGTGTCTGCACAGTTGTTACGCTCACATATTCTCACTCCTCTCTCTGCCTCTAATTGTGCACAAACACTTCCCCTCCTTCATAAATATGCTACCACGGAAGCACTACCAGCATTGCAGGCTCTCTTAGCCTTTTCCAGTGGTGGGTCTGTCATGGAGCAGGCTGCTGTTGTCTCCACTGGATACGGGGAAAGCTTCTAGCAACTTCTCACAGAAGCCATTTCACTAACTCCCCTCTACTACAACCTTGCCATGCAAACCCAGTAGAAACCAACACCATCTTAGGAGTACCTCTGCCTAACACATGTAGTCAGCAGGTGGACTGTGCGTGATGCTCTATTCAAAGGTGATAGGACTGCACTGGGAATCTCTCCCAGTGTCCATGTCCAGGGTTTCTGGCCATGGACCCCTAATCTGGTGATGGAAAGGAGAGGAATTGGAGGCAAGTCTCAGGGGCATCCCCAAGTCTGTCCACCCATTCCCAATTCCTGCTATTCTTTGGAAACTGTAGAGGAATTTCTTGTGGAGCAGAGGTGCGGTATAACTTTAAAAGCGTGGACAACCCAGCTTAGGCCTAAACAGAGGCTCTGTCCTTGAAGCTGCCTTGGAACACAGGGAGGAGGAGGTTTTATCTGTTTTGTGAAGAGCCTTGCCAGGGGGAGAAAGGGGGGTGAGAGCCGCTTGCATAGTGGAATGGCACTACCCAATAAAACGCTGGCGCGTGTGAACCTGTAACTGACCAACTCTGGGAAGGGGCAGGCGCGGGGACACTGCTGAACTGTATATCTTGAGCTGTCCGGAGCAATAAAGAGAGAATTACTTGTAGCCATACCGGTGGGATTTGTCGTTGTCTTGACCGGCTCTCCGACAGGACCCTCTTCATCTGGCACCCGAACAGGCTGAAAATGGGGAATTGCTTAAATGCAGATTGCTTGAATATGGAAAGACTCCAAAGCATCGGACATGAGCCGATTTGGGAGCTGGAGAGCCGGAGGCAGGAGAATTCCAGGTGTGACCAAAAGGGCACCGGAGACCAGACTTTGAGTGGTCGATCAAGCCCCTGCCAAGGTAAGACCACGATGGAAACTGACGCGGCAACTCGCCTCCTTGTTGATACACTCTCTAAGAGAGGAGAAAAAGTGAAGGAGCGAGATATATTGGCCCTGATCCAATGGGCTCGGAAGCGGGAGAAAATGAACGACCCGTCGTTAATCTTTAGCTCAACGGAATGGCGTGAAGTAGGAAATCTATTGTGGGACTGTACTTTAGAGGGAGGAAAAGAAGGAAAAGAAGCGAAAGGACTAGGAACTGTTTGGAAAACCGTAATACGCACTCTAGAAATCATGCAAACAGAAAATAAAGTTGCCGCGGCGGCGATCGAAGCGTTGGGGGAGAGCAGGAAAGGAAAAAGGCAAAGGAAGAAAGCCCCTGCTCGTCCCACTGGCGACATTTTTTCGGCTAGGACAGACGCGCCCATGAAGGGTACAGCGGCCCCGGTGCTCCTCTCTGAAAGACTTGTTACAGAAGCCGGTTGTAACTGAGCCAAACCCGGAAGCGGCGCTGCCGCGGGACTCGAAAGGCACGGCCCAGCAGAGAGAGGAGGCACAGGGCGGAGCCGACTGTCACCCGAAAATTAACCCTTTGATACCCTTTTCCGACGAGGATCTGAATCGAACTGACTTCCTGACCAATCTGTCAGAGGTAATGATCACGGTTATGCAGCGAATGGAGGAGGCCTCAGGACCAAGAAAGAGGAAGATCTGAATGAACCTCTGGAAAGAGATCCTGAACAAGCTCGCTGAATTATCAATTAGACAGGCAAGAAGTTAGAGGAAAACCCTTAAACCAGTCTCATCAACACTTTGGAGACAACCAGAAACCATTTCTAAGGTCCCGCGAGAGATTCAACCATTATCCCATATAGTACCACCAGTTGAACCCTCAGCTCCCCCACTACCACCAGCTCCCTCATTCAAGCCTGACTTTCAGACTCGAACCATAAAGGATCCTTTGCAACAGCGATGGAGCGGTGTCATCAGAGATGCCATAATAGACGGAGATTGGGAAGCAGCCATTTCGATTGCGTGTCCCGTTACCATTAATAACGGACAAGGGACCTGGGAACCTCATGACTGGAAGATCTTACAGCAAGCGAAACAGACTGTCACCACACATGGCATCCGATCAGAAGCTGCACGAAGTATTATACAATTCATTTTTACAGCAGACGTATTGTGCCCAAATGACTGCACTAATATTGCTTCGTTATTATTAAGCCCGTCACAATATTTACTGTGGGAGAGAGAATGGAAAAGATTGGCTCTGGAAGAGGCCAACAAACACCGTGAAATTAACGATCCTTTATATGGGCTACAAGCAGATATGTTGACTGGTAGCGGAAATTATGCCACCACTGCAACCCAACTGACGTATCCGACAATCATACATCAGGTTTCTCAGACTCTGGCTCATCGAGCGCTGTTATCAGTCCCAGAAAAGAAAAAACCACCCCCGTATGCAACGGTACGACAAGGGATGACCGAGCCATTTAATCAATTTGTTGATCGATTGTCTGCTGCCATAAAGGACGCTACCGAGTTAACTGAGCCACTGCAAGAACACTTGTTCCGTACACTTGCTTTTGAAAATTCCAATTCAAGTACTAAAGCCATTTTGGCCACCTTACCACAGGGCGCGGGAGTGGACGAAATGTTATTACGAGCATCACGAGCAGAACAAAGCAGCCAAGCTGCAGCCTTTACCGCGGCCATGCAAGGTGCCATTGAAAGGCAAGGACACGTGATAGCAGCTGCTTTATCTGGAAGAAAAAACAGGTGGTTTGGTAATCTGAAGAAAAAAGCAGCCAATGGGCCAGCAGTGGGACCGTGCTTTCGCTGCGGAGAATCCGTACATTTGGAGAGAACATGCCAAATAGACTGTTTGGTGTCACATATGTAACATTGACGCCATGCTAGACCGTGGCATGCTGAAGTTGGAGAAAACTACAAGCAGCAGCGCGCGAGGGGCCACGCGCCCAAGACACAAATCAGTGCCAAACTCAAACCGAAGCCACAGACGGTTTCCTACAACGAAACAAACCCGCTACCTGAGGAAGCCTCGCGTGGATGTGGCAACCGCAGTAGAAGTTACACTGCAAGACAGACAAGTAGCGTTGATCCCGACATCTGCATTGGCCCATGAGTTTTCTACTGACTCTTTTGTTGGAGGGCTACTTCTGGGACGGTCATCTACCAGCAAACAAGGAGTTGTAAGTATTACCGGGAGTTATTGATGCCGACTATACAGGTCAAATAAAGATTATGGCTTTATGCATTACAACCACCTGTCACCATTCCAAAGAGGAAGCAAGATTGCCCAGATCGTTGCCCTTGAAGCAGCCCATCCACATCAGCCACATCCGAAAGAGGGACAAAAGCAAAGAGGAGATGAAGGCTTTGGGTCATCGGGATTTGACGTCTTCTTGACACTAGACATGAATTCCCGGCCACAAAGAAGAGTCACCCTACAACGAGGGGAAAGTCAAGTTCAGTTAAGACCAATGCTTGACACCGGAGCGGATGTCACCATCATTAATCAAACATACTGGCCACCCACGTGGCCCCTGCAGGCTCCCATGACACAAATTGTGGGAGTGGGAGGAATGAAAACTCCTCAATCCAGTAGAGACCCTGTGACTATAGTTTTTGAAGATGGACAACAAATAGTCTTTCGGCCATATGTAATGCAGTTACCTTCAACTCTTCAAGGCCTGATAGGCAGAGACTTGCTGTCTCAACTCAGAATGGTATTAACCACTGATTAGCATTTATCATGACGGCCACTGCCGAACAGCCACCCATACAAAAGATTACCTGTATGGGTGGAGCAGTGGCCGATGACTAAAGACAGGCTGTGAATAGCAGAACAAACAAAAGTGCTTGAACAAGTAACTGCTGAATTACAAACAGGATGGAGTGCATGCCGTCTTGAGAATCGCCCTCTGTCATTGCTTATCATCAATACAGATTCCAACCCTCTTGCCATTGTGCTTCAATGGCAAAAGAAAAAGGGGGAGGAATCCCCTGGAGAGTCAGCAAGAATAATAGAATGGGTATTCTTACCAGTGCAACCTAAATTTCGCCTAATGAAGAGAACAGAAGCCATCGCCGCGTTGATCCAAAAGGGCTGATCTCGAATAATGGAAATAGATGGGTTGGAGCCGGCAGACATTAGTATTCCCGTTAGAAATGAAGATTTGGAATGGCAACTGCGGCACTCCATCGAAATCCAGGAAGCATCGCTGGGCTACTCTGGTCTGGTTCACAACATGCGTCGTAAGGGCCCACTATGGCAAGTAATTGAGCAACACAAATGGCTAGAAAAACCCCTGTGCTCAAAGCAACCAGTGGATGGAAGGACGATCTTCAAATACGCAGGGCGGAAGACGAGAAGCGCAGCAGGTGTCTGGCAACAACAGGGAGCGTGGAAGCATCATACAATCCAGGGTGACGTTGCAGATAGCTTACAAGTACTCGAATTGAAAGTTGTACGTTGGACTTTCCAGAATTGGAGCAAAGAGCCTCTCAAGTGGGTTTCTGATTCCTTATATGTTGTTAGGGTTGATGGTAATAACCAGCAAAGTGAGCTTTCTTTAGCTAAAAGAAAGGTGGGGGAAACCAGCTGCCTTTTGCTTTGTTAGAAGTGTGTGATTAAGGACCAAAGTAGATAGGGAGACTCCCTTGTATTCTTCCTTCAGCCCTGGCCAAGCTGTGAGAAGAATTCAACGGGGCAAACAACACCAGATGTTCCCGCATTCAACGTATGTAAGGTTGTTTATTTAATAGTATAAGTGCTGGACCCTCTTGCAGCGACTTCGGAAACCTCACCTACGAGTGGACGCACTGCGTAGGACTTCCCAATTGTCGGGAGGGTTCTCCAGAAACCTCGCTGCAACAGGGGCTCCCCAGCGACTGCGGGTCTGGATGATTTAGGGTGATGGGTGTGAGAACTTTGACAGGATGAATTAAGAGTTTAGTTAAGACATTTTTGGTTATTGCAGTTTTAATTGTTATAGGCTTAGTTATGTTTAGTTGTTTGAAAAATATAATCAAGAAAATGATATGCAAACTAGCGGATGAAGTCTGGGTTGTCCAAAAAGAAAAAAGGGGGATATGTAGAGGAATTTCTTGTGGAGCAGAGGTGCGGTATAACTTTAAAAGCGTGGACAACCCAGCTTAGGCCTAAACAGAGGCTCTGTCCTTGAAGCTGCCTTGGAACACAGGGAGGAGGAGGTTTTATCTGTTTTGTGAAGAGCCTTGCCAGGGGAGAAAGGGGGGGTGAGAGCCGCTTTGCATAGTGGAATGGCACTACCCAATAAAACGCTGGCGCGTGTGAACCTGTAACTGACCAACTCTGGGAAGGGGCAGGCGCGGGGACACTGCTGAACTGTATATCTTGAGCTGTCTGGAGCAATAAAGAGAGAATTACTTGTAGCCATACCGGTGGGATTTGTCGTTGTCTTGACCGGCTCTCCGACAGGACCCTCTTCAGGAAACATCGTCTTCTGAGCCTCCTTGCCCAGCATAGCTCCACCCAAAGCAAGAGGAGTGCACTTCACCAAGACCCTGAGGGACTGCTGAGCTCCACAGAGCCTCCCACATACCCACACTTCCTCAACTGAGCACAGCAGTTGTCAGGATTCCTGTTTGCAAAATGTTCTCCAGGGCCAAGGGGTCTATTTCTGAACAGAGTCACAGCAAGGCAAGGTCTGGTGGCCATTGGCTGTGGGGTGACTATGGAGGGATGCCTTCCTGAGCTTCAGGAGGCAGTGCCTGAATGAAGACATGCTGCAGTGTGTCGCAGCCTCCAATGTGTCTTGTAGGGGTGTGTCTCCAGGTTGTGATCCCCCGTATTTCCTCTACAAAGAAATGTCTTTCTGCCTCAGCTCTCACGACACAAATGCAAAGACCATGTAACGGACACAGACATGCTTGCAGGAACATTTTAATGAGTCTAAAGAGGGAAATGAGATGAATCCAAGGGCAGCAGTCAAGAAACTGTTTTCCTTTTCCTGTGGTAGACTCCCTACAGGGCATCTGCTGCCCTGTCCCATAAGAGAGATAGGCTAGCAAGTCCCTGCAGGCTGGTCTCTGGGGTCCTCAGAGCAGGCATCACAAGACAAGAAACAAGGAGATGAGAAAGGTGAGGAAAAGACAGTAAAGGTAGACATTGACCATATTTTCAAAGAGCCCTCAGGACTGTCCCTTAATTTCTGACCTTACAGGACAGCCAGAGATGGTCAGGTGCTCTTAAAACAATGGTACAAACTTTGATCCACTGTCAAGCAGCAGGTTCTGAGACCCGGTGAGACCTTATTCAAGGCAGTTGGCAGCATCTTTAGCAGGGGGGGCACCTTCTGCCACAGTAGCGGTTGGTGATGCAGGAGAGGTCAAAGCCCCCAGAGTTGATGGGCACGCCCTCACAGCTCAGGATGCTGCCAACAGCAGCAGAGGTGGAGGAGCCCACAACGGTGTTCTGTGGGAAGGAGCTGAGGATGGGTCCGGGCAGGGTCACCACCACAGGAGAGGGTTGGATGGCAACGGTGGAGCTCTGGCACTGGCGGACACAGGGCTCATTGCAGCTGTTGGCCAGTGGAGTTGGGCCGCAGGGCTGGCAGCAGGGTACGCACGGGGTGCAGCAGGACATGTCTTGGGACTCGAGGCACACCTGGGAGAGGTTAGAGAGGAAACAGAGAACAAGTATGGGTGAAGAGCAGCCTGGGCACTCTGTCACAAAGGAGCCAAGACCATCAATGAGTTACAAGGTGAAGAGGCTGTCGGGAGCCACATGGCATTCAATACCTACGATGAGCAGCCTGACCCAAGGAAGCTCTCTCCCAGTGCATAAAGCAAAAGCAACCAAAGTCACATCCCAGCCTCTCTCTAAGCAGATTTTCTCCCTGCTTCCCTCTGTCATGACAAGACACCCTAAGCCCCTACATATGACAAAGCCATCATCAGCGATCGTTGAGTGGAAATCTGCCTTTGGAAGAGGAGGAGAAGGGGTTTCAGACTCACCTTGTTCTCAGGAGAAGGAAGAGTAGAAGCTGATGAGAGAGCAGAGACTTGGGGTGCCTTTTATACCTGCCCCTCATTGCCGCAGGACCTGAGGATCCCTTGGCAGAGGTAACAATTTTCTGACACATTTGTCTTGAACGCAAACCATCAGAGCTGATGATATGGGCTGTGGTTTTATTTCCTGCACCGCTGCCCTTTCATTTCCAGGTTTGTGCCATGCCCATTACCCAACAGAAGCTTCCTCAGAGCTCTGGGATGAAAGGCCCCAGGAATTCTTGGGCAGGAATGCGGCAGTGTGGGCAGAAGACTCAGCTCAAGTGGTGGATGTTTCCAGAGCAGGGAAGTGGCATTATGCAGGGTCCACCTGGTGGGACTGTTTGAACTGCTGCTCTCAGGAAGAAGATCTAACATTCCTCACATGGCTGCCAACGGACCCTTCCCTATGAGGTCATGCCCCATCCTTCTCTTTCCCTCCCTCCTCAGCTCACCCCAATGGTTTCTCCCCCAGCTTGAGTGTGCTGTGCTGCTGGTTTTGACCCCATCCTGCCTAACTCTGCCCTCAGGAATAATTTCTGATTAATTTTGTCCCCTGTGCTCTCTGTGCACTCTGTGATTATACAAACAATGCTGAAGGCACACCTGGGACTTTGTGTTTCCCCAGAATGCTCTAGTCCTGTTGTGGTTGTGCCTTGATGTCCTCAGCACTTGGTTGTGTTTCAATGTATGTACCTGTCTGTGTGCTCTTGATTGGAGCTGGGTTTGTATGAATGCACGTGGGTGCAAACGTTCTGGCAGGGTACCCCACAGGTGTGCATGTGCATGTGTGCATTTTCTTTTGTGTCCCTCCTCTAGAAGTGGACGGTCTTACCCATGAAATGGACAGTCTGCACTGCTCTGTTGGGAGCATTGAGGAGCCACATATTCCTAGTGTCATCAGGAGCCCAGGAACCAATGAGTAGTGATTTCACCAGGCTGCTGGAGGTCTGTCCAGGGAAGAGGCCCTGAAAGGTACCTCCTGCCTCCTGAACTCTCCTTCTCCTGCCCTGCAAAGCTCATCTCAGCTGCTGATGACTCTTGGCCTCAACAAGGTTCATTTCACACTAGTTAGGATCATAGAATCGTAGAATCATTGTGATCCCTAACCCAAGGTACGATCTTTGGCAATGTCTCAGCATGCCAGGCAGTCCCCTTCTTGCCTGCCTCTCCAGGCTAGAGAGTTCAGAGGGACAGGGTTTGTTTTTTGATCCCGGGGAAGGGCTGAGAAATCCCATCCACCTTGTTTGGACAGACCATGTCCAAATGGATCTGCTTCCAGTGAAATGTTGGTGCCTTCTGCCATGGGACACAGTCCTGTCCCCTGTCAAAGCCCATGGCCAATGCACTTGTACAGCTACCCCACACAGCTGCTTGCTCACTCCTCCCTGCTCCACGTAGTATGTGGTAGAGAACGGAAAAACAATAGAATGCTTGGGCAGAGCGAAGAACAGTTTAATAAAGAAAGAGAATAAATTACAATAACAAACTCGATAATAATGGAGAATAGAAATAAGTGTAACAAAAGGGAATACAGCAAGAATTAAGGGAGAAATAAATCCTCAGGGAAGACAAGTGATGCACAGTGCAACCGTTCACTGCCTGCTGACCAATGCCCGAGAAGAGATTCTCATCCTCTGGCCAACTGCTCCCTGCTTCTACACCAAACATGACCTTCTTTGAAAGGGAGTATCCCTTTGAATTGTTCGCGTTAGCTGTCCTTGCCACGCTCACTCCCAGCTACTTGTGCGCGTGCTCCCTGGCAGAGTACCAGCTCCCAGCTGCAACCAGGACAATTCCCACCCCTCATTCTATACCATTTTCATCTCGCCCAGGTCACACACCTTCCAGTACATCCCAACAAATCAACATCACCTTTCTTCTTTCTTCACAGAAATATCCTTCCCCCAGGCCATGGACCATCACTCTAAAATGTCTGCTGACTTCATTCAGACCCCAACTTTGGGCTCCACCTGTCAAATAGTCTGTCTGGGCAGGAGGGATGTTGCAAAGTCCACTGCATTGCAGAAAAGAAGGAGGTAGAACAGGTTGGCAGAATTTACCTGGGAGCAGTGTTAGACCCGATAATGTCAAAGCCAGGAGTTGAGCTACTGCTTGCCTACATTGGTCCAAAGAGACCCAAAGGAGTGACCCAAAGTGACATCATTTGCCTTTCCTAGACTCCTCCAGCGCTTGACATGAGTCCTCTGCATGGTTTACCCTGGAAATGCTTGAACTTCTCTTCCTGGCACACAAAAGATGCCTCCACTGAGCAATGTGCCTGGCATAAGGCAGCAAATGAAAAAACTGTCATTAAGGAAACCAAAACACAGCCCATCTCATTAAGTGGGATGCTTTGCATTCAAGGGGAGCTTGTCAGAAGACAATCACCACTTGGAGGCATGCCTCTGGCAGCCTGGGGCACTAAAGGTCCATGATAAAAGCCAGCCCAGCTCCTCACTCTCTCAGCCATTTCTCTTGCCTCTGTCTCCTTGAGAACCAGGTGAGCCTCAAGTCCCTTCTCCTTCTTGGCTTTCTCTCGGAAGATGTTTCACTTCAGGGGACCTCTCAGCTGACACCGACATTGTTCTATACCGGATCTTGGGGGTTCATGACAGTAGAGGTGGGGAGAAGGTTGGGCATGGAGGGAGGCTGGAAAGGTACTGAGGTGTTCCCTGGGCGATGAGTGAGGCTGTAGCCGTGTAACACTTGGCTCTGTTTGGGCCCTGGCAGGATGAGACCATGAAGACCTCATCCATTTCTTCATAGCCTCCAACTCACAGCTTTGCAAGTTTATTGACTGCTGCATGATGTGGTGTCTGGCTGCTCTTAGTGCATCTTCATGACATTCTTCCTCTCTGCCCTCTCTCCCAGGTGCACCTCAAGCTTCAAGACATGTCCTGCTGCACCCCGTGTGTACCCTGCTGCCAGCCCTGTGGCCCAACCCCACTGGCCAACAGCTGCAATGAGCCCTGTGTCCGCCAGTGCCAGAGCTCCACCGTCGCCATCCAGCCCTCTGCCGTGGTGGTGACCCTGCCCGGACCCATCCTCAGCTCCTTCCCACAGAACACCGTTGTGGGCTCCTCCACCTCTGCTGCTGTTGGCAGCATCCTGAGCTGTGAGGGTGTGCCCATCAACTCTGGGGGCTTTGACCTCTCCTGCATCACCAACCGCTACTGTGGCAGGAGGTGCCCCCCCTGCTAAACCAGCTGACAATTGTCTGAAACAAGATCTCAGTGGACCTCTGAACATGGTGCTGGACAGAGGATCAAAGTCCGTGTTACTCTTTTAAGAGCACCTGACCGCCTCTAGCTGTCCTGTAGAGGCAGACCTGAAGAGATCAGCCTCAGGGCTCTCTGAAAACATGGTCAACATCTGATTTTCTTATCATCTACTCCCTCTTTTTCTCTCTTTTAGCTTTTCCCTTGTGCTCCCTTCAAAGCTTGCAAGAGGGTACCACAAGACTAGCCAGCAGGGACCTCTTAGCCTGCCTCCCTTGGCCAGGCTGGTCCACAGCTGCTCTCGGTCACAGAAAAAAGCAGTAGAATCTTGGCTGCTTGTTCTGCTCCACACACAGTCCCCTTCTTGGACTGACCTCATTTCCCTCTTTAGATGCATTAAAAATTTGCTGCAAGCCTGCCTGTGTCCTTTAGCTCTTCTTTCCATCTGCGTTGTGAGTGGTGAGGCAGAAAGCCATTGCTTTGGAGGGGAAATGTGTGGGGGCAGAGGCTGGGGACACATCCCTGCTAGAGCAATCGGAGGCTGGGACACACTGCAGTGAGTCCTCCTTCGGGCGTTGTCTATTTCACTACCGTTTGGATCCTTCCGTTAATTCAGCGTGTCAAGGGTTAGGGCTGAATTGGCCTCTAAACTCTGACAAATGCTCTCTGTGAGCCCCTCACCACCCTCCCAGGGAACCATTAAATTTGGAGAAGACCTCTAAGACCATCTGGTCCAACTGTCATATTAACACTATCATAACCACTAAACCATCTCTACAAATGACACATCTACACTGGTGTTTTGAACCCCTCCAGCCATGTGGACTGCAGCACTTCCTTGACCAGCCTGTTCCAGTGCCTCAACACTCTTACAGTACAGAAATTTTGCAGAAATTTTCCCTAATATCCTATCCAAACCTCCCCTGATGCAACTTGAGACTATTCCCTCTTGTCCTATCGTTGCTTACTTGGGGGACCAGCCATCACCTCGCTAGTCTCCTTTCAGGTACTTATAGAGAGCAATAAGGTCTCCCCAGAGCCTTCTCTTCGGACCAAATGATCCCCGTTTCCTCAACCTCTCCTCATTGTTCGGACCAGAGGAATGATAGGGATATTTTTCTTTCATAGGTTATGATCCCAGCAGTGAAACTAAGACACAAACAAGGTCATATGTCATACAAATGTAAATCCTTTATTTAGTCAAAGCAACAGGAAGATTGAAGAAAAAAGAAAGATTGTGACTTGCGGAAAACAGCTTCCACAATCGATTAGATTGTAAAGTAGGTATATTTATTCTACACTGGCTTGCATGGGGGTATCTACAAAAGTTGTGTGCGCCTCAGTGTGATGTTCGCCTTGGGTATATATGATAAGATATTGTATACCCATAGAGTTGCACAGTACGGCTATACACATGCATAACCTGTCCCACTTCGCATTTAAATGAATTCTACCACGTCATTTACATAAATTCTTCCAAATGCGCTTGCACAGTGCCTCCTCCTGGTGGTCGTTAAGGGTCATGGGGATTAAGACTCATAGCCTTCTTCGCTGTGTACTTTTCATTTTTGGATCTTGCGCAGAATCAGTCGTCTTTTGGCTTTCATCCAAACTGCAGAGCTGGTATCAACTGGTCTTTAACTGCTTCAGTGGGATTCTACAATGCTTGACTGCTGTTAAGGAATAGCTAACAATCTATGTAATTAATCAATAGCGTTACCTTTGCTTAGATGCAGTCATCTACTCGTTTTCCTATAATCCTCTTTTCAACAGAAAAGCAAATGGAGAGATTTGTGAGAGATAGCCACCACCCCAGATCCAGTGGGTCCCATTCTGTTGGTGGGTGTTGGTAGAGGTTCCCAACAGGAGCTTAATGACCGGCCACCTTTATCTGTTCTCTGGGCTTTTTCCAAGGACACATTAGCATATTCCCCTAATCACTTTACGTAGTTCATGCCTCCATCATAGCATGCCTACGTCAGTCATGCTTCTACCATGCTGGTTACCGCGGGTTGGGATATTCAGTGCACTCCAGAGTCTTTCTCAGGCTGGCCTCTGGATGAGCTTGTGCTCCGATCATGTGCAGTACAGTCCGGGTTGCCAGGCAGGACTCATGATCTGGGTCTGGCTTGTTCAGGGTTGCCAGGAAGACCTTGAGATCCCAGTTCGATCCAATCCTTGTTGGCTACTAGTCAGAACTTGCAATCATTGCTTCATCACCACGCCGGTGATATTGAGATATATTTTGAATTCACGTGTAGGTTCCATGCATCACACTCATAACACTTGTTCTCCAGACCCTTCTCCAGATTCATTGTCCTTCTCTAGAATCACCTGAGCACCTCAATGTCTTTCTTACACTGCAGCACCCAAAACTGAACACAGTACTCAGGCTGTGACCTCACCGCTGCTGAGTACAGGGGCACAATTGTTTCACTTCTCCTGTGGGACACACTAATCCTCTTACAAGCCAGGATGCCATTGACCTTCTTGGCCACCTAGGCACGCTGCTGACTCATCTTCAGCAGGTTGTCAACACACACGTGCAGATCCTTCGCTGCTGGGCAACCTTTGAGCCCCACTTCTCCAGGTCTGTAGCATTGTATGTGTTGCTTGTGACTGAAGTGCAGCACTTGACCTTATTAAACCTCATAGAGTTGACCTTGGCCCATTGATCCTACCATTCCAGATCCCTTTGCAGGTCCATCCTATCCGCCAGCAGGTCAATGACCCCACCCAATCTGATATCATCTGCAAACTTAATGGTGATGTACTCAATCCTCTCATCCAGGACTGCACTGGGAATCACACCCAGTGTCCATGTCCAGGGTTTCTGGCCATGGCGCCCTAATCTGGTGATAGAAAGGAAAGGCAATTGGAGGCAAGTCTCAGGGGCATCCGCCAAGTCTATTCACCCATCCCCAATTCCTGCTATTCTTTGGAAACATGGTCTTCTGAGCCTCCTTGCCCAGCATAGCTCCACCCAAAGCAAGAGGAGCGCTCTTCACCAAGACCCTGAGGGACTTCTGACCTCCACAGAGCCTCCCACATACCCACACTTCCTCAGCTGAGCACAGCAGTTGTCAGGATTCCTGTTTGCAAAATGTTCTCCAGGGCCAAGGGTCTATTTCTGAACAGAGTCACAGCAAGGCAAGGTCTGGTGGCCATTGGCTGTGGGGTGACTATGGAGGGATGCCTTCCTGAGCTTCAGGAGGCAGTGCCTGAATGAAGACATGCTGCAGTGTGTCGCAGCCTCCAATGTGTCTTGTAGGGGTGTGTCTCCAGGTTGTGATCCCCCGTATTTCCTCTACAAAGAAATGTCTTTCTGCCTCAGCTCTCACGACACAAATGCAAAGACCATGTAACGGACACGGACATGCTTGCAGGAACATTTTAATGAGTCTAAAGAGGGAAATGAGATGAATCCAAGGGCAGCAGTCAAGAAACTGTTTTCCTTTTCCTGTGGTAGACTCCCTACAGGGCATCTGCTGCCCTGTCCCATAAAGAGAGATAGGCTAGCAAGTCCCTGCAGGCTGGTCTCTGGGGTCCTCAGAGCAGGCATCACAAGACAAGAAACAAGGAGATGAGAAAGGTGAGGAAAAGACAGTAAAGGTAGACATTGACCATATTTTCAAAAAGCCCTCAGGACTGTCCCTTAATTTTTGACCTTACAGGACAGCCAGAGATGGCCAGGTGCTCTTAAAACAATGCACAAACTTTGATCCACTGTCAAGCAGCAGGTTCTGAGACCCGGTGAGACCTTATTCAAGACGGTTGCCAGCATCTTTAGCAGGGGGGGCACCTTCTGCCACAGTAGCGGTTGGTGATGCAGGAGAGGTCAAAGCCCCCAGAGTTGATGGGCACACCCTCACAGCTCAGGATGCTGCCAACAGCAGCAGAGGTGGAGGAGCCCACAACGGTGTTCTGTGGGAAGGAGCTGAGGATGGGTCCGGGCAGGGTCACCACCACAGGAGAGGGCTGGATGGCAATGGTGGAGCTCTGGCACTGGCGGACACAGGGCTCATTGCAGCTGTTGGCCAGTGGGGTTGGGCCGCAGGGCTGGCAGCAGGGTACGCACGGGGTGCAGCAGGACATGTCTTGGGACTCGAGGCACACCTGGGAGAGGTTAGAGAGGAAACAGAGAACAAGTATGGGTGAAGAGCAGCCTGGGCACTCTGTCACAAAGGAGCCAAGACCATCAATGAGTTACAAGGTGAAGAGGCTGTCGGGAGCCACATGGCATTCAATACCTACAATGAGCAGCCTGACCCAAGGAAGCTCTCTCCCAGTGCATAAAGCAAAAGCAACCAAAGTCACATCCCAGCCTCTCTCTAAGCAGATTTTCTCCCTGCTTCCCTCTGTCATGACAAGACACCCTAAGCCCCTACATATGACAAAACCAACATCAGCTATCCGTTGAGTGGAAATCTGCCTTTGGAAGAGGAGGAGAAGGGGTTTCAGACTCACCTTGTTCTCAAGGAGAAGGTAGAGTAGAAGCTGATGAGAGAGCAGAGACTTGGGGTGCCTTTTATACCTGCCCCTCATTGCCGCAGGACCTGAGGATCCCTTGGCAGAGGTAACAATTTTCTGACACGTGTCTTGAACGCAAACCATCAGAGCTGATGATATGGGCTGTGGTTTTATTTCCTGCACCGCTGCCCTTTCATTTCCAGGTTTGTGCCATGCCCATTACCCAACAGAAGCTTCCTCAGAGCTCTGGGATGAAAGGCCCCAGGAATTCTTGGGCAGGAATGCGGCAGTGTGGGCAGAAGACTCAGCTCAAGTGGTGGATGTTTCCAGAGCAGGGAAGTGGCATTATGCAGGGTGCATCTGGTGGGGCTGTTTGAAGTGCTGCTCTCAGGGAGAAGATCTAACATTCCTCACATGGTTGCCAATGGACCCTTCCCTATGAGGTCATGCCCCATCCTTCTCTTTCCCTCCCTCCTCAGCTCACCCCAATGGTTCCTCCCCCAGCTTGACTGTGCTGTGCTGCTGGTTTTGACCCCATCCTGCCTAACTCTGCCCTCAAGAATAATTCCTGGTTGATTTTTTCCCCTGTGCTCTCTGTGCACTCTGTGAGTACACAAACAATGCTGAAGGCACTCCTGGGACTTTTTGTTTCCCCAGAATGCTCTAGTCCTGTTGTGGTTGTGCCTTGATGTCCTCAGCACTTGGTTGTGTTTCAATGTATGTACCGGTCTGTGTGCTCTTGACTGGAGCTGGGTTTGTATGAATGCATCTGGGTGCAAACGTTCTGGCAGGGTACCCCACAGGTGTGCATGTGCATGTGTGCATTTTCTTTTGTGTCCCTCCTCTAGAAGTGGACGGTCTTGCCCATGAAAGGGACAGTCTGCACTGCTCTGTTGGGAGCATTGAGGAGCCACATATTCCTAGTGTCATCAGGAGCCCAGGAACCAATGAGTAGTGATTTCACCAGGCTGCTGGAGATCTGTCCAGCGAAGAGGTCCTGAAAGGTATCTCCTGCCTCCTGAACTCTCCTTCTCCTGCCCCTGCAAAGCTCATCTCAGCTGCTGATGACTGTTGGTCTCAACAAGGTTCATTCCACACTAGTTTTGATCATAGAATCATAGCGTCATTGAGGTCCCTAACTCAGGGTAAGATCTTTGGCAATGCCTCAGCATGCCAGGCAGTCCCCTTCTTGCCTGCCTCTCCAGGCTAGAGAGTTCAGAGGGACAGGGTTTGTTTTTTGATCCCGGAGAAGGGCTGAGAAATCCCATCCACCTTGTTTGGACAGGTCATGTCCAAATGGATCTGCTTCCAGTGAAATGTTGGTGCTTTCTGCCATGGGACACAGTCCTGGCCCCTGTCAAAGCCCATGGCCAATGCACTTGTACAGCTGTGTCGTCCTTAGCCCCACGCAGCTGTTTGCTTGCAAGAATTAACGGAGAAATAAATCCTGAGGGATGACAAGTGATGCACAATGCAACCGTTCACTGCCTGCTGACCAGTGGCCGAGAAGAGATTCTCATCCTCTGGCCATCTTCTCCCTGCTTCTACACCAAACATGACCTTCTTTGAAAGGGAGTATCCCTTTGAATTGTTCGCGTTAGCTGTCCTTGCCACGCTCACTCCCAGCTACTTGTGCGCGTGCTCCCTGGCAGAGTACCAGCTCCCAGCTGCAACCAGGACAATTCCCACCCCTCATTCTATACCATTTATATCTCACCCAGGTCACACACCTTCCAGTACATCCCAACAAATCAAAACCACCTTTCTTCTTTCTTCACAGAAATATCCTTCCCCCAGGCCACGGGCCATCACTCTAAAATGTCTACTGACTTCGTTCAGACACTGACATTGGGCTCCAGTTGTCAACAGCCTCTCTGGGCAAGAGGGATGTTGCAAAGTCCATTCCACTGGCAGACCTGGTTCACCCTTTGGTGACACGGGCAGGGGACGCAGGGTGCTGCGGGAGAATTGTGTGTAGTGCTGGGTTGTTGCACACTCAACTCAGTTGTGGTTCAAAGAATCACAGAATCACAGGACCACAGAATGTTAGGGGGACTCGAAATAACATCTTGTCCATCTCCACCTGCCAGAGCACGATTGCCTAGAGTAGGTCACAGAGGAACACGTCCAGGAGGGTTTTGAATATCTCCGGAGAAGGAGACTCCACAACATCTCTGGGCAGCCTGTTCCAATTCTTTGTCTCCCTTACAGTGAAAACGTTTTCCCTTCTGTTTATATGGAACCTCCTATGCTCCAGCGTGCACCCGTTGCCCCTTGCCCTATCAGTGGGCATCACTGAGAAGAACCTGGGTCTGTCCTCCTGACAATCAGCCTTTACGAGGTCAGCCCTCGGTCTCCCCTTCCTCAAGCCAAAGAGAACCAGCTCCCTCAACCGTTCCTCAGAAGGGAGATGTTCCACTCCCTTCATCATCTTTGTGGCTCTGTGCTGGACTCTTTCCAGCACTTCCCTATCCTTCTGGACCTGTTGGGACCAGAACTGGACACAATATTCGGGGGCGGCCTCAGCAGGGCAGAATAGAGGGGGAGGAGAATGTCTTTCGACCTTCTAGGAACACCTCTTCTAATAAAACTGGGGATACCATTGGCCTTCATGACCACGAGGGCACATTGCTGGTTCATGATCATCCTGCTGTCCAGCAGAACCCTCAGGTCCCTTTTCCTTACGCTGCTCTCCAACAGGTCAGTCCCAACCTATACTGGTCCACGTGGTTTTTCTTTACCAGGTGCAAAACTCTACGCTTACCCTTGCAGTATTTCATTAAATTTCTCTCTACCTAACTCTACAGCCTGTCTAGGGCTCGCGAAACAGCAGCACAGCCTGCTGGAGTGTCAGCCACTCCTCACAGTTTTGTGTCATCAGCAAACTTGCTGATAGGCCAAGTGCAGGGTCCCGTTTTTGGGTTGTGGAAGAGCAGGTGAGAGTATCCTGTCGTTTGCAGAACTGTCCCTCTCCGAGTAGGGACACAAAGGGATGCACACACATACATGAACACTTGTGGGGAACCATGCCAAAAGGTTTACACTCACGTTCATTCACACAAACCCAGTGGCACACAAGTGCACACAAGGCAAGAACACACAGAGAACAAAACCAATTGTGGAATACACTGTTGTCTTGGGGAATAGGACAGAACAAGAGCGTTCCACAGAAGAACAAGACCCCAGACATATGACACACAAAACTCAGTTTGGTTCAGAAAGAGAGGAGGCAAAACAGGTCAGCAGAATTGGCCTAGGAGAAGTGTTAGGCCCGATAATGTCAAGGCCAGAAGCTGAGCTACTCTTTGCCTAATTTGAACCAAAGAGACCAAAGGAGTGACCCAGATTGACATCGTTTGCCTTCACTGGACTCCTCCAGCACTTGACATGAGTTCTCTGCCCTCATGCTATGCTGGCATGGCTTCCTCTGGAAATGATTGAACCTCTTATCCTGTCACACAAAAGATGCCTCCACTGGGCATATGCCTGGCATAAAGCAGCAAATGAAAAAAATGTCATTAAAGAAGCCCAAACACAGCCCATTTCATTAAGTGGGATGCTTTGTGAAGGGCATATATCCAAATGATGTCAGGAACTGGGAACTGGTGAATAGACTTGGAGATGGCCCAGATTCCCTACTCTGACTCCCCTCTGTTACCTGATCTAGCATCACTGGTCAGCATCACTGGACGTGGACATCAGGGACATCCTCCCCATGCAGCCTTATCTCTCTTCAGTAGAGCTTCTGCCATGGTCCACCTGGGGAGTAAATGTTTAAGGTCGCATATCGACCAAAAGAAGTGGGACACGAGAACATCCACAAATCACGGTTGAATTGCCAAGAGTAAATTTATTCTCATTACCTGAAAACCCGGTGAATCTTTGAAGCAGTAGCAAGCAGAGGCAGACAAGCAGCGATGGTTCAAGCAGCACAACAAGCGGCAATGCAGGCCCAAGGAGATCTCTCCCTTCTAGAAAGCATGTGGAATTTATCACACTACACTTTTTATGTTTAACCTGTTTCTCTGTCCGAGTTTCCCTGAGTCACACGGCAGCTTTTCTTTGTTGCCTCCTGCAGCAGGACAGGGATGTGAGAGATGCCTCCGCATGTTTCCCTGGCCTCCGGTATCTAAGTGCAGCTGTGCTGGTTGTCGAGCACACAAGGCCAAGCAGCACTCTAGTATGACATAGGTGTTTCCCAACATCTCAGCTGCATGTCACCTGAGGGTACCTACAGTCCTTGTCACCAATCTTCCCTTTCATTCCCACAGGCTGAGGTGTTCTTGAGGAAGTACTGGTATCTACTGGGTCTGCATGGCAAGGTTTTCATACTGGGGGGGATTACAGAGTTGGGTTCTGTGAGAAGCTGCTAAAGCTTTTCCCCCACACCACCTGAGTTGAAGGACAACAAGACAAAGAGCAGAGGGGAAAACGTCCTTCCCACTGTAAGTGAAGATAAGGTTTGTGACCACCTGAGGTACCTGAATGTACGCAAGCCTATCAGACCTGACAAGAAGCATGCCAGAGTCCTGAGGGAACAGGCTGATGTAGTCATCAAGACACTCTCCATGATATTTGAAGAGTCACAACAGTCAGATGAAGTCCCTGGGGCCTGGAAGAACGGAAACATACCACATCCGTCTTTAAAAAGGGTGGAGAAGAGGACCCTGCAACTACTGACCCGTCAGCCTCACCTCTATGCCTGGGAGGAGTATGGAACAGATTCACAGATTATCAAGTTGGAAGGGACCTCAGGGATTATCTAGCCCAACACCTTAAGGATCCTCCTAAAACCTCTGCTAAGGCATATAGAGGACAGAGTGATAGTTCAAGACAGCCGTCCTGGCTTTACGTGGGGCAGGTCCTGCCTGGTCAATGTAATGACTTTCAACATTGGAGTGACTAGGTCAGTGGTCAAGGGAAGATCAATGGATGTTGTCTACCTGGACTTCTGCAAGGCCTTTGATATGGTTCCCCCACAACATCCTTCTCTCTAAGTTGGAGAGATTTGTGAGGAGGGCACAAGAAGAGAGACACACACACACACACACACACACATGGATCTGCAGCAGACTGGTGTTATCAATTCTTCAGCTCGTCTTGGGCTGCTTCTGACATTGGGAACATGCTGCTCCTCAGTGCTCCTGACAGAGCAGTGGAGAGTGTCTCTGCCAGGAGCAACATCACTCATTTGTGAGGAGGGCACAACAGGACACACACACACTGCTCATGCACACCTGTGAGGAAACGTACCAAATTATTACAGCCACAAGCATTTGTACAAACTCAGATACACACACGATTACACAGGACAGGTACATGCATAGGAACACAGCCAACTGTGGACTCTGCTGAGGACACCTGGGGGACAACTACAGAGAGGCCTAGAGCATTCTAGGGAAACCATGATGGCAGTGATAGGCAGGATGGGGTCAAAACAAGCACCACAACACATACACACCAGAGGAATCACCATTGAGATGAGCTGAGGAGGGAGAGAAAGAGGAGGATAGGGCATGACCTCACCTGGAAAATTCCTTGGTCATTCAGGTGAGGAATGTTGGATCTTCTTTCTGAAAGTGCCACTTCAAACAGTCCCACCAGAGGGACTCACTCAGTGTGAAGTCGCTTTCCAGCTCTGGACAAATCCTGCACTTGAGCTGAATCTCCTGCCCACACTGCTGCATTCCTGCCTGAGAATTGATGGAGACTTTCATTCCAGTGCTCTGAGGAATTCTCTGTTGCAGAAGCTGTATGGCACAAAGCTGGAAATGGAAGGGTAGTAGTGCAGGAAACCAAAGCCCAGCCCCGTATCATCAGCTGTGATGGTTTGCATTCATGGCGAGCTTGTCAGAAAATTATTACCTCTACCAAGTGTGCCTCAGGTCCTGCAGCAATGACAGGCAGGTATAAAAGTCAGCCCAAGTGGCTTCTCAGTCATCCACTTCTCCTGTGTCCTTCTCCTTGGAACCAGGTGAGTCTGAAACCCCTTTTGCTCTTCCAAAGACAGATTTCTACTCAGTGGATGTCTGTCTGAGATTCACTTTGTCGTACGTTGGGGCTTGGAGTGCCTTGTCCTTACAGAGGATTGCGGAGAGGAGTTCTGCTTAGAGAGATCTGGGATGTGACTTTGATACCTTTAAATTTATGCACTAGGAGTAACATTCATTGGATTAGGATGAGCTTTGTAGTCCATTCCTGAAGGAGGCATTGAGGACCATGTGACTCCTGGCATGGCCTCCACCTTCCCATTAATTGATGGGCTTGGCTTCTTCATGACAGGTCATTCAGGCTCCCCCTCACCAAATATTGTCCCCTCCTTCCTCTCTGCTGTCTGTCTCAGGTGCATCTCCATCCCCAAGACATGTCCTGCTGCACTCCGTGCGTACCCTGCTGCCAGCCCTGTGGCCCAACTCCGCTGGCCAACAGCTGCAATGAGCCCTGTGTCCGCCAGTGCCAGAGCTCCACCGTTGTCATTGAGCCCTCCCCAGTGGTGGTGACCCTGCCCGGACCCATCCTCAGCTCCTTCCCACAGAACACCGTTGTGGGCTCCTCCACCTCCGCTGCCGTTGGCAGCATCCTCAGCTGTGAGGGCGTGCCCATCAACTCTGGGGGCTTTGACCTCTCCTGCATCACCAACCGCTACTGTGGCAGAAGGTGCCCCCCCTGCTAAAGATGCTGGCAACCGTCTTGGACAAGGTCTAACTGGAACGCAGAAAATGGTGCTGGACAGAGGATCAAAGTTTGTGCCATTGTTTTAAGAACACCTTGTCCTACAAGGGGAAGACTGAGGACACCAGCGTCAGCGTTCTCTGAAAACATGGCCAATGTCTACCTTTCCTGTCTTTCTTTGTTTCTTATCTAGTGCTCTCCTCAGAGTGCTCCGTGACACCCCCAATGACTAGCCTGGAGGGACGTGCTAGTCTGTCTCCCTTTACTGGACAACTCAACAGATATTCTGTAGGACCTCCTCCACAGGAAAAAAAGAAACAAATTCTTCGCTCCTTCTGATTCTCCTCATTACCTTCTTTAGACTCATTAAAAAATTTCTGCAAGCCTACCGGTGTCCTTTATGTGGACTTTCCATCTGCATTGTGAAAGCTGAGACAGAAAGCCATTGCTTTGTAGAGGAAATATGGGAAGGTGCACAGGCTGGGGATACACATTTGCGAGATGCACTGGAGGCTAGGGCACACTGCAGCATGTCTTCATTTAGACACTGTCTCCTCAAGCTCAGGAAGATATCCCTCCATAGTCACTCTACAGCCAATGGCCACCAGTCCTTGCCTTGCTGCGACTCTGTTCAGAAATAGACCCTTGGCCCTGTAGCACATTTTGCGAACAGGAATCCTGACAACTGCTGTGCTCAGCTGAGGAAGTGTGGGTATGTGGGAGGCTCTGTGGAGGTCAGCAGTCCCTCAGGCTCTTGGTGAAGACTGCTCCTCTTGCTTTGGGTGGAGCTATGCTGGGCAAGGGGGCTTGGAAGATGACGTCTCCAAAGAACAGCAGGAATTGGGAATGGGTGAATAGACTTGGGGATGTCCCTGAGACTTGCCTCCAATTGCCTCCCCTTTCCATTGTCAGATTAGGGGTCCATGGCCAGCAACCCTGGGCATGGACACTGGGAGAGATTCCCAGTGCAGTCCTATCACCTTTGAATAGAGCATCTGGCACAGCCCACCTGCTGACTACATGTGTTAGGCAGAGGTGCTCCTAACATGGTGTTGGTTTCTACTGGGTTTGCATGGCAAGGTTGTAGTAGAGGGGCATCACTGAGGTGACTTCTGTGAGAAGCTGCTAGAAGCTTCCCCATATCCAACGAGGCCAACAGCAGCCTGCTTCATGACAGACCCGCCACTGGCCAGAGTCAAGATAGCCTGCAACACTGGTAGTGCTTCTGTGATTCCATATTTAGGAAGGAGAGAAATTGTTTGTGCACAATTGCAAGCAGAGAGAGGAGTGAGAATATGTGAGAATAACGTGTAATGACCTGTTGTGTCACCTGGACAGTCACAAGTCTGTGAGGCTGGACGGGATATATCTGAGACTGTTGAGGGAGCTGATGAAGGAACTCGCCAAGTCACTCTCCATCATTTATCAGCAGTCCTGGTTAACAGGGAACATCCTAGATGACTGGAGACGTCTTCGATGACTGGAGACTTGCCGATGTGGTGCCCATCTACAGGAAGGGCCCGAAGGAGAATCTGTAGAACTACAGGCCTGTCAGCCTGACCTCACTAGCAAGGAAGGTTCATCTTGAGTGCACTGACATGGCACGTGCAGGACAACCAGAACATCAGTCCCAGCCAGAATGGCTTTATGAAAGACAAGTCCTCCTTGGTCAACCTGTTTTCCCTCTATGCCCTAGTAGATGAGGAAAAGGCTGTTGATGTTTTCTACCTGGGCTTTAGTAAAGGCTCTGACACTTTTTCCCACATCATTCTGCTAGAGAAGCTGGCGTCTCCTGTCTGAGACAGGTGTACTCTTTGCTGTGTTAAAACCTAGCTGGGTGGCTGAGCCCAGAGAGTGATGGTGAATGGGGTTAAATCCCGTTGGTGGCCAGTCACAACGGATGTTCCGCAGGTCTGCGATTTGGGGCCAGTCTTGTTGAATATCTTAATGATCTGAATGATATCTGATTGAGTTCACTGCCAGTAAGTTTGCAGATGACACCAGATTGGGTGGAAGTGTTGATCTACTGCAGGGTAGAGAGGCTCTGCAAGCCAAGGCTGCCCCCACCTTTCATGTCCTCAGACAGTCCCTCATTATTTGTCAATACAAGGTCAAGCAGTACTCCTCTCCTTGTTGGCTCCTCCACCATTTCTTTCAAGAAGTTATTTTTAACACACTGCCGAAACCTCCAGCCAATCTCAAGGTAATTGCAGGTCGCACTGATAACCTGTACCTGTAACTGCGAGGCTATTTCTGGCTCTCTGTAGATGTCCTCATCACCTTCCGCATCTTGATCAGGTGGCCTGTAAGAGACAGCTATAGCATCCTGTCCCATATTAGCCTGTCCCTAAAGTCTTACGCACAAACTCTCAACTTGCTCTTCATTCGCCTCTGAGCAGAGCTCTCCCATGTATAGAGCACCTCCGCCACGAGGTATTGCTGCCACATCTTTCCTAAAAAGGACTGAGATATCCAGCCATGTGAGCTATCCCACCATGTCTTCATAACCGCAGTCATGTTGTAACCGTTCAACTGCACACAGATCTCTAATTCATCCTGTTTATTCCATGTGCTGCGTGCTTTGCTGTAGAGGCATTTCAGAGAGGGAGTTGAGCATGAAGCTTTCACCCTAGAAGGGGAGAAGGCCTTCTGAATCACTTCATGGCAGGGAATTGAGGAGTTAATGCTCTGAACGTCCAAGCTCATTCTCCAGCTGGATGTTAAAGTTTGAGTGTTGTCGTTTTGTCCCTCAATCCCCTAAGTTCTTCAGTTTGAAGCCTGTTTAACTAAGTTGGCCAGCCTACTGCCAAAGAGTCCCTTGCCCCTTCCAGACACGTGGATCCCATCCCTCTCTAACAGTTATGGGAAGGAAAGAATGTCCCAATGTTGGCAAAAGAAAAGCTTCAGGACGACACGAGTGATGTCGAAAGACTTTAATATGTTTTGTGCATGTATTTCTGAATGCCCCTAGATCAGGGGATGGAGGGGAGGGGCAGGTGAAGTTGAGACTCAGAAACACCCCCAAGGCTATTCACCCATTCTCACTTTCCACCATCGTTTAGTAATATAGTCTTCTGAGCCCCCATGCCCAGCACAGCTGCATCCAAAGCAAGAGGAGCAGTCTTCACCAAGAGCCTGAGGGACTGCTGACCTCCACAGAGCCTCCCACATGCCCACACTTCCTCAACTGAGCACAGTAGTGGTCAGGATTCCAATTCATGAGATGTACTCCAGGGCCAAGGGTCTACTTCTGAGCAGAGTCACAGGAAGGCAAGGTCTGGTGGGCATTGGCTGTGGAGTGATTAGAGATGTTTCCCCATGCTTCTGGATGCAGTGGCTGAAGGAGGATGTGCTGCAGTGTGTCCCAGTCACCAATCTCTTTCACAGGGATGTTTCCCCACACAGAACTCCCACATGTTTCCCCTACAAAGCAATGGCTTTCAAACTCGGCTCTCACAATGCAGATGGAAAGACCAGCTAAGAGACACAGGTAGGCTTGCAGAAATTTTTTAATGAGACTAAAGTGGGAAATGAGGTAGGCCCAAGAGGAGGTCCATGGTATGGGGAGCAGCAGGAGAAGTCAAGAATCAATTTCCCTTTTCCTGTGGCAGAGTTCCCACAGGGCTTATGTTGACCTGTCTGGGAAAGACAGACAGGCTATAAGGTCCTCCAGGCTGGTCTCCACGGTCCTCACAGCAGGATTTGAGAGGAGCACAAGGCATCAAAGAAAGAGAGAAGAAGGGTGAGTAGTAGACAAGAAAGTTCAACATTGGCCATGTTTTAAGAGAGTCCTGAGGCTGGTCTCTTCACATCTGCCTTTGCAGGACACAGAAGATCAGGTGCTCTTAAAACAATGGCACAAACTTTGATCTACTGTCAAGCACCATTTTCAGAGTTCCACTGAGGTCTTGTCTAAGACAGTTGCCAGGATGTTTAGCAGGGAGGGCACCTTCTGCCACAGTAGCGGTTGGTGATGCAGGAGAGGTCAAAGCCCCCAGAGTTGATGGGCACACCCTCACAGCTCAGGATACTGCCAACAGCAGCAGAGGTGGAGGAGCCCACAACGGTGTTCTGTGGGAAGGAGCTGAGGATGGGGCCGGGCAGGGTCACCACCACTGGGGAGGGCTCAATGACAACGGTGGAGCTCTGGCACTGGCGGACACAGGGCTCATTGCAACTGTTGGCCAGCGGAGTTGGGCCGCAAGGCTGGCAGCAGGGTACGCACGGGGTGCAGCAGGACATGTCTTGAAGCTTGAGGTGCACCTGGGAGAGAGGGCAGAGAGTAAGGAGAGGACAGTAATTGGTGAGGAGCAGCCTGAACAACCTGTCATGAAGGATCCAAGGCCATCAATGACTGGGAGTATGGAGACTCTGCCCGGAGTCACATGGTCCTCCCTCAAGACTCCTTCAGGAACAGACTGCAAAGTTCACTCTAATGCAAGGATTCTATCTCCTAGTGTGTAAACTGAAAGCAGCCACAGTCACATCCCAACCTCTCTCTAAGGAGAACTTCTTCCCACTTCCCTCTGTTGTGATAAGGTGTCCCAATCTCCAACACATGACAAAGGCAGCATCAGCTGAGACATCCATTGAGTGGAGATCTGCTTTGTAAGAGTAGAAAGGTTTTCAGACTCACCTGGTTCCAAGGAGAAGGAGACAGGAGAAGTGGATGAGAGAGCACTGACTTGGGCTTCCTTTTATACTTCCCCTCATTGCCGCAGGACCTGAGGCACCCTTGGCAGAGGTAACAATTTTCTGACACGTTTGTCTTGAATGCAAACCATCACACATGGGCTGTGGTTTTACTTCCTGCACTGCTTCCCTTTCATTTCCATGTTTGTGCCATGCCCATTCTCCAATAGAGGCTTCCTCAGAGCACTGGGATGAAAGGCCCCAGGAATTCTCAGGCAGGAATGCAACAGTGTGGGCAGGAGATTCATCTCAAGTGCAGGATTTATCCAGAGCTGGAAAGTGACTTCACACTAAGTCCCTCTGGTGAGGCTGTTTGTTGTGCCACTCCCAGGAAGAAGATCCAACAGTCCTCAGCTGAATGCCCAAGGATGTTTCTCTGTGAAGTCATGCCTAATACTTTTCTTTCTCTCCCTCATCTTCTCACTCCAATGGTGTCTTATTTGGTCTGTGGCTGTTGTGCTGCTTGTTGTGACCCCACCCTGCCTATCACTGCCATCATGGACACATTTGGGCCTTCTTTGGATCATCTCCTCCCTGTGCATTGTGTGGTTACTCAAAAGAAGATATGGGAACACCTTGGACTTTGTTCTTCCCGAGAATGCTCTAAACCCCTCTGTGGTGCTCGCCCAGGTGTCCTCAGCAGAGTCCACTCTTGGCTGTGCTCCTACGCATGTGCCTGTCCTCTGTGCTCTTGTGTGGGTCTGAGTTTGTAGGAATGCTCGTGGCTGCTATAATTTGGTACGTTTCCTCACAGGCGTTCATGATTATGTGTGTGTGTGTGTCCTGTTGTGCCCTTCTCACAAATGGATGGTGTTGCTCCTTGCAGGGACACTCTCCACTGCTCTGTCAGGAGCACTGAAGAGCAGCATGTTCTCCGTGTCAGAAGCAGCCCAAGAAGAGTTGAAGAGTTGATAACACCAGCCTGTTTCAGATCTGTTCATGGAAGTAGCCCTGAAATGTACGTCCTGCCTCTTGGACCTTCCTTCTCCTGCCTCAACGAAGCTCATGCTCAGCTGCTGATGACTGTTGACCACAGCAAGGTCCATTTCACACCAGTTAGGATCCTGTCCTTAATTCAAGGTGACAACTTTGGGAATGCATCATCATGCCAAGCAGTCCCCTTTTTCCTTGCCTCTGCAGGCGCCTTATGCAGTCCATGTCCAAATGGATCTGCTTCCAATGAAAAGTTGGTGACTTCTGCAGTGGGACACAGCCCTGCTCTGATTCCAAGCTCATGGTCAATGCACTTGTTCCTTTGTGTTGGGTTTTGCCCCAGCCAGCAACTTAGCTCCACGCAGCCACTCACTTGCTCCTGCCTGCTCCATGTAGTATGTGGAAGATAATTGAAAACCAGTAAAACTCTTAGGCTGACATAAAAACAGTTTAGTAAATAAATAAAATAAATTATAATAACAGATTCAATAATAACAGCGAGTAGAAAAAATTGTAAGAAAAGGGAATATAGCACAAATGCAAGGAGAAATAAATCCCATGGAAAGACAATGATGCACAATGGAACTGTTCTCCACATGCTAACCAGTGGCCAAGAAGAGATTTTCATCCCCCGCTCAAATGCCCACTGTTTCTACATCAAACATGGCTTTCTATGATAGGGAATATTCCTTTGGCTAGTTCGCATCAGCTGTCCTGTATATGTCCACTTCCAGCTCCATGTACACCTGATCCTTGGCAGAGTATGAGAAACTGAAAAATCTTTACTGGCATATAAGGCCTAATCAGCAACAGCTAAACCATCAGTGTGGTAGCAACATTCTTCTCACGCTAAATTCAAAACACAACACTGTACCAGCTACTACAGCCTTTCCTCAGAAGGGAGATGTTCCACTTCCTTCATCATCTTCGTGGCTCTGTGCTGGACTCTTTCCAGAACTTCCCTGTCCTGTTAGGGCCCAGAACTGGACGCAATATTCCAGATGCGGCCTCAGCAGGGCATAATAGAGGGGGAGGAGAGCTTGTCTTGACATACAAGCCACCCCCCTTCAAATAAACTGGGAATGTCATTGGCCTTTCTGACCACGAGGGCAAATTGCTGGCTCATGATCATCCTGCTGTCCAGCAGAACCCCCAGGTCCCTTTTCCCTATGCTGATCTAAAATAGGTCAGTCCCCAACCTATACTGGTTTCTGGGGTGATTCTTTATCAGGTGCAAGACTCTACGCTTACCCTTGCAGTATTTCATTAAATTTCTCTCTGCCCAACTCTACAGCCTGTCCGGGTCTCAATGAATGGCAGCACAACCTGCTGGAGTGTCAGCCACTCCTCACAGTTTTGTGTCATCAGCAAACTTGCTGATAGGCCAAGTGCAGGGTCCCGTTTTTGGGTTGTGGAAGAGCAGGTGAGAGTATCCTGTCGTTTGCAGAACTGTCCCTCTCCGAGTAGGGACACAAAGGGACGCACGCACATAGACGAACACTTGTGGGGAACCATGCCAAAAGGTTTGCACCCACGTGCATTCACACAAACCCAGTGGCACACAAGTGCACACAAGGCAAGAACACACAGGGAACAAAACCAATTGTGGAATAAACCATTGACGTGAGAGAACAGGACAGAGCAAGAGAGTTCCACAGAAGAATAAGACCCCAGACATATGGCCCACAAAACTCAGTTTGGTTCAAAAAAAGAGGAGGCAAAACAAGTCAGCAGAATTTACCTGGGAGCAGTGTTAGGCCCGATAATGCCAAGGCCAGGAGTTGAGCTACTGCTTGCCTACATTGGACCAAAGAGACCCAAAGGAGTGACCCAGATTGACATTGTTTGCCTTTACTGGACTCCTCCAGCACTTGACATGAGTCCTCTGCCCTCATCCTATGCTGGCATGGCTTCCTCTGGAAATACCTGGAACAAAAAAGGTGTCTCCACTGGGCAAGTGACTGGTATAAAGCAGCAAATGAAAAAACTGTCATTAAGGAAAACCAAGCACAGCCCATTTTGTTAAGTGGCATGCTTTGCATTCAAGGGGAGCTTGTCAGAAGACAATCACCACTTGGAGGCATGCCTCTAGCAGCCTGGGGCAGTAAAGGTCCATGATAAAGCCAGCCTAGCTCCTCACTCTCTCAGTCACTTCTCTTACCTCTGCCTTCCTGAGAACCAGGTGAGTCTCAAGCCCCTTTTCCTTCTTGGCTTTCTCTCGGAAGAAATTTCACTTCAGGGGAACCTCTGAGCTGACACTCACTTTGATCTAAACTGCATCTTGTGGCTGCTTGTCAGTGGAGGTGGAGGTTGGGAGAAAGTTGGGCATGGAGGGAGGCTGGAAAGGTACTGAGGTGTTTCCTGGGCTATGAGTGAGGTTGTAGCCATGTAACACTTGGCTCTGTTTGGGCCAAGGCAGGATGAGGCCACGAAGCCCGCATCCATTTCTTCATAGCCTCCAACTCCTGGCCCTGCAAGTTTATTGACTCCTGCATGATGTGGTGTCAGGCTGCTCCTCATGAATTTCCCAAATTTTTGTCCTCTCTTTCTCCTCTCCCAGGTGTGCCTCCAGCCCCAAGACATGTCCTGCTGCACCCCGTGCGTACCCTGCTGCCAGCCCTGCGGGCCCACCCCACTGGCCAACAGCTGCAATGAGCCCTGTGTCCGCCAGTGCCAGAGCTCCACCGTTGCCATCCAGCCCTCTCCTGTGGTGGTGACCCTGCCCGGACCCATCCTCAGCTCCTTCCCACAGAACACCGTTGTGGGCTCCTCCACCTCTGCTGCTGTTGGCAGCATCCTGAGCTGTGAGGGCGTGCCCATCAACTCTGGGGGCTTTGACCTCTCCTGCATCACCAACCGCTACTGCGGCAGAACCTGCCTCCCCTGCTAAAGATGCTGGCAACTGTCTGAAACAAGGTCTCCCTGGAACTCTGAACATGGTGCTGGAGAGAGGATCGAACTTCGTGTCATAATTTTAAGAGCACCTGATGATCTCTGGCTGTCCTGCAAAGGCAGACCTGAAGAGACCAGCCTGACGGCTTTCTTAAAACATGGCCAATGTTGAACTTTCTTGTTTTCCACTCAGTCTTCTCTCTCTTTTCTTTGTTTTCTTGTGCTCCTCCCAAAGCCTGCTGTGAGAATACCAGTGACCAACGTGTAGGAATCTGCTAGCCTGTCTGTCTTTACTGGGCAGGTCAACAAAAGCCCTTTGAGAACTCTGCCACAGGAAAAGGGAAACAGATCCTTTAGCTGCTCCTGCTGCTCCCCACACTGGGGACTTTCTCTTCGACTGACCTCATTTCCCACTTTAGACTAAATAAAAAATTGCTACAAACCTGTCCGTGTCCCTTGTGCGGTGTTTTCATCTGCGTTGTGACTGCCGAGGAAGAAAGCTATTGTTTGGAGGGAAAAGTGGAGGGGTCACTGGGGAGCCCTTGATCTCTGCTAGAGCTTTTGGAGGCTGGGACACACTGCAGCACGTCTTCTTTCAGGCAGTGCCTCTGGAAGTTCACAAAAGCATCCCTTGTTACTCCACAGCCAATGGCCACCAGTCCTTGCCTTGCTGTGTCTCTCCTTAGAAATAGCCCCTTGACTGTGTAGCACATCGTTTGAACACGAATCCTGAGAACTGTTGTGCTGAAGAGAGGAAGTGTGGGCATGTGGGAGTCTCTGAGGAGGTCAGCAGTTCCTCAAGCTGTTGGGGAAGAATGCTCCTCTTCTTTTGGGTGCAGTGGTGCTGCACAGCAGTTTCCGAATATTATATGCCCAAATGATGGCAGGAACTGGAAATTGGTGAATAGATTTGGAGACGGCCCAGATTCCCTACTCTGACTCCCCTCCATCACCTAATGTATCATCTCTGATCAGCATCAGTGGACATGGACATCAGGGACATCCTCATGCAGCCTTATCTCTCTTCAGCAGAGCTTCTGCCATGGTCCATCTGCGCATGTTTAAGGCCGCGTATCGGCCAAAAGAAGCGGGACGCAGGAACATCCACAAACCTCGGCTGAATTACCAAGAGGAAATTTATTCTTGTTACCTGAAAACCCGGTGAATCTTTGAAGCAGTAGCGAGCAGAGGCACACAAGCAGCGATGATTCAAGCAGCACAACAAGCGGCAGTGCAGGCCCAAGGAGATCTCTCCCTTCTAGAAAGCATGTGGAATTTATCACACTACACTTTTTATGTTTAACCTGCTTCTCTGTCTGAGTTTCCCTGAGTCACACTGCAGCTTTTCTTTGTTGCCTCCTGCAGCAGGACAGGGATGTGACAGATGCCTCCACATGTTTCCCTGGCCTCCGGTATCTAAGTGCAGCTGTGCTGGTTGTCGAGCACACAAGGCCAAGCAGCACTCTAGTATGACATAGGTGTTTCCCAACATCTCAGCTGCAAGTCACCTGAGGGTACCTACAGTCCTTGTCACCAATCTTCCCTTTCATTCCCACAGGCTGAGGTGTTCTTGAGGAAGTACTGTTATCTACTGGGTCTGCATGGCAAGGTTTTCATACTGGAGGGGATTACAGAGTTGGGTTCTGTGAGAAGCTGCTAAAGCTTTTCCCCCACACCACCTGAGTTGAAGGACAACAAGACAGAGAGCAGAGGGGAAAACGTCCTTCCCACTGTAAGTGAAGATAAGGTTTGTGACCACCTGAGGTACCTGAGTGTACGCAAGCCTATCAGACCTGACAAGAAGCATGCCAGAGTCCTGAGGGAACAGGCTGATATAGTCATCAAGACACTCTCCATGATATTTGAAAAGTCACAACAGTCAGATGAAGTCCCTGGGGCCTGGAAGAAGGGAAACATACCACATCCGTCTTTAAAAAGGGTGGAGAAGAGGACCCTGCAACTACTGACCTGTCAACCTCACCTCTATGCCTGGGAGGAGTATGGAACAGATTCACAGATTATCAAGTTGGAAGGGACCTCAGGGATTATCTAGCCCAACACTTTAAGGATCCTAAAACCTCTGCTAAGGCATATAGAGGACAGAGTGATAGTTCAAGACAGCCGTCCTGGCTTTACGTGGGGCAGGTCCTGCCTGGTCATGTAATGACTTTCAACATTGGAGTGACTAGGTCAGTGGACAAGGGAAGATCAATGGATGTCATCTACCTGGACTTCTGCAAGTCCTTTGATACAGTTCCTTTTCTCTAAGTTGGAGAGATTTGTGTGAAGGGCACAACAGGACAGACTCACACGCACACACAGACACACACACATGCTCACGCACACCTGTGAGGACCCGTGTACCAAATTATCACAGCCACGAGCATTTGTACAAACTCAGGTCCACACAAGAGCACACAGGACAGGTACATGCATAGGAACACAGCCAAGTGTAGGGGGACAACCACAGAAGGGCCTAGAGCATTCTAGGGAAGAACAAAGCCCAAGGTATTCTCATATCATCTTTTGCGTAGCCACACAATGCACAGGGAGGAAATGATCTAAAGCAGGCCCAAATGTGTCCGTGATGACAGTGATAGGCAGGATGGGGTCAAATCTTTGTCAGTGATATGGAAGACTGCATTGAGTGCATCCTCAGCAATTTTGCCAACGACACTAAGCTGTGTGCTGCCGAGGACTCAACTGAGGGAAGACATGCCATCCAGAGGGACCTTGATAGGCTGGAGAAAAGGGCCAGTGCAAACTGCATGAGCTTCAATGAGTCAAAATGCAAGGTCCTGCACCTGGGTCGGGCCAATCCCAGGCACAAATACGAGCTGGGAACAGAGCGGGTTGAGAGCAACATGAAGAGCAGGATTTGAGAGTGTTGATAGATGAGAAGCTTAACATGAGCCGGCAGGGCGCTCATGCAGCCCAGAAGGCCAACCGCATCCTGGGATGTATCAGTAGAAGCGTAGCCAGCAGGTCAAGAGAGGTGATTCTCTCCCTTTACTCGGCTCCTGTGAGACCCCACCTCCGATATTGCATCCAGTTCTGGTGTCTCCACCATAAGAGGGACATAGATCTGTTGGAGAGTGTTCAGAGGAGGCCACAAAGATGATCCAGGGGCTGGAGCACCTCTGCTATGAGGACAGGCTGTGGGAGCTGGGATTGTTCAGTCTTGAAAAGAGAAGACTTCGGGGGGACCTAGTGGCTGCCTTCCAATACCTGAAGGGATCCTACAGGAAGGCTGGGGAGGGACTTTTTACAAGAGCTTCCACTGATAGGACAGGGGGAAATGGGTTTAAGTTGAAGGAGAACAGATTTAGATTAGATCTTAGGAAGAAATTCTTCAGTCCGAAGGTGGCAAGACTTTGGAATAAATTGCCCAGAGACGTTGTGGCTGCCCCCTCCCTGGAGGTGTTCAAGGCCAAGTTGGACAGAACCTTGAGTAGCCTGATCTAGTAGAAAGGCGTCCATGCCCATGACAGAGAGGTTGGACTAGATGATCTCTAAGGTCCCTTCCAGCCTAGGCCATTCTATGATTCTATGAACACAAACAGCACAACACATACAAACAAATTAAGGCACCATTCGGGTAAGAAGATGAGGGAGAGAAAGAGAAGGATAGGGCATGACTTCATCCAGAAACATCTTTGGGCATTCACCTGAGGAATGTTAGATCTTCTTCCTGAAAGTGCCCCTTCAAACAGCCCCACCAGAGGGACTCAGTGTGAAGTCACTTTCCAGCTCTGGACAAATCCTGCACTTGAGCTGAATCTTCTGCCCACACTGCTGCATTCCTGCCCAAGAATTGATGGGGATTTTAATTTCAGTGCTCTGAGGAATTCTCTGTTGCGGAAGAGGTATGGCACAAACCTTGAAATGGAAGGGAAGCAGGAAGTAAAACCACAGCCCATATGTGATGCTTTGCATTCAAGACAAATGTGTCAGAAATTGTTACCTCTGCCAAGGGTGTCTCAGGTCCTGTGGCAACGAGGGGCAGGTATAAAAGGAAGTCCAAGTCAGTGCTCTCTCATCCACTTCTCCTGTCTCCTTCTCCTTGGAACCAGGTGAGTCTGAAAATCCCTTCTCCTCCTCTTCCAAAGACAGGTCTCAATGGATGTCTCAGCTGATGCTGCCTTTGTCATGTGTTGGGGATTGGGACAACTTATCATGACAGAGGGAAGTGATAAGTTCTGCTTAGAGAGAGGCTGGGATGTGACTGTGGCTGCTTTCATTTTATACACTAGGAGAGAGCTTCCTTGCATTAGAGTGAGCTTTGTAGTCTTTTCCTGAAGGAGTCTTGAGGGAGGACCGTGTGATTCTGGGCTTGGTCTCCACCTTCCCATTCATTGATGGCCTTTACTTCCTCATGACAGGTTGTTCAGGCTCGTGCTCACCAATTATTGTCCACTTCTTCCTCTCTGCCCTCTCTCCCAGGTGCACCTCAAGCTTCAAGACATGTCCTGCTGCACCCCGTGCGTACCCTGCTGCCAGCCCTGCGGCCCAACCCCACTGGCCAACAGCTGCAATGAACCCTGTGTCCGCCAGTGCCAGAGCTCCACCGTTGCCATCCAGCCCTCTGCCGTGGTGGTGACCCTGCCCGGTCCCATCCTCAGCTCCTTCCCACAGAACACCGTTGTGGGCTCCTCCACCTCCGCTGCTGTTGGCAGCATCCTGAGCTGTGAGGGCGTGCCCATCAACTCTGGGGGCTTTGACCTCTCCTGCATCACCAACCGCTACTGTGGCAGAACCTGCCTCCCCTGCTAAAGATGCTGGCATCTGTCTTCGACAAGATCTCAGTGGAACTCTGAACATGGTGCTGGACAAAGGATCTAAATTCATGCCATTGTGTTAAGAGCACCTGGCCATCCCTTGCTTGCCCTGCAAGGGGAAGACTGAAGGGACCAGTGTCAGGGATATCTGAAAACATGGCCAATGTCTACCTTTCCTGTCTTTCTCTGTTTCTTATCTAGTGCTCCCCTCAAAGACCTCTGTGAGACCCCCCGAGACCAGCTTGCAGGGACCTGTTAGCCTGTCTCTCTTTACTGGACAAGTCAACTGATGCCCTGTGGGATATTCTCAACAAGAAAAAGCTTGGCTCCTCCTGATTTTCCTCACTACCCTCTTTGCACTCATTAAAATATTGCTGCAAGCCTGCCTGTGTCACGTACATGGACTTTCCATCTGCATTGCGAGAGCTGAGGCAGAAAACCATTGCTTTGTGGGGGAAGTACGGGGGGGCACAATCTGGGGATACACCCTTATAAGACACATTGGAGACTGGGACACATTGCAGCGTGTCTTCATTCAGGCACTGTCTCCTCAAGCTCAGGAAGATATCCCTCCGTAGTCATCCCACAGCCAATGGTCACCAGTCCTTGCCTTACTGTGACCCTGCTCAGAAATAGACCCTTGGCCCTGGAGCATATTTTGCAAACAGGAATCCTGAGAACTACCGTGCTCAGCTGAGGAAGTGTGGGTATGTGGGAGACTCTGTGGAGGTCAGCAGTCCCACAGGCTCTTGGTGAAGAGTGCTCCTCTTGCTTTGGGTGGAGCTATGCTGGGCAAGGGGGCTTGGAAGACGACGTCGCCAAAGAATAGCAGGAATTGGGTATGGGTGAATAGACATGGGAATGTCCCTGAGACTTGCCTCCAATTGCCTCCCCTTTCCATCACCAAATTAGGGGGCTATGGCCAGTAACCTCGGGCATGGACACTGGGAGAGATTCCCAGTGTAGTCCTAACACCTTTGAATAGAGCATCACGCACAGTCGACCTACTGACTACATGTGTAGGGCTGAGGTGTTCCCAAAGTGCTGTTGGTTTCTACTGGGTTTGCATGGCAAGGTTGTAGTAGAGGGGCGTCACTGAGGTGACTTCTGTGAGAAGCTGTTAGAAAATTCCCTGATATCCAGTGGGGCCAACAGCAGCCTTCTTCATGACAGACCCACCACTGGCCAAGGTCAAGAGAGCCTACAACGCTGGTAGTGCTTCTGTGATTCCATATTTAGGAAGGAGGGAAATTGTTTGTGCACAATTGCAAGCAGAGAGAGGAGTGAGAATATGTGAGAGTAACAACTGTGCAGACAGCAAGGTCAGTGAAGAAGGAGGGGGAGGAGGTGCTTCAGGTGCCAGTGCAGCAACTCACCGGCAGCTCATGGTGAAGACCATGGTGATGCAGGCTGTTCCCCTGCAGCCTATGGAGGTTGTTGGTGATGCAGATGTCCACCTGCAGCCCATGGAGAAATCCCACACCAGAGCATGGTGGAGAGAGGATACTACACTGGGTCAGATTTGTTGATAGGACTTGTGACCTTGCAGCGGACACATGCTGGAGCAGTTTGTCCCTGGACGACTGCCCCTTGTGGAACGGACTCACCCTGGAGCAGTATCTCAATAGATGTAGCCGTATGGGAAGGACTCAGGTTGGAAATGTTTGTGGAGAACTGTCTCCCCTGAGAGGGATGCCATGGTGGAGCAGAGGAAGGGTGTGAGGAGTCACTGCGTCCTGGTTTGACAGTATCAGAACAATATTTTCTGCGTCTGCCCAGAGCACATGGCATTTGCAATGGGGGAAGGGGGAGCAGCTGTGCCTGTGGGGAGGGGAGGAGAGGATAATGGGTCAGGTGACCCAAATGGAGCACTCACAGCATTCTTTCCTAGGCTTGTTTGCCTCTGTCTTCTGCCAAGTCTATTTTGGGACCTCCAGCACTTTCAGGAGACTTGCATAGTTAGGGAGGGAGTTCCTGGAAAATTCAACTGGAAGAGGGAAATTTATAATATGTGGAAAAAGGGTCTGATTAATTGGGAGGATTGGAGAAATACTGCCAGTGTAGAGTCTCAACAAGAAAGGCCAGTGGTCTCTTGGAACTTAGTCTGGCTAGGGAGGTGAAAGATAACAAGAAGAAATTTTTCAAATGCATCAATAAGAAAAGGCAGAGTAGGGCAAGAGAGGGTCCACTGGTACATGAGGTGGGATGTATGGTAACAGGTGACGTGGAGTTGGCAGATTTGCTAAATGCCTTCTTTGCCTCAGTCTTTAGTCCCTAGACCAGCCCTCAGGTATCCCAGTCCCCAGAAGTAAGAAAGAAAAACTGGATTGAGGAAGAGTCTGCACTGGTCAGTGAGGATTAGGTTAGAGTTGTCTTGGAGGAACTGAAAACAGACAAATCCATGGGCCCTGAGGGGTACATCCACGTGTGTTGAGAGAGCTGGCTGATGTCGTTGCTGAGTCCCTCTCCATCATTTTTGAAAAGTCACAGAGAACAGGAGAAGGTGCATGAAGACTGGAAGAAAGCCAATTTCACTCCTGTCTTCAAAAAAGGCAAGAACCCAGGTGATAAAGGGAGAGCAGTGGATGTCATACATCTTGACTTCAGTGAGGCTTTTGATGCTGTTTCCCGTAAGACCCTCCTAGGAAAACTCAAGAGATATGAGATAGATGATTGGGTGGTGAGGTGGATTGTTAACTGGCTCAGCAATAGAGTTCAGGTGGTGGTGATCAAAGGCACAGACTCATGCCAGAGCCCTGTGGCCAGTGGTGTTCCCTAGTGATCAGTATTAGGTCCAGTGTTATTCAATACCTTCACCAATGACCTAGATGAGGGGATAGAGTGCACCCTCAGAAGTTCGCTGATGATATAAAACCAGGAAGTGTGGCTGACACACAGGAAGGATATGCTGCCATCCAATGAGATCTAGACAGGCTGGAGAGCCAGGCGAAGGTGAACCTCATGACATTCAACAAGTGTAGAGTCCTGCATCTGAGGGAGCATAACGCCAGGCACCAGAACAGATTAGGGATCATCGTGCTGGAAAGCAGCCCCATGGAGAAATACCTTAGAGTCCTAGGGGACAGTAAGTTATTCATGGGACAGCAATGTGCGCTTCTGGCCAAAAGGGCCAATGGGATCCTGGGGAGCATTAAGAAAAGTGTGTCTAGCAGTTCTAGGGATGTTCTCCTCCCACTCTACTCTGCCCTGGTGAGACCACACCTGGAATACTGTCTCCAGTTTACGGCTCCCCAGCTTGAGAGGGACAAGGACCTACTGGAGAGAGTCCACTGGAGAGCTACGAGGATGATCAAGGGACTTGAGCATCTCTCCTGTGAAGAGAGACTGAGAAAACTGGGGCTGTTTAGTCTTGAAAAAAGAAGGCTGAGATGGAATGTTATTAATGTATATAAATATCTGAGGAGTGAATGTCAAGAAGAAGAGACCAGTCTCTTTTTGGTGGTGTCCATTAATAGGACAAGGAATGATGGATGTAAGATAGAACGTAAGAAGTACCACCTTAACATGAGGAGAAACTTCTTTACTATGAGGGTGACAGAGTGCTTGAACAGGCTGCCCAGAGAGGTTGTGGAAACTTTCAAAACCTGCCTGGATGCGTTCCTGTGTGAATGCCCTGGGTGATCCTGCTCTGGAAGGGGGTTTGGACTGGATTATCTCTAGAGGTCCCTTGCAATCCCAAACATTCTATGATTCTATGAATATTTTCTCAGTCTTTCCAGTTCACATGGCATTTACAATAGGGGAAGGAGGAGCAGCTGTGCCTCTAGATGAAACATTCTGCAAGTGGCTGGCACAAGCCTCACAATCGCCAGCCCTTGTTCTCGTGGGGGACTTGAACTTACCAGGCATCTCCTGCAAATGCAACACAACAGAGAGGAAACAGTCTAGGAGGTTCCTGGAGTGTGTGGAAGAGAACTTCCTGACAGTGCTGGTAAGTGAGCCTACCAGGGGAGTACCTCAGTCTTCAGTAGTCAGGGCAGTTATCCTCAGGATATTCAGTATCTGGAGACAAATGACAGGGATGAAGAGAAGAATATACCTCCCATAATCCAGGAGGGAGTAGTTAATGACGTGCTTTGCCACCTGGACCCTCACAAGTCTGTGTGGCTGGAGGGGATGTACCCAAGAGGGCTGAGAGAGCTGATGGAGGAACTCACCAAGCCACTCTCCATCATTTATCAGCATTCCTGGTTAACAGGGGACGTCCTGGATGACTGGAGACTTGCCAATGTGATGCTTATCTACAGGAAGGACAGGAAAGAGAATCTGTAGAACTACAAGTCTGTCAACCTGACCTTGCTACCAGGGAAGGTTCATCTTGAGTGCACTGACAAGGCACATGCAGGACAACCAGGGCATCATGCCCAGCCAGGATGGCTTTATGAAAGGCAGGTCCTTCTTGATCAACCTGATTTCCCTTTATGCCCAGGTGACTTGTCTACTAGATGAGGGAAAGGCTGTGGATGTTTTCTACCTGGGCTTTAGTAAAGGCTCTGGCACTTTCCCAAATCATTCTGCTAGAGAAGCTGGCGTCTCCTGTCTGAGACAGGTGTACTCTTTGCTGTGTTAAAACCTAGCTGGGTGGCTGAGCCCAGAGAGTGGTGGTGAATCGGGTTAAATTCTGTTGGTGGCCAGTCACAACGGATGTTCTGCCAGGCTCAATTTTGGAGCCAGTATTGCTGAATATCTTCAGCAATGCACTGGATGAGAGGATTGAGTGCACCGCCACTAAGTTTGCAGACGACATCAGATGAGGTGAGAACTTTGATATGCTGGAGGACAGGAAGGCTCTGCAAGCCAAGGCTGCCTCCACCCTTCCCGTCCTCAATAAGTCATTCCCCAGCTGGATGTTAAAGTTTGAGTGCTGCCATTTTGCCCCTCAAGTTCTTTAGTTTGAAGCCTGTTTAACTAAGTTGGCCAGCCTACTGCCAAAGAGTTCCTTGCCCCTTCCAGACACGTGGATCCCATCCCTCCCTAACAGTTATGGGAAGGAAAGAATGTCCCAGCGTTGGCAAAAGAAAAGCTTCAGCATCACACAAGTGATGTTGAAAGACTTTGATATGTTTTGTGCACGTATTTCTGAATGCCCCTAGATCAGGGGATGGAGGGGAGGGGCAGGTGCAGTTAAGACTCAGGGACATCCCCAAGGCTATTAACCCATTCCCAGTTTCCACCATCGTTTAGTAACATAGTCTTCTGAGCCCCCATGCCCAGCACAGCTGCATCCAAAGCAAGAGGAGCAATCTTCACCAAGAGTCTGAGGGACTGCTGACCTCCACGGAACCTCCCACATGCCCACACTTCCTCAACTGAGCACAGTAGTGGTCAGGATTCCAATTCATGAGATGTACTCCAGGGCCAAGGGTCTACCTCTGAGCAGAGTCACAGGAAGGCAAGGTCTGGTGGGCATTGGCTGTGGAGTGATTAGGGATGTTTCCCCACGCTTCTGGAGGCAGTGGCTGAAGGAGGATGTGCTGCAGTGTGTCCCAGTCTCCAATCTCTTTCACAGGGATATTTCCCCACACAGAACTCCCACATGTTTCCCCTACAAAGTAATGGCTTTCAAACTCGGCTCTCACAATGCAGATGGAAAGACCAGCTAAGAGACACAGGTAGGCTTGCAGAAATTTTTTAATGAGACTAAAGTGGGAAATGGGGTAGGCCAAAGAGGAGGTACGTGGAGTGGGGAGCAACAGGAGTAGCTAAGAATCGATTTCCATTTTCCTGTGGCAGAGTTCCCACAGGACATATGCTGACCTGCCCAGGAAAGACAGATAGGCTAGCAGGTCGCTCCAGGCTGGTGTCCATGGTACTCACAGCAGGCTTTGAGGAACACAAGGCATCAAAGAAAGAGAGAAGAAGGACGAGAAGTAGTCAAGAAAGTTTGACGTTGACCATGTTTTCAGAGACCCCTGAGACTGGTCCCTTCACATCTGTCTTTGCAGGACAGAGAAGATCAGGTGCTCTTAAAACAATGGCAAAAATTTAGATCCTTTGTCCAACATTACATTCTCAGTTCCACTGAGTTGTTGTCTAAGATGGTTGTCAGCATGTCTAGCAGGGGGGACACCTTCTGCCACAGTAGCGGTTGGTGATGCAGGAGAGGTCAAAGCCCCCAGAGTTGATGGGCACGCCCTCACAGCTGAGGATGCTGCCAACAGCAGCAGAGGTGGAGGAGCCCACAACGGTGTTCTGTGGGAAGGAGCTGAGGATGGGGCCAGGCAGGGTCACCACCACGGCAGAGGGCTGGATGGCAACGGTGGAGCTCTGGCACTGGCGGACACAGGGCTCATTGCAGCTGTTGGCCAGTGGGGTTGGGCCACAGGGCTGGCAGCAGGGTACGCACGGGGTGCAGCAGGACATGTCTTGGGGCTGGAGGCACACCTGGGAGAGGTTAGAGAGGAAACAGAGAACAAGTGTGGGTGAAGAGTAGCCTGGGCACTCTGTCACAAAGGAGCCAAGACCATCAATGAGTTACAAGGTGAAGAGGCTGTCAGGAGCCACATGGCATTCAATACCTACAATGAGCAGCCTGACCCAAGGAAGCTCTCTCCCAGTGCATAAAGCAAAAGCAACCAAAGTCACATCCCAGCCTCTCTCTAAGCAGATTTTCTCCCTGCTTCCCTCTGTCATGATAAGGCGCCCTAAGCCCCTACATATGACAAAGCCAACATCAGCTATCTGTTGAGTGGAAATCTGCCTTTGGAAGAGGAGGAGAAGGGGTTTCAGACTCACCTTGTTCTCAGGGAGAAGGAAGAGTAGAAGCTGATGAGAGAGCAGAGACTTGGGGTGCCTTTTATACCTGCCCCTCATTGCCGCAGGACTTTAGGTACCCTTGGCAGAGGTAACAATTTTCTGACACATTTGTCTTGAACTCAAACCATCAGAGCTGATGATATGGGCTGTGGTTTTATTTCCTGCACCGCTGCCCTTTCATTTCCAGGTTTGTGCCATGCCCATTACCCAACAGAAGCTTCCTCAGAGCTCTGGGATGAAAGGCCCCAGGAATTCTTGGGCAGGAATGCGGCAGTGTGGGCAGAAGACTCAGCTCAAGTGGTGGATGCTTCCAGAGCAGGGAAGGGGCATTATGCAGGGTGCATCTGGTGGGACTGATTGATTTCTGATTGATTTTGTACCATGTCCTCTCCGTGCACTCTGTGAGTACACAAACAATGCTGAAGGCACACCTGGGACTTTGTGTTTCCCCAGAATGCTCTAGCCCTGTTGTGGTTGTGCCTTGATGTCCTCAGCACTTGGTTGTGTTTCAATGTATGTACCTGTCTGTGTGCTCTTGATTGGAGCTGGGTTTGTATGAATGCACGTGGGTGCAAACGTTCTGGCAGGGTACCCCACAGGTGTGCATGTGCATGTGTACATTTTCTTTTGTGTCCCTCCTCTAGAAGTGGACGGTCTTGCCCATGAAAGGGACAGTCTGCACTGCTCTGTTGGGAGCATTGAGGAGCCACATATTCCTAGTGTCATCAGGAGCCCAGGAACCAATGAGTAGTGATTTCACCAGGCTGCTGGAGATCTGTCCAGGGAAGGCCCTGAAAGGTACCTCCTGCCTCCTGAACTCTCCTTCTCCTGCCCCTGCAAAGCTCATCTCAGCTGCTGATGACTCTTGGCCTCAACAAGGTTCATTTCACACTAGTTAGGATTATAGAATCATAGAATCATTGTGATCCCTAACCCAGGGTACGATCTTTGGCAATGCCTCAGCATGCCAGGCAGTCCCCTCCTTGCCTGCCTCTCCAGGCTAGAGAGTTCAGAGGGACAGGGTTTGTTTTTTGATCCCGGAGAAGGGCTGAGAAATCCCATCCACCTTGTTTGGACAGGTCATGTCCAAATGGATCTGCTTCCAGTGAAATGTTGGTGCTTTCTGCCATGGGACACAGTCCTGTCCCCTGTCAAAGCCCATGGCCAATGCACTTGTACAGCTACCCCACGCAGCTCCTTGCTCACTGCTCCCTGCTCCACGTAGTATGTGGTAGAGAACGGAAAAACAATAGAATGCTTGGGCAGAGCGAAGAACAGTTTAATAAAGAAAGAGAATAAATTAGAACAAACTCGATAATAATGGAGAATAGAAATAAGTGTAACAAAAGGGAATATAGCAAGAATTAAGGGAGAAATAAATCCTCAGGGAAGACAAGTGATGCACAGTGCAACCGTTCACTGCCTGCTGACCAATGGCCGAGAAGAGATTCTCATCCTCTGGCCAACTGCTCCCTGCTTCTACACCAAACATGACCTTCTTTGAAAGGGAGTATCCCTTTGAATTGTTCGCGTTAGCTGTCCTTGCCACGCTCACTCCCAGCTACTTGTGCACGTGCTCCCTGGCAGAGTACCAGCTCCCAGCTGCAACCAGGACAATTCCCACCCCTCATTCTATACCATTTATATCTCACCCAGGTCACACACCTTCCAGTACATCCCAACAAATCAACATCACCTTTCTTCTTTCTTCACAGAAATATCCTTCCCCCAGGCCATGGATCATCACTCTAAAATGTCTGCTTCCTTCATTCAGACACTGACATTGGGCTCCAGTTGTCAACAGCCTCTCTGGGCAAGAGGGATGCTGCAAAGTCCATTCCACTGGCAGACCTGGCTCACCCTTTGGTGACACGGGCAGGGGACGCAGGGTGCTGCGGGAGAATTGTGTGTAGTGCTGGGTTGTTGCACACTCAACTCAGTTGTGGTTCAAAGAATCACAGAATCACAGGACCACAGAATGTTAGGGGGACTCGAAATAACATCTTGTCCATCTCCACCTGCCAGAGCACGATTGCCTAGAGTAGGTCACAGAGGAACACGTCCAGGAGGGTTTTGAATATCTCCGGAGAAGGAGACTCCACAACATCTCTGGGCAGCCTGTTCCAATTCTTTGTCTCCCTTACAGTGAAAACGTTTTCCCTTCTGTTTATATGGAACCTCCTATGCTCCAGCGTGCACCCGTTGCCCCTTGCCCTATCAGTGGGCATCACTGAGAAGAACCTGGGTCTGTCCTCCTGACAATCAGCCTTTACGAGGTCAGCCCTCGGTCTCCCCTTCCTCAAGCCAAAGAGAGCCAGCTCCCTCAACCGTTCCTCAGAAGGGAGATGTTCCACTCCCTTCATCATCTTTGTGGCTCTGTGCTGGACTCTTTCCAGCACTTCCCTATCCTTCTGGACCTGTTGGGACCAGAACTGGACACAATATTCGGGGGCGGCCTCAGCAGGGCAGAATAGAGGGGGAGGAGAATGTCTTTCGACCTTCTAGGAACACCTCTTCTAATAAAACTGGGGATGCCATTGGCCTTCATGACCACGAGGGCACATTGCTGGTTCATGATCATCCTGCTGTCCAGCAGAACCCTCAGGTCCCTTTTCCTTACGCTGCTCTCCAACAGGTCAGTCCCAACCTATACTGGTCCACGTGGTTTTTCTTTACCAGGTGCAAAACTCTACGCTTACCCTTGCAGTATTTCATTAAATTTCTCTCTACCTAACTCTACAGCCTGTCTAGGGCTCGCGAAACAGCAGCACAGCCTGCTGGAGTGTCAGCCGCTCCTCACAGTTTTGTGTCATCAGCAAACTTGCTGACAGGCCAAGTGTAGGGTCCCGTTTTTGGGTTGTGGAAGACCACGGGAGAGTGTCCTGCCATGTGCAGAACCATCCATTTCTGAGTAGGGACACAAAAGGGGAAACAGACATGCATGAACACTTGTGGGCAACCACAACCAAAAGTTAGCACCCATGTTCATTCACACAAACCCAGCAGCACACAAGTGCACACAAGACAAGAACACACAGAGAACAAAACCAATTGTGGAATACACTGTTGACATGGGGAAACAATACAAAGCAAGAGCGTTCCAAAGAAGTACAAGTCCCCAGACCTGGCTCACACAACTCAATCTAGTGCAGAAAAGGAGGCAAAACAAGTCTGTAGAATTTACCTGGGAGCAGTGCTAGGCCCGATAATGCCAAAGCCAGGAGCTGAGCTACTCTTTGCCTGCTTTGGACCAAAGAGACCCAAAGGAGTGACCTAAAGTGACATCGTTTGCCTTTACTGGACTCCTCCAGCACTTGACTCTAGTCCACTGCCCATGCTGGCATGGTTTGATCTGGAAATGCTTGAGCCTTTCTTCCTGGCACACAAAAGATTCCTCCACTGGACAATGTGCCTGGCATAAAGCAGCAAATGAAAGACTGTCATTAAGGAAGCCAAAACACAGCCCCTCTCATTAACTGGGATGCTTTGCATTCAAGGGGAACTTGTCAGAAGACAATCACCACTTGGAGGCATGCCTCTGGCAGCCTGGGGCACTAAAGGTCCATGATAAAAGCCAGCCCAGCTCCTCACTCTCTCAGCCACTTCTCTTGCCTCTGTCTCCTTGAGAACCAGGTGAGTCTCAAGCCCCTTTTCCTTCTTGGCTCTGTCTCAAAAGAGGTCTCATTTCAGGGGACCTCTCAGCTGTCACCGACTTGGTTCTATGCTGGATCTTGGGGCTGCTTGTCAGTAGAGGTGGAAGTCGGGAGAAGGTTGGGCATGGAGGGAGGCTGGAAAGGTACTGAGGTGTTTCCTGGGCTATGAGTGAGGCTGTAGCTGTGTAACACTTGACTCTGTTTGGGCCCTGGCAGGGTGAGACCACGAAGGCGTCATCCATTTCTTCATAGCCTCGAAGTCCTGGCCCTGCAAGTTTATTGACTATTGTGTGATTTGGTGTCTGGTTGCTCTTTGTACATCCCCATGACTTTCTTCCTCTCTGCCCTCTCTCCCAGGTGTGCCTCCAGCCCCAAGACATGTCCTGCTGCACCCCGTGCATACCCTGCTGCCAGCCCTGCGGCCCAACCCCGCTGGCCAACAGCTGCAATGAGCCCTGTGTCCGCCAGTGCCAGAGCTCCACTGTCGTCATTGAGCCCTCCCCAGTGGTGGTGACCCTGCCTGGACCCATCCTCAGCTCCTTCCCACAGAACACCGTTGTGGGCTCCTCCACCTCCGCTGCTGTTGGCAGCATCCTGAGCTGTGAGGGCGTGCCCATCAACTCTGGGGGCTTTGACCTCTCCTGCATCACCAACCGCTACTGTGGCAGAAGGTGCCCCCCCTGCTAAACATGCTGACAACCGTCTTGAATAAGATTTTACAGGATCTCAGAATGTGGTGCTGGACAGAAGATCAAAGTTTGTGCCATTGTTTTAAGAACAACTGACCATCTCTCGCTGTCCTGCAAAGACAGAAGTGAAGAGACCAGCCTCAGGGGTCTCTTAAAACATGGCCAACGTCAAACTTTCTTGTCTACTACTCACTCTTCTTCTCTCTTTCTTTGATACCTTGTACTCCTCTAAAAGCCTGCTGTGGGAATCACAGACACCAGCCTGGAGGCACCTGCTAGCTTGTCAGTCTTTACCAGGCAGGTCAACATATGCCCTGTGAGAAGTCTGCAACAGGAAAAGGGAAATTGATTCTTGACTGTTCCTGCTGCTCCCCACATCACGGACCTCCTCTTGGACTGACCTCATTTCCCTCTTTAGATGCATTAAAAAGTTACTGCATGCCTGCCTGTGTCCTTTAGCTCTTCTTTCCATCTGCGTTGTGAGTGGTGAGGCAGAAAGCCATTGCTTTGGAGGGGAAATGTGTGGGGCCACAGGCTGGGGACACATCCCTGCTAGAGCAATCGGAGGCTGGGACACACTGCAGTGAGTCCTCCTTCGGGCGTTGTCTATTTCACTACCGTTTGGATCCTTCCGTTAATTCAGCATGTCAAGGGTTAGAGCTGAGCTGGCCTCTAAACTCTGACAAATGCTCTCTGTGAGCCCCTCACCACCTTCCCAGGGAACCATTAAGTTTGGAGAAGACCCCTAAGATCATCTAGTCCAACTGTCGTACCAACACTACCATGACCACTAAACCATCTCTCCAAATGACACATCTATACAATTTGTTTGAACCCCTCCAGCCATGTTGACTCCAGTATTTCCTTGGTCACCCTGTTCCAATGTCTCAACACTCTTTCAGTAAGGAAATTTTTCCTAATATCTGATCCAAGCCTCCCCTGATGCAATTTGAGACTATTTCCTCTTGTCCTATAGCTGCTTACTTGGGAGACCAGCAGCCACCTCACTGCAATCTCCTTTCAGATACTTATAGAGAACAATAAGGTCTACTCTCAGCCTTTTCTTCCCCAAACCAAACAGTCCTAGTTCCCTCAACCTCTCCTTATTGTCCTGACCTGATGAATGATGTGGATACTTATTCTTTCTCAGGTTATGATCCCAGCAGTGAAACTAAGACACAAAGAAGGTCGGATGTCATACAAATTAAAACCTTTAATTAGTCAAAGAGAGGAGAAGGTAGAAGGAAAATGAAACAAAGACAGAAAAATTTGTGAGACATAGTCACCACCCTGGATTTGTTGGAGTCCTCCTGTTGGTCCTGTTGAGTGTTTGTGAGAGATAGTCACCACCCCAGATCCAGTGGAGTCCCATTCTGTTGGTGGGTGTTGGCAGAGGTTCCCAACAGGAGTTTAATGTCTGGTCACTTTTATATGTTCTCTGGGCTTTTTCCAAGAATACATTAACATATTCCCCCAATCTCTTTACATAGTCCACACCCCCTGCTTAGGCACAAAAGGTATGCTCCAATCATGCTGGTCACTGCAGGTCAGGGTCTTCAGTGCACTCCAGAGTCTTTCTCAGGCTGGTCTCTGGATGAGCTTGTGCTCCGATCGTGTGCAGTACAGTCCAGGTTGCCAGGCAGGACTCACGGTCTGGGTCTGGCCTGTTCAGGGTTGCCAGGAAGACCCTGAGATCCCAGTTCACTCCAATCCTTGTTGGTTACTAGTCAGAACTTGTAATCATTGTTTGCTTTGTCACCACGCTGGTGATGTTGAGATATATTTTGAATTAAAAAGTATGTTCTGTGCCCCACACTTGTAACACTTGTTCTCCAGACCCTTTTCCAGCTACATTGTCCTTCTCTGGAGCCACGTGAGCACCTCAATGTCTTTCTTACACTGCAGCACCCATAACTGAACACGGTACTCAAGCTGTGGCCTCACTGCTACTGAGTACTGGGTCATGATCATAGAATCACAGAATGGTCTAGGCTGGAAGGGACCTTAGCAGTCATTTTAATCCAATCTCCCTGTCATGGGCAGGGACACCTCTCAACTAGATTAGGCAACACATAAAGACCAAACGGGAATCGAACCTGCGACCTTTGGCATTTCAGCACCACGCTCAGTCGAGTGAGCTAAACCAGCCCTCAATTCGCTACTGTTGTTGGACACACTAATCCTTTTACAAGCCAGGATGTCATTGACCTTCTTGGCCACCTAGGCACACTGCTGACTCATCTTCAGCCAGCTGTCAACCCACATGTGCAGATTCTTCTCTGCTGGGCTGCCTTCCATCCACTCTTCCCCAGGCCTGCAGCATTGCATGTATTGCTTAGAATCATAGAATCATAAAGGTTGGAAAGGACCTTAAGATCATCAAGTCCAACCTACAGCCCTACACCACTATAACACTAAACCAGCTCCTGAAGTGCCACATCCAGCCTTTGTTTTAAACACGTTTTAAACCCCACCTCCCTCAGCAACCCATTCCAGTGCTTCTCCATCTTTTCAGTGAAGTCATTTTTCTTAATATTGGATCTAAACTTCCCCTGAAGCAACTTGAATCCATTTCCTCTTGTTATTTAATAGGATAAAGAGGCCAACAGCCTTCTCACTACAGCTGTCTTTCAGCTAGTTGTAGAGAGTGATAATGTCTCCCCTCAGGCTCCTCTTTTCCAGGCTGAACAGCCTCATCTCCCTAAGCCTCTCTTCAGAAGACTTACCCTCTACTCCCCTCACAATTCTGGTTGTCCTTCTCTGTACCTTCTCTAGCAACTCGATGTCCTTCCCATGGCACACCAGCAAGGAGGTTCCTAAAGAGGTGAAAGTCAGCTCTTCTGAAATGTTAGGACAGAAGCACTAAAAGCATTGCAGGCTCTCTTGGCCTTGGCCAGTGGTGGGTCTGTCATGGAGCAGGCTGCTGTTGGCTCCATTGGATATGGGGGAAACTTCTAACAGCTTCTCACAGAAGCCATCTCAGTAACTCCCTTCTACCAAAACCTTGCCACACAAACCCAGTAGAAACCAAGAGTATCTTGGGAATACCTCAGCCCTACACATATAGTCAACAGGTGGGCTGTGCCAGGTGCTCTATTCAAAGGTAATAGGACTGCACTGGGAATTTCTCCCCATGTCCATGCCCAGGGTTGCTGGCAACGGGCCCCTGATTTGGTGACGGAAAGGCGAAGCAATCGGAGGCAAGCCTCAGGAGCATCCTCAAGTCTATTCACCCATTCCCAATACCTATTATCCTCTGGAGACGTCGTCTTCCAAGCTCCCTTGTCCAGCACAGCTCCACCCAAAGCAAGAGGAGCACTCTTCACCAAGAGCCTGAGGGACTGCTGACCTCCACAGAGCCTCCCACATACCCACACTTCCTCAGCTGAGCACAGCAGTTGTCAGGATTCCTGTTTGCAAAATATGCTCTAGGGCCAAGGGTCTATTTCTGAGCAGAGTCACAGCAAGGCAACGATTGGTGGCCATTGACTGTGGGATGACTATGGAGGGATGTTTTCCTGAGATTCAGGAGACAGTGCCTGAATGAAGACATGCTGCAGTGTGTCCCAGCCTCCAGTGCATCTCGCAAGTGTGTATCCCTAGGTTGTGCCTCCCCGTATTTTCCCTACAAAGCAATGGCTTTCTGCCTTACTTATTACAACACAGATGGCAAGTCCACGTAAGGGACACCGGTAGGCTTGCAGCAATACTTTAATGAGTCTAAAGAGGGAAATGAGATGAATCCAAGCGGAGCTCCCCAGTGCGGGAAGCAGCAGGAGCAGCCAAGAATCTGTTTTCCTTTCCTGTGGCAGAGTTCCCACAGGGCATCTGTTGACCTGCCCCATAAAGAGAGGCAGGCTAGCAGGTCCCTGTAGGCTGGTCTCTGGTGTCCTCAGAACAGGCACGACAAGATAAAAAATAGGTAGAGTAGAAAGGTGAGTAAAAGACAATAAAAGCAGACATCATCCACGATTTTAGGGAGCCCTCAAGCTGTTCCCTTAGTCCTTGACCTTACAGGACAGCCAGAGATGGTCAGGTACTCTTAAAACAACGGCACAAACTTTGATCCTCTGTCCAGCACCACATTCTGAGATCCTGTAAAATCTTATTCAAGACGGTTGTCAGCATGTTTAGCAGGGGGGGCACCTTCTGCCACAGTAGCGGTTGGTAATGCAGGAGAGGTCAAAGCCCCCAGAGTTGATGGGCACGCCCTCACAGCTCAGGATGCTGCCAACAGCAGCGGAGGTGGAGGAGCCCACAACGGTGTTCTGTGGGAAGGAGCTGAGGATGGGGCCGGGCAGGGTCACCACCACGGGGGAGGGCTCAATGACAACGGTGGAGCTCTGGCACTGGCGGACACAGGGCTCATTGCAGCTGTTGGCCAACGGAGTTGGGCCGCAGGGTTGGCAGCAGGGTACACACGGGGTGCAGCAGGACATGTCTTTGATCTAGAGGTGCACCTGGGAGAAAGGGTAAAGAGGAAGAAAATCATGGGGATGTATGAAGAAGAGCCTGAGACCACACCATGAAGGAGCCAGTAATACAGCCTCACTCATAGCCCAGGAGACACCTCAGTACATTTCTAGCCTCCCTCCATGCCTAATCTTCTCCCCATTTCCATTGACAAGCAGCCCCAAGATCCAGCATAGAACCAAGTCGGTGACAGCTGAGAGGTCCCCTGAAATGAGACCTCTTTTGAGACAGAACCAAGAAGGAAAAGGGGCTTGAGACTCACCTGGTTCTCAAGGAGACAGAGGCAAGAGAAGTGGCTGAGAGAGTGAGGAGCTGGGCTGGCTTTTATCATGGACCTTTAGTGCCCCAGGCTGCCAGAGGCATGCCTCCAAGTGGTGATTGTCTTCTGACAAGCTCCCCTTGAATGCAAAGCATCCCACTTAATGAGAGGGGCTGTGTTTTGGCTTCCTTAATGACAGTTTTTTCATTTGCTGCTTTATGCCAGGCACATTGTCCAGCAGAGGCATCTTTTGTGTGCCAGGAAGAAAGGCTCAAGCATTTCCAGAGTAAAGCATGCCAGAATGGGCAGAGGACTCATGTCAAGCACTGGAGGAGTCCAGTAAAGGCAAATGATGTCACTTTGTGTCACTCCTTTGGGTCTCTTTGGACCAATGTAGGCAAGCAGTAGCTCAGCTCCTAGCTTTGGCTTTATTATGCCTGACACTGCTCCCATGTAAATTGTGCCAGCCTGTTTTGCCTCTTCCCTTTCTGCATCATGGTGAATGTTGTGGGCTGCATATCTGGGGTCTTGACCTTTCCCAGAACACTCTTGCCCTGTCACATCACCACGTGTAGACAGCAGACTCCACAATTGATTGTGTTCCTGTGTATGTTCTTGCCATTAGTGCACTTGTATGCAACTGGTTTTTTTGTGAATGCATGTTGGTGAAGTATTTGTGCATGATTCTGTGCCAAAGTCCATGAGAGTGTCTCTGTGTGTCTGTGTTTCAGTTTGTCTCTGTGACTATGTGTGTCTCCTACTTCTGACTGATTGTTCTCCTTATGGCGTATACACTCTCCACTGTTCTCTCTATGAGCCTCACAGAGCAACCAGAGTAAGAAGGAGCCTGAAGGCAGCTGAACAACAGAACAAACCTGGCAGAGAATTGTCCTCAACACAGGTGCTGAGCTGCAGTCTCCTGTATCTTCAGTCCTCATTTTCCTGTCCCTCCAAAGCTCTCACTCTGTTGTTGTTGTTTCCGGACACCACGAAGGAGCAGGGAGGAGTGAGCAAGGGGTATTGTGAAGCTTAGTTGCTGGGAGCGGGTAAATACAACACAGCTGTGTAAGTGCATTTGTCATGGGCTTGGGCACAAAGCAGGACTATGTTGCACCGCAGAAAGCACCAACATTTCACTGGAAGCAGATCCATTTGGACATGGCCTGTCCAAGGTGGACAGGATTCCTCAGCCCTTCTCCAGGACCAAAAAACAAACCCTCTCGTTTTGAATTCTCTAGCACCTATGACCTGGCCCGGAAAGAAAAGGAGCAGGGACAGCCTGGAATGCTGAGCCATTCCAACTGTTGTTACAATGAATTAGATGTAGTTTCCTAAAAGGTGTGAAATGGACCTTGTTAGGGCCAGGAATCAGCAGCAGGTGAGCATAAGCTGTGGAGGAACAGGAGAAGGAAGATTCAGGAGACTTGGGCTGTGTTTCGGGGTCTATTCCCTGGAAAAATCTCTAGCTGGCTTGTGCCATCACAATTCAGCTGTTCTTGGCTCCTGCTGGTATTGGGTACATGCTGCTCCTCAATGCTTCTGATGGAGCACTGGAGTGTGTCCTTGTCATGAGCAAGATCATCCACTTCTAGAGGAGGGACATAAAATGATACACACAATAATGCACACCTGTGGGGAACCAGTTACCAAATTATTGCACCCGTGAACATTCACACAAACCCAGCTCCAATCAAGAGCACACAGACAGGTACACACACTGAAACACAACCAAGTGTCGACTCTGCTGAGGACACCAAGGCACAGCCATGACAAGGCTAGAGCATTCTGGGGAAACACAAAGTCCCAGGAGTGCCTTCAGCATTGTTTGTGTACTCACAGAGTGCACAGAGAGGACAGGGGACAAAATCAACCAGAAATTATTCCTGAGGGCAGAGTTAGGCAGGATGGGGTCAAAACCAGCAGCACAGCACACTCAAGCTGGGGCAGAAACCATCAGGGTGATCTGAGGAGGGAGGGAAAGAGAAGGATGGGGCATGACCTCATAGGAAAGGGTCCGTGGGCAGCCATGTGAGGAATGTTAGATCTTCTTCCTGACAGCAGCACTTCAAACAACCCCACCAGATGCACCCTGCATAATGCCACTTCCCTGCTCTGGAAGCATCCACCACTTGAGCTGAGTCTTCTGCCCACACTGCCGCATTCCTGCCCAAGAATTCCTGGGGCCTTTCATCCCAGAGCTCTGAGGAAGCTTCTGTTGGGTAATGGGCATGGCACAAACCTGGAAATGAAAGGGCAGCGGTGCAGGAAATAAAACCACAGGTCATATCATCAGCTGTGATGGTTTGCATTCAAGACACATGTGTCAGAAAATTGTTACCTCTGCCAAGGGATCCTCAGGTCCTGCGGCAATGAGGGGCAGGTATAAAAGGCACCCCAAGTCTCTGCTCTCTCATCAGCTTCTACTCTTTCTTCTCCCTGAGAACAAGGTGAGTCTGAAAATCCGTTCTTCTCCTCTTCCAAAAGGGAGTCTCCACTTGATCAACTTCTCAGCTGATGTTGGCTTTATCATATGTTGGTGCTTGGGGTGCCTTGTCATGACAAAGGGAAGCAAAGAAAAGATCTGCTTAGAGGAGGCTGGGATGTGACTGTGGTTTCTTTCAGTTTATTCACTAGGAGTAAGGTTCATCGGAATAAGACAATCTGTGTAGTGTCCTTGGTGAAGGATGCTTTGAGAGAGTTTCCTTGGGTCAGGCTGCTCTTTCTAGGACACTGTCCAGATGAGGCATTGAACCCTCTGTGGCTCCTGGCATAGTCTCCATCTTTCTCTCACTGATGGCTTTGAATCTTTTGTGACAGAGTCTCCAGGCTGCTCTGCAATCACACTTGTGCTTTATTTCCCCTCTGTTCTCTCTCACAGGTGCACCTCCAGCCCCAAGACATGTCCTGCTGCACCCCGTGCGTACCCTGCTGCCAGCCCTGTGGCCCAACTCCGTTGGCCAACAGCTGCAATGAGCCCTGTGTCCGCCAGTGCCAGAGCTCCACCGTTGCCATCCAGCCCTCTGCTGTGGTGGTGACCCTGCCCGGCCCCATCCTCAGCTCCTTCCCACAGAACACCGTTGTGGGCTCCTCCACCTCTGCTGCTGTTGGCAGCATCCTGAGCTGTGAGGGCGTGCCCATCAACTCTGGGGGCTTTGACCTCTCCTGCATTACCAACCGCTACTGTGGCAGAAGGTGCCCCCCCTGCTAAAGATGCTGGCAACCATCTTGAGCAAGGTCTCGTTGGAACTCTGAACATGGTGCTGGACAGAAGAACACACTTCGTGCCATTGTTTTAGGAGCTGTTGACCGTCTCTGGCTTGACCTGCAAGGGCAAGACTGAGGGGATCTGTGTCAGAGGTTTCTGAAATCAAGGCCAATGTATACCTTTCCTGTCTTCCACATACCCTTCTTCTCTCTTTTCTATGCTGCCTTGTGCTCCCCTCAAAGCCTGCTGTGAGGACCCCCGAGACAAGGCTGAAGGGATTTTTTAGTCTGTCTCTTTACCCAGCAGGTCAACAGATTCTCTGTGTTAACTGTGCCACGGGAAAAGGGAAACTGAGTCTTGACAGCCCCCGCTGTTCCTCACATTGGGGACCCCTCCTTGGAGTGATCTCCTTTCCCTCCTGAGACTTATTAAAACATCACTGCAAGCCTGACTGTGTCGCTTAGGTGGTTTCTGTCTGCGTCATGAGTGCTGACGCAGAAAGTCATTGCTTTGGAGTTGAAAGAGGTGGGGGCACAGGCTAGGGACATATCCTTGCTGGAGGCATTGAAGGCTAGGAGACACTGCAGTAAGTCTTCTTTCAGGCACTGCCTCTGGAAGTTCAGGAAGACATCCCTAGTCAGCAATTGGTCATCAGTCCTTGTCTAACTGTGATTCTGCTTGGAAGTAGTCTCTTGGTCCTGCAGTACACATTTTGAACAGGAATCCTTACTATTGCTGTGCTGAAGAGATGAAGTGTGGGCATGTGAGAGACTCTGGGGATGTCAGCAGTCCCTCAAGCTTCCTATGAAGCATTGTCCTCTTGCTTTAGGTGGAAATTCGTGTGACAAAGCAGCTTGAATGACAGGCTGGCAGGAACTGGGAATGGGTGAATAGCCTTGGGGATGCTTCAGTGTCTTGTCTCCACCTGCTACCCCTACCCTCCACTCCACCAGCTGATCATGATCTGTGGTCAGCACCCCTGTGCCTAGACACGGGGACAGCTTCCCCATGCAGTCCTATTAACCTTCAGCAGAGTCTCTGACATGGCCCACCTGCTGACTACATGTGTAGGGCTGAGGTGCTTCCAAGGTACTATTTGTTTGTGTTTGGTTTTTGTGGGAAGGCTTATGTAGCAGAGGTGTTACAGATTTGGCTTCTGTTACAAGCTGCTAGAAGTTACCCACATATCTGACAGAGCCAATGCCATAAACTCCAAGATGGGTCTGTTACTGGTGAAGGCCAAGCCAATCAACAACACTGGTAGCGCCTCTGTGTTAACATATTTAAGAAGAGGGGGGAAAGTTACTGCATAATTATAGGCAGTTTAACCAAACATTAGTGGTGATAGTATAAGCAGAAGAGCAGTAGTTCTGACATAAGCTTCATAGGCCATAATTCCCTCTTGATGGGGAACAGTGGTATGGTGATGTGTGTTCTTCAACATGTACTCTTTTGTCAAGACATGTGGATTTTCAGTGTAGGCAATAGGAAATGAGACTGTTGTAGCTCCAACCCAGGATGGCAGCCAATTCCTGAGCACAAACTCTGGGAGAATCAATGAAATATTCACAAGGTCTAGGCCTGTCTGTGGTTCTCTCAGGAAGTGCACCCAGTACTCTCATCCTTTACGGTCTGTGTCAGAGCAATTTGATCTCTCTCAAAAATAACATTTTGTTATACTCATGTCTGTGCTGACTGCCCTCAGCTCCCACATACTTAGCTCCAGTTTCCAGCTTCAATGCATTCAGCAGCTACTCACTGTAATAGTTTGCCCCTGCTATGCATGGTTGGTGGCCATGGCCCCTAGACTGGGTGATGGAGAGGAGAGAAAGGTGGAGTAGAAACCATGGCCATCCTAAAGGCTGTTCTCTGCATTACTACTGTCATTCTGCAGAGTAAATCGTCTCCAGGAACCCAATAAGCACAGCCTGCCACGCCAACACAGCACCAGCTGGGACAACACACCACATCCATAAATCCATGGGCCCTGAAGGGATGCACCCACGGATGCTGAGGGAGCTGGTGGGAGTCATTGCCAGGCCACTCTCCATCATCTTTGGTAAGTCATGGGTAACAGGAGAGGTGCCTGAAGACTGGAGGAAAGCGAATGTCACTCCAGTCTATAAGAAGGGCAGGAAAGATGATCCGGGTAACTACAGACCGGTCAGCCTCACCTCCATCCCTGGAAAGGTGATGGAACATCTTATCCGTGATGCTGTCTCTAGGCATATCAAGGATAAGAATGTTATCAGGAGCAGTCAGCATGGCTTTGCCAAGGGGAAGTCATGTTTGACCAACCTGATAGCCTTTTACGAAGACATAACCAACTGGATGGATGATGGCCGTGCAGTGGCTGTGGTCTATCTGGGTATCAGCAAGGCCTTTGACACCATCTCCCACAGCATCCTCATAGGTAAACTGAGGAAGTGTGGTCTGGATGACCAAGTAGTGAGGTGGGTCTCTAACTGGTTGAAGGGAAGAAGCCAAAGAGTTGTGGTCAATGGGGCAGAGTCTGGCTGGATGCCTGTGTCTAGTGGGGCCCTCAAGGGTCAGTGCTCGGGCCGGTGCTGTTTAATATATTTATCAATGACCTGGATGAGTGATTAGAGAGCGTTGTCAGCAAGTTTGCTGATGATACAAAATTGGGAGGAGTGGTTGACACACCAGAAGGCTGTGCAGCCATTCAGAGAGACCTGGACAGGCTGGAGGGATGGGCAGGGAGAAATCTTATGAAGTTCAACAAGGGCAAGTGTAGAGTTTTACACTTGGGAAAGAACAACCCCATGTGTCAGCACAGGTTGGGGACTGCCCTGCTGGAGAGCAGCACAGGGGAAAGGGACCTGGGGGTTCTAGTGGACAGCAGGATGACCATGAGTCAGCAATGTGCCCTCGTGGCAAAGAAGGCCAATGGCATCCTGGGGTGTATTAGAAAGGGAGTAGCAAGTAGATCAAGAGAGGTCCTCCTGCCCCTCTACTCTGCCCTGGTGAGGTCGCATCTGGAATATTGTGTCCAGTTCTGGGCCCCTCAGTTCAAGAAGGACAGGGAGCTGCTTGAGAGAGTCCAGCGCAGAGCCACAAAGATGATCAAGGGAGTGGAGCATCTCCCTCATGAGGAAAGGCTGAAGGAGCTGGGTCTCTTTAGCTTGGAGAAGAGGAGGCTGAGGGGTGACCTCATTAATGTTTATAAATATGTCAAGGGGGAGTGTCAGGAGGACGGAGCCAGGCTCTTTTCAGCGGCATCCACTGACAGGACAAGGGGCAATGGGTGGAAGCTGGAACATAGGAGGTTCCATAAAAATACAAGAAAAAACTTTTTCACTATGAGGGTGACCGAGCACTGGAACAGACTGCCCAGGGAGGTTGTGGAGTCTCCTTCTTTGGAGACATTCAAAACCCGCCTGGACGTGTTCCTGTGCACTCTGCTGTAGGTGGTCTTGCTCTGGCAGGGGGCTGGACTGGATGATCTTTGAGGTCCCTTCCAACCTCTAACATTCTGTGATTCTGTGAGTCTGTGGAGAGTAATGCCCTTCCTCAGAAACTCATGGGTCTACTAACCCCTGAGGGCCTCCTGCCTTTCTGGGCATTTGTGGTCAGAGACACAAGATCTGATGGCCAGACCTGATGTCCAGGACAGAGAGCATCCAGGGATGCCTTCCTCAGCTCCAATGGATGGTTCCCAAAGAGGCACTTATGCATGGTGCCCAAGCCATTACTCTGTTAATGGAGAAGGGTGTCCTTGTGCACTTACCCTCTTCCACTCCAGAGCACCATTGCTCTCCTCTGGCATTAACAGTGTCCAAAATGGGAAGGACCACATGGAAGTCAGGCTTGAATAGAGCAGAATTTTAATGAATCAAAAGAGGGGAACAAAGTCACTCCAAGGGGACATCAGCAGTGCATGGGGTACTGAGGGCAGCAAAGAGTCTGCAAATCTTGTCTGAAACGAAGGTGGAAAGACCACCTGAAGGCACACAGACGGGCTTGCAATGACTTATTAATGAGTATAAGGAGGGAAATGAGGTCACTCTGAGGGGAGGTCCCAAGTGTGGGAAGCAGTAGGAGCCTCCAATAATTAGTTACCCTTTTCCTGTTGCGGAGTTCCAACACCTTACCTATGGACCTTCCCAGCCAAGAGATAAAGGCTATCAGGTCCCCCCAGGCTGGTCTCAGGGATTCTCACAGTAGACTTTGAGAGGAGCACAAGACAATGAATGAAAGAGAGAAGAGTGTGTGGAAGACAAGAAAGGTAGATATTGCCCATGATTTCAGAGAACATACACTGGCCTTTTCCAGACTTTCATTGCAGGACAGACCAGAGACGGTCAACAGCTTCTAAAGCAAATGGCACGAAGTTTGATCCTCGGTCCAGCACTACATTCTGAGTTCCTGTGAGAACTTGTCTAAGACAGTTGTCAGCATCTTTAGCAGGGGGGGCACCTTATGCTGCAGTAGTGGTTGGTGATGCAGGAGAGATCAAAGCCCCCAGAGTTGATGGGCACACCCTCACAGCTCAGGATGCTGCCAACAGCAGCGGAGGTGGAGGAGCCCACAACGGTGTTCTGTGGGAAGGAGCTGAGGATGGGTCCGGGCAGGGTCACTACCACAGGAGAGGGCTGGATGGTAGCAATGGAGCTCTGGCACTGTCGGACACAGGGCTCGTTGCAGCTGTTGGCCAGCCGGTTTGGGACATAATGCCAGCAGCAGGGTATGCAGAGGGGTGCAGCAGGACATATCTTGGAGTTGAAGGTGTATGTGTGATTTGGAGAAGATACAGAGCACAAGTGTGATTGCAGAGCAGTCTGGGCATCCTGTCTCAAAGGAGCCAAGGTCATCAGTGAGTAGAAAGATGGAGACTGTGCCAGGAGCCACAGAGGGTTCAATGCCTCATCTGGACAGTGTCCCACAAAGAGCAGCCTGACCCAAGGAAACTCTCTACTAGTGCATAAACCAAAAGGCACAACAGTCACATACCAGCCTCTTTCTAAGAAGACCTTCTCCCCACTTTCCTCTGCCATGAAAAAGTGCCCCAAGGCCTGACGTATGACAAAGCCAGCATCAGCTGAGACATCCATTAAGTTGGTGATGGCACAAACCTGACAGAGATCTGTCCAGGGAACAGGCCCTGAAACACAGCCCATGCCTCTTGAACCCTCCTTCTCCTGCCTCTCTACAGCTCATGCTCTGCTGCTACTGGTTCCTGGCCCCAGCAAGGTCTATTTCACACCTCTCAGGATACTTTTTCTAATTCGTTGTAACAGCAGTGGTAATGGCTCAGCATTCCAGGCTGTATCTCCTCCCTGGCTTTCCATGCCAGTCAACAGCTGCTAGAGAGTTCAAAATGATAACGTATGCTTTATGGACCTCGAAAAAGGCTGAGGAATCCTGCCAACTACATGCAGGCCATGTCCAAATGGATCTGCTTTCAGTGAAGAGTTGGTGCTTTCTGGGTTGGGAGACGGCCCTCACTTACGCCCATACCAAATCCACTTGTACAGGCCTTCAGCCTGGCAGGGTCTGAGATCTTGGACCAAACAAATACTGAAGGGAAGTAAAATAGTGCCAAATATCACTGTGCAGTGAGTGGAAGGACAGGGAGACATGAACATGAACACCATTTGAAAGAGGACACTTCTTGTAATTTTTGGGATGACACCTCACTTCTCATTACTGACTGCTGTTGACCTGTGCTCCTGAAGACAGCAAAGAGCTGTACTTGGTCAGTGCTACACGGGGAGAGTGAGATGGTCTGTGCAAGGAAGGCAGGATTAGGATGCTGCCCACATGGATCCCTTTCTTTCCCAGGAAGGGCTCAGAGCATTCGATGGGATGTGGCATCCTCTGGCCTGTCTCTAAAGGGCTGCCAACATTGTCTCAGAGGGGACAGATTCCTCATGTCTGGCTGGTTCCCCTGAAACCTAAGTGACAGATGTAGGTCCTTCACATGAGGACATTGCACGGATATTTCATGGTGACATAAATAAAATGACCCTAATTGCTGCCAGAGGGGTGCTCAGCTTATTAAGTGTCTTATTATAGTTCAGTTCTGTGGTACGAACAGAGTGACGGCTCCCACCCAGTTTTTTTTTCCCTTCCTGAGGACATGTGATAAGATCTCCACTAAGAGGCTCCTGCAATATTTGAGGTAGGTAATTAGGAATGCAAATGTAACAAACGCACCCAGGAATTACCAGACATAGAATGAGCTGCAACAGGAGTCAGCCCTTACATGGCAAAGGTCCATTCCAACAAACCACAAATGTTTGTCAGAACTCTGCCAAGTTTTTTTGGCTGTTGTCTACCACCTGTTCAGCCCTAGCAGGACTAGACTTTTATCCAGGCTAAACTGGTTCCTTTAGCTTGCAGCAGTAGCTGATTTTATTCCTCTGACACCATAAGAGACAAAGGATTTATCTCAGCACACCTTTGTTTCCTCCCTCCTTCCTGGGTGGCTGATTTCTACTGGACTTGAAAAAGCTGTGCTATACAGGGCAGTACATTGCCCCAAAGGAAACATAAACATAGTCAAGCACGGACATGGTGACCTCCCCAGGTGGCATGTGGTCCTGCTTGTCTTTATTTTCTCCATGTCTCTCCTAACCATGATTGGAACAGTCTTATCCTTGTCTCTGTGGGGAGTGAGCAGCCCCTGAGGATTCTGATGCATTTCTTCCTTGGCATACTTTCCTTGGAGATATGATGTACCACCACCATTGTCCCCAAAATGTTGGAGGCTTTCCTTGTCACTAGAACTACAATTTGTGTTTCCTGCTGCCTGGAACAGTCATTTTCCCACTTCTTCCTTGGTGGGAGTGAGTTCCTGATCCTCTCAGCTATGTTCTTTAATCTTTATTTCACCATATGCAAACTGCTCTGTAAAAAGTACTGTCATGGTGAAGAAAGTCTACTTACCTCTAGTGACAGGCAGTGGCTTTGTTGTCATTTTCTCCCAGGTGGCATCCTTTTTGTACCAGGAAGGTTTTTGACTACTTTTACTGTGATGCTGGGGCATCGTGGGCATGGCGTGTCCTGGGACAAGTACATTACAAGCCACAAAATATTGCCCAGCCTCGCTCAGAGGTGCTGAGCTTGTTGGGTAGATGAGTGCTGGTGCGGGATGCCCCAGCATGTACTCTGTGATTGGGTTGGTGCCTGCATGCGCCATTGCATCCTCAGGACAGTACTGGTGTTTGCGCACTGGGGCTTCCCGTGGGGCATAGAGACAGTGAGGGATTCTGGGAGTCCCAGGCAGGCTGAGGAACTGGATTGACCAGAGGCTGGCAATTCCCCTAGTAGCAGCAGTACATCTTGTGTGAGAGGAAGTGAGGCATGGGCATGGTGAGAACATGTCCAATGGCCAAAGAGATGGAGGGATTCAGTGGCTCTTGCTCAGGTCTGCAGCAGGAAGAGTATACAGGGAACCTCCCCCGGTCTGTGGGGCCCTTTGTGTCTCAGCGCTTGTTTTGAGCCTATGCTTGCCTTAAGCAGCTCCTCTCCAGCATTCAGGGAACTGTATAGGTTTGAGAGGTGCTAGCCTTTTAATTACTACTTTGATCTGAGGGTGGAGGCTGAAAATAAAGTTTGAAGTATCACAGAAAAAAAAATGTAGCTGTCTGCATTAATAGTGAAGGCAGATGCCCTTCACAGAAACTGAGAAGATGAATGCCAGAAGGGTGCCATGAGAAAAAAAAGGAATGTGGGACACTGGAGGGCCAGCTCTCTGTAACGACTCTCTGTGCCATGCCTCCATCTGCCCTCTTAACCACCATCTGATTGAGTCTACCCTTAGTAAGTTCTCAGATGACCCCAAGTTGGGGAGGGAGTGTTGATCTTCTGGAGGGTAGGAAGACATTGTAGATGGACCTGGACATGTTGGGTCAATGGGCTGAGGCCAATGGTATGAAATTTAACAAGATCAAGTGGCCAAGAAGGCCAATGGCATCCTGGGATGCATTAGAAGGGGAGTAGCCAGTAGGTAGAGAGAGGTCCTCCTGCCCCTGTACTCTGCTCTGGTGAGGCCACATCTGGAATATTGTGTCCACTTCTGGGCCCCTTGGCTCAAGAGAGACAGGGAACTGCTTGAGAGGGTCCAGCACAGCCACAGAGATGATGGAGGGAGTGGAACATCTCCCTGAGGAGGAAAGGCTGAAGGAGCTGGGTCTCTTTATCTTGGAGAAGACAAAGCTGAAGGGGGACCTCATAAATGTTTATAAATGTATCAAGGGGTAGTGTCAGGAGGACGAAGCCAGGCTCTTTTCAGTGATGTCCAATGACAGGACAAGGGGTAATGGATACAAGCTGGAACACAGAAGGTTCCACAAAAATACCAGAAAAAACTTTTTCATGGTGAGGGTACCAGAGCACTGGAACGGACTGCCCAGGGAGGTTGTGTAGTCTCCTTCTCTGGAGACTTTCAAACCCCACCTGGACGCGTTTCTGTGCGATCTACTGTAGGTGATCCTTCTCTGGCAGGTGGGCTGCACTAGATGATCTTTTGATGTCCCTTCCAAACCCTGACATTCTGTGATTTTGTGATTCTGTGATTCTCAAGTGCAGGGTTCTACACTTTGGCCAAAATAGCTCCCTGCAGCACTACCGACGGGGGGAGGAGAGGCTGAAGAGCAGCCCTGCAGAGAGGACCTGGGATACTGGTTGACAACTAGTTGAACATGAGCCAGCAGTGTGCCCAGGTGGCCTGGAAGGCCAATGGCATCCTGACTTGTATCAGGAATAGTGTGGCCAGCAGGAGCAGGGATGTAATTCTGCCCCTGTGTTCAGCACTGGGGAGGCCTCACCTCAAGTCCTGGGTGCAGTTCTGGGCCCTTCACTGCAAGAAAGATCTTAAGGTGCTGGAGTGAGTCCAGAGGAAACCAACGAGGCTGGGGAAGGGACTAGAGGGAAAGTCCTATGAGGAGAGGCTGAGGAAGCTGTGGCTGTTTAGCCTGGAGAAGAGGAGACTCAGGGGGACCTTCTGACTCTCTGCAACTCCCTGAAGGGAGGTTGTAGTCAGGTGGGGGTCGGGCTCTTCTGGGCAACTAGTGACAGCACAAGATGGCACGGCCTGAAACTTCATCCAGGAAATTTTAGGTTAGATATCAGGAAACACTTTCTCACAGAGAGGGTGATCAGGCATTGAGAGGCACTCACTGCCCAGGGAAGTGGTGGAGTCACTGTCCCTGGAGGTGTTTAAGGAAGGGGTGGATGTGGCACTTAGTGCCGTGGTCTAGCCAATGTGGTGGTGTTGGAACATAGGCTGGACTTGATGATCTCAGAGGTCTTTTCCAGCCTCAACAATTCTGAGTCTGCGTGAATCTGTGATCTGTAAACTGTGGAAGGTTGGGTGAAAACCAGGGATTCACCACAGGGATGCGTAGGGGAGAGGAGTTTTGTGGCACTGAGGCCTGCAGCGCTTGGCTTACAGAGCCCTCATCAACCTTCTTCACAAGGGACATAAGATCAGTGTCTCAACACCTTTGTCATTCTGCTTCGGTCTTAAGAAGTCAGGTGAGAAGAGGCAATGTTGATGAAGTGCTTTGCAGCCTGACCCTCCAGAAGAAAAGTACTTATGCCTGCATTTCAAATTCCTAGCTGAGGAAACAGCAATTTCCACAGGCCCCTTTGTGAATGGATGGGTGGATGGATGGATGGAAGGATGGATGTGTTCTATTCATCAGGCTCTTCCTGACTGAGGTGTCCGATGTGCTTTTGATCAAATCAATACCCAAGGCCATAAGTCAAAGGAAGAGGGACTTTTTTGAATAGAAGTTGGCTGCCACAGAAAGCTCATGGATACTGATGAGTGTGTCCCACTGTCACCTCCACATCTCATGGGAATTAGGGGGATTAGTTCTTGCACAGAGCTTTCCTACAGAAGAGCTGGTTCTGACATAGCAGGGTCTTAAGAGGTCCTGGGCCTGTGCAAAGCTGCTCAATCCATGCTTGGGGATGACAAGGCATGATAGAGCAGTGATCGACCTGTGAGCACTGGTTACCATCTTTGGACTGCCCTGGCCCAGTCTGAAAAAGCCCATAAGGGTGTTGGGTTCCCAGTCACTCCAGTGTGTTACCCAGTGGGGTTAATCACAATACTGACTTGTCAATGATGTCAGCCCTGCATACCTGACAAAACCTGGGCCCTCTTAAGTGCTATAGTGGTGGTAGGGCTGCACAGGGAACCAGTCCCTCCTGTCCATGACCATGGATGCTGGCCATAGTGCTAGATTGGGCAACGAACAAGAGGAGAAGGTGGAGGTCATCCATGGGCCATCCCTGAGGCTCTTCTTCCCATCCACACTCCTGCTGTCCTTTGGGAACATCCTGTGTCCTCTCCTGCAACAGAGCACTGACCAGAGCAGGAGCTTCTCTATTTGCATGAGCCTGCAGAGACACTTGCCTCCACGGTCACCCACAGACTCCTGGCTATCACTTGAGAACAGCAGAGTATTTTCCAGAAACTGGGGTATGTCTGAGCACAGACACCGGAAAGAAAAGGCTGAGGGTCGCTTACTTTGAAGTAGCTGGGGATTTTTTGCAAAGTGTCACAGGATAGTGCCCCAAAGAGGACCTTCTGCAGTCCCAGCCTCCCATTCCTCTGGGTGTTGTGAAGAGTCTCTTTATAACCTCATCTTAACCCCTGCTAAGAGCAAAGCCATTCTCCTAAGATAACCAGGGAGGTCATACATGAAAGGAAGGACAACCCAGAGGCTGAGCTGACATGCAGACAACTTTAATGAGTCTAAAGAGGGAATCAAGGTCGTTCCAAGAATAAGCACTCAGTGTATGCATAACGAGAGGCAAGCAAGAGAATGCAACTCGACTATAATGAAGTTCATGCAGAGTGCAGGCTGGCTATAAAGAGCATTGCAGCTGAGGGGACCAAAAGAGAAGAGGGAAAATAGAGGAAAAGAGGTAGAAGAAAAAAAAGGAAGGAAAGCCATGGGCCATATTTCCAAAGACCCAGGCTGTTCCCCTCCTGCCAAGGTATTCAAAAGGAGCTAAAGATGATCAGTGCCGGTGAAAGCAACAGCCTGAAGATTCATCCTTTGTCCAGCACAATGTCCAGAGAACTTAGAGAAACATCCTAGGATGTACATAAGCCCAAAACTTTAACAGGGAGGGCACCTTCTGCCACAGTAGCGGTTGGTGATGCAGGAGAGGTCAAAGCCCCCAGAGTTGATGGGCACACCCTCACAGCTCAGGATGCTGCCAACAGCAGCGGAGGTGGAGGAGCCCACAACGGTGTTCTGTGGGAAGGAGCTGAGGATGGGGCCAGGCAGGGTCACCACCACAGGGGAGGGCTCAATGATGACGGTGGAGCTCTGGCACTGGCGGACACAGGGCTCATTGCAGCTGTTGGCCAGTGGGGTAGGGCCACAGGGCTGGCAGCAGGGTACGCACGGGGTGCAGCAGGACATGTCTTGAGGCTGGAGAGGTACCTAGGAGAGGTTAGAGAGGAAACAGAGAACAAGTGTGGGTGAAGAGCAGCCTGTGCACCCTGTCACAAAAGAGCCAAGACCATCAATGAGTTACAAGCTGAAGATGCTGCTGGGAACAACATGGTCTTCAATGCCTCATTCAGCAAGGGCCCTTTCAAGAGCAGCCTAACCCAAGGAAGCTCTCTCTCCTAGTGTATAAACCAAAAGCAATCAAAGTTACATCCCAGGCTCTGTCTGAGCAGACCTTCTTCCCACTTCCCTCTGACACGATAAGGTGTCCCTAGCCCCAACATATGACAAAGCCCGCATCAGCTGAGATGTATATCGAGTGGAGCTCTGCCTTTGGAAGAGGAGGAGAAGGGTTTTCAGACTCACCTGGATCTCAAGAAGAAGGATACAGGAGAAGCTGATGAGAGAGCAGAGACTTGGGGTGCCTTTTATACCTGCCACTCATTGCTCCAGGACCTGAGGCACCCTTGGCAGAGGTAACAATTTTCTGACACGTGTGCTGAATGCAAACCATCACATATGGGCTGCGGTTTTACTTCCTGAACTGCTTCCCTTTCATTTCCAGCTTTGTGCCATGCCCATTCTCCAGTAGAGGCTTCCTGTGATGAAAGGCCCCAGGAATTCTTGGGCAGGAATGCGGCAGTGTGGGCAGAAGACTCAGCTGAAGTGCAGGATTGGTCTAGAGCAGGTAAGCCACATTAGGCTGAGTCCCTCTGGTGGGGCTGTTTGAAGTGCTGCTCTCAGGAAGAAGCTCCGGTGTTCCTCAGCTAAATGCCCAGGGATCCTTCCCTATGAGGTCGTGCCCCATCCTTCTCTTTCCCTCTCTCACCAGCTCACTCTGATGGTTTTTCCTAAGGTATGTGTGTTGTGCTGCTTGTTTTGACCCCATCCTGCCTATCACTGCCCTCAGGAATAATTTTTGGATTTTGACTCGTGTCCTCTCTATGTACTCTGTGAGTACACAAAGAATGCCTCAGGCACTCCTGGGGCTTTGTCCTTTGCCAGAATTCTGTATCCCAGCCTCAGTTGTTCCTGGGTGTTCTCAGAAGAGGCCACAACATGTTGTGTTCCTACAATGTTGACCTTGACAGTCTAACAAGGTGGACCTGTGCAAATCTCTTTATCATCAAGGTCAAGTGTAAGGTCCTGCACCTGGGTCAGGGCAATCCCAAACAGAAATACAGACTGGTGGGTGTGTGTCACGAGAGCAGTCCTATGGACAAGTACAAGGGGGTTTGGTGGATGAAAAACTAAACATGAGTCAGCAATGTGTGCTCACTGCCCAGGAAGCCAATCGCATCCTGACCTCAATCAAAAGATGTGTGGCCAGCAGGTTGAGGGAGGTGATTCTCCTCTACTGTGCTCTCATGAGACCCCACCTGCAGTCCTGTGTCCAGCTCTAGGGTATCCAACATAAAAAGAACTTGGTCCTGTTGGAGAAAATCCAGAGGAGGGACACAAAAACAATCAGGGGCCCTCTGAGGACAGGCTGAGAGAGTTGAGTTTTGTTTAACCTAGACCAGAGAAGGCTCCGTGGAGCTGCTGAAGCTCTAGTGTAGTCAAGGGCCATCCTCATTGCTTTCTCATGAAGTGATGGGCCCAGTGGACAAGGGGAGGACAGGATATGTGTGTACCTGGAGTCTAGTAACACTTTTGACAAAATCTGTGTTTCCTTTTTAACAAAACCCAAAGAAGGGTCCCTTCGGAGAGCTGGCCAAGTAACGACAGTCACACCGATACGGCTACAAGTCGTTCTCACTTTATTGCTCCGGACAGCTCAATCTATACAGTTAAGCAGTGTCCATGCGCCTGCCCCTTAACAGAGTTGGTCAGTTACAGGTTGTTTTGGTTTGGCCTGGCCGGATTTTGGCGGCAGGAGGGGAGCTGCAGGGTGGCTTCAGTAAGAAGCTGCTAGAAGCTCCCCGAGTTTGCTAGAGCCAATGCCAGCCAGCTCCAAAGAGGGACCCGCCACTGGCCAAGGCTGAGCCTATCAGTAGAGTGATAGCAGAGGAACACCTCCGTGAAAAACATATTTAAGAACAGGGAAAAGAACTGCGCCATAACAGCTGGCACAGAGATGGAGGAGTGAGAATCTGTGCAGACACCAAGGTCAGTGAAGAAGGAGGGGGGGGGAGGATGAGCTCCAGGCGCCGGAGCAGAAGGAGTCCCCCAGGTCTGTGGTGAAGACCATGGTGAAGCGGGTTGTCCCCCTGCAGCCCATGGGCGAGGTGCAATGTCCACCGTGAGGATCACCGCGTAGATGTCCACCGAGGACTCCATGCCGTGTGGATGGATGCCTGAAAGGGGACTGTAGCCCGTGGGAAGCCCACATCAGAGCAAGTCGCTGCCGGAACCTGTAGCCCGTGGAAGAGAGGAATGCCCACGCTGGAGCAGGTTGGCTGGTGGGACTTTTGGGATGCTGCAGGCGGCTCACGCTGGAGCAGTTTCCCCTGAAGGACTGCGCCTCAGACTCACGAGGGGTGGGCTGCCCCTCATGAGGTGTCTCATGTTGGGCAGTTTGTGATGAATTGCCCTTTGTGGGATGACTCACGCCAGAGAAGAGAGCGTGAAGCTTGTCTCCCGTGAGAGGGACCCCACAATGGCCCTGGGGAAGAGTGAAGAGTCCTCCCCCGGAGTGAAGCAGCGGTGAAACCAACATTGGATGAACTGACCGTAACGCCCATTCCCTGTCCCCCTGCGCCGCTTGGGGGGAGGAGGAGGAGAAACGGGGATTGATGTTAAGCCCAGGAAGAAGGGAGGGATGGGGGGAAGGTGTTCTGTTTGTTAAGGTCTGTTTGCTCTTTCTCACTTCTCACTACTCCTCTCTGATTAGTTCTCTTAATAAATGTACCTAATTTCCCCAAAACTGAGTCAGTTTTGCCGCGGACAGTAAACGAGAGTGATCTCCCTGTCCTTATCTCAAACTCTGACCCCTTGGAAGTATTTTCTCCCCCTGTCTAGCCGTGAAGGGGGAGTGAGAGAGCAGCTGTGTGGGTACCTGGCGGCTGGCCAGGGTCAAACCACTACACAGGTTTACATGCGCCGGTGTTTTATTGGATAGTGCCATTCAGCTCTCACTCCCCTTCTCCCCCCGGCAAGGCTCTTCACAAAACAGCTGCACCTTCTCCTCTCCGTGCCCCAAGGCAGCTCTAAGGACAGAGCCTTTGTTCAGGCCTAAGTTGGGTTGTCCAAAACCTTAAAGGGATACCGTACCTCTGCTCCACAAGAAATTCCCCTGCAAAAACTGGAGATGAATGAGTTTAGTTAGTGGATGATAAGAACAGTGGAAAATTAACTGGACTACCAGACACAAAGTGGTCTTACCATGGGGAATGGGCTGACTAGAATGTCACGAAGATCAAAAAGAGCACGGAAAGGTTTTGAGTCTGTTGAAGGAACTAGCCCATGCAGTCATGTAGGCTGATTCCTGGCTGCCTAGGAAGCAGATCCATGGGAAAGGTTGTGGGGTTTTAGAAGAGACAGTTCAGAAGAGCAGGCATCAGCACTCGGTGATGAGGGTTGTGTTCATTCTCCAATGCATCTCTCCCTATCCCTGCCTGTCTGCCATCTCATTTGCCTCTTTCCCAACTCTGAATGTCTGCTCGGTATTCTCATGTTGTCTCCACCAGCTCAGTAGGATTTTGACTGCATTTCAGTATAACCAGGCTTTCCTTTGCACAGTCAGTGGTTATTAGCTTGAACTTAGCCCTCTGTCCTTCACTGTAACACCAACTTATCCTCCCAGCTTTTCTCTCTCTCTTTCCATGCATGCATCCACTCACCCATCTGTCTTTTAACACATCTCTATGCATCTACCATGTCTAACTCCTACTCCTACTCTCTGAGATCCCTCTATCATCCTTCTCTTTCATTTCTTCAAGTCTGTAGGCACAAGTTTGCTTTTCCACACCTTGCCATTATTGCATACAACCATGCAACCCTGTCTTGACCCGCTTATACCTGATAGAGGTTAGGGTCAAGGTGATTCGTTTCGATCGCAAAGGTGAAATTAAGACAAAAACGGTGTCAGATGTCACAAAAGTAAAACCCTTTATTGACTAACAACCACTAGAGAGCAATAGGAAAGATAAGGAAAAGGAAAAGCGAAGCAGTAAAACGTTTAGAATAGCAAGAAGTATAGCTACCACCACAGATCCAGCGACGTCTCGCAGGTCTGCCTGTTTCGATTCGGTGGGGAAGATCTCCAAAGAATAGCTGTTCACGGTGGCATTTTATTGTGTTCCAAGAGCCGCTTTGCTTATCCTCCGCCTGTTCAGTGCATGCGGGTGAGGGTCGTCAGGAGCGATCTTCACCCCCCCAGAGTTGCTTCTGTCAGTGGGGCATGCATAGGTGTCCGGAGGGCCCATTTCTTGCAGACGTAGGATGACTTGACAGTTTATATACCTTTGCGCTTGCACACCGTTGGGCTTTCGCTCTTGCAGGACAGCTGCCTTATCTGCAGCTACATCGGTGAGCTCACACACCGGTGGGCTTGCAAGACAACAGCCGTATCAGCGGTTGAGCCGGGCCCAGAAGTTGTTGTTCAGGACTTCGAGCCCCCTGGCTTATCAGGGCTGGGCCCTGAAGTTGTCTTTGTCAATAGTCAAGTTGTGGGGCTTGTCAGGGCTGGACTCTGAAGTTGTTGTTTTAGAACTTATCAGAGGTCCAAGCTTGTAACGGCAGCCTTGTCGTCTAGGTTTTAACACAGTCTCTTCTTCACAGAGCCTTTTAGCAAGGATGAAACAAATATTTCTTTATGGGGTATTTTAGCAAGTTTTAACACCAGCAAGGTTGAGGCAAACATTCTTAACACAGTCTCTTACAAACCCTCCATGCATTCAGCATTCATTCTCATTCTGAATTCACCACTCTCTCCTACACTACAATAGTCCCAACTCTCCTGCCTATTCTTCCTCCATCCAGCCATCCATGCATCTGACATTCATGCCATCTTTCCATGCATCTAGTTCAAATATCCTCCCAGACTTTTCCCCTTGCTCCACGAACCAACACCAGGATCATTCACCATCCCTGCCTCTAGTTGAACATGTCCCCATCTGTTCCAGTCCAGTTCTGTTACTGTTCCTGACCATGTCTCTGGGAAAGGAGCCATCAGAACTGGGTGATCTTCAGTGATTTTTGTCCTTTCCTTCTCCTTTCTCAGCAGTGGCTGCTGGTGGAGCCCAGGTGCAGAAGCAGCCATCACCAATGTCATGAACACTATTAGTTCACACCCCAGTATAGAGTCTTTCAAGCTCATCCTCTGGTATCATCTGCCCCCTGGCTGAGGCCCTATGTTGCTCGTGAGCAGTATAAAAGGTTTCACAGTGCTCTCACAGATTCCACAGTGTTATCACTGCTAGTAACACACTGTCTGCAAAAACATGCTGCTAACTTCAGAACACTCAGCATTTTAGGAGAGACTAAATTGGAAAGTAAAAATCACTAAACAGAATTGGGCTTTTTAGCTAAAACCAGGACACCTGGGAGTGAACAGGACATGTGGAAGCCTTGGAATCAAGGCACGGCACAGCCCAGTCAAAGATGGCTCTAAGTTCAGGGAGATGTGCTCACTGGGGAATTGGTGGCTTCTCACTACCTGTGATGTTCACTTGGGTGAAGGACTTCTGCAGGGTAGAGGTAATGGAAGGGAAGGGATGAATCTGTTTACTCCCACCAAGGTCTCTTCAGAAAGACACTTCACTTCTTCTGGAAAGCCTGCCACAGAGCCTGCTTCACTTCTTTGTTCCTGAGTGTGTAAATGAAGGGGTTCAACAAAGGAGTTACAACTGTGTTGAAGAGATTCACAAGTTTGTGCACATCCAAGGAGTTCTCAGCTGATGGCTTGACATACAGGAACATGGTGGAGCCATACCAGATTGTGATGACACTGAGATGGGCAGAGCAAGTGGAGAAGGCCTTTTTCCGGCCATGGGCTGACTGGATCCTCAGGATAGAAGAGATGATGTATATGTAGGAGATGAGCGTGGCCACACAGGAGGCCACCACAACAATTATGGAGACAAGGAAGGTTGCCAGCTCCACGAACCATGTGTCACTGCAGGAGAGGGCAAGGCAGGAATCTATATCACAGAAGAAATGATTGATGACATCTGATCCACAGAATGTCAGCCTGGATGTCAGAAAGGCCAGCAGCGAGATGGCCAGAAAGCCTCCCAGCCAGCAGCTGAGCACTAGGCAAGTGGAGACGACACTGTTCATGAGGGATTTGTATCTCAGAGGGTAGCATATGGCTAAGTAACGGTCATAGGCCATGACAGACAGGAGAAAACATTCAGTGGAGCCTAGGGAGAGAAGAAAGAACAACTGGAGGATGCAGACACGGACAGAGATGGTCTGGCTAGCCCCCAGCATGACTCCTATGGCTTTGGGAACAACACCCGTAGTGTACCAGATCTCCAGAAAGGAGAGATTACAGAGAAAAAAGTACATCGGGGTATGGAGGTTGCTGTTCATCCACACAAGAGCTATGATGGATGCATTGCCTATTACTGTCAGGGAGTATGTCAGTGCAAATACCACCACAAGGCAGACCCGTGCATGCCACGTGCCTGTGAAGCCCAGAAGGATGAATTCCTCCACACTTGTTCCATTTGCCGTGTCCTCCTGAGTGTTGAGGTCCATCTGTAAAGAGAGGAACACTTCTGTGAGAGTTTGCCTGCATGTGTGGGTCCTTCAGGTGCTACTAGCAGTGAAACAAAATCACCACCCCTGAAAATGCAGTTCCTGCAGAGCATGGGGAAATCACAGAATCATAGAATCATAAAATCACAGAATCACAGAATGTTACAGTTTGGAAGGGACCTCGAAAGATCATCTAGTCGAACCCCACTTCCAAAGCAGGATCACCTAGATTAGGTCACATAGGAATGCATCCAGGCATTTGTGAACGTCTTCAGAGAAGGACACTCCACAACCTCCCCGGGCAGCCTGTGCCAGGGCTCTGTCACCCTCACAGGGGAAAAGTTTTTCCTAATGTTTTTGTGGAACCTCCTATTCTCTGTCTTGCACACATTGCCCTTTGTCCTATCACTGGACATCACTGAGAAGAGCCTGGCTCTGTATTCCTGACAATCACCCTTTAAATATCTATAAACATTAATGAGGTCACCCCTCAGCCTCCTCTTCTCCACGATAAAGAGATCTAAAGGTCTCTTTAGCTGAAGTTCCTTCAGTCTTTCCTTATAAGGGAGATTTTCCACTCTCTTCATCATCTTTGTGGCTCTGCACTGGACCCTCTCAAGCAGTTCCCTGTCTCTCTTGAGCTGAGGGGCCCAGAACTGGACAAAATATTCCAGATGCGGCCTCAGCGGGGCAGAGCAGAGCGGGAGGAGAATCCCTCTCAACCTACTAGCCACAGGTCTTCTAATACACTCCAGGATGCTATTGGCCTTCTTGGCCATGGGGGTACACTGTTTATTCTTGGGCATCCTGCTCTCTTGCAGGACTCCTGGTTCCTTTCCCTTACACTGCTCTGCAGCAGTTCAGTCCCCAACCTATGCTGGCACATGGGGTTATTCTTTCCCAGATGCAAGACTCTGCACTTGCCCTGGTTGCATTTCATTAAATTTCTCCCTACCCAGCTCTCCAGCCTGTCCAGGTCTCACTGAGTGGCAGCACAGCCTTCTGGTGTGTCAACCACTCCTCCCAGTTTCATGTCATCAGCAAACTTGCTGACGGTGCACTCTATTCCCTCATCCTGGTCATTGATGAAGGCATTGAATAATGCTGGTCTCAGTACCAACCCCTGAGGGACTCCACTAGAAACAGATCTTCAAATAAACTGTCTCATTGATCATGACTATCTTCTTTCCTTCAAACACTTCCCAATCCACCTCACTATCCCATCTTCTAGACCACACTTCCTCAGTTTACCTGCTAGGACACTGTGAAAGATGGCTTCAAATGCTTCTCTGAAATCAAGATAAAGCATGTCCATTGCACTGCCATCATCTATGCACCTGGTTAATGCCTCACAAAAGTCTATCAGGTTGGTCAAACATGAATTCCCCTTGGCAAAAACAAATGGCATTTACTCTAAGTTAAAATGTTGGGGAAATCCTTTACTACATAACCATGTTTGGACACCTGGACCTGACCGCGAAGTTCAGGTCCACACCACCAAATGAACTTGGAGAATTACTTAGATCAGATCAAACACGGGCATCTCCTTTAGAACATGATCAGTGTGGTCACTTCTGTGAAATGAAAATCCCAGGTAGGAAGCTGTGAGCCCTGGTTTGAGAGTAGCAGGAGAAAAACCAAAGGGTCTCCAGCTACGTGAAAAGTTGTTGCAGTTAGGAAAGGAATAACATAACTTTCACTGTTCAAGGCAGGAAATACTGAGTTGTGATTTCAGCAAATGAGACCAAGGGATCAGATGACAACTTGTCTTAGGAGGAGATTTTCTCACTTCTTCTGGTGAGGTGTCCAAACAAGACAGCAGCAGCACAGGGCAACAAGCTGCATGACAATCATTACTAAAGCACTTGGGGCCTTGTATATTTTCTTTCTTCGAGGTCTCAGCACAGAAAGCTTTTGAAAATACTCTGTCAAGACTGGGCCAGCCAATCAAATGACAGATGGTCTCTATTAATCCCTCTCTTTTTTTTTTTCAAAGGGGAATGGAAAAGAGCATAAGGCAAAGAGATTTACAGATTGGAAAAGAAAAATAAAACATCTGCAATGAAATAATAAAAGTACTAATTAGAAAATAATGCAAATAATTATATATATACAAATATATACAAAAATTATATTGAACCCAACTGCCCCTCAGTAACAATCACCACTGATGCTGAAGAGCAGGAAGGCAAGGGGGACATCCCAGATTCAGAGGCAGAGGGGAACTGGGTACAGGGGCTGGATTTGGGAACTAACAGGTCAGGATCAAAGGCAGAAAAATGGATGGAGTCACCCCCAGTCACCAGCCGCTGAAGACCTTAACCCTCACGATCCCTCAACTTTATACTAAATACAACATACATGGAATGGAATATTTTTGATCAAGTTTGGGTCACCTGTCCTGTCCATTTCTCTCCACAGGTGTGATTTTTTTACCTCCTTGTGACTCTTTTATTTCCCAAAAACGTGTTGCACAAGATCTAGCTGTGATCTTACTTACTTCAAGAGCAAGAGTAAGCATGAGCCTTTCTGCATACCAGTCCATAGCAGTAAGTTTAAACATCAGGCGTTATCATTTCTAACAGCAGAAGCTGTCTGAAAACCATGCTGCTAACTTCGGAAAGTGCCATCTCTTAGAAGAAACTTTGCTGAAAAGTAACATTTCTCCATTTCCTCCAATGACATCTGCTTCTCAGCATAGATACTAGGGGTTGGATTCGCCTCTTTGTAATTTTGCCACCTTGGAGTCAGGGGAAGGGCTTCTGCCGAACAAGTGGAAAGATCTATGGTGAAATACTCCTACCTTACTTTCTCAGCTTATCCCTTCTTTCTGCATGGACAGAGAGAAGGCATGAGGCAAACGTGGCTCATCTTGCCTTATATACGTTTCTAAAAGCATTCTAGAAGTGCCAGATTATCTCTGAGGATGAAGGCAGGAGTCTAGCGAGCAGCTTAGATGAGTAAATTGTACTTCTCAACTTGGGCAGATATGTTCATGCCTCAGCGTTTAAAGGCAAAATTTTCCAAGTTGAATTCCCCCGGAAGGTAGGTCTGCTGAGAAGCCATATGGAGACAGGGATTTCATTCCTGCTCTCCCTGCTGACAAAGGAGGATTCCTTATTAGTTCTCTATGGGAGAACCAGTATCATCCTTAGGGAGGATGATTGAGCTGGACCATCACCTGAAGGATATCTTTCTTAGAGCTTTGGAAAGGGAATGACTTACTGAAGGAACTATAGATACCACGAGCACGAGAAGAGTGGATGAACAGCTCTCACCTTCATGACCCACTTCAAACTGTAGACAGCTGCCTGATGTTTTCTCTCCATCCACCTAACAGATATTGACACAGATTTTCTTTCCCCCTCACAGCCACCACTATACTTCCACAAAAGGAGGTTTTGTGTGCACATACAGTGTGAATTCTCTCCAGTGAGAGCATACATCAGAGAGTCACCAGCATCATTAGCATAAGAACATCCTCACACCTACCTCATTAACACACTGAAGCTCAAGCTGGGCACACCAGAGAGATGATTTTCCGTTTTCCTCTGTGTGCCAAAGGGAGTTTGATCTCAGGGGAATCTTATGGGCTTGTAAGAGATAATGGATAATGCTCTCTCTTCACACAGGCCAATTAAAGAACGGCAATGCAATTCTCTAAGGTGGCTGTCAGGCTGGGTGTTTGCCTCCTGCCTGCAGCCGTAGCATGCAAACCTTGTCAGGAACTCAGTGCTCTCTTGTGCACCCACTTCCTGACACACAGGAGATGTCTGAAAGAGCCCTGTCCCAAGAGACTAGAAATGCCAAGTATTTGATGCTGGATACTAACATGGTCTTGAAACCTCCAGGGTGGGAGATAACTAAACCAACACATGAGTACATAGCAAGTAAGGTGAGGAGTCCAACAACTTCATTTCAAAGCCTCTAACTTCAGTTAATTGTTAAGTTTTCAGTCACTCAGTTGAAGCAACGATCTAGGTAAAGTTTTAAGCATAAAGTCAGATAAGATATGACATTGATCTCCCCTGCCTCCAGAGCAGGAGTCTCCAGGTGATCTACTCATCTTTGCTCCATCGGTCAGTAACAGAGAGAAATAGGCATTGTCACGCCTCAGTTCAGCCTTTTTGAAAGACAGTCTCACATAGATCAGGCAATTCATGCTTTATAAGGAAATAATTTTCTTCTGTTCACATTCAAGATAAACCCTTAAGATATACAAGCTGGCTTAGACAAAAAACACACACACACAAGTCTCAAACTCTAAGCATCTAGAGTTAACGGAGAAGGCTTGCACGCAGAGAGAGGATGCCTACACTGCCCAGGGCCACTGCACAGGTGTTAAATTCGACAGAGTCATCTTCCGCAAGTCCTGCCTCTAAGGCTCCAATGTGGTTGAGAGAAAGCAGATCTGCATGTGGTGTGAGGTGGAGATGCAGTTAATGAGAATACTGTGCCCGACTTGAGCTCATTTGCTGACCATGATGCCCTCTCCCTGCTGTCTCTCTGCTCTAGAGTACCATGGACGTGGATATGTCTTCCTGAGCTCTAAGAGACAGTAACTGGAAGGGACCCCTTGCCCTGTGTCCCAGACTCCCCTTCCTCTGGGAGTGATGAAAGATTTGCTAGTGCCCCCATCTTACACCCTGGCATCCAAGGCAATACCTTATTTCATTTTCAGTACGAGGCAATGTCCAGAAGGAAAACGATTACATGGAGGCAGAGGCTGGGATGCAATAAAAACTTTAATGACTCTCAGGAGGGAAATGAGATCAGCTGCAGAGGAGGCAGCCAGAGCAGGGAGAGCAACACCAGCTGCAGAAAACTAGTCCATAATACCCACAGTGGAGATCTCACAGGGCATCCATCTGCCTGCCCTAAAAAAGACTGACTGGGACCAGCAGATGTGCGAGATCAACTCTGGGTTCTTATGGCCTGGAAGAGCAGAAGACAAGAAAGAAATGGACAGAGTGGAAGATGGGTAAGTTTGACTTTGTTCATGTTTTCAGAGAGCCCCAGCTGACCTCCTTTAGAAGGGCAGCTCTGGATGATCAGCCTCTCTGAAATCGATGGCCAGGAGCTATGTCCTCTGTCGAGCGCGACGAAACAAGACGACTACACATTCAACATGAATGTAAAAAAGCGTCTACTTTAATGTGGTGAAGATGTGGGACAAGCCACACATTCAGTATGAATGTACAAGGCGTCCAACTTAAACATACAGCAGTAAGCCTTTTTATAGAAAGCCAGATCATAACAACTTCTGTAATCAATCATATTACAATAAGCATATAATCTAACATATAATCAGTATAATATTTGCTAATTGCTTTTACGATCCAAGTTCCTTCTGGATGGTCTCCATAATTGCTAACAAGGTCCCTTGAGTCCTCATTAAGCATCAAGTTCCTTGTGTCTTCGTTAGACATCAACATATCTCAAGGTTCCTCTTGGTGGTCTCTTAGTTTCCGCTGTCCACGCAGCTGTGTTTTTCCATGTACCTTTCCAGCGATCAGGTCACAGACAGATCACTCTATTTTAGAACTGCAAACCCCACAGTCCTCAGTCCAGCATCAGGTTTTGGGTTCCTGAGGGTCCTTGTTGGGGTTATCACCAGTGGCTTTAGTGGGGGAGGCACTGTCTGCCACAGTAGCGGTTGGTGATGCAGGAGAGGTCAAAGCCCCCAGAGTTGATGGGCACGCCCCCACAGCTCAGGATGCTGCCAACAGCAGCGGAGGTGGAGGAGCCCACAACAGTGTTCTGTGGGAAGGAGCTGAGGATGGGACCAGGCAGGGCCACCACCACAGGGGAGGGCTGGATGACAACGGTGGAGCTCTGGCACTGGCGGACACAGGGCTCATTGCAGCTGTTGGCCAGCGGGGTTGGGCCACAGGGCTGGCAGCAGGGTACACACGGGTTGCAGCAGGACATGTCTTGGGGCTGGAGGTGCACCTGTGAGAGAGGGCAGAGAAGAATCAGAGCACAGCGACATGTGCAGAGCAACCCATCACAAGTCTGTCATGTTGCCATGAGTGAGAAAATGTGATGCTGAATCTGTCCCCCTGCAACCGCTGAGTCAGGAGGTAGAAACTGGGCTGGGGGGCCAAAGAACCCTTGACTTCATTGACTTCATGAACTTGACCTCATCCTGACACAGTATTGCAAAGTGTTGCCTGGCCCAATGAGGCTGCTGCCCATCTCTTCAAAGAAAAACCTCCTCAGGCAAGTCCCAGACACTGTTTGAGTCAGTCCTTATCCCTTATTCCCTTTCCCATGGCAAGCAGTGCTGAAACTCAGGACAGAATGGAGAAGTACACAACTGCATGAACACAAAACCACATGGGGAAAGGGCTTCAGACTCACCTGGTTCCCAAGGAGAAGGAGGCAAGAGAAGTGGGTGAGACAGAGAGGACTTGGGCTGGTTTTATGGTGGTCCTGAGCTGCCCCAGGCCCAGAGGTAGCTTTTTTCTACGGAAATGACAGTTTTCTCAGCTGCTCATGATGAACAGAACACATCCCAGCTAATGACATGGGCTGGGTGGTTGTTCCCTCCAATGACGCCTTTGCATTTCCTGCCTTATGTCGCACACATTTCCTCATGGAGGTTTCTTCTGAGGGCTGACATTGAGAGGCTCCAGGATTTCTGGGCCAGGACAGTGTCAGTGCCTGCAGAAGGCTCAGCTTGAGTGCCGGATGGGTGCAGTGAAGGCAAGAGATGTTGGCCTGGGACACACTGGTGGGGTCAACTGTGGCTGCATTGACAGGAAGGACCTAGCTGCTCCCAGCCCTGTAACCCTTGGCTAGTCACCCAAAGGCTTCCTTGTGTGAGAGCATGAATTGTCTTTCTCTTTCCCTCTCTCTCAACTCACTCCAGTGGCCACTAATAGGGTGCAGATGGGCTGCAGTGTTGGGTTGAATAGACACCTCTCATCTTTTAGCCATGAAATTAAGCAGTCTGCCCCAAGATTTGAGTGTTGAGGGTTGCAAAAGATATTTTCCCCGAATGCTGACCCTTTGTGGTCTGTTACACCTGAGAATGTTCTGTGTTGTTACACTTGCTGTCGAGTGTTGTATCAAGAAGTCCTCCGGAAATATTGTTTTATCAACATTGTGGAGGACTTAAGATTTGCTTTTCTGTTAATTTCAGGGCTTTTGGTAAAGCAGGGATGGACTATGTGGAAAAAATTTATTTGGTAGCTGTAAATGAGCTGAAGCAGCTACTCGTGCTGCTATTACTTGGGGAAAGCAAGAGGGCTGATACAGACCACCCTTTGGGTGCTGAATAATGAGGGACATTCTGCAGAAACCAGGAGTGCTTCTAACTGGACACTTCATGGCCCAAAGAAGATGTGAAGCCAGTGGCAAGGCTGCCTCAGAACATGTTTGGTGATGTCAAGAAGTAGCTGTCAGCCAATCACAGTGCAGTATGAAAACATATGCAAAATGCCAGGTCCTCCCTGTAAGTAATGGTAAGGGAATTTCTTTTCTCACACACATCCACGTAAGATGGGAGGAGTCCTAGTCCAGCTAGCCAGTCACAAGGCTGCCTGAGAACACCTGGTTACAAGAGTGTCAAGAAATGGCCATCAGTAAATCACAGGGCAGTGTGATGTGAAAAAATGGGAGATGCCTGCTATAAAATGGCAACACCTGCTTCTAAAACTGTGGTCCCTGTCATGGGATTGTGTCTGGCAGGGTATTTTGGTAGCAGGGGGAGGGCTTAGGGGGTGGCTCACTATAAAACTTCCAGAGCCTCCCCCAGCCCAGGTAAAAAAAGCTGGACCTGGTTCTGGCCAAGGCGGTGTCTGTCACCTGGTTAGTGGCATAAACTGTGACATCCCGAAAGAATGGCTTCCCCAGTGTAGAGGAAGAGTCTTATAGGCCAGATGTATTTCCAGGTAAGCCTGAAGTGTGACCAGTCCTCTCAGCCAATCATAACAGAACAGACTACCGGAAGAGGGGAGTGACTTTAGGGGTAAAGATCTGCTTAGGCTGCTGGGAAGGGGGTTGATTCCTTCTTGGAAGGTGTGGACAGGGAACCTCTCACATACTCTTTTGGCTCTCAGTGGTACTTGAGGATACAACAAATGGATGCCATATAGACATGAATGGAGTGATGGTCATTGTTCCAGATGGATACTGATTTTTTAGGAGTCTCGTGATAACCCATCTACCTAAAGGCAACACACCAACAGCTCTCACCCAGCCTTCTCTCATCTTTCCAATCGCAGAGATACAGTAGATCGTAATTACTGGCTCCCTACAAGGAAAAGTTATTCAGTAGAGTAGATGGATGAATGCCTAGAGAAAGATAGACAAATACTTGTCTGCCTGTCTGTATGCAAGAAGAGCAAGAGAGGAGATGGAGGTAGAATGGGATTGGCAATGATAACCTGAGGCTGTGAGAAGAGCCACCAAGGCCAGAGACAACTTTTTTCTTGAAAGGCTATTGTTGCTCTTCTTGAAATGTGAAACCTCACTCTGAAATGATCTTCATATGTCATCTTGGAGCCAATAGCAAAGACGAATGGGATATCTGGAAATGAATGCATTCTCCTGGCTTTTCCAGACCATCCCAGGTGGCACACAGTCCTGTTTATCCTGACATCCATGTGTCTTGTAACTCTGATGGAGGGAATGGCCTCATCTTTTTCGGTGTGGAGAGTGAACAGTCCCTGAGGATTCTGATGTATTTCTTCCTTGGCAGGCTCTCCTTCTTGGAGATCCAGAACACTCAATCATTGTCTTGTTCTCCTTAACTAACATACACCGCTGGCAGCGAATAGCAAATATGGCATCAACGATTTAATTTGTGGTCTAGAAGGATTTCACCATGATCAGAAGATGAGTACCTCAAAGTATGACACAGTTGGTCCATCTCTGACTTTCATCTTAGATGACAGATAATTCTATCCCTAAAGCATTTATTGATTATTGCCATAACCCAGGAAAGAAATTCTGTGAACAGATGTGTAGGAGCTGTCAGCTGTAGGGACAGAGCTGGGGCTGGGGGCCAGGCCAAGGCTGGACTCAAGATAGGCCCAGGTGAAGGCTCCATCCAGTCACCTCCCTGGACCACCTAGAAGGACCACAGCAGCCCAAACCAGGCACAGTCATGGCACAGAAGGGGCAGGCCTGTGCTAGGTCTGAGCTCTCATAGAGATCCTGGGCCGGAGGCCAAGCCAGAGCTGGGACCTATGTTTGTATTGGGCCTAGGTGTGCTGAGTCCTGATGCTTCTCACTCCTGTGTTAACACTTGACTCAGCTCTGTCTCCCACATAACCTGCCCTAGGAAGACGTGGCCCTGTCCCCATCCAAAACAGGGGAATGACATTGTCCTCTATGCTGGTCCCATAGTACTGGTTGTGGCTGGGGTCTGTGTGGACGCAAAGCCCCCAACACCACATGGCCTCAGATTCTGCAGTTGTGGGAAGGGCCTGACCTGAGTGTGGGGAGCAGCAGTGCTGCACAAGGGCCACTTCAGCCTCACAACTTTACAGAGAGAGGGATATCAGCCTTCATATGGAATCTTTGCAGATCAGTGTTGAGTTGTGGAACTTCTGGGGCTGTGGAGCTCCTGTGTTTCTTGAAAGCTCTGCTTGAGGAAGACAAGGTAGCACAGACCAATGTTGTGGTTTTGGGCACAGCATCGTGGGGCTGCCTTCAGCCAATGGGGTGATGGGTTCTCAAGGACAGGGGTCTCCAGTGAGGGGCCTGATGTAGCTGATTCAAATGACATGATGGGTTCAAATGACACAAAGGGAAAAAAGGATCCTTGGTCATGAGCTGGCGAGACTCATAGAGCGTTCTTTAAACTAGATATGAAGGGGGATGGGGTTATAGCTGGGATTGCAGCGGGGCAGTGCTCTAGAAATTATGAGGACCGGGTGGCCTTCCATCCCCCTAGGGTGAGATCAGTGTGCTCAGCTTGCTCCCTGAAATGCTTATACACCAATGCACGCAGCATGGGGAATAAGCAGGAGGAGCTAGAAACCTGGGTTCGGGCAGGGGATTATGATCTGGTGGCAATTACAGAGACATGGTGGGACAGCTCACATGACTGGAATGTGGTCATGGGTGGCTATGTCCTTCTCAGGAAAGACAGGCCAGACAGGCGAGGTGGTGGAGTCGCTCTTTACGTGAAAGAGCAACTACAATGTCTTGAATACCATCCAGGCATGGATGAGGAGCAAGTTGAGAGTGTATGGGTTAGAATTAAGGGGCAGGCTGGCAGGAGAGATACTGTTGTGGGTGTCTATTACAGGCCACCAGATCAGGCTGAGGAAGTTGATGAGGCCTTCTACAGGCAGCTGAGAGCGGTCTCACAATCACGGGCCCTGGTTGTCATGGGGGATTTTAACTTCCCTGATATTTGCTGGAAGGACAACTCAGCCAGTCAGCCACAGTCCAGGAGGTTCCTCCAGTGCATCGATGATAATTTTCTGATGCAAATGGTGGAGGAGCCGACTAGGAGAGGAGCACTGCTGGACCTCATCCTCGCTAACAAGGAGGATCTGGTTGAAGCAGTAAAGGTTGAGGGCTGCCTTGGCTGCAGTGACCATGAAATGGTGGAGTTTAGGATCTCATGTAGCAGAAACAAAATAGCAAGCAGAATTGCAACCCTGGACTTTGCCAAGGCAAACTTTGGATTTTTCAAGCAATTACTCGAGAAAATCCCATGGGCAAGGCTGTTTGAAGGTAAAGGGGCCCAAGATAGTTGGTTAGCGTTCCAGGACTGCTTCTACCGTGCTCAAGATCAGAGCATCCCGACACGTAGGAAGTCAAGGAAGGGAGCCAGGAGACCTGCGTGGCTAGACAGGGATCTGCTGGGTAAGCTCAAGGGCAAGAGGAGAATTTACAGATCTTGGAAGGCAGGGCTGGCCACTTGGGAAGAGTATAAGGCTGTTGTCCAAGGATGTAGGGAGGCAACTAGGAAAGCAAAGGCCTCCCTTGAATTGAACCTGGCGAGAGGGGTCAAGGACAACAGGAAGAGCTTTTTCAAATACGTGGCAGATAAAACTAACACCAGAGGCAATGTAGGCCCACTGATGAATGAGGTGGGTGCCTCGGTGACAGAAGATACAGAGAAGGCAGAGTTACTGAATGCCTTCTTTGCCTCTGTCTACTCTGCCGGAGGCTGTCCTGAGGAGCCCTGTTCCCCTGAGGCCCCACAGGAAGTCAGGGCAGTGGAGGAGTTTGCTTTAGTCGATGAGGACTGGATTAGGGACCAATTAAGCAATCTGGACATCCATAAACCCATGGGTCCAGACGGGATGCATCCACGGGTGCTGAGGGAGCTGGCTGATGTCATTGCTAGACCACTCTCCATCATCTTTGCCAAGTCTTGGGAGACGGGAGAGGTGCCTGAGGACTGGAGGGAAGCAAATGTCACTCCAGTCTTCAAAAAGGGCAAGAAGGAGGACCCGGGTAACTATAGACCGGTCAGCCTCACCTCCATCCCTGGGAAAGTGATGGAACGACTTATCCTTGGTGCCATCTCAAGGCATATCAGGGATAAGAGGGTCATTAGAGACAGTCAACATGGCTTCACCAAAGGGAAGTCGTGCTTGACTAACCTCATAGCCTTTTATGAGGATATAACAAGGTGGATAGATGATGGCAGAGCGGTGGATGTGGTCTACCTTGACTTCAGTAAAGCATTTGACACAGTCTCCCACAGCATCCTTGCTGCTAAACTGAGGAAGTGTGGTCTAGACTCTCGGGTAGTGAGGTGGACTGCGAACTGGCTAAGGGGAAGAAGACAAAGAGTTGTGGTCAATGGGGTGGAGTCTGGTTGGAGACCTGTATCCAGTGGAGTCCCTCAAGGGTCGGTACTGGGACCAGTATTATTCAATATATTCATCGATGACTTGGATGAGGGACTAGAGAGTACTATCAGCAAGTTTGCTGATGACACCAAGCTGGGAGGAGTGGCTGACGCACCAGAAGGCTGTGCTGCCATCCAGCGAGACCTGGACAGACTGCAGAATTGGGCGGGGAAAAATTTAATGAAATACAACAAGGGTAAATGTAGGGTCTTGCATCTGGGTAGGAACAACCCCAGGTTCCAGTGTAAGTTGGGGAATGACTTATTAGAGAGTAGTGTAGGGGAAAGGGACCTGGGAGTCTTGGTGGACAGCAGGATGACCATGAGCCAGCACTGTGCCCTTGTGGCCAGGAAGGCCAATGGCATCCTGGGGTGTATTAGAAGGGGGGTGGTTAGTAGGTCGAGAGAGGTTCTCCTTCCCCTCTACTCTGCCCTGGTGAGACCCCATCTGGAATACTGTGTCCAGTTCTGGGCCCCTCAGTTCAAGAAAGACAGGGAACTTCTGGAGAGAGTCCAGCACAGGGCAACTAGGATGATTAAGGGAGTGGAGCATCTCCCTTATGAGAAAAGACTGAAGGAGCTGGGGCTCTTTAGTTTGGAGAAGAGGAGGCTGAGGGGTGACCTCATTAATGTTTACAAATATATCAAGGGTGAGTGTCACGAGGATGGAGCCAGGCTCTTCTCAGTGACAACCAATGATAGGACAAGGGGTAAAGGGCTGAAACTGGAACATAAGAGGTTCCGCTTAAACTCGAGAAGAAACTTCTTCTCAGTGAGGGTGACGGAGCCCTGGCCCAGGCTGCCCAGGGAGGTTGTGGAGTCTCCTTCTCTGGAGACATTCAAGACCTGCCTGGACACGTTCCTATGTAGCATAATCTAGGCATTCCTGCTCTGGCAGGGGGATTGGACTTGATGATCTTTCGAGGTCCCTTCCAATCCCTAACATTCTATGATTCTATGAGTCTATGATTCTATGATACCAGTACTACCTTTTGAATCCCTGAGCCTTACATATATTGTCAACCATGGGCCATGGTAGAGGCTCTGCTGAAGGGTGCAAGGGCTGCATGGGGAAGCTGCCCTGTTGCACATGCCCAGGCATGTTGACCATGGCCCCTACATCAGGTGATCGAGTGAAAGCAGAGTAGGGAATTTGGGAGAGTCCCAACCCATTCCAAGTTCCTGCCATCCTTTGGCAAATCTTGCTCTGAGCCTCCTTGCCCAGCACAGCTCCACTCAGAGAAAGAGGAACACTCTTTGCCAAGAACTAGTGGGAGTGCTGACCTCCCCAGAGCCTCCCACATGCCCACATTTCCACTCCTGAGTGCAGCAGTTGTCAGGATTCCCATGAAAAGGATGTGCTTCAAGGTCAAGAGCATATTTCTGGTCACAGTGGCAGCAAAACAAGGACGGATGGCCACTGGCTATGGAGTGACTAGGCATATCTTCCTGAAATTCCAGAGGCAGTACCTGAAAGAGAACTCACTCCAGTGTTTCCCACTTTCCAATGCCCTTAGCAAGGATGCCCTAGGTGATCCTGCTCTGGCAGGGGGCTTGGACTAGATGATCTTTCAAGGTCCCTTCTAATCCCCAACATTCTATGATTGTATGATTCTATGATGCGTCCTCAGCCTGCATCCCCATCTCTTTCCCCTCCAAAGCAATGGTTTTCTGCCACAGCTCCCACGATGCAGATGGAAAGACCACTTAAGGGACACAGGCAGGCTTGCAACAACAGTGTTTTAATAAGTCTGAAGAGAGAAATTAGGTCAATCCAAGAGGAGGTTTCCAATGTGGGGAGCAGCAGGATCAGCCAAGAATTTGTTGCCCTTTTCCTGTGGCAGAGTTCACACAGGTCATCAATGGAGCTGCCCTGTAAAGGGAGACAGGCTAGCAGGCCCCTCCAGGCTGATCTCAGTGGTCCTCACAGTAGGCTCTGAGAGGAGCACAAGACAGCAAAGAAAAGAGAGAAGTGTCAGTGGAAGACAAGAAAGGTAGACATTGGCCATGTTTTCAGAGTTCCCATGCTGGTCCCTTCCAGTTTGCTCTTGCAAGACAAGCCAGAGATGGTCAGCAGCTCTTAAAAAAATGGCATGAAGTTTAATCCTCTGTCCAGCACCGTGTTCTCAGTTCCTGGAGGTCCAATGTTTAAGGCCATTGTCAACATCTTTAGCAGGGGGGACACCTTCTGCCACAGTAGCGGTTGGTGATGCAGGAGAGGTCAAAGCCCCCAGAGTTGATGGGCACGCCCTCACAGCTCAGGATGCTGCCAACAGCAGCGGAGGTGGAGGAGCCCACAACGGTGTTCTGTGGGAAGGAGCTGAGGATGGGGCCTGGCAGGGTCACCACCACAGGGGAGGGCTGGATGACAATGGTGGAGTTCTGGCACTGTCGGACACAGGGCTCATTGCAGCTGTTGGCCAGTGGGGTTGGGCCGCAGGGCTGGCAGCAAGGCTGGCACTGCTCACAGCAGGACATGGCTCAGGGTCTGAGATGCACTTAGGAGAGACAGCATGGAGGAAACAAAAGATGGGGATGAGTGAAGAGCAACCTGTCACCGCACCACCAGAGAGCCAAACTGTATGCAGGGCCAGGAGGCAGAGGTTGTGCAGCGATGTGTGAGGCCTCATTCTGCCAGAGACTAAACAGCCACCAGCTCCTATGCAGCTACTTCCTAGTCCCAGAGTCTAGAAGTCTCCTCAGTACAGTCCCAGTTTCCCTCCATGCCCAGTCTTCTCCATACTTTCTTCTCCCAAGCAGCCCCAAGCTCTGACATACAACAACGCACCTGTCAGCTGAAAGGTCCCCTGAAGTGAGACATTCTTTCAGAGAAAGCAGAGAAGGAGAACAGACTTCATACTCACCTGGTTCTCAAGGAATAGGAGGCAAGTGAAGTGGATGAGAAGGCGAGAAACTGGGCTGGCTTTTATCATGGATCCTCACTTCCTTAGGGTGTCAGAAGCCTCCCTTGTAGAGGTGATTATTTTCTGACAAGCTCCTCCTAAATGCAAAACATCCAGGATACTGTGACGAGTTGTGTTTTGGTTTCCTGAATCACAGTCTTTTCATTTCCTGCTTTATGTCAGGCACATTCTTCACTGAAGGATTCGTTGGCATGACAGGATGAGAGGCCCAAGCATTTCTGGTGCAAAATACGTCAACATGGGCAGAGGACTCATCTCACATGCAGGAAAAGTCCAGTGAAGGGCACTCAAGAAAGACTGAATAGCTATCTCAGACAATATACACGGAAATCTAGACTTACATTCACCTAGAGTTTGACACTAGAGAAGACTCAACACACCCAGAGAGAGGCTTTCTAAATTGCCCAGGGCCAGTACACAGGTGTTGGAGTCGAAAGAGTGATCTTCTGCAAGTCCCATTTCAAAGGGTTCAATGTGGCTGAGGGAAGACTGCTCTGTGCTTGGTGAGAGCAGGAGATGCAGCTGAGTAGAGTAATGTGCGCAGCTTGAGCCTGTTCGGCCATGCACTAGCACTCTCCCTGCTGTCTGTCCCTGAGTATCATGTACATGAATATGGGTTTTAGCCATGGGATGGGAGGATCTTGTTGGAGCTGGTAGGACAGTCCGTAGATTCACTTCTGATCCCATGATGAAGCAAGCCATGCATACATGTCCAGGGAGGATGGCTCTGCTGCGAGCTAAGGCTGACTGCGGAGGTCAGAGGCCATGACTGATCGATTGCAGTATCAGTGTCTCCAGAAAGATAAAAGAGGTGGGGTTGTTTAGCTTGGAGAAGAAAAGACTCTGGGGAGACCTTCTTGTGGCCTCTCAATACATAAAAGAGGGACTTACATTAAGAAAGAGAAAAACACTTTATCAGGACCTACAGTGAGCAAGGTGCAATGGCTTTAAACTGAAAGAAGGTAGATTTAGATTGAACAGAATTAAGATTTTTTTTTTTTTATCTGATGAGGGTGGTTAGACACCGGAAGAAGTTGTCCAGGTTAGATGGAACTTCAAGCAGTGAGAGATGTTCCTGACTATGGCAGGGGGGTTGGACGAGATGGTCTTTCTAATTCTCTTCTAAATCCACCCATTCCAGGAGTCTATCATTCTATGAATTATGCTGGTAAATAAGATGGCTCTGTCAGGTCTTTTCCTCCAGGGCACTGAGTTTGGTCTCAGAGAGTCCCTACACAAGAATATCTTTGGAATCTGAGTTGGTCCCTCAGGGCTGGAAGGACATATTCCCTGAAGGTATCCTGATGTTTTTCACTCATAACTCCTTAATCACCTATATTTACTAAGAGTGACATGCAAAGCATGACACTGAAGTCAGAAGACAATCCCTCTCCCTCCAGAGCTCACTGGGGCAGCATGCATGGCAGGAGCAATGTGTGGCAGCACTCAGCAGCTTTGGCTTCTGTCACCACAGAACCCACTTGGAAGAAAGAGGATGACTACTGAGGAGTGCAATGTGTTCGTTAAGGTGAGAAAACAGTGTCTCTGCAAACAGCTGCGAAAGCAGGAAGGAGTTTTAAGGAGGTATGAAGGGGTAGATCTACCATCGCAGGGTATCTACCATAGCAGGGATCCACAAGGAGTCGAAGAGGTGTGCATCGGGGACAGCATGCCAGGGGATGCTCTCACACTTTCCCTGTGGCACACATGCTGGGGTAGTAGTATCTCTGCTACACACTTCCTGCTCAAGAAGAGGAGGCAGATGACACTTTCTTCAGACAGACGGACAAAGTGTCACAGTCACAGAACCTGGTATCCATGGGTGATTTTTACCACCTCAGTGCCTTCTGTAGGAGGAAAATGACTGGGCACAACAAAACAGGACATGCCTGGTGTGTACAGAAGACAAATTTTTGATGCAGGCTTTCCATGATTGTACTAGGAGAGAAACTCTGTTGGATGTGCTCCTCAAAATTGAGGAAGAAGAGTTGGTTAATATAAAGTTATCCAACACTTGGACCATGAACACTTGCACAAGAGACCACTTGGGATGCACCCATGGGTGTTCATGGAACTGACTGGGCAGTCTCTGCTCAGTCCTTGGAAGGAAGGTGGAACAAACACTCTCAGAAGCCATTGCTGAATGCTTGAAAGGCAAGAAGGGGATTGGGAGCAGCTCACACGGTTTTACTGAGGGCAAATCATACCAGACTAACCTCATTGCTACCTATAAGGAGGTGACTCATGCTGTGGGGAAGCGGAGCGATGTACCTTGACTTAAGCAAGACCTTTGGCATATCCTTTTGGCTGTATACGCGTGCACATCCATATACGCACCAGGTTATGCACACTCACAGACAGGCACACATACAGATTTGTGTACTGTTGGGGAGATTTTATTGTACCCCTGGAGGCAAATTAAACACACACGTCTGCTTAAATATGAAGAAAAAAACAAAATACACCATCAAAAAATCTGCAAGGATGTGTCATGAGCCCATTCTTTATGTACACTGGCAGCAGAACCAGTGCTGTGAGCTTTGGCATGAGGCACCTCAGTCTAGTGGAATCCCCTTGGCTTGGTAGGAATCATCACTGCCTTCAACTTCCTGGTTGCGGTTTATGGGTGGAACAGTGCAATTGCAATGATCTGTGGAAACGCTTGCCTCTGGAAGGGTGCTCCTACAACATCCCTCATTAGTGTTGCTGTTACAAAGATCCTGACACTCTCTATGGGCCTCTTCATACCCAAGAAGCAGTGAAAATGTTCCTTGATGCAGTAGAACAAGCAAAACAACAAGGTGGCTCTGTGGTCTATGGTGGAAAGGTTATAAATCGCCCTGGAAACTATGTTGAACCAACCATTGTGACTGGCCTTCCTCATAATGCACCCATTGTTCACACTGAGACATTCGCTCCCATACTGTATGTGCTGAAATTTAAGGAGGAAGAGGAGGTTTTTGCCTGGAATAATGAAGTAAAACAAGGTCTTTCTAGCAGTATCCTTACCAAGGATTTGGGAAATAATGCCAGGTCCATCCCTGTCCTGGCTGGAGCTAAACAGAATCAGTTCTGCTCAGTGATTTTACTTTTCAGCTCAGTATCTTCTTAAAGACTGTCCTTTCTGAAGTTAACAGTGTGTTTTTACAGACAGTGCCTGCTACTAGAAATGAAAACACCTGATGTTTACAGTTATTGCCAGGGATTGGGATGCAGAAAAACTCTGCTGTTACTTATTCCCATACTGACCAAAGCCACTGCTGGATCTCTTGTGCCACACTGATGCTGCTGGGAAGTAGAAGGGGTCAGAAGGAAAGAAAAGTTTGCACGTCTGAGGAGGAACAAACAGGACAGGTGACCAACAAGAGTATGCCATTCCATATACATCATATTTAGTATAAAATTGAGGGTCCAAGTCTCTTCTCCAGTGACTGGCATCCGAGGAGGACTTCGTCTGATGTTCTGTCTTTGATCTCAATACTGAGTTCCCGAATGCAGACCCTGTGTCCTATTCCGCCCTGCTGCCTGGAGTTTCCCTGGTGCCACCTGCTCTATTACATCACTGGTGATTGCTATCAGGGAGGGATTTGGGTTAAATACCCATTTTGTACAGACTCTTAGACACAATTGCTCAAATTCACACAGAATATCTCCGCAGATGCACATTTGCACATTAATTACCACAGGAACACAGAGGTATGTGTGAATGAACACAGGAGCACAGTCAAGTGAACATGAGCATAATCACATCCACATACTACTGAGAAGCAGGGCTCCTCATGCCAGTTTTCAGCCCCTCTAGCCAACTCAAGGCAAATCCTTCAGACCCTACACTTTAGGCAATGAATCAGTCACTGCCCATTCCCATCAGCTTCAGTGAGCTCAAGGGTTTGGCAATGGTTCATAGAATCATAGAATCGTCAGGGTTGGAAGGGACATTAAAGATCATCTAGTTCCAAACCCTCCTGCCATGGACAAAGACATACCCCACTAGACCATGTTGCCCAGAGCCCCATCCAGCCTGGCCTTAAAAACTTCCAGGGATGAGGCTTTCACCACCTTTCTGGCCAATCTGTTCCAGTGTCTCACCACCCTCATGGTGAAGAATTTCCTCCTAACGTCCAATCTAAACCGATCCACCTCCAGCTTCAATTCATTTCCTCTAGTCCTGTCACTACCAGACAAGCTTTCTTGTAGGCCCTCTTAAGATACTGGAAGACCACAATAAGGTCTCCTCAGAGCCTCCTTTTCTCCAGACTGAACAGCCCCAACTCTCTCAGTCTATCTGCACAGGACAGCACCTTCTCTGGACACGCTCCAGCACGTCCATATCTTTCTTGTGCTGTGGGCTCCAGAACTGGACGCGGCACTCCAGGCGGGGTCTCACGAGAGTGGAGCAGAGGGGGAGAATCCCCTCCGTCGCCCTGCTGGCGACGCAGCTCTTGATGCAGTCCAGGACACGATTGGCTTTTTGGGCTGCAAGTGCACACCGATGGCTCATGCTGAGCTTCTTGTCCACTAGTGCACCCAAGTCCTTTTCTTCAGGGCTACTCTCAAGCCAATCACTGCCCAGCCTATATTGGTGCTTGGGATTGCCTCCACCCAGATGGAGGACCTTGCACTTGGTCTTGTTAAACTTCACGAGGTTGGCCTGGGCCCACCCTTCCAGCCTGTCGAGGTACCTTTGGATGACATCCCTACCCTCCAGCATGTCAGCCGCCCCACACAGCTTGGTGTCATCAGCAAACTTGCTGAGGATGCACTCGATGCCATTGTCAATGTCACTGATGAAGATGTTAAACGAGACTGGTCCCAGTACTGATCCTTGAGGAACTCCACTTGTCACTGGCTTCCACTTGGACACTGACCATGTAAGACAGTCCATGTAAGACAGAGAAACCACAGCGGAGTCAAAGCTGTCATGGCCTTGTCTCCTTGTCCCAAGGCTCTGTGTGAAGGATAAAACAGAAGGATATGCAACACACCTAAGTGGCAGCAGAAGGGTGTGTGCCTGGGACAAGCCAGACTCCCCTCAGGCTACAGACACTCACACTGGGACATCAGAAATGATTTGTAGCTGTGAACCTGTCTGGAGACTCACTTGCAGGTAAACAACCTCCCTTCAAAAGGTAGAGAAACGCAGAAGCAACATGAATTTACAGAGAAGCTGAACAAATGGCAATGTTCATGCCTTCTTTTTATTGTTTCTTCAGATGCAGGTGATGTTCTGGACTTTTTTCCATGTGGGTTTTCCAGGCAGATGCAGGGGGTGTAACTGCCTGCAGTGAGAGGGAGGTGCCTGCAGCCTCCTCTGTAACCTTGAGCTGTCTCAGTTTCTGTTGCAGCCAAGAGCCTCATATGCAAATCAGGTTCTGCACCTGGGAAGACAAGAGAAAGGAGAGTGTGTTTGGTTTACCTAGTGGAGGGGCTGCAGGGATGGCTTCTGTGAGAAGGTGCCAGAATCTGCCAGCATGTTGAACTGAGCCAGTAACAACCAGCTCCTCTCCAAGAAGGAGAGGGAAGACGAGATCCATAAACCAGAGCAGACATTCCCCTGCAGTTTTGGAGAAAATAATGGTTACACAGCTTGTCCTCTGGCAACAGAGGACCCCAATGGAGCAGATATGCATCCTGAAGCCCATGGAGGACCTCATGCAGCAGCTGGCAGATGTACCCTGAAGGAAGTTGTAGCCCATAGAGAAACCAAGCTGGAACAAGCTCCTGGCAGAAACTGTGGCCCTTGGAGAGAAGCCCATACCATAGTAATTTTTCTAGTAGGTTTTCTATGCAGCCCATGGATAGGACACATGCTGGAGTAGTTTGTGAAGAGCTGCACCCACAGGAAGGACTCTTCTTGTAAAGTTTGTGAAGGAACAGGGGAAGAACATGAGGAGGAAGAAATGACAGAGGCGAAGCCTTATGAGCTGACTGCAACCCCAAGTCCTCATTACCTTGTGCTGGTTTTGGAGAATTCCTTTTGAGACAATTCTTTCACCACTCCTTAACCATGATTTTGTTAACATTCATCACTTTCTTCTCACAGTAATGGGATAGAATTCCATGAATTAGCATATCTTCTGTTCCAGTACCCAGCAGAAGCATAACCCATTTTTTATTATGCTGATTTGACAGTGATACAAGTAGAACATAAGGGCTATATTAACTCCCACCCATGCATGTCAGCTATCCTGGTTGTGGCCACTGTTCTCATGTTGAAGAGGGGAAGTCCATTCCCTGGACTTGTTTGCAGATTGCCCAAAAGAGGAAGCACGGCAAAGTGTCCCACCCTCCCATTCCTCTGTGAATGGAGAAGGCTGTCCTTGTACCCTTACACCCCAGAACAACTCTCTCCTCCGTTGATGGCTTCAGACTGTCCACAGAGGGAAGGACCACATGGATGCCAAGTATTAAAGGAGCAGAACTTTATTGTGTCAAAATACAGAAGCAATGCTACACCAAGTGGAGGACAGCAGTGCAAGGTGCCCTGGGTATTAACCAAGAGAGTGCAGTCCTTGGCCATGAAGAAGTTCCTGCATGATGTCCATTTGCCTGACTCATAGAGGGAGAGAAGACAAATGGTGCCCATCAGGCTGACCTACATGGGATCTCATTACCAAGGGGAACTGAAACAAACAAAGAAAAAGGGAAAGGAAAGCAAAGGAATTCAGCTATGCTGGAAAAAAAAGTATGCAAAATCTTGAGCCTTTGCCCAGCATCCTGTCTGAAGCATCCTCCTGCAGCTTTCCAGCATCTTCATCAGCGGAGGTACCTTCTGCCATAGTAGCGGCTGCCAATGCCAGACAGGTCACAGCACCCAGAGTTGATGGGCACGCCCTCACAGCTCAGGATGCTGCCAACAGCAGCGGAGGTGGAGGAGCCCACCACGGTGTTCTGTGGGAAGGAGCTGAGGATGGGGCCGGGCAAGGTAACCACCACTGCAGGAGGCTCGATGGCGACGGTGGAGCTCTGGCACTGTCGGACACAGGGCTCATTGCAGCTGTTGGCCAGCGGGGTTGGGCCACAGGGCCGGCAGGGCAGGCACGGGTTGTAGCAAGACATGTCTTGTGGCTGGAGGCTCACCTGGAAGAGAGGGCAGTGACGAAGCAGAGTCAAGCACAAATGAAGAGAAACCTGTTTACACAATCAGAAGGAGGCCAAGCCCAATGTCGGAGATTAAAATAGTTCACCTCCAGAATATTACAGGTGAGGAACTGCATGGATACACTATTAAAATGAAGCTAAGGCTAATACTGATATTTGAGTTGAAAGCTGTGCTTCGAGACTTACAGCCTTCATTGTCTTGTAAAGAATAGCCTGACCCAAGGAGTGTCCTTCCTAACTGATAGACTGAAAGACCCCTCAGCCACATGCCAGCCTCTCTCTAAGCAGACCATCTCCCTGCTTCCTTCTCCCATGACAAGAAGATCCAAATCCAGTACAGAACAGAGCAATATTAGCTAAGAGGTCCGTCAAGCAGAGATCTCACTATGGAAGAGTTGGAGAAGGGGTTTCAGACTCACCTGGTTTCAAAGAGAAGGAGACAAGAGAAGTGGATGAGAGAGCAGAGACCAGGGCTTCCTTTTATACCTGTCCTTCACTGCCGCAGGACCAGGGACTCCATTGACAGGGGTAACAATTTCCTGGCAAGCTCATTTTGAATGCAAACCATGACAGCTGATGATACAGGCTGTGCTTTGGTTTCCTGCACTGCTGCCTTTCATTTCAAGTTTGTTCCATGCCCATTCACTAATGAAGGCTTTTCTGAGCACTGGGGATGAAAGGCCCCAGGATTTCTAGGGCAGGAATGCAGCAGTGCAGACAGAAGATTCAGCTCAAGTGTTGGACTGGTCCAGAGCAGTGATGTTAGCCTGGGTCCCTCTGTTGGGGCTTTTGAAATGCTCTTCTCTATCAAGAAGCTCCAGCATTCCTCAGGTTGATGCCATAGGCACTCATGTATGAGTGCATATCATGTTCTAGTTTTCCCTCTGTCCTCAGCTCACCCTGCTGCTCTGTTGTTGTTGTCTTACCAGGTTCTCTGCACTCCTGGTTTTGACCCCATCTTGCCCAATACTGCCTTCATCCCCAGCGATTTTCAGCACAGTGCATGGTTCATGATGTTTCCATGTGCATTCTTGTCTTCTGCATTCTTTTAAGCCAGGTTTGTGTGGATGTGTGTCGGAGCACAGATTTCTGTATGATTTCAAGCTGGTGTGCATAAGCCTGTGTGTGGCCTTGTGTATCCCTCCTCTCAAGGAGCTGTGCTGCTAGTGGCAGGGACACTCTGTTTTCTCTCCATGAGCACCGCAAAGCTTCAGAATCACAGGTTTAGAAGCAACCTGAATGAAGTTGAATGGTGATGGCACCAGCCTGCTAGAAATCTGACCAGGGAAGAGGCTCTGAAATGCAGCCCCTGTCTCTTGAGCCCTCCTTTTCCTTCCTCTCCAAAACTCATGCTCCTCTGCTGCTGATTTCACACCCCAACGAAGATGGTTTCACTCTGCTTTGGATCCTTCATTAAATGCAATTTAACAACACTGGGAGTGTCCCAGTTGACTGGCAGTCCCCTCTTCCTGCCTTTCCAGGTCTGATACGGCTGCTCTTCCCAGTTCTAGGGGGTTCAAAAGGATGAGGATTGCTTTCTAAGTATAGATAAAGCCTGAGGAATCCTGCCACCATGTGTTGGCCATCCCTGAGTGGGTTTGCCTCCATTGCAGTGTTAATGCTGTCTGAGACAGGGCACAGCCTCTCTTGTGTCCATGTTAATGTGAAATGCACCTGTACAGCTCATCAGCCTGTGTCAGACTACACTGATGTTGTGTCAGGCACGGATTGAGATTTTGGAACAATAAGTGTCTGAATGAAAACCTGATATCATGGACCCTGACATTGTTGTGCTCTGAATAGAAGGACAGAGCCTGTGGCTTGTCTAGGTAAGTTAAGGACTGATGAGTGCTTTGTACCTGAGCACACAAGGAACTTCATGCCCCACACTGGAATCTCAGTCTGAGTACCCAGCAACTGCTCCTGCAGGGAAATTTTCCGAATAAGCTTTGGATTTGAGACCGCATCATTCCAAGCCAGCTGCTGTCCCACAGAGATGTCCAGTACAGACATTCTTTCCGACAAGGGCTGTGCACATTGCCTGAATTTTCTAGGCCCATCTCCATGCCTTAATATGTCTTTGCCTGAGGTTGGGACAACTTTGGAGACAGGGCAGTTGCAGGTTTTCCCCCTTTCCTTTAGTGACCTTGGTGAAATCAGCACCAGCGACACCTGTGACACATCAGACAGGACTGATTCCAGTCTGTATGGGGCTGCTTTTGAACTGAGGCTCTCATTTATCTGTGGGCCAACCTCGCTGCTTTCTTGTGAGGGAAGAAACACTGTGGTAAAAAGGAAGGGCAGGACAGGGATGTAGCCTCTTCCATGCTTCCTTTGTGACCAAATTGAAGATGAATGGCTTCAGCTGCAGGATGGCAGAGTGGGTGGAAAAATGACTGGACTGCCAGGCTCAGAGAGTTGTGACCATAATGCAAAACCCAAGTTGCCGACAATTATATGTGCGGTCTATTATCAGGGATCAGTACTAAGTCCAAGTTTGTTTATGTTTTCATGAATTCTATGAGTACTGGGAATTGGTGAACTCCTGGCAAATCTGTGGACAATACCCAGGGAGGACAAGGGGCTGTGATTGTGAGTTATGGCCCCTGTTCAGAGGATATGAACAGACTGGAGAAATAGGGTGAATGGAACCTCATGAAGGCCAAAAAAACCAAGGGCAAGTTCTGCATCTGAAGGAGGAACCATCCCATGTGGTCATGCAGGCTGGGGATTAGGGGGCTGGCAAATCTGACGTGTGATGAAAGTCAGGCAGAACTCGGCCTGCTCTTCTTGGGGAACACGTGTCTCAGAAGGACGAGATCTTATGCTTTCTACAACTACTTTTCCAGAGGAGACACAGAAAGTGAACTTAGTCTCTGGAAGTGCCCAGGAGAGAGAACATGGAGAGGTCTGATTAAGGAATAGGCTAAAAGAAATAATGAGAAAAGGACCGTGTTTCACAAGGGGGGTTGTGCAGTCTCCATCCTGGGAGGTGTTAGAAATAGACTGAATGTGAATTGAGCAACCTGATATAACAGGGTGATCTACATGACCTGTGGAGGCCCCTTCTGACACTGTGACCTAACAAGATTCTCCCTGCCCTCCCTCACCACTGCAAACATTCATCCTCACACCCCGTTGCCTCTACACAGCTTTGAGGCGCTGTGCTGGGACTGCCGAGGTGCAGCTGAAGGGAGACTCTCAGCCCCCTCACCACAGCCACAGCCCAGCAGTGGGTGCTGTTGGTAGCCCGGGAAATCGGGGTTGCCACGACCAGAACAGAGAGCCAGAGAGATGAAGCTGGCGGCGACAGCAAGGCGCAGATGGCGGAGTGGTGGGATGTGGTGGGGCCAGGCCGTGGGGCTGGCGAGGCTGGCTGTGGTGCTCCCGGATGAGCAGGGAGCATGGGTCAGCAAAAGATATCAGGCCACTTGGTCTCGTAGGGCGGAGGTGTTTTCACAAGGGAACTGTGTATCACAGGACTAATGGAGAGAGTCATGTGAAGAAGGGTCACTCTGGATGATGAAGAGGCTCGATTAACTTTTATGTGGTGACTGGCTGGGAGAGCTGGGACTGCTCAGCACAGAGAAGTTTCTGGGAAGATCACGAGTATGTACAAATATCGGAAGGGAAAGTATGAAGAAGGTTCTTCATAGTGTTCACAGATGAGACAAGAGGCACTAGACACAAAGAGAATCACAGAAGATTCTGTTTCAACATCATTAAACTCTTTTTTCACTGTGAGACTGAGGAAACACTGGCATAGGATGCCCAGAGAGGTTGTGGATTCTCCATCCTTGCAGGCATTCAAAAGCTATCTGCACATAATCCAGTACATGTTGTGAGCAGAGACAGAAACATCATGGAAGGAGAAACTCACAGAGGTGTGGCCCTGTGATCAGCAAGGAGAGTTGCATGTTGAAGACTATAGCTCAGCTTTTCTTCATAGCAGAAATGCAGAAATCCTTATCTTCCTGTTCGTGTGTAGGCAGTGCACAGCGCCTCCCATTGAGAACACCATTGGCTGAGAGAGCCACAGGTGTTGCTGCTGGAGGAGTGAGAAAGCCAGAACGAGCATTTCAGGCACAGGAAGAACAGATTGTTTCTCTTCTCCGCTTCTTCCTTTCCTCCCTCAACAGTCATTGGCAGCAGCTCTGTCATCTCAATCTTCGATGATCTTTGAGGTCCCTTCCAACCTCTAACATTCTGTGATTCTGTGATTCTGTGATCTCGGGGCTGGGAGGTGCTTTTCTGACTCTCACTCAACAAACAAGCAAGTTGAGCTCAATATGGAGCTCAGAATCCTCCTCTTCCCTGCCTTTCTGGGGCAACTGCTGGGTGAGTCTTGACTTTCTATAAATGCATCCTTCATCTTCCGCTGTGGAAACCCTCACCAACCTTACCAGGTCCATGCATGGAAATACTCTTGAATTACAGGAAAACAATTGGAAATACCAGCTCACATTTGCAGTTTTTCACCTGTTGTCTCAAGGTTCTCTTACTCTTGAAAATTAAAGGATAAGAGAGAGAAGAGATACCTTAGACCCTTTCTGCTGCTTTTCTGTTTCCTTCAATCCATCTCTCTCTACCTTTCTCTTCTGATCCAACTGCTGCCACCATAGCAGATCTCAGCTCTCTCTGCAGCCTCAAATTTTTCCCATTCCAAGACAAATTAGCAGATCCTGTCAGTGCTGCCACAAGGACATTAAATTGCCACTAGGATGTGCCTTCTTGTTGGCTGCCATAGCCTCCAGTTTCCTCCTGGTTTTCAACTCCACTAGGGTTCCCTCTTTCCAACACCCAGCTCAACACTGCATGAACTCAGGATCCTAGTAGTCCTCAGAGATGACAACGATGGTGAAGCAGGAGGAATCTTTTTGCCATAGCTTCCCTGGTCCCTCAATCTGCTGGAGAGGTGCTGGTCCAAACACACTAAGGTCAAGTGTGACAAGCAGTTCCCTAGTCCTCTCAGTAGTCAGAAACTGGGGAAAATTAGCAGGGACATGGCACAACTCTCCTCAGGGTCCATGTTGGAATGAGACCTCTGAGATCCTGCCCAAAACCTTTTCCACCTGATTGTACCCAGGTCTCAGGATTTTCCTGCAGGACAAGAGAGCGACAGCCTTCTTTGCCTGGCTTTTGCATCCACTGCTGCTTTTCTTCCCAGAGCTTTTCCCTGCAGAGCTGCTGACCTGCACTTTCTTCCAGGCACCATGGGGCAGATCATTGTCACACAGAGCGGACAAGTCACAGTGAAACAGGGGCACACATTCCAAACAACCTGCACATACCAGATCTCCAACTTTCAAAGCTTGCTCTGGTACCAGCAGAAGAAAGGCCAAGCTCCCCAGCTCATCTCATATCAGGCAGCATCTGGCTCCAGGCCGAGTGGCCGTTTCACCACGTTTCTGAACACCACAGGGAAATACAGCCTCCTGCAGCTGCAGGAAGCCCAGCTCTCTGACAGCGCCTTGTACCTCTGTGCTGTGCAAGACACGCTGGTGCAGGGAGCTTCCTTGGCTGTGCAACAAGCCAAGGAAGGCAGGGGATGTGTCTCTAGTGCAAGACTGAGCTTGGGGGAAGGGACCCTTGGCTCTCCCCTGGCAGTGCTGCTTCCCCATGTGCACCCAGAGATCTCCAGGTCAAGGTCCTGTGATGTGATGTTTTCTGTCTGTCCCAGTCATTGATTATATTCCCAAAAACCACTAAGTAAAAGCACTGTCCTCTTCTCGCCAAAATGTGAGAAGCTATGCTGTCTGGTTAAGTAGAAGTATCAAACACATGAGCTATTGCAATTACCTGTTAGAGATTTGTTATTCTTGACCACTACTGATAACCACAGTCACATCCATCCTCCATAATGGCAACTGGATTAGTCTTGTTTTGAGATGGAGAGACGTTAAAACTGGTTCCTTTGTGTTATTTCCCTGTCAGACTTCAGCCACAGCAGTTGATATACCCAGATGTCGTACTTTTTCCTTATTCTATCTATTGGTATGACAATAAACCAAAACACACAAAAACTCAAATTAGGCAGCTCCCAGCATGGGGCATCCATGGGCCCTCATTGCCCTGTGCTCTCAGGGCAGACAGTCCCAGCCTCAGCTTCACATCAACAGGTGTCTCCTCTACTCCATTGGATCATCATTTGAAGGTATCTCTGGGCCATTCAGCATTCCAGCGGGAGCAGATTGTTTGCTCCTGCCCACCACTACTATGAACCAGCACATTTGGTATCACAAGTCCTGTGTCTGCTCAGTCACAAGTGAACAAACTGGGCCTGAAGTACTGCTCTCTTCGGCATATCTTAGTCTTGCTGAGGACCTACCTGTTTGGTAGGATGCCATGGGAAACTTTCCTGGAGCACTGAGGTTCCCAGGAGAGGTGGTAACAGCCTCCTCAGCACAGCAATGGTCCTCTGCGATGTGGAGGAGAAAGCACAGACTGAGTGGAAAGAAGTAAGGCATGGGAAGGTAGTCAAGAAAGGTGTCACTGAGACTACTGGGCACAAAATTAAGGGTAAATGGATGAGTGCTTGGTGAGGAAGAGGACCTGGAGAAAAATGATCAGAACACCAACAAAATAATGCCTATTTTGTCTCAGTTTTTAGTGATATGACTTCTCCAAAAGTCCATCAAATCTGTGAGTCTTCCCACAGACTCTCTGGGAATGAAGCAGCACCCACACTAGAAGAAGAAAGAACTAAGGAGTTCATACTACCGTTTGGACATACGCAAGTCCATGGCATCACATGAGATACATCCACAGGTGTTCAAGGAGCTGACCGGACATGCTCTGCTCAGTGCCCGGAAGGAAGATGGACTAAATGCTCTCAGAAACCATTGCTAAACTCCTGAAAGGCAAGAAGGAGAATGGGAGCAGCTCATATGGGTATACTCAGGAGTAATCACACCTGATAAACCTCATGGCTTTCTATGAGGACTGACTGACACTGTGGGGAAGGGGAAGGGCATTGGCCGAGGTGTACCTTGACTCCAGTACGACATTTGACATACCTGCGTGACTGCAAAAACATGAACACGCATATGCACATCGAGGTGTGTACACACAAAGGTCTGCACAAACACAGTGTGCGGTGTTTATTGTACCCCTTGAGGCAAATTAAAAACACCCTTTTACTTAGATATGAAAAAAAAGGAAACACAAAGACCATGAAACAACCAGTCCTGAATTTCCCCTTCTGCATACATACAAATTTACACATAAGGTCACAACCTTACAGACAACCAAAAACTCATCTAGTGGAATCCCTCAGGGGTCAGTACTGGGGCCAGTGCTTTTCAATATATTTATCAATGACCTGGATGTGGGATTAGAGAGTGCTGTCAGCAAGTTTGCTGACGACACAAAGCTGGAAGGAGTGACTGACACACCAGCAGGCTGTGCTGCCATTCAGAGACACCTGGACAGGCTGAATGGCTGGGCAGGTAGAAATCTGATGAAGTTCAACAAGGACAAGTGTAGAGTTTTGCACCTGGGAAAGAATAACCCCATGGACCACTATAGGTTGGGCATTGAACTGCTGGAGAGCAGTGTAAGGGAAAAGGACCTGGGGGTTCTGGTGGGCAGCACGATGGCCATGAGCCAGCAGTGTGCCCTTGTGGCCAAGAAGGCCAATGGCGTCCTGGGGTGTATTAGAAGATGAGTAGCTAGTAGGTCGAGAGAGGTCCTCCTTCCCCTCTACTCTGCCCTAGTGAGGCCACATCTGGCATATTGTGTCCAGTTCTGGGCCCCTCAGCTCAAGAGAGACAGAGAACTGTTGGAGAGAGTCCAGCACAGAGCCACAAAGATGATTAAGGGAGTGGAACATCTCCCTGAGGAGGAAAGGCTGAAGGAGCTGGGTCTCTTTAGCTTGGAGAAGAGGAGGCTGAGGGGTGACCTCTTAAGTGTTTCTAAATATGGAAAGGGGGAGTGTCAGGACGATGGAGCCAGGCTCTTTTCAGTGATGTCCAATGACAGGACAAGGGGTAATGGATACAAGCTGGAACATAGGAGGTTCCACAAAAACATTGGAAAAACTTCTTCACAGTGAGGGTGTCGGAGCCCTGGCACAGGCTGCCCAGGGAAGGTGTGGAGTCTCCTTCTCTGGAGACATTCAAACTACACCTGGACGTGTTCCTGTGTGATCTGCTGTAGGTGATCCTGCCCTGGCAGGGGTCTGGACTAGATGATCTTTTGAGGTCCCTTCTGGCCCCTAACGTTCTGTGATTCTGTATAACTCCTATGCGTGCACTAATAAAGAGGTGTGTACAGTTATGTTTCTAAAGGACTCCATGTCCATACCAATATATACAGGCACAACCCATACCAAGATGTGCACACAGATACTCAAACATACAATAGGCTAACACATAGGCATACTCCTGCACACATGCATTTGCATACAGATAGACACACGGTTCCTCTACAGAGATGTACACACAGAAAAGCAAACATCTGCATGCATGTGTGCCTACACAATTACCTATATGCAGACCAGTCTCACACATTCATGCATGAAGGCAGGTGAGGGTGTTAAAACATACATACTCTTGGAAACAATTGCCCAGACATGCACAGAGAATGTCTGTGAACATCCATGTTTTCGTATGTACAACCAGAGTCACACACGTCTGTGAATAAACACATGAGCACATCCAGATGAACATGAGCATAATCAAACACACATACCACTGAGAACCAGGGTGCCCCACACCAACCCTTAGCCTGTCTAGACAACCCAGACAAGTCCTTCAGACCCTACACTTAAGGCAATGAATCAGTCACTGGCCAGTCCCATCAGCTTTGGTGAGCTCAAGGGCTTGGCAGTGGTTTGGTCCATGTAAGACAGAGAAACCACAGCGGAGTCAAAGCTGTCATGGTCTTTCCACATATTGAGCCTCTCCTTGTCCCAAGGCTCTGTGTGAAGGATAAAACAGAAGGATACGCAACACATCCAAGTGGCAGCAGAAGGGTGTGTGCCTGGGACAAGTCAGACTCCCCTCAGGCTACAGACACTCACACTGGGACATCAGAAATGATTTGTAGCTGTGAACCTGTCTGGAGACTCACTTGCAGGTAAACAATCTCCCTTCAAAAGGCAGAGAAATGCAGAAGCAACATGAATTTACAGAGAAGCTGAACAAATGGCAATGTTCATGCCTTCTTCTTATTGTTTCTCCAGATGCAGGTGATGTTCTGGACTTTTTTCCATGTGGGTTTTCCAGGCAGGTGCAGAGGGTGTAACTGCCTGGAGTGAGAGGGAGGTGCCTGCAGCTTCCTCTGTAACCTTGAGCTGCCTCAGATTCTCTTGCAGCCAAGGGTCTCATATGCAAATCAGGTTTTGCACCTAGGAAAACAAGAGAAAGAACAGTGTGTTTGTTTTACCTGGCAAGGTGTTGCTAGCGGATGGGCTGCAGGGATGGCTTCTGTGAGAAGGTACCGGAATCTGCCAGCATGTTGAACTGAGCCAGTAACAACCAGCTCCATGATGGAGTCACCAGTGGCCAAAGCTGAGGCAATCAGAGACATTGTTACTGTCTCCGTGGCAAAGTATTTAGTAAACATTAAAAACAAGTGTGTATTAATTGTGAGAGAGGACTGAGAAAAAGTGGGAGAAACAATTCTTCAGCCACAAGGTAAGTAAAGAAGGAGAGGGAAGAGGTGATCCAGAAACCAGAGCAGAGATTCCCCTGCAGCCATGGAGAAGATACACAGCTTGTCCTCCAATGGTTACACAGCTTGTCCTCTGGCAACAGAGGACCCCAATGGAGCTGATATGCTCCCTACAGCCCATTGAGGACCTCATGCAGCAGGTGTTGAAGGTACTCTGAAGGAAGTCCCAGACAATGGAGGAGCCTCCTGGCAGAAGGTGTTGCTCACGGAGAGGAGTGTACACAGGAGCAGGTACTCTAGCAGGAGCTGTGGCCCATGGAGGGGATCTACACTGGAGCATTTCGTTTATGAAGGACTGCAGCTTGTTGATAGGACACCTGCTAGTGCAGTTTGTGAAGAACTGCACCCACTGGAATGACTCCTGCTATGAAGTTTGTAAAAGAGCAGTCAGCATGGCTTTGCCAAGGGGAAGTCATGTTTGACCAACCTGACGGCCTTTTATGAAGACATAACCAGGTGGATGGATGGTGGCCATGGAGTCAATGTGGTCTATCTGGATTTCAGTAAATCATTTGACATCGTCTCCCACAGCATCCGCACAGATGAGCTGAGGAAGTGTAGTCTGGATGACCGAGTATTGAGGTGGGTCGCTAATTGGCTGAAGGGAAGAAACCAGAGAGTTCTAGTCAATGGGGCAGAGTCTAGTTGGAGGCCTGTGTCTAGTGGAGTCCCTCAAGGGTCAGTACTGGGGCCGGTGCTTTCGATATATTCATCAATGACCTGGACGAGGGACTAGAGAGCACGGTCAACAAGTTTGCTGACGACACAAAGCTGGAAGGAGTGACTGACACACCAGCAGGCTGTGCTGCCATTCAGAGAGATCTAGACAGGCAGGAGAGGAGGGTTGGGAGAAATCTGATGAAGTTCAACAAGGACAAGTGTAGAGTTTTGTACCTGGGAAAGAATAACCCCATGGACCAGTATAGGTTCAGGACTGACCTGTTGGAGAGCAGTGTGAGGGAAAAAGACCTGGGGGTTCTGGTGGGCAGCACGATGGCCATGAGTCAGAAGTGTGCCCTCGTGGTCAAGAAGGCCAATGGCATCCTGGGGTGTATTAGAAGATGAGTAGCTAGTAGGTCGAGAGAGGTCCTCCTTCCCCTCTACTCTGCCCTAGTGAGGCCACATCTGGCATATTGTGTCCAGTTCTGGGCCCCTCAGCTCAAGAGAGACAGGGAACTGTTGGAGAGAGTCCAGCGCAGAGCCACAAAGATGATTAAGGGAGTGGAACATCTCCCTGAGGAGGAAAGGCTGAAGGAGCTGGGTCTCTTTAGCTTGGAGAAGAGGAGGCTGAAGGGTGACCTCATAAATGTTTCTAAATATGGAAAGGGGGAGTGTCAGGAGGACGAAGCCAGGCTCTTTTCAGTGATGTCCAATGACAGGACAAGGGGCAATGAGTACAAGCTGGAACATAGGAGGTTCCACAAAAATATTAGAAAAAAATTTTTCACTGTGAGGGTGTCGGAGCCCTGGCACAGGCCGCCCAGGGAGGGTGTGGAGTCTCCTCTCTGGAGACATTCAAAACCCGCCTGGACGTGTTCCTGTGTGATCTGCTGTAGGTGATTTTGCTCTGGCAGGGGAGCTGGACTAGATGATCTTTTGAGGTCCCTTCCAGTCCCTGGCATTCTGTGATTCTGTGATTCTGTGAGCAGGGGAAGACCATGAGAAGGAAGGAGTGGAAGAGATGAAGCCTTATGAGCTGACTCCCACCCTTACTCCTCATCACCCTGCTCTGTTTCAGTGGAAGTCTTTCAATTCTTTCACCCCTCCTATGCCCTGATTTCGTTAACATTCATTATTTTTTTCTTTCAGTAATGGGGCAGTCTTCCATGAATTCGTTTTTTTTCTGGCCCAGTACCCAGCAGAGCCATATCCCATGGCTTATTATGCTGGTTCTACAGTGATACAAGCAGAACATAAGGGCTATGTTCACCTCCTCCCTTACTCATCCCTGTCCCTGTTGAGGTCTCTGTTCCCACACTGAAAAGGAAAATTCTCTTCTCTGGGCTTTTTTTCACTGTACCCTGAAGAGGAGTCACTGCAAAGTGTCCCACCCTCCCATTCCTCTGGGAATGTAGAAGTACGTCCTTGTGCACTTATTTCCTTACATCCCAGAGCAACTCGTTCTTCCTTTGGCAGGTTTGGAGTGTCCACAGAGGGAAGGACTACACTGAGGCCAGGTTTCAAAGCAGCAGAACTTTAATGAGTCAAAAGAAGGAAACAATGCCATTCCAAGTGGAGGACAGCAGTGCAGGGAGCCCTGGAGGGCGAACAAGAGTCTGCAGTCTTTGGTCTTGGAGAATTTGCTGCATAACATCTTTCTGCCTGCTTTGTAGAGGGAAAAAAGACAGACAGTGCCCACCAGGCTGGTCTAGGTGGGACCTTGTTGCCAAGGGGAAGGGGAACTGAAACAAACAAAGAAGGTGGAAAGCTATTCAGCAACACTGAAAAACATCCAAAATCTTGATCCTTTGCCCAGCACCATGTTCTGAGTATCCTCCTGTGGCTCTCCCAGCATGTTCATCAGCGGAGGTACCTTCTGCCATAGTAGCGGCTGCCAATGCCAGACAGGTCACAGCACCCAGAGTTGATGGGCACACCCTCACAGCTCAGGATGCTGCCAACAGCAGCGGAGGTGGAGGAGCCCACCACGGTGTTCTGTGGGAAGGAGCTGAGAATGGGGCCGGGCAGGGTCACCACCACAGCGGGAGGCTCGATGGCGACGGTGGAGCTCTGGCACTGGCGGACACAGGGCTCATTGCAGCTGTTGGCCAGCGGGGTTGGGCCACAGGGCCGGCAGGGCTGGCACAGGTCATAGCAGGACATGTCTTGTGGCTGGAGGCTCACCTGGGAGAGAGGGCAGGGAGGAAGGAGAGCACAAGTGTACATGAAGAGCTGCCTGTTTACACCATCACATAGGGGCCAAGAGTAGTACACAAAGGTTAGTTGAAAGCTGTGCCTTGATACTCATTGCCTTCATTTATCTATAAAGACCAGCGTGACCCCGGGAGTCTCCCTCCTAATTAATAAACCACAAGCCCCTCAGCTATATGCCAGCCTCTGCATAATCAGACCTTCTCCTCGTTTCCCTCTCACATGCCAAGAAGATCCAAACTCCAGGACAGGTAAGAATAATGTCAGGCTATAAGTGCATCAAGCACAGATCTCATTTTGGAAGAGGAGGAGAAGGGTTTTTAGACTCACCTGGTGAGGAGAAGGGGACAAGAGAAGTGGATGAGAGAGCAGTGACTTGAGCTGCCTTTTATACCTGCCCTTCATTGTTGCAGGACCAGAGGCACCCGTGACAGAGGTAACAATTTTCTGACAAGCTCATCTTCAATGCAAACCAGCACAGCTATTGATACAGGCTGTGCTTTGGTTTCCTGCACCGCTGTCTTTTCATTTCTAGATTTATTCCATGCCCATTCCCTAATGAAGGCTTCTTCTGAGCACTGGGATCAAAGGCCCCAGGATTTCTTAGGCAGGAATGCAGCAGTGCAGGCAGAAGACTCAGCTCAAGTGCTGGATGAATCCGGAGCAGTGACATTAGCCTAGGTCAGTCAGCTGGGGCTGTTTGAAGTGCTGTTCTCAGGAAGAGCACCATTCCTGAGCTTGATGCCGTGGGCTTCTGTGCACAAGGACATGAATTTGTCTTTCCTTCTGTCCTCAGCTCACTCTGATTCTCCCTTGTTGCTGCTTCCCCACGTGTGTGCATTGTGCTCCTGGTTTTGACCCCATCCTGCCTAATGTCCCACAGGGTCTTCAGCACAGTCCATGGTTCATGGTGTCCCTATGTGTATTCTTCTCTTGTGTGTACTTGTAAGCAGCCAAGTTTGTGTGGATGCACATGGGAGCACAGATTTTTCTATGACTGCAAGTTGGCGTGTATGAACCTCTGTGTGTGTGTGGCCTTGTGTGTTCCTCCTCACAAGGAATTGTGCTGCTCATGGCAGGGACAGTCTCCACTGCTCTCCCCAGGAGCATCACAGAGCAGCACATTCCCAGGTTCCGAAGTAGCCTGAGTATGGTTGAACAGTGATGGCACCACCCGGCTAGAGATCTGTCCAGTAAAGTGGCCCTGAAATGCATCTGCATCTTGATCCCCACTTTTCATGCTTTTTCCTCCAAAGCTGATGCTCCATTGTTGCTGATTTCAGGACTCAACAAGGATGGTATCACTCTAGCTTGGATCTTTTGTTTAGTTTGGTGTTACTATATCGGATGTGTCTCAGCATGGCTGGTAGTCCACCGTCCCTGCCTGTCCAGGCTACCATGCAGCTTCTGGAGATTTCAAAATGAGAAATTTTTGAGATTCCTTTTATCCCACAGAAATCTTCATGTCCCACACTGGAATCTCAGTCTGAGTGCCCAGAAACTGTCCCTGGAAGAAATCCCCAAAATACCCTTTGGGTTCGAGACTGCATCCTTCAAAGTCTGCTGCTGTCCCAGACAGGTGTCCAGTACACACATACTTTCTGACAAAGGCTGTGTACATTGCCTAAATTTTCTAGGCCCATCTCCATGCCTTAATGTGTCTTTGTCTGAGGTCAGGACAAATTTGGAGGCAGGCCAGTCATGGGTTTTCCCCCTTCCCTTTAGTGACCTTACTGACCTGATGACACGAGTGCCAGGGAGACCTGTGACAGCTGAATCAGGACTGTTGCCCCTCTGCATGGGTCAGCTTTTGAGCTGAGGCTCTCTTGTGTTGGAGGGCAAAAACTTGTTTTCTTGTGAGGAAAGAAGCAGTGTGGGGGAAAAAAAAGGACAGGGGAGGGGTGTACCTGGAGCTTAGCAAGCCGTTTAACATTCTCTCCTGTCTTTCGTTTATGATCAAATTGGAGATGAACGAGTTCAGATGGAAGATAGCAGGGTGGGTAGAAAAGTGACTGGACTGCCAGGCTCAGAGAGTTGTGACCGTAATGCAAAGCCCAACTTGCCAACAATTATGTGTGGGGTCTGTTATCGAGGATCAGTACTAGGACCAAGATTTGTGGTTAAAGATTTGCGTGGTTAAAGGAGGTTTTCAGTGCCTTGAGGCACATACCTGAGAAAATTCGGCAGAGGACGCTGTCAGGGCGTGTGGAAGGCAAGAGCAGCTGGTTCACTAAGGCTGTGTGATCAAATCCATTTACCTTCCAAAGGGAAGAAGAAGTGAAAGTGGAAGCATTGAAGAGGCAAAGCACGCAATGACACCAATCTCTCCGTAAGTGGTGAGGGAGACAAGGAATGAGACCAGAACTCTTCAGCCACTTGCTATTTGATGACCCATTAGGAAACTGGAGGTGGAGCTTTGAACTGGGTCACTGAGCTTTTTAAGTGACAGGAAGTGACCAGAGGGACATGAGGATTATGGACATTTGAGGAGATCCTGCAGGACTAGACAATGTATATTAAGGAATGTTCATGGGAAGGGGGAGAGGTGGGGAAAGAGAGGATTGGGGAGAAACAAGGGGAGGCGATAGAGTGGAGAAAGGATAGAAGGTGACACCTAAGCAAGAAGTGATCACTACCATTGTTGAGATGAGCCCTGCACATCATCACCAAAGTCCCTCTTGTTTCTTATTAAATCTTTTCTTAACCTTTAGTGTATCTTCCTTCCCTTTCCCATGTGTGAGTTCTGCAAGTTCTCAGGGCTAGTAACTGGAAAGACTGGTGTGAAGGATAGATCCGGATACGAGAACCTGAGCAAACTACCAACGGTCATAGGGATTGTAGGACTGGGCACAAGGAACTGGATGAACCAGAGGGTGTGCAGCAAGGTCTAGGTGCCAACAGCTAGAGATGGGGTTACTTGCCACAGGACAGAAATGCATTTGTTCACACACACACTGGCAGACATGCACTCTTCTAGGACCAGTTGCAAATACACACACATGCAAACACAGAGGCACAAACAGGCCCTCAGGCACACACAGATGCATATGCCAATGAGGGAGCACACCCTCTCCCCACACTTGGAGAACCAGGACTCCACCAGCCAGCTCTTTGCCTCTGTAACCCACATAGCTTTAGGCAAGTCCTTGAAAGCACACTGTTGAGAAGGTAAATCAGGCACCTGCCATCCCTGGTATATATGATAACAGAGGAGGGGTTTTGTGGATTGCACACAAGTAGTTCAGTCGACTGTGTTCTCATTACAGGAAAGAGATGTATTGGCGTCTGAGCCACAGGGTTTTATCTGGACATTCAGCCCTCGTTCACATGTGACATCTGTTCATGATTGACAAAGTCAAATCTAGAGACCATCCCTGGTACTGCAGCTCAAGGGGCTCCCCATCTGAAGAATGGAAATAATCCCTAAGTCTGACAAGCTCCTGCCCATCCCTGGTGATCATCATAGGGTAGCTGGGGAGGTCTGGGACCTCTTCCAGCTTCAGCTCAGGGAGAGGTGCTGCCCTGACATGCTCACATGGCAGCAAAGGGTTGTGTGTCTGGGTTGAGCCAGATGCCCTGCAGCTGACAGTGCTGAGGCTGGGACACCAGAGAGGAAGCTGGGCTGATGGAGTTGCCTTAAGACAAATGCTCTCTCTTCAAGGGCAAATTAATGTTAATTAGCAGGTGGCATCAGAAGGAGATTTCAGACTGCCCAAGAAAAGCCCTGAAATCTCTCAGTTAAACTTGATCATTAGAGCTCCTGGAGCTGCTCTGCTGAGAAGTCTTGTCTCCACATCCACTATTAACACTGCAGCAGTCTCCAGAGCCACAGGAGAGGTGGCAGGAGGCTGTGCCCAGCACTGCACAGGCACCAGGAGGACAAACCTTGTGCCCTGAGAGCCTCCCAGCAGGGCTGGCATTTTCCAAGGGTCCTCACCTGGCCTGGAAGGCTCCTCTTCAGGCCCCCATAGCTGGGATGTTCCTCCCTTGGAAGCAGTCCTGCTCCTTACCCTGTTCTGCAAGTGCAGCATCAGGAAGCAAGGTGCCAGCCAGACAGGATGGTGAGAAATCTTCTCAGAAAGCAGCTGCAGCATTGCCCAGGCTAAATCAGCTGCTGCTGTTATCAGCCAATCGGCAGCCATTGTAGATATGTTCTGATGTGTGTAAAAAACACGCCTGTGCTTTTGCTCAGGATTTCCCGTTGCTGGCTGGTGAGCTCAGCAGGTGTTGCTCTGATGGACCATTGCTCCTTGTCCTGTCACTTTAGGCCCTGGTAATATTCTTTCTCCATCTTTCTCAGAAGCTCCTTTTACACATTGACAGACCACAATGAAGTCTCTCCAGAGCTTTCTCTTCCTCTGGCTGAACACCCCCAGCTCTCTCAGCCTTTCTTCTGCTCTAACAGATCCATGTTTTTCTTTACTGAGAACCCCAGAACTGAGCAGAGTACTCTGGAGTGGGTGTCCCACAAGAACCATCTAGAGGGGAAATACCACCTCCCTTGACCTGCTGGCCATGCTTGCTTTGATGTAGCTCAGGGTGTCACTTAGGCTTTCTGGGCTGCAAGCACACATTGCTGGCTCATGTCAGTTTGCCATGCAGCAGTATCCCCAGGTCCATCTCCACAAGGATTCTCTCAAGCAATTAATCTCCCCACCTGTATTGGTGTTTGAGGATTACCCCAACCCCTGTGCAGGACCTTGCGCTTGCTCTTTATGAACTTCAGGAGACTCCTATAGCAAACTCCTATAGCAAGGTCCTATAGGCAGGCTCCTATAGCAAGCCTGTCAAGGTCACTTTGAACAGCATGCCTTCCCTCAAGAGTACTAGCAGCGCCTTTCATCTTGGTGTTATCTGCAAGATTTCTGAGGGTGCACTCAGTCCTGCTGTGTATGATATTAATCAAGATAACAAATAATACTGGTCCCAGTATGGACAGAAATGGTAACATGGTAAATTTATGTTCATAATAAGGAATAATTTTTTACAGTAGATGTGGTGAGACCCTTGAAGAGGTGGTCCAGAGAAATTGTGGATGTCCCTTCACTGGAAGTGTTCAAGGTCGGATTGATGGGGCTTCGAGCAACATCATTTGGACTACATGGTCTTTCAAAGCCCCTTCCAACCCAAACCGTTCCGTGATTCTGATTCCATGAGAGTCCCATCCGTGCCCGCCAGGGGCCGCTGCTGCTCTGCTCGCCGGGGCCACCCAGCGCCACCCAGGCCCGCCCAGCCCCCACGGGGCCCGGGGCCGTTCCCCTACCCCAGGCGTTGGCATCGGCATCAGCACTGGCTTCAGCATCAAGCATCGGCATCACAATCGGCAGCGGGCTGCTTTTGATCTTCTCCATCGTTTGCCCCAGGGGGTCTCAGTGCTCACAAGCCATCCCACAGAGTCAAGAGTTTGAGCTCAACACAGACAGGAAGCAATGATGGAAATGTGCAACCTTCAGTCTTTCTCCATAGGTCCCAGGCCTGTGCCTGTAAGATGTTGTAGAGGGTTTCCCTCCACACCAAATGTAGAGCCTTTTGGTGTGCAGAAGTCCTAGAGATAGGATGAAAGCTTGGACACACCTTTTAAAGACATTTGTCAATGCCATTTCTCAGAGGCAATAAGAAAGAGAATTGCTGGGTTTTCCAAGTTGTTAAAGGTCTTAGGTTTGGTGAAGCTAAAAGCCATCCACTTACCAGAGAGTTCTCTGACCAACTGTTCCTTCACCAGGGAAGCCTATCAGGCTCTAGTATCTCACTTGGCTGTTACAAGTCCACATTCTTGGGCTTCAGAAGTAGAGAGGGAAACCTGAGAGAGGCCCCTGTTCTGAACTGGCGAAGGATCCCTTCTCCAGGCATTCCTTGAAAGGGCTTCCAACTGGCCAGACACCACACTTGCCTCAGAGGTGATACCCTGGATCTCAGGGCAGCACAAGCAGTCAGGAGTTCTCCGTGTTGATACCTTAAGGGATGGATGGAGCCTGTCTGTAAAGCAGAGGGCAACATCATGTTGTGGGTTGGGCTGGATATGTTCCTCCCCAGCCTGTGTACCAGTGAGGAGAGCTGTTGAGACATGTATGGCTCTGCCTTTCTGAGCCAAGTCTAGGCCCAGGGTCTTGGGACACAGGATAGATACTCAGCAGAGGCATCCTACCTGCTTCTCTGTTCCTCAGCATCCACGGATGATTGTTGTTGGAGAGAACAGCTCTTGGCAGGAGGCATAATTGTTCCTGTGATTCCTTCCCTGGCTAAATGGAAGGAAAATCCCTTTCTTGCCTAGCCTGTAGGAATTGACTGAACCTTGTCCCTGCAATGTCAGACTGTTCAGAGACATGGATCAGCCTTTGGTAGCTCAGAGAACATGAAGTAAAGAATGAGATCATGGAGAAAGCTGGTGAAGTGATAGATCATAGAATCATAGAATCTCATAGAATTATAGAATCTCACAGAATCATAGATTTACAGAATCACAGAATAAGTTATGTTGAAGATCTTTAAAAGTCATCTAATCCAACTCTCTGCCATGAGCAGCGACATTTTTAACTAGATCGGGCTGCTCAGAGCACCATCAAGTCTGACCTCGAATGCCTCCAGGGATGGGACCTCCAACAACTCTCTGTTCAACCTGTGCCAGTTTTTCACCACCCTCATTGTAAAAAATTTCTTCATTATATTTAGTCTAAATCTACTTTTTTTTTTTATTTTAAAACAGTTACCCCTTGTCCTGTTGTAACAAGCCCTGCTGAAAAGATTGTCCCCATCTCTCTTACAGGCCCCCTTTAAGTAATAAAAGGTCATAAAAAGGTCCCCCTGGAGCCTTCTCTTCTCCAAGCTAAACAATCCCAACTCTCTCAGCCTTTCTTCACAGGGAGGGGAAGAATCACCTCTCTCAATATGCTGGCCACGCTGCTTCAGATGCAGCCCAGGATGCAATTGGATTTCTGGACTGCGAGTGCACATTATTGTCTCATGTCCAGCTTTTCCTTCACCAATAACCCCCTTTTCTGCAGGGCTGCTCTCTATCCCCCAGCCTGTATTGAAAATGAGGATTGCCTCGACCCAGGTGCAGGACCTTGCACTTAGCCTTGTTGAACCTCTTCACATAAGTGGACTTCTCCAGCTTGTTCAGGTCACTCTGGAGGAAATCCCATCCTTCTGACATGCAAAGTGCTGGGACAAGAGGCAGCAGACACAGTATGGAATCTGGGAAATTCTATTTAGATATTAGTGCTCAAAATAGCCCAAGTATGAGAATGTTCTGTCCACAGATATTGTGCAGGCTCTGGCCTTAGAATTTTCAAGACTTGAGTGGGCATAGCCTTGTCCAGACTCCTCTAATAAAACCTGCTCTGAGCTGGGGCTTGGAATGGGTGATCTGCAGAGGTCCTGTCCCACCTAGATTGTGCCATGGAAAGAATAAAAATACCTTGGCTGTATTGTTTGTTAAATGCTAAAACTAAGAGAGGAGAAATGCAGATCCAATTGGATTTGAGGAAACAGACAGCAGAAGGGTTATGGTCAACTGGAAAGGTTGTTTGGTTTGTTTAGGGTGAGATTTTCAGAAGCTGATTAATGAGATGACATGGACAGTGTGCAAGAAACTTCATTTGGTGGCTCCTGAGGGAGATTTTTAGATAAGAGGGAGGAAGTCCACAGTGCCTGGAGGGCTGAGTAGGGCAGTCGGTGTCTGCAGGGTTTGGAGTTGTTGATCAAAGTGTTTGTGAGAGCTGCAGCCTTGGGGTGTACTGACAGGAGCTTGGGGATAAAAAGTGTGGAGGAGCCAGGAGAGTCCAAGCCAGCTAAGGGCTTGAGAATGCAGAGAAAGAAGACACAGGGCATCAAAGAAGGAGAGACTCCCAAGGTGTTGCACAGGTGCCTCCTTAATTGCCTTTCACCCCACCCTTTGGAATGGCAGATGTTGATTGTGTGAACAACGTGTCACTGCTGGAGGAGAGAAGACCACAGCACAGATATTTCAGGTGTGCTAAGAACGAGCATTCTCTCCTCCCCATTTCATTCTTTGTTCCCCTTGCAGAGTCATTTCCGGCAGCTCTGCGCTCTTGTGGCTGTTGATGGGGACATGTGGGGTTTTTGGAATCTCTCTCACACATGCAGGAGAAGCGGTCTCAACATGCACCTCAGATATCTCATCCTTGCTGCTTTCCTAAGCCAACCACTGGGTAAGCACTGGCTTTGAAATGACAATATGATTCTTCTTCTCCCCAGGAGACCCTAACCCCCCAAACAGGTCTCTGCAGGAAGCTGCTCTTTATTTATGTGCAAATGTTGGGGAACATCAGATGACAAGTGTGCTTTTGCACCTGCTTTCTCAAGATGCTGCTGGCAAACACAAGTTGAGACCAGGAAGATACAGTTGCTCCACTGATAACTTTCAAGTTCTTGCCTTCCTTTTCTCTTGCCACCTATCCATCTCTCTCTGCCTCTCTCTGATTATTTGACTGTACTGAGCATTTTACAGACATGGATGGCATGTCCTACAGCATACCCTGGGTGTGTATTCCTCCTGCATGTCTGCACTGCCAGGGCTTCTCTTTCCCTCCCTTGACTTTCAAGCCTTTGAGAGGACAGGGAATGGCCAACAGGATAAAACATCTCCAGGAATTCCCAGGTGCCCCACCCTGCTGGAGGTGTCCTGGAGCCAGCTGCAGGAGGGCTGGGCGTTACAGGATATTCCCTGAAGCTTCCAGACAGCAGAAGAATGGAGACTGAAGATGTGGGTCAAAGCACAGTGCTCTCTGGAGGCATCCCAGTGGGAGGTAATTGGCACTGTTGTGCAGTGGGACACAGGCTGAGCTGCGGTCTCAGACCTCCTGCTAAAACCACCCACTGCCTTCCATTGGGCTCTGGCTGCAGAGCAATGGACAGGGAACATTCTCCTCTAACACTGCATCCTCTCTTGCTTGACATCTTGAAGCCTTTCCTTCCAGAGTTGCTAATCCTTCCTTTCTTCCAGGCATCATGGGGCAGATCACTGTCACTCAGCAAGAAGCACAAGTCACGGTGAAGCAGGAAGACACTTTCCAGACAATCTGCACATACCAGACCTCTAATTTTTATGCCTTATGCTGGTACAAACAGAAGAAAGGCCAAGCTCCACAGCTGGTCTCATATCATGCAGGACCTGGGTCCAAGCTGAGCGGCCGTTTCGCTACATTGGTGAACACCACGGGGAAATACAGCCTTCTGCATCTGAAGGAAGCCCAGCTCTCTGACAGCGCCTTGTATCTCTGTGCTCTGCGAGACACCCTGGTGCAGAGAGCTTCCTTGGCTGTGCAACAACCCAAGGGAGGCAGGGGATGTGTCTCTGGTGCAAGGCTGACTTCAGGGAAGTGGTCCTCAGTTCTTCCCTGGCATTTCCACTTCCCCTATGCACCCACATATCGGCAGGGCACAGTCCTGTGATTTGACATTTTCTGTCCATTCCAGACATCAATTCATGGTCTTAAACATTCCAGTACAACACTAAACGAACGCACTGTCCAAGACAGGGGAAGCAAAGATTCCTTATTTACACCATCACCAATTTTGAATTTCCCCTTCCGTGCAAACACAAATTCACACAGAAGGGCACAGCTGTACACACACCCAATGAGCAACTCATACGCACTTTTAGAGAGGTGTGTTCAAACATGTTTCTAAAGGACCCCATGTCCACACCAACATGCACAGCCACCCCCTATACCAACATGTGAGCACAGATATTCACAGGCTTATATACGCACACTCCTGCACACAGCTATATACACCTGTGCCCACACAATTACATATATAAAGACTAGTCACACACGTTCACGTTCACCTGCATGAAGGCAGGTGTGTGTGCAAAAATATATGCATACTCTTGGACACAATCACCCAGACATACACAGAGAACACCACCATACACCCACATTTGCATGGGTATTACCAAAAGCACACATATGTATATGTTTGAATACACACATGAGCACAGTCAGTTGAACATGAATGTGAGCACAGTCATGCATATAAACCACTGAGAGCCAGGACTCCTCACACCAACCCTTAGCCTGTCTAGACAACTCAGGCAAGTCCTTCAGACCCTACACTTAAGCCAACTAATCAGTCACTGGCCAGTCCTGTCAGCTTCAGTGAGCTTGAGGGTTTGGCAGTGGTTCAGTCTGTGCAAAACAGAGAGAAACCACAGTGGAGTCAAAGCTGTCATGGCCTTTCCACACATTGAGTCTCTCCATGTCCCAAGTTTGTGTGTGAAGGACAGTATAAAACCTAGAGAACATCCCCATTGTTGCAGTCCCCACCCAAATTCCCATATTTTCAAGGAAAAGGAAAATAATCCTACAGTTCCTGCTAAAATTCGTGTTTTCCTTAAGTGTCTGGGACTACCCATTGTGCTTGCCAAGACAGCAGTGACACAGTGACACATTTATGTGGCAGCAGAAGGGTGTGTGCCTGGGACAAGCCAGACTCCCCTCAGGCTGCAGACACTCACACTGGGACATCAGAAGTGATTTGTAGCTGTGAACCTCTCTGGAGACTCACTTGCAGGTAAACAATCTCCCTTCAAAAGGCAGAGAAATGCAGAAGCAACATGAATTTACAGAGAAGCTGAATAAATGCTTTGGCTACCCTGGGAATGAATTCATGCCTTCTTCTTATTGTTTCTCCAGATGCAGGTGATGTTCTGGACTTTTTTCCATGTGGGTTTTCCAGGCAGGTGCAGAGGGTGTAACTGACTGGAGTGAGAGGGAGGTGCCTGCAGCCTCCTCTGTAACCTTGAACTGCCTCAGTTTCTCTTGCAGCCAAGGGTCTCATATGCAAATTAGGTTCTGCACCTAGGAAGACAAGAGAAAGAACAGTGTGTTTGTTTTACCTGGTAAGGTGTTGCTAGCGGACGGGCTGCAGGGATGGCTTCTGTGAGAAGGTGCCGGAATCTGCCAGCATGTTGAACTGAGCCAGTAACAACCAGCTCCATGATGGAGTCACCAGTGGCCAAAGCTGAGGCAATCAAAGACATTGTTATTGCCTCTGTGGTAACTTATTTAAGAACGGTTAAAAATAAATGGACACTAATTGTGAGAGAGGAATAAGAAAAAGTGAGAGAAACAATTCTTCAGACACAAGGTAAGTGAAGGAGGATTGGGAGGAGGTGATCCAGAAACCAGAGCAGAGATTCCCCTGCAGCCATGGAGGACATAATAGTTACACAGCTTGTCCTCTGGCAATAAATAAAGGACCCCAATGGAGCACTTATGCACCCTGCAGCCCATGGAGGACCTCATGCAGCAGATGGTGGAGATGCCCAGAAGGAAGTTGCAGCCCGTGGAGAAATCAAGCTGAAACAGGCTCCTGGCAGGAACTGTGGCCCATGGAGAGGAGCCCACACAGGAGCAATTTTTCTAGCAGGTTTTTCATTCCTGAAGAACTGCAGCCCGTGGATAGGACACATGCTGGAGCAGTTTGTAAAGAGCTGCACCCACAGGAAAGACTCCTGTTGTAAAGTTTGTGAAGGAGCAGGGGAAGAGCATGAATCACAGAATCATAGAATCATAGAATTATTCAGGTTGAAAAAGACCCCTGGGAACACCGAGTCCAACCGCTAACTCTGCTTTACAAAGCTCACCCCTAAACTATATCCCCCAACAATACATCTAAACGAGGAGGAAGAAGTGGCAGAAGTGAAGCCTTATGAGCTGGTTGCAATGCTCATTCCTTGTCATCCTGCGTTGTTTTTGGGGCGGTCTTTTTGAGACAATTCTTTCACCCCTCCCTCATCCAGATTTTGCTAAAAATCTTTTTCTGTTTGTTTGGTTTTTGTTTGTTTTATGGCAACGGGGCAGAATTCTGTGAATTAGGGTTACTGGCCTAGTACCCAGCAGAGCCATAACCCATTGCTTATTATGCTGGTTCCACAGTGATACAAGCAGAACATAAGAGCTTTACTCACTCCCACCCATGCCCATCCCTGTCCCCATCCCTGTTCCCCTCCTGAGGAAAGGAAGTCCCCTCCCTGGGCTTCATTGCAGGGTGCCCAAAAGAGGAACCACTGCAAAATGCCTCATTCTCCCATATCTCTGGGAATGGAAAAGGATATCCTTCTGCTCCCATCCCCTTACACCCCAGAACAACTCCCTTCTCCTTTGACAGCTTTGGAGTGTCCACAAAAGAAAGGATGACATGGAGGCCAGGTTTGAAAGCAGCAGAACTTTAATGAGTCAAAAGAAGGAAACCATGGCATTTCAAGTGGAGGACAGCAATGCAGGGAGTCCTGAGGGTCAACAAAAAGTAAGAGGTCCTTCGTAGTGGAGAAGTTGCTGCATGATGTCCATCTGCCTGCCCCGTAGAGGGAGAGGAGACAGACGGTCATCACCAGGCTTGCCTACGTGGGACCCTGTTGCCTAGGGGAACTGAAGCAAACAAAGAAAAGGGAAAGGAAAGCAAAGGCATTCAGCTATACTGAAAACACATCCAAAATCTTGATCCTTTGCTCAGCACTATCTTTGAGTTCCCTGAAGTGTCCCCCTGCAGCTCTCCCAGCATCTTCATCAGCGGAGGTACCTTCTGCCATAGTAGCGGCTGCCAATGCCAGACAGGTCACAGCACCCAGAGTTGATGGGCACGCCCTCACAGCTCAGGATGCTGCCAACAGCAGCAGAGGTGGAGGAGCCCACAACGGTGTTCTGTGGGAAGGAGCTGAGGATGGGCCCGGGCAGGGTCACCACCACAGCGGGAGGCTCGATGGCAACGATGGAGCTCTGGCACTGCCGGACACAGGGCTCATTGCAGCTGTTGGCCAGCGGGGTTGGGCCACAGGGCCGGCAGGGCAGGCACGGGTTGTAGCAGGACATGTCTTGTGGCTGGAGGTGCACCTGGAAGAGAGGGCAGGGAGGAAGCAGAGCAGAAGAGTGGGTAAGGAACTGCCAGGATACACTATCACAAAGAAGTCAAGGCTAATAATAAAAGGTGAGTTGAAAGCTGTGCCTTGAGAAGCACGGCCTTCATTGTCCTGTAGAAAGCAGCCTGACCCAGAGATTCTCTCTCCTGTTTAATAAACCATAAGCTCCCTCAGCCACATTTCAGCCTCTCTCTAAGCAGACCCTTTCCCTGCTTCCCTCTGCCATGACAAGAAGATCCAAATTCAGTACAGAACAGAGCAATATTAGCTATGAGGTCCGTCACGCAGAGATCTCACTATGGAAGAGTTGGAGAAGGGGTTTCAGACTCACCTGGTTTCAAAGAGGAGGCAAGAGAAGTGGATGAGAGAGCAATGACCAGTGCTCTCTTTTATACCTGCCCCTCATTGCCGCAGGACTGGAGGGACCCTTGGCAGAGGTAACAATTTTCTGATGACCTCATCTTGAACGCAAACCAGCACAGCTGATGATATGGGCTATGTTTTGCTTTCCTGTACTGTTGCCTTTCATTTCCAAGTTTGTTCCATGCCCGTTCCCTAATGAAGGCTTCTTCTGAGCATTGTGATGCAAGGCCCCAGGATTTCTTAGGCAGGAATGCAGCAGTGTGGGCAGAAGATTCAGCTCAAGTGTTGGACAGGCCCAGAGAAGTGACATCAGCTTTGGTCCTTCTGTTGGGGCTGTTTGAAGTGCTGTTCTCAGCCAGGACCTCCAGCATTTCTCAGCTTGATGCCATGGGCAAGCATGCATGGGGACATGTCATGTCTTGTATTTCCTTCTGTCCTCAACTCACCTAGATGATCCCTTTTCGTGTATGCTGTGCTCCTGGTATTTGCCCTCTGCTGCCCAACACTGCCCTGTCCTCAGGGATCTTCAGCACAATACAAGGTTCATATTGGTCCTAGGTTTGTTCTTCTCCTGTGTTACATTAGTGAGCAGTCAGCTTCGCGTGGATGCATATGGAATCACCAGTTTGTATATAATTCTAAGATGGACTGCATTGGTCTGTGTGTGTGTGGCATTGTGTGTCTCTCCTTGGGAGGAAACGTGGCGCTAATGGCAGGGACACTCTCTGCTGCTGTGTCCATGAGCACCACAGAGCAGCAGAATACAAGGTTCGAAGTAGCCTGAGTGTAGTCAAACAGTGATAGCATCCGCCTGCAAGAGACCCGGTCAGGGAAGTGGCCCTGAAATGCAGCTCCTGCCTCCCGAGCCCTCCTTTTCCTGCCCCTCCCGTGTAAAGCTCTGCTGTTGTTGGTTTCAGGCCTCAAAAGGATGGTTTCACTTTGGTTTGGATCCTTCGTTTAATCCAGTGTAACAATACTGGGAGTGCCTCAGCATGTCTGGCAGTCCCCCATCCCTGCCTCTCAAGGCCAGGACACAAACGGTCTCCTCAGCACCTGCATCCAGACAGAGGCTTCCTGGTACAAGAAGTACACTGTCACATTGAGGCAAGTCCAACAAGGGCCATCAAGTCGATTAGGGGGCTGAGAAACCTGACCTGTGAGGAGAGTCAGAGAGAAGTGAGCCAGCCTGTCTTGCAGAAGAGATGTTTCAGGGGAGGCCTTCTTGCTTTCTACAATGTCTTTTCCAGAGGAGACACAGAAAGTGAACTTAGTCTCTGGAAGTGCCCAGGAGAGAGAACATGGGGAGGTCTGATTAAGGAACAGGCTAAAAGACATAATGAGAAAAGGAACGTGTTTCAAAGCGAGATTGAGCAAATTCCATCCTGGCAGGTGTTCAAGAATGGACTGAATGGGACATTGAGCAACCTGATATAACAAGGATCTGTTTGAAATAGAGGGGTGATCTAGGTGATCTCTGCAAATCCTTTCTGGTACTGTGTTCTAACACTGTGATTTTCCAGCACTCCTGCCCTCCCTGAACCCTGCACACCCATGGGCATATTTGGCCTCACATCCCTCTGCCTCCACACAGCTTTGAGGCGCTGTGATGGGACTGCCGAGGGGCAGCTGAAGGGAGGCTCTCAGCCTCCTCACTGCAGCCGCAGTCCCGGAGCTCGGCGCCAGCTCTGGGAAGCTGCTCCATGGCCGGGGCGAGTTCCCTGGTGCTGGCCCGGGCTGCAGCTGGCGCTGGGCAGGCTTCTTGTGGCTGCAGAAGGGCAAGAGCAGGGTTGCCAGCAGTGAAAGTTGCGGCCGCGCAGAGCCCCTGAGCGCCCCTGGTGCGGGGCTGAGCCCCGGGGCGGAGCTGTCGGCGGCGGAGAGGAGAGGGGGCGGTGAGAGGAGTCACTGCGGGCGGAGCAGAGAGGCAGAGAGCCGAGGCTGGCGGGGGACAGCGAGGCGCGGGCGGTGGAGCGGCGGGATGCATCGGGGCCTGGCCGCGGGGCTGGCAGGGCTGGCCGCGGTGCTCCTGGGTGAGCCGGGATGGCGGCGGCTGTGGAAGGCCGAGACTGTTGCCGGGGTTTTCCCCAGCGAGCTCAGCGCCAGCTGTTTCCTCTCTCTCTTTCCCCTTCCCTGCCTTGCTTGTGCCCCTTTCACAATCTTCGGAGTTCCATGTTCCAACTCACACTACTTCCCCACGACCTCTGTTGGTACAGGTCTTCATGCATGTACTCCTGCTTTTTCATGCATCCTGTGCTGCCCACGTGCTTTCAGCAGTTCTTATTGCCCTGAATATAGCCCTCTGTCCTTCACTGTAACAACCCTTCTCCCTGTCTACTCTCCATTCATCCACCTTTTGTTCTATCTCTCCATGTATCAACTTCAACTTCCTTCCCAGCCTTCTCTCACTCACATAATTACACCATGATCACACTCCATCCATTTTTGTGGGCACATCTTCCATTCTGTTCTGTTCTGGCTCTGTCTCATTGCCACTTTTCCCAAGTATTTCTCTGGGGAAATCAGATCTTTGGTGATCTTTTGCTTTCTTTCTCCTTTCTCGGCAGTGCCTGCAGGCCGAGCCGAGGTGCAGCAGGAACCGTCGGCAGAGACCACCGAGGGCACCGGCATCAGCATCAACTGCTCACACCCCAACATCCAGTCAAGCGAATACATCCACTGGTACCGGCAGCTCCCGGGTCGAGGCCCCGCGTTCATCGCGCTCATTGTTAAAGACTCTAAAGAGATTGGGGACCCGCCAGGGCGGCTGTGGGTGGCGGCAGACCGCCGGTCCAGCGCCCTGTGGCTCTCCTGGCCCCGGCTGGGGGACTTGGCGGTGTATTTCTGCGCCGTGGGAGCCACTGTGAGACGAGCCGGGGCTGCGGCCGGACACGAACCGCCGCGGAAGAGCCCGGGGCCGGGCGTGTGCGTCAGAGGGACACTCCCAGGCGGGGCCGCCAGGGGGCGCTGCCGCCTCCACGTGCTCGGTCCCGCCTGGATCCGGGCACCAGGTCGGTACCCCCGAGCCCAGTAGCATGGACACTGCGGCAGCGATGTCGGCTGTTCCCACTCCGGGTCACTTTCTGAGCTCAGCACCTCTTCTAAGCGGTGGCTGCTGTCGATGTGTGCTTCTGAAGGCAGCAAACAGCCTCGCTGCCTGAGCTCTAGTGAGGGAGAGGGAGACGTCTGTGGCAGGCAAGGGGAGCTTTCCCCGCAAGGCTGTCTTGCTTGTCTAGATTTGTCTCAGACTGTTCTCGATTACGGGGCATCCTCTGACAGCATTTTCTCAGGACTGCATCACAATGGGCACAGATTCACATCCAGCCCATGCCAAGCAGGTTCTTCTCTTGCCTTTGTCCCTATCTTGACAAATGGTGCTGTGCTCTTTTTGCCTTTTACGAAGGCCGACTGGCAGCTGTAAGTCTCTCACATGAGGACATGGCACAGAGATTTCATGGTGGCATGAGTAAACTGATCCCAAATGCACCAGAGAGATAGATGCTCAGCTTAGTATGTTTCTAATCATAGCTGAGCTCCCTTTTCAAACACATCATCAACTCTCACACAGTGTTTTTCCCTTTCCCGAGGAAACGAACAAACTCCTTGTGTTTTCAAGTTGTGCAAATAGGAATGATTCAATTTTAAAAAAACCAATACACCCAGGAATTACCAGACACAGAATAAATTACAATGGACTTCAACCCTTACACGGCTGAAGTTTGTCCCAAAAAACCCCAGAAATTTTTGTCAGGATCAAGTTCTCTTTGCTGTAGTCTCCCACCTGCTCCTCAGCCCTGTCAGGGCCAGACTTTCATTTGGGGTAAACTGGCCACCTTGACTTACAACAATGGCTGGTTTTATCCCTCTGACACCAATGACATCAATGGATTTACCCCAGCACACCTTTGGTTCCTCCCTCTTGCCTGGAGAACTGATTCCTTCAGGACTTGGCATCAGGACCACTGCTGATGTTGACTGCTTTCATTTTCTCACATCTTCCTGGACAACACAGTTCCTGATCCCTTCAACCATGTCCTTCTGCCACAATGTCACCATATGCGAGCCAGTATAGAGCCTGCCCAGGTCCCGCAGCCCCGGCAGTTCTCCCCACCCACCACAAAGAAACCTGCTCCTGCCCCACATTCCCTGAGCCCCCTGCACTCCCTCCAGGATGCAGACAGAAATTCCCCACCACAGCGGCAGCCCCAGTGGGTGAGGCATCGCTGCTGGAGTGGTCCAGCTCTGCCCAGGAAGGAGTGAGTCTAGCTGCAGATACACAATAACAATCTGAGTCCTCCAGCATCACAGTCCATTTCCTGGATGCTCCTGTGGCTGTTGGAAAGCCATCATGTAGGCAGTTCAGCACTAACATGAGAAGCACATACTGATTGTCACAGACACCTTCACGTGTATCCCACAGTGGATACTGTTCAGAACATAGAGTTAGCACAGGATCCCTCTTAGTCTTAGGCAGAGAGACTGAGCTGTTGAATGAAGTCCAGGAGATAAGACAGAAACTTGAGCGGGGCACTTGTTGGAAGTCAAGCCGGCATCCTGCAGTTCTTGCCAACTGAGTGTACAAAGGGCCCTGGGTGATAAGTGGCAAGCAGAAGACATTAAAATCAAGTAGTCCTTTTGCTTGCCTGGGTATCATGGTTCTGGAACCCAGCGTGAGACAAGCAGTAGAGACTGTGCATAATGTGGGCAGGTGAAGGGTCACAGAAGGACTGCCCGTACATTGGAGGCATATGTTGCCATGTCTTCCCCCTTCCAGAGTGTGTGAGTGTGTCTGTCCCTGTGCAGCTGGTTTCTGCAGCAGATGCTCTTTATAGAGATGTTTCTCTGTCCCTGTGCAGCTGGTTTCTGCAGCAGATGCTCTTTATAGAGATGTTTCTCTTCAGACTCTTCCTCTATAGCCAGAGGACAAGGGGGAGACTGTGAGACACCTGCATCCAGGCACATCAGTGTATGTTTGGTCCTATCTATGTCCAGAAGGACTTATTCTGAGGCAATCCCACCCCAGCATTGCCTGTGGATGCTCAGCCAGAGGGTGCTGGTTTTCCAGCTGGATCCCACCCTATGAATTGGCATCTTTTGTTCATGAAGCATCATCTGCTTTAGCCGAGAGTAAAATTGTACTTGGTTATGTGGGTCAGTTCTGTTAGCCCTGTTGGAGACTTTGTATGCCCCTATTAATCTCAGAGAGCCTGCTCTCGACCATGTCTAGGGTCTCTTGGACAGTTCAGGTTCTGCTTTTGATTGCTCTCCAGGACTGCAGAGGCTTAGACACAACATAGACACAATCATTCCTCCAAGGCAACATCATCCCTAAGGCAGATTGACAAGAAGTGATGGCTGCCTGAGGATAAATCCAGGCTCAGGTTCTTTCTCCAGCCTCAGCAACCTTTCCTACAGATTATTCCAAATGCCACTGAGAACAAGAGCACAACTGACAAGGATGGGAGTCAGACTGTCCTTGGGCACTGGCACCTGGGCATGGCTACATGTTTAAGTGCCAAGTTCCCAAGGACAGCTGGACACAGAAAGTTGGTGATTCACCTCCAGAAGCACCACTCCTTCCAAAAGGGAGAAGTAGACATTCGTTTGAGATTCAATCATCTCACCTGGAGAGCTCTACACTACAGTGAAATTAATCCCATACTGTTCATAAAGGTGAATCTGCCATGTTGATGCCTCCTTATGAAGCATCACATGGTCTCCCTTCACTGTCAGTGTGCAGAAAGGAGAGGTATGAGAACATGATTCATCTGTTCTGAAATGAAAACTGTAGGAAAGGGAAAATCAAATGCCCTTTGGAAGTGCTGAAGTTCTCCCAGTGAGTGTAAATGAGAGTTACTACCCAACCAGGCTTTCATGGCTCTGCAGTTTAGGAACTTTGCCAATCACGTTAAGGTGTTTCCACAATAAAACCCAAAAGGGGAAGAACAAAGGACTGTTAAAAACTGCTGTGGGCTTTTAGGTGTAGAAACGCCCTGACACATCTAGCATGAAGCAGAGAAATTTGTATATTTTTCATTAAATTAAAAAATTACATTCAGACACTGGGTAGAGGGAAGGAAGGGCAGTGCAAATTTTGTTGACTGTTTTATACTAAGAATAATGGCTACAGGTAGAGATACCAGACGTTGCCAAATTTTACCCTGAACCAGAGCATGGGTCTGTGAAACTGTCCCAAGAATGGGATCTAAATGCATCCAGAAAATATCAGACTAAACGGAGAAATACAAGTCTGTTTCTTAAGACAATGTGCCAACTGCTCAGAAATCTTTAGGGAATTCAGATGAATCCCTGACAAAATGGAGCACTTAGAAAACCAGAGAGCAAACCTGTGGGAGGACTACTACTCTGAGTCTGTCAGAGAACTGTTTCTGGATGAGATTTGGGACCCTCTCCAAGCACTGGTCTTTAGAGCATTGTGAGGAATTCTGAGCTTACCCAGGAGTGAATAAGAGATGTGGGATCCTTCAGACCAGCCAAAGATGGCTGTAAGTTGAGGGACATGTGCTCACTGGGGAATTGGTGGCTTCTCACTACCTGTGATGATCGGGTGCACTTACACTTGGGTGAGGGACTTCTGCAGGGTACAGGTAACAGGAGGGAGGGGATGAAACCATTTTCTCCCACTGAGGCCTCTTCAAAAAGACACTTCACTTCTTCTGAAAAGCCTGCCACAGAGCCTGCTTCACTTCTTTGTTCCTGAGTGTGTAAATGAAGGGGTTCAACAAAGGAGTTACAACTGTGTTGAAGAGATTCACGAATTTGTTCCGATCCAAGGAGTTCTCAGCTGATGGCTTGACATACAGGAACATGATGGAGCCATACCAGATCGTGATGACACTGAGATGGGCAGAGCAAGTGGAGAAGGCCTTTTTCCGGCCATGGGCTGACTGGATCCTCAGGATAGAAGAGATGATGTATATGTAGGAGATGAGCGTGGCCACACAGGAGGCCACCACAACAATTATGGAGACAAGGAAGGTTGCCAGCTCCACGAACCGTGTGTCACTGCAGGAGAGGGCAAGGCAGGAATCTGTATCACAGAGGAAGTGATTGATGACATCTGGTCCACAGAATGTCAACCTGGATGTCAGAAAGGCCAGCAGCGAGATGGCCAGAAAGCCTCCCAGCCAGCAGCTGAGCACCAGGCAAGCGGAGATGACACTGTTCATGAGGGATTTGTATCTCAGAGGGTAGCATATGGCTAAGTAACGGTCATAGGCCATGACAGACAGGAGAAAACATTCAGTGGAGCCTAGGGAGAGAAGAAAGAACAACTGGAGGATGCAGACACGGACAGAGATGGTCTGACTAGTCCTCAGCATGACTCCTATGGCTTTGGGAACAACACCCGTAGTGTACCAGATCTCCAGAAAGGAGAGATTACAGAGAAAAAAGTACATCGGGGTATGGAGGTTGCTGTTCATCCACACAAGAGCTATGATGGATGCATTGCCTATTACTGTCAGGGAGTATGTCAGTGCAAATACCACCACAAGGCAGACCCGTGCATGCCACGTGCCTGTGAAGCCCAGAAGGATGAATTCCTCCACACTCGTTCCATTTGCCGTGTCCTCCTGAGTGTTGAGGTCCATCTGCAAAGAGAGGAACACTTCTGTGAGAGTTTGCCTGCATGTGTGGGTCCTTCAGGTGCTGCTAGCAGTGAAACAAAACCATCACCCCTGAAAATGCAGTTAGTGCAGAGCTTGAGAAAATGGCATCTACCCTAAGTTAGAATTGTCAGGGAAATCCTTCACTGCATATCCATGTTTGGACACTTGAATCTGACCCTGAAGGTCAGGCCCACATCACCAAATGAACCTGGAGAATTACTTAGATAAGATCAAGCACGGGCATCTCCTTTAGAATATAATGAGTGCAGTCACTTCTGTGAAATGAAAATCCCATTCAGGAAGCTGTGTGCCCTGTTTTAAGAGTAGCAGGAGAAAAACATGAGTGTCTCTAGCTGTGTGAAAAGTTGTTGTAGTTAGGAAAGGAATAACATAACCTACACTATTCAAGGCAGGAAATACTAAGTTGTCGTGTTCTCATTTCTTTGGGTAAGGTTTCCAAATGAGATGGCATCTGCACAGGGCAGCAGGCTCCATGACAGTCATTACTCAAGGACTCATGGTCTTGAATATTTGCTTTCTTTAAAGTCTCAGCACATAAAGCCTTTGCTAATACCTTGTCATGGTTAGGCCTATGTCGGCCACTAAATAAGTGACACATGTTCTCTATTAACCCTTCTCCAAAGGGGAAGAGAAAAAGGCATAAGGCAGAGAGATTAAAGATTGAAAAATAAAACTAAAAAAATTTCAATGGAATAATAATAGTATTATTAAGAAAATAATGAAAATAATAAATATATACAAATATATACAAACACAGCTTGCTCCCCAAGAGCAATCAGCACTGATGCTGCAGGGGAGGCAGCACTGGAAAAGTCACAGGCTCAGCAGCAGAGGGGAACGGGATACGGGAGCTGGATTGGGAGCTCACAAATTGGGATTTAAGGCAGAAGAACAGATGAAGTCCTTCTCAGTCACCAGCCACTGGAAAGAATTAATCCTTGTGATCCCTCATCTTTATACTGAATACGATGTACATGGCGAGGAATACTTTGCTGGTAAGGTTTGGGTCAACTGTCCTGTCTGCTCTTCCAGGCGGGTGCAATCTTTTTACTGCCTTGCAACCCTTTTATTTCCCTGCATCCGCAACATGGCACTCAAGAGCTAACAGTGACCTTGGTCACTATATGAGAAAGTATAATGAGCCATTCTGCGTACCAGTCCTTGACAGTAAGCATAAACATAAGGTGTCCTCACTTGTAATAGCAGACGCTGTCCGAAAATCTTGCTGTTGACTTCAGAAAGTGCCATCTCAGAAGAGACAGTGCTGAAAAGTAAAATCACAGAGCATAATTACTTCTTTTTGATCAAACCAGAACATTTCTTCATTTCCTCCAGTGACATCTGCTTCTCGGAATAGCTAGTAGGGGTTGGATTCACCTCTTTGTAATTTTGTCATCTTGGAGTTGGGGAAGGGCTTCTGCTGATCAAGTGGAAAGATCTATGGTGAGATACTCCTATCTTATCCCTTAACTTATCCTCCTTCTTTCTACATGGACAGAGAAAAGGCATGTAGGAAACGTGGCTCATCTTGCCTTATATACATATCTAAAAGCACTCTAGAAGTGCCAGGTTGTCTCTAAGGACTAAGGCAGGAGTCTAGTGAGCAGCTTAGATGAGTAAATTGTACTTCTCAACTTGTGCAGATATGTTCATGCCTCAGTGATTGAAAGCAAAATTTTCTGAATTAAATCCTCCTGGAAGGCAGCTCTGCTAAGAAGTCCTGCCCTCCCTCCTGACAAAGGAGGATTCCTGATGAGTTCTCTACGGGAGAACCAATCTCATCCTCAGGTAGATGTCTAAGACAGATGAAGCTGAACCACCATTTGCAGGATGCTTTTCTCTCCTATCTTCTTTCTTAGCAATACATACCAGAAATCTCAGGGTTAAAGAGCAGAGAAATCCACCTTAATATGGTTTTTTTTTAATGTGCAATGCATTGGAAGTATATGCTAGAGGTCTTGGACAGGCTTCACTCACCAGCTCAGCCAATGGAAATAATCCAAAGTGCATCTCTTCATGCATCCTCTACCAGATGAAGCCATGGTTCCCTTGGTCATGGCAGAGCTTTGGAAAGAGGTTGATCTACAGAAGGAACTCTAGATACCACAATGTCATGAGAAGGGTGGATGAGCAGCTCTCACCTTTATGGCCCGCTTCAAGCCTGATGTCTCATCTCCATCCACCTTGTAGGTATTGACTCCCTTTGCTCCGGATTTTCTTTCTCCCTCACAGCCTCGACTCTACTTGCACAGTGTGGACTCTCTCCAGTGTGAGCATACATCAGAGAGTCACCAGCATCGTTAGCACAAGAACATCCTCACATCCACCTCATTAACACACTGAAGCCCAAACTGGGCACACCAGGGAGATGATTTTCTGTTTCCCTCTGTGTGCCAAAGGAAGTTTGATCTCAGGAGGTTCTTATGGGCTTGTAAGAGATAATGGATAATGCTCTCTCTTCACACAGGCCAATTAAAGAACGGCAATGCAATTCTCTAAGGTGAGTGTCAGGCTGGCTGTTTGCCTCCTGCCTGCAGCTGTAGCATGCAAACCTTGTCAGGAACTCAGTGCTCTCTTGTGCACCCACTTCCTGACACACAGGAGATGTCTGAAAGAGCCCTGTCCCAAGAGACTGGAAATGTCAAGTATTTGATGCTGGGTACTAACATGGTCTTGAAACCTCCAGGGTGGAAGATAACTAAACCAACTATGAATACATGAGTACAGAGTGAGTAAGATGAGGGGGTCACCTACCTCACTTCGGAGCCTCTAAATGGAGTTAAGGCCTAAGTTTTCAGTTGTAATGAATAGCCTAAGTTGGAAGGAACCTTAGAGATCATCTAATCCAACCTCCCTGTCATGGGCAGGGATGCCTCTCTACTAGATCAGGCTACTCAAGGCTCTGTCCAGCCTGGCCTTGAACACCTCCAGGGAGGGGGCAGCCACAACGTCTCTGGGCAATTTATTCCAAAATCTTGCCACCCTCATACTGAAGAATTTCTTTCTAAGATCTTACCTAAATCTATTCTCCTTCCACTTAAACCCATTTCCCCTTGTCCTATCAGTGGACGGTCTTGTAAAAAGTCCCCCTCCAGCCTTCCTGTAGGTTCCCTTCAGGCACTGGAAGGCAGCCATTAGATCCCTCTGGAGTCTTCTCTTCTGCAGCTGAACAATCCCAGTTCCTTCAGCCTGATCTCATAGCAGAGGTGCTCCAGCCCCTGGATCATCTTTGTGGCCTCCTCTGAACATGCTCCAACAGTTCTATGTCCCTCTTATGGTGGGGACACCAGAACTGGACACAGTATTCGAGGTGAGATCTCACAAGAGCAAAGGGGGAGAATCACATGTCTTGATCTGCTGGCCACACTCCTCTTGATGCATCCCAGGGTACAGTTAGACTTCTGGGCTTCATGAGCACACTGCTGGCTCATGTTGAGCTTCTCATTTATCAACACCCCCAAATCCTTCTCTTCAGGGCTACTCTCAACCCACTCCGTGCCCAGTTTGTATTTGTACCTAGGATTGGTCTGACCCAGGTGCAGGACCTTGCATTTTGACTTGTTGAAGCTCATGCAGTTTGCATTGGCCCATTTCTCAAGCCTATTAAAGTCCCTCTGGATGGCATCTCTTCCCTCAATTGAGTCCACAGCACCATACATCTTGGTGTTGTCAGCAAACTTACTGAGGGTGCACTCAATGTTGTCGTCCATGTCGCTGACAAAGATGTTGAACAGCCCTGGACCCAGAACAGAGCCCTGAGGAACACCACTTGTCACTGGTCTCCATGTGGACATGGAGCCATTGACCACAACTCTTTGAGTGCCACCATCCAGCCAGTTCTTTATCCACCGACTGGTCCATCTCTCAAATCTGTGTCTCTCCATCTTAGAGACAAGGATGTCATGTGGGACAGTGTCAAATGCCTTGCACAAGTCCAGGAAAATGACGTTCATTGCTTTTCCTGTGTCAATCAGTGCTGTACCTTTGTCATAGAAGGCCACTAAATTAGTCAGGCATGACTTGCCCCTAGTGAAGCCATGTTGGCTCTCACCAACCACTTAATTGTTTCTCGTGTGCCTTAGTACAGCTACCAGGAGAATCTGTTCTATGATTTTACCTGGCACAGAGGTAAGGCTGACTGGTCTGTAGTTACCTTCGCTTCCTTTTTTGAAGATGGGGGTTATGTTTCCTCTTTTCCAATCTGTGGGAACCTCACCAGACTGCCAGGACCTCTCAAATATGATGGCTAGTGGCCTAGCAACTTCAGCTGCCAGTTCCTTCAGGACCCATGGATGTATCTCATCAGGTCCCATGGACTTGTGAACCTTCAAGTTCTCTAGGTGTTCCCAGACCTGATTTGCTCCTGCCCTGTGGTTCTTCACTCTCTCAGACCCAGCTAACACCCTCTGTGATTTGGGTGGTGCAGCACAGGTGGTTACCAGTGAAGACTGAGGCAAAAAAGTTGTTGAATACTTCAGCCTTCTCCATGTCCCAAGTAACCAGGTCACCTGTATCCTTCTAGAGGGGCCCCACACCCTCTCTCATTTTTCTTTTTTTTCTCTTACATACCTGTAAAATCCTTTTCTGTTATTTCTACTATCACTGGTCAGATTTGACTCTGTCAGAGCCGTAGCTTTTCTAACCTGGTCTCTGATTACGTGAGCAACTTCCTTGTAATCATCCCAGGTTACTAGCCCCAGCTTCCACACTTTATGTATTCCCCTTTTGTATTTGATTTTAGTCAGGAGTTCTTTGTTTATCCATGTAAGTTTCCTTGCATTTTTACCTGATTTCTTCCTCTTAGGGATGTAGTATCTTTGAGTTTAGAGGAGATGATCCTTGAAAGTCAACCAGCTTTGCTGGGCTCCCAATCCTTCCAGGGTTTTGTCCCATGGTACACTACTAAGGAGGTTCCTGAAGAGGTGAAAGTCAGCTCTTCTGAAGTCTAGGGTTTCAAGCTTGGTGAGCTTCCCTTAGGATCTCAAATTCCACCATCTCACGGTCACTTCAGCCGAGATTACTCATGAGCTTAACATTACGCATCAGTCCTTCCCTGTTGGAGGTCTAGCATGGCACCTCTCCTCATTGTTTCCTCTATCACTTGGAAGAGGAAGTTATCATCAATGCATTCCAGGAATCTCCTGGTTTGCTTGTTCCCTGCTATGTTGTTTTTCCAACTGATGTCAGGGTTGGTTGCCCATGAGGACCAGGGCTTATGAACAAGCAGCTACTCCTATCTGCCTAAGAAAGTGAAGATGTAGGTAAAATTCTAAGTATAAAATCAGACTAGGAATTAGTAGGGAGAAAATGATCTCTCCTGACCCCATAGCAGGTGTCTTCAAGTGACCTACTCATCTTTGCTCCATTGGTCTTCAGCCTCGGTTCAGCCTTTGTCAAGCCTCAGTTTAACCTTTTCAAAAGATGCTGTGTCACACTGTGGGATGAAGGCACTTTTGCTTAAACTTTAGTTTTAACTGCAAGGCAATCATCTTGGCTAAAACATTAGGAGAGTGCTTAGGCCTCAAAAAATAACCATTCTCACGGCATTTGATGTGGGATAATTATATAAAATTACTTAATTGCCTACATAGCATTGTTCACCTATCGGAACATTAAGAAAGTTTCCAGGACAACATGCAGCAGATGCATAAGGAGCTCTCCCCACAAAGGTTCCCAAAACAAACTTAGAGACCAGTAGCATTAAGGCAGCTTAATGTTCTGTCCCTAAGAGAAAATCCCATGGAGCATGGAACGTTGTGGAGACACCATGATCAAGCACTGTGAACACAAAGTAACCTGGAGATGTCAAGGAGCCAGTTGACTGCACATTTATTATCCTGGTTCAAGAATCCATCATCTTTTGATAGATGCCATCCTTAGGTGAAATATGCTCATTATAATCTCTTTATAATACCAAAACACACCTCCATGCCAAAAGCCACCCTTCTCCAAGGTGCGACAGTCATCTTCTGCAAGTCTTGTTTCTAAGGCTCCAGTGTGGTTGAGAGAAAACAGATATGCATGTGGTGTGAGGTGGAGATGAAGTTAATGAGAATACTGTGCCCAACTAGAGCCCATTTGCTGACCATGATGCCCTCCCACTGCTGTCTCTCTGCCCTAGAGTACCATGGACGTGGATATGTCTTCCCCAGCTCTAAGAGACGGTAGCTGGAAGGGATCCCTTGCCCTGTGTCCCAGACTCCCCTTCCTCTGGGAATGATGAAAGATTCACTTGTGCCCCCACCTTGCAATGCCTTCCTTCCTTTGCAGTACGAGACGATGTCCACAAGGAAAAGGATTATGTGGAGGCAAACCCTGGGATGCAACAAAAACTTTAATGACTCTCAGGAGGGAAAAGAGATTACCTGTAGAGAAGGCAGCCAGAGCAGGGAGAGCTACACCAGCTGCAGAAAGTCTGTACCCATCACCCACAGTGGAGATCCCACAGGGCACCCATCTGCCTGCCCTAAGAAGACAGAGGGCAGCCAGCAGATGCCCCAGAAGATCAAAAGAAAAGGAAGAGATGGACAGAGTGGAAAGCAGGGAAGTCCAGCTCTGGTCATGTTTTCAGAGAGCCTCAGCTGTCCTCCTTCGGAAGGACATCTCCGGAGGCACAGTCTCTCAGAAATCTACAGCCAGGAGCTCTGTCCTTGGTTCAGTATCAGCATTTGCATTCCTGGGGTTCCTTGTCCAAGTTGTCACCAGTGGCTTTAGCAGGGGGGGCACCTTCTGCCACAGTAGCGGTTGGTGATGCAGGAGAGGTCAAAGCCCCCAGAGTTGATGGGCACGCCCTCACAGCTCAGGATGCTGCCAACAGCAGCGGAGGTGGAGGAGCCCACAACGGTGTTCTGTGGGAAGGAGCTGAGGATGGGGCCGGGCAGGGTCACCACCACGGGGGAGGGCTGGATGACAATGGTGGAGCTCTGGCACTGGCGGACACAGGGCTCATTGCAGCTGTTGGCCAGAGGGGTTGGGCCACAGGGCTGGCAGCAAGGCTGGCACTGCTCACAGCAGGACATGGCTCAGGGTCTGAGATGCACCTAGGGAGATGGAGGAAACAAAATATGCGAATGAGTGAGAAGCAACCTGTCACCACACCATCAGAGAACAAAAGTATATGTAGGGTCAGGATGTGAAGGCTGTTCAGAGATGCATGAGGGCTTCTTGACCTCATCCTGCTGGTGTCTGTACAAAGCCACCAACTCCTATGCAGCTATTTCCTAGTTTCAGTGTCCAGAAGCCTCCTCAGTACAGTCCCAGCTTCCCTCCAAGCTCAGTCTTCTCCACACTTTCCCTCTCCCAAGCATCCCAAGCTGTGACATAGAACAAAGCACCTATCAGCTGAGAGGTCCCCTGAAGTGACACCTCCTTTCAAGTAAAGCCAAGGAGAAGAGACTTGAGACTCACCTGGTTCTCAAGGAGACAGAGGCAAGAGAAGTGGCTGAGAGAATGAGGAGTTGGGCTGGCTTTTATCATGGATCCTTACCGCCCTAGGCTGCCAGAGGCATCCCTTGTAGAGGTGACTATCTTCTGACAAGATCTACCTGAATGCAAAACATCCTGGCTAATGTGGGGTGTTGTGATTTTGCCTCCTGAGTCACAGTCATTTCATTTCCTGCTTTATGTCAGACACATTTCCCAGTGAAGGCATCTTTTGTGTGACAGAATGAGAAGCACAAGATTTCTGGTGCAAAACATGTCAGAATGCACAGAAGATTCATCTCAAATGCTGGAAGAGTCATGTAATGGATACTCAAGAAAGACTAAATAAATTCTTAGACATCACATACGCAAATCTAGACCTCTAGTCATCTAGAATTTGATACTGGAGAAGACTAAAGACACCCAAAGGTGGGCTAAACTGTCCACAGAAGGTGTTAGACTTGACAGGGTCATCTTCTGCAAAGTCCTATTTCAAAGGGTTCAGTGTGACTGTGGGAAGATATCTGTGTGCTTGGTGGGAGCAACTTGAGCCCATTCATCCATACAAAAGCCCTCTCCCTGATCTCTCTCTGTCTCTGAGGACCACAGACATGAATATGGGTTTTAGCCATGAGATGGAGGATCTTGTAAGAGCTGGTAGGACAGCCTGTGGATTCACTTCTGGTTGCATGATGAAGCAAGCGATGCTCGTGTGACCAGGTAGGCAGGCTCTGCTGTGAGATAAGGCTGTCTGGTGAGGTCAAAGGCCATGACTGATCCATTGCAGGATCTGCGTCTCCAGAAAGATGAAATAGGTGGGACTCATCTCCAGACCCTGAAGATAAGAGGTCTCTGGAGGGACCTTCATGTGACCTCTCAACACTTAGAGGGGGGCTTATAAGAAAGTGAGAGAAAGACAATTTATGAGGGCCTGCTGTGAAAAAGTGGCAATGGCTTCAAACTGAAAGAAAGTAGATTTTGGTTGGATAGAACGAAGAAGTTCTTTCTGATGAAGGTGGTGAGACACTGTAAGAGATTGCCCAGAGAAGTTGGGGATACCCTATTCCTTGAAGTGGTAAAGGTCAGGTTAGATGAGGCTTTGAGCAATCTGATCTAGTGACATATGTCTCCGAACATGGCAGGAAGGTCTAGATGGGACTAGATGGGACTTTCAAGTTCCCTTCCAAAGCCAACCCATTCTATGAGTTTATGATTCTATGAATTATGCTGGTAAATAAGATGGCTCTGTCAGGTCTTTTCCTCCAGGGCACTGAGTTTGGGCTCAGAGAGTCCCTACACAAGAATATCTTTGGAATCTGAGTTGGTCCCTCAGGGCTGGAAGGACATATTCCCTGAAGGGATCCTGATGTATTTCACTCACAACCCCTTAATAACCTATATTTACTGAGTGACATGCAAAGCATGACACTGAAGTCAGAAGACAATCCTTCTCCCTCCAGAGCTCACTGGGGCAGCGTGCATGGCAGGAGCAATGCGTGGCAGCACTCAAGAGCTTTGGCTTCTGTCCCCATAAGACCTACTTGGAAGAGTGAGATTGACTGTTCAGGAGTGGAATGTGTGTGGCAAGGTGAAACAAGATTGTCTTTGCAAACAGCTGCTAAAGCAGGAAGGAGGAGTCTGAAGGAGTAGGTCTACCATCAAGCGAAGAGCAAGGATGGCACAAGGAGTCAGAGGTGTGCATGGGGGACAGCAATTACTGCTGCCAGCCACTTGAAGCCCTGCTGCAGTTGTGCCATATTGCCCTTCATGCCACATCAGTCCTTGGTCATGAGTGACCACTGCTGAGCAGGTACAATATGAATTTCCTGTTCAGTGCACACACAAATTCACACATAATGGCACAACTACACACAAGAGCTTACACATGCCCAAAGAACAACTCATATATGTGCAGTTATTAAAAGGTGTGTACAAACATGTTTCCAAAGGAGCCCATGTCCATATCAACATGGACAGCCACGCCCCATACCAACATGTATGCACAGATACTCAAACTCACAGGCCTACACATGCACACATACATTTGCATACAGATATGAACACGTTCCTCTACACAGATGTACACACAGAAAAGCACACATCTACATGCACCTGGGCCCACAAAATTAAGTCTATGCAGACCAGTCACACATGTTCATGTTTATCTGTGTGAAGGCATGTGCCTATGCCAAAAAACGTACACCTTTATGGACACAATTGCACAAATGCATACACACAAATGTGAGTGCACACCCATGTTTGCATGGATATTACCAAAAGCACACATATATGTATGTTCGAATGCACACATGAGCACAACCAGTTGAACATGAATGTGAGCACAGTTATGCACACACACCACTGCGAACCAGGACTCCCCACACCAGCTCTCAGTCTGTCTAGACATCTCGAGGCAAGTCCTTCAGACCCTACACTTAAGGCAATGAATCAGTCACTGGCCAGTCCTGTCAGCTTCAGTGAGCTCAAGGGCTTGGCAGTGGTTTGGTCCATGTAAGAGAGAGAAACCACAGCGGAGTCAAAGCTGTCATGGCCTTTCCACGCATTGAGCCTCTCCTTGTCCCAAGGCTCTGTGTGAAGGGTAAGATAGAAGGATACACAACATACTCAAGTGGCAGCAGAAGGGTGTGTGCCTGGGACAAGCCAGACTCCCCTCAGGCTACAGACACTCACACTGAGACAACAGAAATGATTTGTAGCTGTGAACCTGTCTGGAGACTCACTTGCAGGTAAACAACCTCCCTTCAAAAGGCAGAGAAATGCAGAAGCAACATGAATTTACAGAGAAGCTGAATAAATGCTTTGGCTACCCTGGGAATGTTCATGCCTTTTTTTTATTGTTTCTCCAAATGCAGATGATGTTCTGGACTTTTTCCCATGTGGGTTTTCCATGCTTTGGCTACCTCTGGAAGTCCTTTTGAGACAATTCTTTCACTCCTCCCTCACCCTGATTTTTCTTTTTTTTTTTTTCATACAGTCAGAGGGCAGATTTCCATGAGTTGGCATTGCTCCTGACACAGTACCCATTGCTCAATATGATGGCTCCACAGTAGCACAAGCAGCACATAAGTGCTATGTTCACTCTTACCCATGCTCATCCCAGTCAGCTTTCCTGCTCCCCTGCTGAAGAAAGGAAGTGCCTTCCCTTGGCTTTTTTGCAGGGTGTCCAGAAAAGGAGCCACTGCAAAGTGCCCCAGTCTCCCATATCTCTGGGAATGGACGAGGTTCTCCTTCTGCTCCCATCCCCTTACACCCCAGAACAGCTCCCCCCTCCTTGTCAGCTTTGGAGTGTCCACAGAAGGAAGAACCACACGGAGGCCAGGTTTGAAAGCAGCAGAACTTTTAATGAGTCAAAAGAAGGAAACAATGCCATTCTGAGTGGAGGACAGCAGTGCGGGGAACCCTGGGGGTTAAGGAGCAGTCTGCAGCCCTTGGTCATGGAGAAGTTCCTGCATGATGTCCATGTGTCTGCCCCATAGAGGGAGAGGAGACAGATGGTCCCCACCAGGCTGGCCTAGGTGGGACCCTGTTGCCAAAGGGAACTGAAGCAAACAGAGAAAAGGAAAAGGAAAGCAAAGGCATTCAGCTATACTGAAAACACATCCAAAATCTTGATCCTTTGCCAATCATCATCTTTGAGGTGTTCCCCTGCAGCTTTCCAGCATCTTCATCAGCGGAGGTACCTTCTGCCATAGTAGCGGCTGCCAATACCAGACAGGTCACAGCACCCAGAGTTGATGGGCACACCCTCACAGCTCAGGATGCTGCCAACAGCAGCGGAGGTGGAGGAGCCCACAACAGTGTTCTGTGGGAAGGAGCTGAGGATGGGGCCAGGCAGGGTCACCACCACAGCAGGAGGCTCAATGACAACAGTGGAGCTCTGGCACTGGCGGACACAGGGCTCATTGCAGCTGTTGGCCAGTGGTGTTGGGCCACAGGGTCGGCAGGGCAGGCACTGGTCATAGCAGGACATGTCTTGTGGCTGGAGGTGCACCTGGGAGAGAGGGCAGGGAGGAAGCAGAGCAGAAGAGTCGGTGAGGAGCTGCCTGGATACACTACGCCAAAGAAACCAAGGTAATACTGAAAGGTTAGTTGAAAGCTGCACCTCAAGATGCAAGGCCTTCATTGTCCTGTAAAGAGCAGCCTGACCCAGAGAGTCTCTCTCCTAACTACAGATCAGCCCCCCCCCCCCCCCCCCCCGAGAAACATCCCAGACTCTCCCTAATGTGCTCCTCTGTATGTTTGCCTCTCCCATGACAAAAAGGTCCAAACCCCAGGACAGAAAAGAGCAATATCAGCTGAGATGTCCATTAAGTGGATATCTCCCTTTGGAAGAGGAAGAAAAGGGGTGTCCGACTCACCTTGTTCCAAAGAGAAGAAGGCAAGAGAAGTGGATGAGAGAGCAGGGACCTGGACTGCCTTTTATACCTGCCCTTCACTGCTGCAGGACCAGAGGCACCCTTCGCAGAGGTAACAATTTTGTGATGATCTCATCTTGAATGCAAACCAGCACAGCTGATCTTCTGGGCTGTACTTCGCTTTCCTGCACTGCTGCCTTTTCATTTCTAGATTTCTTCCATGACAATTTCCTAATGACGGCTTCTTTTAAGCACTGGGATAAAAGACTTCACTATTTTTTGGGTCGGAATGCAGCAGTGCGAGTAGAAAACTCAGCTCGAGTCCTGGATGGGTCTGGAGCAGTGACATTAGCCTGGATCCCTCTGGTGGGGTTGTTTGAAGTGCTGTTCTGAGCAAGAAGCTCCAGCATTCCTCAGCTTGACATCCCAGGCACCCACGTACAAGGACATGTTATGCCCTTATTTTTCCCTCTGTCCTCAGCTTACCTGGATGGTCTTTTTTGCCTTGCCAGGTGTCTGAGTTGTGCTCCTGGTTTTGACTCCATCTTGCCTAACACTACTCCATCCCCAGGGGTCTTCAGCACAGTCCATGGTATTCCCGTGTGTGTTCTTGTCTTCTGTATTTTTGTAAGCAGCCAGATTTGTGTGGATGCGTGTGGGAGCACAGATTTGTACACAATTTCAGACAGGTGTGCATGAGTCTCTGTGTGTGTGCCCTTGTGTGAAAAAGTGCCGCTAACAGGGACACTCTCCACTGTTCTCTCCATGAGCACTGTAGAGCAGTATGTTCCCAGGTGTAGAACGAGCCTGAGTGCAGTCGAACAGTAATGGCACCAACCTGCTGGAGGGAAGCGGCCCTGAAATGCAGCCCCTGCCTCCTGAGCCCTTCTTTTCCTGCCTCTCCAAAACTCATGCTCTTCCGACGATGATTTCACATCCTGATGAGGATGGTTTCACTCTGGTTTAGACCCTTCATTTCATGCAATTTAACAATACTGGGAGTGCCTCAGTATGGTTGGCAGGCCCCTCTTCCTGCCTCTCCAGGTCTGGACACAGCTGCTCTTCTCAGTGCTAGAGGGTTCAAAAGGATGGGGATTGCTTTAGAGACACAGAGAAAGGCTGAGGAATCCTGCAACCATGTGTTGGCCATCCCTGAGTGGATCTGCCTCCATTGTAGTGTTAGTGCTGTTTGGGATGGGGCACAGCTTCTCTCATGCCTGTGTTAATGTGAAACACACTTGTGCAGCTCATTGGCCTGATGTTGTGTCAGACAGGGACTGAGTCCTTGGATCAAGCAGAGTCCGAATGAAAGTCTGATATCATGAAGCCTGACATGGCTGTGTTGTGAGTAGGACAGACCCTGTGGCTTGCATAGATATGTTAAAGAATTGATGACTTGAGCCCACAAGCCCTTTTATGACTCACATTTGAATCTGACTGAGTGCCTGGCAATTGCCCCTGCAAGGAAATCTTCAGAATAAACTTTGGATTCGAGACTGCATCCTCCCAAGCCAGCGGCTGTCCAACAGGTGTGTCCGGTATAGACCTTCTGTCTGACAAGGGCAGCACACATTGCCTAAATTTTCTAGGCCTATCTCCCTGTCTGAATGTCTCTTTGTCTGAAATCAGGACAAATTTAGAGGCATGGCAGTAGTGGGTTTCACCTCTTCCCTTTAGTAACCTTGGTGGGATCAGTGCCAGGGAGTTCTACTTGGAGAGCTCAGCCAGGACTGATTCTCCTCTGCATGCTGCTTTTGAGCCAAGGCTTTCGTGTTTAGCAATATATTTGACAGCCCCTCCCGTCCTTCCTTTATGACTGAATTGGTTTAGTTAGAGGACGGTAGGGTGGGTGGGAAAATGACAGGACTGTCAGGCTCAGAGACTTCTGATCATGGTGCAAAGCCCAAATGGCCAACACTTATCAGTGGAGTCTAGTAGTAAGGATCAGTAGTAGCACCATGGCTGGTTAATGGTTCCATGAATGCTGTAAGTAATGGGAAGTGGGGACCTCCTAGCAAGTCTGTGGATAACACTCAGGGAGGGGAAGGAGTCATAACTCTGGATTGGGGCTCCTATTCAGAACACCTGGACAGGCTGGGGAAATGGGCTGGCTGGAACCTCATGAAGGCCAAAAAGAGGAATGGCAAGTTTCTGCATCAGATGGAGGAACCAATTCATGCAGTTCTGCAGACTGGGAGTTGGCCGCCTAGGAAGCAGATTCACAGGAGAGAGGTTGTAGCAGACACCCGGCTGAGCGTGAGAGAGCCATGAGCCTTTGCAGAGAACAGGAGCAAGTGTTAGTCAAAGTGTTACCAGAAGGCTGTGGAATGGGACCCTGCACCTGTGGCTCTTGTGACATCACATCTGGAGAACTGTGTCCTGACTGAGGATCTCTGGTACAATAAGAAGTTTTTCAACATCTTGTTGAGAAAAGTTGATTAGGGGGCAAACAAACACAACATATTATATCGGGAGAGACAGAGATAAGTGAGCCTGCTCGTCTTGCAGAAGAGACGTCTCAGGGAGGCCTTCTTGCTTTCTACAATGACTTTTATGATGAACTTAATCTCTGGAGGTTTCCATTAGAGAGAACATGATTTAATTAAGGAACAGGCCAAAAGAAATAATGCAAAAATGAACATGTTTCCCAGGGAGATTGTGCGAATTCCATCCTGGCAGGTGTTCAAGAATGGACTGAATGTGACATTGAGCAACCCGATATAACAAGGATCTGTTTGAAACAGAGGGGTGACCTAGGTGATTTCTGCAAATCCTTTCTGGCACTGTGTTCTAACACTGTGATTCTCCAACACTCGTGCCCTCCCTGAACCCTGTACCCCCATGGGCACATTCGGCCTCACACCCCTCTGCCTCCACACAGCTCCGAGGCGCTGTGCTTGGACTGCCGAGGGGCAGCTGAAGGGAGGCTCTCAGCCCCCGCACTGCAGCCGCAGCCCAGCAGTGGCTGCTCTTGGCAGCCCCGGAGCTCGGCGCCAGCCCCGGAGCTCGGCGCCAGCTCTGGGAGGCTGCTCCATGGCCGGGGCGAGTTCCCTGGTGCTGGCCCGGGCTGCAGCTGGCGCTGGGCAGGCTTCTTGTGGCTGCAGGAGGGCAAGAGCAGGGTTGCCAGCAGCGGAAGTTGCGGCCGTGCAGAGCCCCTGAGCGCTCCCGGTGCGGGGCTGAGCCCCGGGGCGGAGCTGGCGGCGGCGGAGAGGAGAGGAGGCGGCGAGAGGAGTCGCGGCGGGCGGAGCAGAGAGGCAGAGAGCCGAGGCTGGCGGGGGGCAGCGAGGCGCGGGCGGCGAAGCGGCGGGATGCGTCGGAGCCGGGCCGCGGGGCTGGCGGGACTGGCCGCGGTGCTCCTGGGTGAGCTGGGATGGCGGCGGCGGCAGGGGCCAGGCCGGGGTCTTCTGGGGGCCAGGGCTGCGCCCCGAACTTGCCTCTGACCCTCCTGCTCTTTCTCGGACCTTATTGGCCCTCTGTCCTCCCTTCTCCCGTCAGTCCTTCTGCCCTCAGTGGTGTCATTCCCTCCCAACTTGTCTTTGTCATTGCATTACTCCATCCATCCATCCATCCTTCCAACCATCCATCCATTCATCTATCGCTTCCATCCCTTCCCACCAATCCCTTTTTCACATTTTCTACTCCTCTTCTACTCTGACTGTCCTTCTAAACATCCTGCATACATTCTTGTCTACAATGAAATGCTCTCAAGTACTTTGAACTCGGAACATATGTTCATCATTTGTGAATCCTCCCCTCTCCTGCTGGGTGGCATTTTCACCTGAACTGAAATGGTTTTTCTTTTTCTCCTCGGCAGTGGCTGCAGGCAGAGCCCAGGTGCAGCAGGAGCCGTCGGCAGAGACCACCGAGGGCACTGACATCAGCATCAACTGCTCACACCCCAAAATCCAGTCAAATGAATACATCTACTGGTACCGTCAGCTCCCTGGCCGAGGCCCCGCGTTCATTGCCCTCATTGTTAAAGACTCTAAAGAGATTGGGGACCCGCCGGGGCGGCTGTGGGTGGCAGCAGACCGCCGGTCCAGCGCCCTGTGGCTCTCCCGGCCCCGGCTCGGGGACTCGGCGGTGTATTTCTGCGCCGTGGGAGACACGGAGAGAGAAGCCGGGGCTGCGGCCGGACACGAACCGCCGCGGTAGGGCGGGGCCGGGCGTGTGGGTCAGGGGGACAGTCCCAGGCGGGACCGCCAGGGGGCGCTGCCGCTTAGCCCGCCGGGGCTGCCTAGCTCAGTCTTCCATGTACTGGGTGACGGTACTCGGAATGATCTGCTCCATCAGCTTCCCTGACACTGAAGTCAAACTGACAGTCCTGTAGTTTCATGGATCCTCCTTCCGGCTTTTCTTGCAGATGGGTGTCACACTAGCCAAATTCCAGTCTGCTGGGACCTCCCTGGACAGCCAAGACTGTTGATAAATGATGGAAAGTAGCTTGGTGAGCACCTGTTCCAGGTCTCTCAGGTCTTGGATGGATTTCATCCAGTCCCATAGATTTGAGTATGTCTATGTGATGCAGCAGGTCACTGATCATCTATTCCTGGATTGCAAGAGGATCATTCTGCTTGCAGTCTCTGTCTTCTAGCTCAGGGGGTTGGATTCCCAAAATACAACTGGTCTTGTTACGGAGGCCAAGAAGATGTTAAGCATCTCAGCTTTTTCCTCATCCTTAGTTACCATGTTTCCTCCTGCATCTAACAGAGAATGGAGACTGTCCCTAGCCCTTCTTTTGCTGCTAATGTATTTATAGAAACATTTCTTATCGTCTTTTACAGCAGAAGCCAGGTTAATTTCTAGCTGGTCTTTGGACTTGCTAATTTTCTCCCTGCAGAGCCTCACAACATCTTTGTAGTCATCGCGTGTGGCCTGCTCTTTCTTCTCAAGGCCATAGAATTTCCCTTTTTTCCCAGAGTTGCAGTCAAAGCTCCCTGTTCAGCCAATCCAGTCTTCCTTGCCGCCAACTCATCTTATGACTCATAGGGATGACCTGCCTGTACAGCCTGTCAGCATTGTCTCAGAACTGCATGTCAGTGGGCACAGACTCCTACCCAGCCCATGTCAAGCAGGTGCTCCTTTTTCCTCTGTCCTCCTCTTGACAACGATGCTGAGCTATTTTTGCCTTTTATGGAGGCCAAGTGACAACAGTAGGTCTTCATGTTGAGGACACGTCATAGCCAAGCAAAGGAATCTCCCCCAGTGGCATGTGACCCTTCTTGTCCTCTCCATGTGTCTCTTAACCATGGTGGGGAGTGAGTAGCCCCTGAGGATCTTCCTTGGCAGGCTTTCCTTCTCAGAGATCTGCTGCACCACCACCACTGTCCCCAAAATACTGGAGATTTTCCTTGTCAACAGGACCACCACTGACATTTTGCTGCTTTCAGTTCCTCACATCTTCCTGGGTGTGATTGAGTTCCTGATCCCCTCAGCCATGTCATTCAGCCACGATGTCACCACTGGCATCAGGCCCACCCAGGCCCCACAGCACTGGCAGGTACCCCTGCCCACCCCACAGAAACCTGCTCCTGCACTGTGTCCCTGAAGCTCCCCACACTCCCTCAGGGATGCAGACAGAAATCCCCACTACAGCAGCAGCCCCAGCAGGGATGCAATTTTGTCCTGGAGAACATCTCTAGTGGAAGATGACCAAAGCGTTCATTGTGGCAGGCCAACATACTAACTACTGCAGTGATGTCAGCTCAGTCAGCATTGTGGCCTTCTGAGGTGACAAAGAAAGCTCAGCTTCTGACTCCCAAATAAAAATATCTCTGTGAGGTACTGGAAGGTGGATGACAAACCCCATTCCCACCTGGGAGGAAAAGAAAGCTATGATTTGTACCCCACCTCAAAGTACAGTTCATGTCAGTTCTCACGCTGAGCTGTACACAAACACCTGTGAGGGTTGATCTGGGTTTTGTTGGACACACAGACCATCCAGAAAGGCAAACAATAAACAGATTAGAATATGGGAACACAGCCTAAGTCCTTCCAGAGTGCCATTTCAAGTGAGCTGAGTACTTTTTCATGCTCGCTTGACATCTAAGAATGATTGTTCACTTGGGCAATCTTTCGCTTTTCCTTTACGTCTGTAACTTCTAAGTCATCTGGAAAAGTGACTGCCGTGACAGCACTGTCCCCTCAGTGAGGAAGAACGCCCAACAGTGGGTGTGCAGAAGAGCAGATGATTCTAGCTGGGGAAGTGAGGACTCCACTGTGAACTGACTGGGAGCAGCCCCTTCCCATGGGTGCCCCCACAGGTCCTCACTGTGGAAATATTGAGAATGCCATTGGCTGGGGGAGCCACAGGTGTTGCTGGTGGAGGATGGAGAGAACCAGGAAGAGCAAAGAACAGATTGTTTCTTCTCCCCACTTCTTCCTTTCCTCCCCCAACAGAGTTGTTTCCGGGAGCTCTGTTATGTCATGGCTGGGAGGTGCCTTTCAGACTCTCTCACTCAACAGACAGGTTGGACTCAACATGCACCTCAGACATCTCGTCCTCCCCATCTTCCTGGGGCAACTGCTGGGTAAGTCCTGCCTTTTCACCAATGCATCCTTTCCCTTCCCCGCAGGAAATTCTCAGCAGCCTTATCAGGTTTATGTGGGGAAATGCTTTTGAACAGCAGAAAAACACCAGAAGCTGTTGTACCTCACTTGAGGTTCTGCACCAATCTCTCAAGGTGCTCTTAGTCTTGGGAATGAATGGAGAAGAGAGAGGAGACATACCTCAGACTCTTACTACAAAATAAGCAAATCCTCTCCAAGATACTTCAGGCATCTTAAAACTCTAGCTCCCACTAACACAAATGAAGGTGCACAAGGCTATGCCCTTCCAGCTGGCACATGTCAGTCCTGTCTTTCAGTTTTCCTCCTGGATGGCAACTCAGCCATTGGTACCTCTTTCCAACCTGAACTTTGAGTGTACTCAAGGAACAAGGAATCCTCTGAGAAGACAGAAATGGAGAAGAATAATGAATCTTTTTGCTGTAGCTCCATGTCCCTCAACCTGCTGGAGGGATTCTGGTCCCAGAACACAAAGGTCAGACGTGACAGGCTGTTCCCTGGTCCTATGGGCAGTAGAAGGAGCAGAGAAAAGGAGCAGGGACACAGCACAGATCTCCTCAGTTTCCATGTTGAACTAACATCTCTGATCTCCTAGCTAAAACTACCCTCCACCTGACTGTCCCAGGCTTCAGGATACTTTTCCATGGCAAGGGACAGGGAACCTTCTCCACCTGGGTTTTGCATCCACTCCTCATTTGCTCCCCAGAGCCTTTCCCTGCAGAACTGCTGACCTGGACTTTCTTCCAGGCACCATGGGGCAGATCACCGTCACCCAGCAAGAAGCACAAGTCACAGTGAAGCAAGGAGACATCTTCCAAACCACCTGTGCATACCAGACCTCGTACTTTCAAGGCTTGCTCTGGTACCAGCAGAAGAAAGGACATGCTCCACAGCGCATCTCATATCAGGCAGTAGCTGGCTCCAAGCCGAGCAGCCGTTTCACCACGTTTCTGAACACCACGGGGAAATACAGCCTCCTGCAGCTGCAGGAAGCCCAGCTCTCTGACAGCGCCTTGTACCTCTGTGCTGTGCAAGACACGCTGGTGCAGGGAGCTTCCTTGGTTGTGCAACAACCCAGGGGAGGCAGGGGGGGGTGTCTATGATGTGAGGTTGAGCTTGGGGGAGGGGGCCCACAGGAATTCTCTGGCATCCCTCTTTCCCCTGTGCACCCAGAGATCTGCAGACTGGCATCTTCTTCCAGGAGATGATAGCGTCAGTGGCTCTGGAGATAGCTCACCCTGCCTGTAGGGCAGAGCCTGCTGGGAACCAGGATGCCAGGGGCTTGCTCTCAGCCCCTCAGGCTCAGTGCTTGTAAATTTCTGCAAGCCCATGACTACTTAGGTACTTCAAGCATTGTCCGTCCCCACCCAGAAGCCACTACAGGGCATTTTGGTAGAGATTTCTGGGCTCATTGCTCTCTCAAGACATAAAGAAGAATTCCTCTACTAGCAGGTAGAGGAAGGTCATCCTTCCCCTCTCCTCTTCCTTTATGAGACCACATCTCTAGTACTATATCCAGTTCTGGTCTCCCTGTTTCCAGGACAGGGAACTGCCAGAGAGGGTACAGAAAAGGGCTACAAAGATGATTAGGTGACTGGAGCATCTCTCTTATGAGGAAAGGCTGAGGGACTTGGGGCTTCTTATCCTGGAGAAGACTGAGGAGGGACCTTACCAATACTTATAAATACTTAAAGGATGGATGTCAGGAGGATGGTGCCAGTCTTTTTTCAGTAATGACCAGTGACAGGACAACAGGTAATGGACAAGAACTTGAACGTATGATGTTCCATTTAAACATGAGGAGGGACTTAGAATCATAGAATCATACAATCGTAGAACAGTTTTGATTGGAGAGACCATCAAGATCATTGAGTCCAACCTTTGCCCTAGCCCTATCAACACCACTAAACCATGTCCCTCAGCACAACATCTACTGGTCTTTTGAACTCTTCCAGGGATGGTGACTCCCTGGGCAGGCTGTTCCAATGCCTGACAACTCTTTCAGTAAAGAAATTCTTCCTAATATTGAACCTGAACCCACCCTGGCACAATTTAAGGCCAGTTCCCCTTGTCCTGTCACTTGCCACTAGGGAGAACAGACCAACCCTCGCCTCTCTACAATATCCTTTCAGGTAGTTGCAGAGAGCAATAAAGTCTTCCCTCAATCTCCTCCAGGCTAAAAAGCCCCAGATCCCTCAGCTGTTCCTCATATGACACCTGTTCCAAATGCTTCATTAGCTTGGTAGACAACCTCTGTACCCTCTGCAGCACCTCAATGTCCCTCTTGTAGTGAGAGGCCCAAAACTGGAGACTTCTTTACTTTGAGAGTGGCAGAGCACTGGAACAGGTTACCTAGAGAGGTGGTGGAGTCTCAGTCTCTGGAGATATTCAAAATCCACCTGTAGGCCACCCTGTGTAACCTGCTTTAGGAAAACCTGGTCTGGCAGGGGCATTGGACTAGATCTCCAGAGGTCCCTTCCAAAACTAACATTCTGTGACCCTGTGATTCTGTGTAAATGGATTGGAGTCGAGCCATTGATTTATCTCCAGATGTTCAGCCAGTCCCAGTGCTAAGTCTGTATCTGAGTGTCAGAGCAAAACACAGAGAACAGCCGCAAATGCCAAAGGCTGGGAGTTCTCCATATTTGTAAGTAACAAGCAAAGAGGCCAACTGGCAAATGATGCCTTAAAAGCCCCTGAGCTCCTTGCAGTCTCCTCAGGGGAGTTAGAAGGATCTGTGGTCACCTGGAGCTCCTACGAAGGGAGTGATGTTGTAGTGATCAGGCCCAGTAGCAGCAGGGGACTGACTGTCTGGGACAAGTCAGACTTGCATCAGGCTGCTGAAAGGGAATTTTTATGTTACTCGTTGAGGTGAATTAAAGACATGTTTGTGCTTCAATAGTAAAATAAATAATTAATGAACAGCGCTCTGGGTAGAGTCCTACTGCCATAAGTGGTTCTACAGGGGATCTGCAAAGATGCAGTACAAGCAAATTCCTTACACACACTTGCAGTAGCACAAGTCCTGTGAGTGGTTGCATGGGGCACATTAGCCCAGCCATGGGTCCATCCCTCAGTGCAGCTCTTCTGTTCCTAAGCACTCCCATTCCAGGAAGACTACAAGACAATATTGAGGCTGTTTCTTATCTCATGAGCCAGGGACACTTCACTTTCTTACAGGAAGTTATTCTGTCACTAACATCAATGTTTTTACCAACATTTACATATTAGTAATTTGTTCATCTTGACCACCATTAAGAACAGGAGACACATCAGTCATGTCTGACAGCAACTGGATTTGTCTGGTATCAAGACAGAGACACCTTAAAACTCGTTCTATTTATTTCCCTCTTGAACTTCAACCATGGCAGTTTATGGAAAGATACTCCAGCTTTTCCTTCTCCTAGATGCAAGACTAATAACAAAAAGAAACAAATGCAAACAAAGAAAAGCTTGACACAGGCAGTCCCAGCAAGGGTAATCCATGGGCCTTCATTCCTCTGTGCTCTCAGAGGAGACAGCCACAGCCTCAGCCTCACATCAGCAGGTGTCTCATTTACCTCAGTGGTAGAAACGAAGAAAGCAGGATAATCTGCATGGTGGTCATCTTCATCTCCCCCAGGGAGACATGGGGTTCTGGAACAGCCCCCTCCCAGTTCCTATGCAGCAAACAATGTCACAGAATATTGTGTGTCTGCTACCAGCCCAGCTGCCTGCAGGCTGTGAGTGCTGAGGTCTGCGCTCAGAAATGAGACAGAACTAATGAAGTTGCTCCCAGGTTTATTTGCAGGCAAATGCATCATCCTCAAAACACAATCCCCTCCCACTGCCCAAATAGCATCTGAGAGAAAAAGGTTTTGCATCAGTACCTCAGCATTTCAGTTCATGATTCTATATTGAACCAGTTGCCTCCTCTTTCAGTACATTTTCCTTCTTCCCCTCTTGTGCACATCCTCTCCCCACACTTGGAGAACCAGGACTCCACCAGCCAGCTCTCTCCTCTGTGTCCCTCACAGCAAGTCCTTGAAAGCACACTGCTGAGAAGGTAAATCAGGCACCTGCCGTCCCTGGTAAATATGAAGACACAGGAGGGTTTTTGTGGGTTGCACACAAGTAGTTCAGTCAATTGTATTTTCATTACAGGAAAGAGATGTATTGGCATCTGAGCCACAGGGTTTTATCTGGACATTCAGCCCTTGTTCACATGTGGCATCTGTTCATGAGTGAAAAAGTCAAAGCTAGAGACGATCCCTGGTGCTGCAGCTCCAGTAATTCCCCACTTGAACCGTGGAAATAATCCCTAAGTCTGACAAGCTCCTGCCCATCCCTGGTGATCATCACAGGGTGGTTGGGGAGGTCTGGGACCTGTTCCAGCTTCAGCTCAGGGAGAGGTGCTGCCCTGACATGCTCACATGGCAGCAAAGGGTTGTGTGTCTGGGTTGAGCCAGATGCCCTGCAGCTGCCTTTAGACAAACCCTCTCTCTTCAAGGGCAAATTAGTGTTAATTAGCAGGTGGCATCAGAAGGAGATTTCAGACTGCCCAAGAAAAGCCCTGAAATCTCTCAGTTAAACTTGATCATTAGAGCTCCTGGAGCTGCTCTGCTGAGAAGTCTTGTCTCCACATCCACTATTAACACTGCAGCAGTCTCCAGAGCCACAGGAGAGGTGGCAGGAGGCTATGCCCAGCACTGCACAGGCACCAGGAGGACAAACCTTGTGCCCTGAGAGCCTCCCAGCAGGGCTGGCATTTTCCAAGGGTCCTCACCTGGCCTGGAAGGCTCCTCGTCAGGCCCCCCCAGCTGGGACATGCCTCCCTTGGAAGCAGTCCTACTCCTTGCCCTGTTCTGCAAGTGTAGCATCAGGAAACAAGATGCCAGCCAGACGGGATGATGACAAATCTTCTCAGAAAGCACTGCCCAGGCTGCTGCTGTTGTTATCCAATGGGCAGCCATTGTAGATGTGTTCTGATGTGTGTAAAAATCATACCTGTGCTTTTGCTCAGGATTTCCCGTTGCTGGCTGGTGAGCTCAGCAGGTGCTGCTCTGATGGACCATTATTCCTTGTCCTGTCACTACAGGCCCTGGTAAAGTTCTTTCTCCATCTTTGTCATAAGTCCCTTTTACATATTGAAAGACCACGATGAGGTCTCCTCAGAGCTTTCTCTTCCTCTGGCTGAACACCCCCAGCTCTTTCAGCCTCTAGGTGGCATACCTTCCCTCAAGAGTACCAATAACACATCTCAGCTTGGTTCCACCTGAAAACCTGCTGAGGGTGCATTCAGTCTCAATGTATATGATATTAATCAAAATGTCAAATAATACTGGTCTCAGTACAGACAGGACAAGGGCCAACAGTTTTAAACCAACAGAGGGAATATTTAGGTTGGAATATTTTTTTACATTGAGGGTGGTGAGACCCTGGAAGAGATTCTCCAGAGATGTTGTGGACGTCCCCTCATTGGAAATGTTCAAGGTCAGATCGGTTGGAGCTCTGAGAAACGTGATCTAGTGATAGATGTTTCTGCTCATTGCAGGAGAGTTGGGTTAGACAGTCTTTGAAGGTCCCTGCCAACCCACACTATCGTTATGACTGATTCTATGACAGTCCCGGCCGTGCCCGCCAGGGGCCGCTGCTGCCCTGCTCGCAAGGGTCACCCAGCCCCAGCCAGCCTCGTTCAGTCCCCAAGGGCAGGGGACGTTCCTCTGCGCCAGGCTTTGACATCGGCTTCAGCACTGGCCTCAACATCAACAGTCATCATCAGAATCGGCAGCGGGCTACTTCTGAGCTTCTCCATCGTTGGCCCTAGGGGGTCTGTTCCTGTGCTCAGAAGCCATCCCACAGAGTCAAGAGTTTGAGCTCAACACAGACAGGAAGCAATGATGGAAATGTGCAACCTTCAGTCTTTCTCCATAGGTCCCAGGCCTGTGCCTGTAAGATGTTGTAGAGGGTTTCCCTCCACACCAAATGTAGAGCCTTTTGGTATGCAGAAGTCCTAGAGATAGGATGAAAGCTTGGACACACCTTTTAAAGACATGTATCAATGCCATTTCTCAGAGGCAATAAGAAAGAGAATTGCTGGGTTTTCTAAGTTGTTAAAGGTCTTGGGTTTGGTGAAGCTAAAAGCCATCCACTGACCAGAGAGTTCTTTGACCAACTGTTCCTTCACCAGGGAAGCCTATCAGGCTCTAGTAGCTCACTTGGCTGTTCCAAGTCCACATTCTTGGGCTTCAGAAGCAGAGAGGGAAACCTGGTTTCTGCAGTGAGATAGGCCCCTGTTCCGAACTGGCAAACAATCCTTTCTCCAGGCATTCCTCAGAAGGACTTCCAACTGGCCAGACAACATGCTTGCCTCAGAGGTGATATCCTGGAGCCCAGGGCGGCACCAACAGCTGGGGTTCTCCATGTGGACACCTGAAGGGATCAATGGAGCCTGTCTGTACAGCAGAGGGCAACATCATGTTGGGTGTTGGACTTAGGCTGGATGTGTTCCTCCCCAGCCTGTGTGCCAGTAAGGAGAGCTGTTGAGACATGTATGGCTCTGCCTTTTTGAGCCAAGTCCAGGCCCATGGGCTTGGGACACAGGAGTGGATACTCAGTAGAAGTACCATATCTACTTCTCTGTTCCTCAGCATCCACTGGTGGCCGTTGTTGGAGAGAAGAGCTCTTGGCAGGAGGTATAGTTGTTCCTGTGATTCCTTCCCTGGCTAAATGGAAGGAAAATCCCTTTCTTGCCTTACCTCTAGGAAATGGCTGAATCTTGCACTTCTGGTATCAGACAGTTCAGAAAAATGGGTCAACCTTTGGTAGTTTGTAGAACATGAAGTGAAGAATGAGCCCAGGGAGACAGCTGATGAAGTCATGGATGGATATGAAGCCAGGCAAAGCTGAAATACCTTTCTGGTTTTTCAAGTCGTATTCAGGAGGAATTTGGTCTGCAGTTCGCACCACAAATGACCATTCTGGTAGGACACAATAAAACAGGATTTTTTTTCCAAAGAGCTGAGTCACCCAGTTCCTCTAGAGAGAGGCACATTTCAGCTTCTTGAGGTAGCTTGGACCATGCTGTAGACAGAGGTTATAGGACATACAGCTGGGAAAGAAGCTATGTGCTCTGAGAACTTGGAAAAATGGAGGCAGGCTCTTCTCAAAGGTGGATACTGATGAGTGGTCACAGACACAATTTGGAACTTGGGAAAATCTATTTAGATATTAGAAATTCCATGTCTATTACATTTCTTTCTGACTTTGAAAACTCTGGAGTATGTTTGGTCCAGAGACATGCAGGCTATGGTCTTGGAGATTTTCAAGACTTAAGTGGGGATAGCCCTGACCAGCCCCATCTACTAAGACCTGCACTGGGCAGGGACTTGGAATGGGTGATCTGCAGAGGTCTTGTTCCACCTAAATTTTTCCATGGAAAGAATAAAAATAGTTTGGCCGGTTTTTTTGTTAAAAGCTAGAAAGATGGAGAGGAGAAATGCAGATGCATTTAATTTTGAGGAAATCGAGAATGGAAGGGTTATAGTCAACTGTAAAGACTGTATAGGCTGAGATTTTCAGAAGCAGATTAATGAGATGGCATGGACAGTGTGGCAGGAAACTTCATTTAGTGGTTCCTGGGAGAACATTTTTAGACAGAGGGAGGAAGTCCACAGTGCCTGGAGGGACTGAATGGGGCAGTCAGTGTGTGCAGGGTTTGAGGCTGTTTAACTAATATGTTTGTGAGAGCTGCGACCTTGGGGTGTGCTGACAGGAGCTTGGAGCTAGAGAGCATGCAGGAGCCAGGAGAAGCTTGAGGATGGAGAGAGAGAAGACAAAGATATCAGGGAAAGTGAGAGACTCACAAATGCCACACAGAAGGGTGTGTCAGAGTGGTTGGTCACTGAGTGTGGGCCTTATTCCCCTTTGATCCCTCTCCTTTTGCAACGCCGGGAAATGTTGGCTGTGTGAGAAATATATGTCACTGCTGGAGGAGACAAGACCACAGCACAGGCATTTCAAGTGTGCAAAGAGCAAGCATTCTCTCCTCCCCATTTCATTCTTTTTTCCTCTTGCAGAGTCATTTCCGGCAGCTCTGCTCTCTTGTGGCTCTTGGTGGGGATGTGTGGGGTTTTTTGATTCTCTCTCCCACATGCAGGAGCATCGGTCTCAGCATGTACCTCGGATATCTCATCTTTGCTACCTTCCTAAGCCAACCACTGGGTAAGCACTGGCTTTGAATGATGATATGATTCCACGAGACTTTCACCCTTTCAACAGATCTCTCCAGGAAACTGCTTTTGAATTGTAGGTAGAATTGAGAACCATCATATGACAACTGTGCTGTTGCACAGGATTTTACTGCTGTTACTTCTGGCAAATGAAAGTTGAGATTAAGAAACATCTCATCATCTTGGACCCCTTGCCTTCCTTTGCTCTTGCCAACTGTCCACCTCTCTCTTCTTCTCTCTACTGATCTCTCTGGATCTGCTGTTTCACAGACATGGCTGGCACATGTCAGGCAGCATAACCTGGCTGTGCATTCCTCCTGCATGTCTGCACTGCCAGGGCTCCTCTTTCCCTCCAACAACCTCAGAGGCTTTTGAGAGGACAGAGAACAAGCAACAGGATGAAACACCTTCCAGGACTTCCCAAGTCCTACACCCTGTTGGAGGCGTCCTGGAGCTAGTGCTCGAGGACCAGGCATTACAGGCTCTCTCCTGGAGACTCTGAGCGGAAGGAGAGTGGAGACCAAAGACCTGGGAGAAAGCAGAGCTCTCCCTGGGTGTATCTCAGAGGGAGCAAACTGACATTATTGTGCTCTGGGATCCCCACTGAGCTGAGGTCTCAGAACTCCTGCCCAAAGACACTCACTGCCTTGCTGTTGCCATCCATGGGGCTCTTGCTGCAGAGCAAGAGAGAGGGAGCTTTCTGTGACACTTTGCATCCCCTCTGCCTTGACATGTTGGAACCTTTCTTTGCATAATCACTGACCATTCCTTCCTTCCAGGCACCATAAGTCAGACTACCGTCACTCAGCAAGAAGCACAAGTCATTGTACAGGAGAGAGATACTTTCCAGACGACATGCACATACCAAGTCCCTACCTTTTATGCCTTGTTCTGGTACCAGCAGAAGAAAGGACATGGTCCCCAGCGCATCTCATATCAGACAATAACAGGACTCAAGCCAAGCGACCATTTCACCACATTTCTGAACACCACGGGGAAATACAGCCTCCTGCAGCTGCAGGAAGCCCAGCTCTCTGACAGTGCCTTGTACCTCTGTGCTGTTGAAGACACGCTGGTGCAGGGAGCTTCCTTGGTTGTGCAACAACTCAGGGGAGGCAGGGGATGTGTCTCTGGTGCAAGGCTGAGCTTGGGGAAGGGCATTTCGTCTCTCCACTGGCAGCACTTTACCCCTGTGCACTGAGAGGTCTGCAGGCCACAATCCTCTTCCTGGATAGGACAGTGTCCGTGACTTGAGATGTAGGAGGAGGGGCTGAAAATGTCTCAAGTTCCCTCATTTTCAACATGGGTTATAAGATTGTCGTATCCAATGTCTATGTTGAGATGCAGGTGACAGGCTGTTTGTTCATTGGTTCCTTGCTGATGCTTTCAGCTCTATGGCTTTCCCTGCTGTACATTCCTTCTTCAGGGACTCCTGTGGACCTGTCTTCTAGAGTACCTGCTCTGTGATGTGTCCTTTGGAGTTTAAAGTAAAATCATGAAAAAGTAAAAAAAAATCATTTAAAGTAGAATCATGAAAAACATCAATAACACGACATCTGTTAACGCTTTTTCCTGGAATTATGTAACTGTAACAATGATGGAAAAACTCAGGCACTACAGAGAAGCCTTAGGTGCTTGGACACTGGGTGCTGTCCTTTGAGGTCCCTGTCTAGTAGGAGCTGGGAGTGTGAGAATCATGAGGGCCCTGGTGTGTGGCCTGGCATCAGTCTCTGAGTCACCTCAGCCCTGTGTCTGTGTAACTGCTGGACTATGCAGGGAACTCTTTGGAGGTACAGGGTACATAGGCGTGCTGTCCTTGCTATCCTTCCCCTTTGATGCAGGCCATGCTCTTTCATTCTGGAGACAGGTAGGTGGATGAGGAGGAAGAATTGGGGATACTTAAAAGGTTTTCTCTCACATCACATTCACTCCTGCATCCTTTGGGACTGCCTTCTGATGGAGCCTCGTATGTCAACACAGGGAAGCCTAGTGCAGGAGGAAATCTGTTAGGCAAAACCTGTGAACTGCTGAACTCTCAGAGTCTCCAGTACCACCAGGCTCCTCTCTAGGTGATAAGTATGGTCAACCTCCCCATCTAAAGGACCTGTTCTGAGAAAAGATGCTGGAACACAGGGCCTGATCCACACTGCATGTGGAGGAGCTGAGTGTGGCTTTCTCAGCTCCAAGAGACAGTGACTGCGAGGGATCCATTGCCCTGTGTCCCAACCTCCACTTCCTCTGGAAAAGACGAAAAATCCATATGTACACTCACCTTATTCCCTGCCACCCAAGGCAATGCCATCCTTCCTGTATGCTACAAGACTATGTCCATCAACAGAAGGATTACATGGAGGCAGAGGCAGGGCGTCCATCTGCCTGCCCACAGAGGCAGAGGAGCCAGCAGATGCTCCAGGTTAACTCTAGGTTTCTTACAGCCAAGAAGAACAGAAGACAAGAAAGGGATTGGAGAGAGTTGAAGGCAGGGAAGTTCGGCTTTGGTCTCATGTCTTCAGAGAACTCCAACTGTCCTGCCTTGGAATGGTAGCACTGGATGCTTATCTGAAATCAATGGCCAGGAGCTCTGTCCCACATCAGCTTTTGGATTTCTGGGGGTCCTTTTCCAGGTTGTCACCAGGGGCTTTAGCAGGGGACTCACCTTCTGCCATAGCAGTGGTTGGTGATGCAGGAGAGTTGATGGACACACCCTCATAGCTGAGGGCCTCCAGAGTTGATGGGCATGCCCTCACAGCTCAGGATGCTGTTGGGCCACAGGGCTGACAGTGCAGACATGGATTGTAGCAGGACGTCTTGTGGCTGGAGGTGCACCTGGGAGAGAAGGCAGGGAGGAAGGAGAGCACAGAGACACCTGCAGAGCAACCTGCCATAAGGCTGCTGTCCATCTCTTCAAAGAAGAACCTCCTCAGGGCAAGTCCCAGATGCTCTTTGAGTCAGTCCTTATCCCTTCTTCCCCCTCCCATGGCAAGCAGCGGTGAGACCCAGCATAGGATGGAGAAGTACACATCTGCATGAACAGAAAACCACATGGGGAAAGGGCTTCAGACTCACCTGGTTCCCAAGGCAAATTATGCAAGAGAAGTGGGTGAGACAGAGAGGACTTGGGCTGGTTTTTATGCTGGCCCTGAGCTGCCCCAGGCCCAGAGGTAGCTTCTACGGAAATGACAGTTTTCTCAGCTGCTCATGATAAACAGAAAATATCCCAGCTAATGACATGGGCTGGGTGATTGTCTCCTCCAATGATGCCTTTTCATTTCCTGTCCTGCCAGGACAGTGTCAGTGCCTGCAGAAGGCTCAGCTTTAGTGCCAGATGGATGCAGTGCAGGCAAGTGATGTTGACCTGGGGCACACTGGTGGGGTTGCCTGTGGCTGCATTGACAGGAAGAGTCAGCTGCTCCCAGCCCTGCAACCCTTGGCTGGTCACCCAAAGGCTTCCTTGTGTGAGAACATGAATTGTCTTTCTCTTTCCCTCCCTCCCAACTCACTCCAGTGGCCAGTAGTAGGATGCAGATGGGCTTCACTGGTGCTTTCCATGGACTGTTTTACCCATGAACCTAAGCATCCTTCCTCACGGTTTCAGTATCAAATGCTGCAAAGTTGTTTCCCTCATTTTTTCAACACTGCTCAAAATCAAAGCTCTGTGCATTCTCTACTACCACTAGGGGTGGACAGCAGGATGCGTGAAGAGAGGAATCACTGCTTGGCATGGCACACAGATGTTCAGGGAAGACTTTGCCTTGCAAATCACCTGAGTTACCATTGCCTGCAAAAGAGAAAAATTTTACGGGGCAATTCCACTTTGCTTAAATATTCCTCACCCGATCCTCTCCCCGCAAGAGTACATCTCCCTTGTTCTAGACTTCCTCCCTAGTCTCAGGGATCTAGGATTCCTAAAGAATGATCTTGCTCACAAAGATTAAGGCAAGGAACGCATTCAGCACCTTGGCATTTTCCATGTCCTGTGTAAAGAGGCTGTAGAGTATCAGCAACAAAGTAACCCACTCAGTTGATGCAGGGCTAGTAGTGGACACTGAATACTTGGAGTTCTCCAAGGCTTTTGATACAATCCCCCACAGGCTGCTCCTTGAGGAACTGACACATTATAACCCAAACAAGTGGTTTGTGTGGTGGGTTGTGAACTGTGTGACAGGCTGTATCCAGAAGGTGGTAGTAAGTAGTCCCTTCTCAAACTGAAACCCAGTCACAAGTGGGGTCCCTCAGGGGTCAATATTTGGCCCAGCATTGTTTAATATCTTCATAAATGATCTGCAGATATGCACCCTACAGCCCATGGAGGACCTCGTGTGGCAGCTGGTGGAGATGCCCTGAAAGAAGCTGTAGCTTGTGAAGAAGACAAGTTGGAGAAGGCTCCTGGCAGAAACTGTGGCCCTTGGAGAGGAGTTCATTCAGGAGCAAGTTTGCTAGTAGGACTTGTAGCCCACAAGGGACCCACACTGGAGCACTCTGTTACTGAAGGGCTGGAGCCCATGGAAAGACCTATGTTGGAGCAGTTCTTGAGGAGCGGCAACCCGTGGGAAGGGACTGTGTTGGAGAAGTCTGTGAAGGACTGTCACCTGTGGACAGAGGCCCATTCTGAAGTGGAGAAGGACAAGAGAAGGAAGGAGTGGCAGAGATGAAGTGTTATAAACTAACCCATATTCCCATTCCTCCTGCACTGTGGAGAAAGAGAAGAGTAAATTGAGCTTGGGAATAAGGGAGGAGGTGATGGGAAAATGCTTTTAGTTTCGTTTTATTTTTCACTATCCTACTCTCTTGCAGTTAATTGGCAATAAATTAAACTAAGTTCCCATGTCCACTCTGCTTTGCCCATGACAGTAATTGGTAAGTAATTTCCCTGTGCTTGTCTTGACACACAAGCTTTTCATCATAGCCTTCTCCCCCTGCCCTGTTGATGGAGGAGGAATGATAGAGCAGCTTGGTGGGTACCTGCAGCCAGCCAAGGCCAACCCACCACAGACAGATAAACAAAAGAGAGCAAGCATAGAACAGCAGTGATGTTATGGCTGAAAATCCCAGAGAGGTCCTGTCCCCCTTGTCCCATGTTCTATATCACAGTAGTGGTGCAGAGATCACTGAACTCTGTGGTTCCTTGTGTGGTGTAGAAGAGAAGGAAGAGCTTTGCTGTTGCAGTGTCCAGCCCTTCATGCTTGTTGCTGCGTGGGAGGCTATGAGGGGAAGCAGTGATTAAGAGCTCCAGGTGAGGGTTGGTCATGCCTGCCAAGCCTAGTTGGGCTGTTTTTTTCCTGCTATTTCATGAGGACAAGGCTTTGCCTGCATGGAAATATAGCTTTCACAGTTTGCAGTACTGGATTTTCGTGTTTTATACAGATTCATTTCTCATCTCTGTTGTCTCATAGTGTCCACAACATTCTTCTGGTGCCTTCTCAACATCCTGCCATGCAGGTGCAATCAGCAGGTTGTTGCCAGCATCAGAGGAGAGCTCACACCTTGGGGACAGGCTGCCCTTCCCCTGATCTTGGGCCACAGTTCCCTGGGCAGGCAGAGGCTGTGCCTGGACCCCAGAGGCAGCACAGTCAACTCACACCAGCAGCCTCTGACTGCTCTGGCAGGGTGACTCTATGAGCAGCCACCACAGCCCCATGGGGATGGCTGTTCCCAAAAGCTAATGATCTATGGTGTTATACCAGAATTCAGCTGCTTGTTTTGCTGGCCAGTCTGGGTTCTTGAAAGGCAAATGTGTCTGCTGGACACCCATAACTTCTAACCATGCTTTAGTAGTTGGGCAGGTGTCAGCATGTCCCAGTCTCTCTCTAATATTGTTTAAAATGCCATTTCTCAGCATAAGATTAGAAAATAAATGAAGGAAGTACAGATAATCCTACATCCTTCAGCTGCTAAGAGCCCTAAGCTGTGTGCTGTCATACAGGAGGCTCCAACCAGGGCACACTGGCAGATCCTGACCAAGAAAGGATTACCCAATTTTGGTCAGCCAAGCTTTCAGAGGATTTTTCATAAAATAAAAGGGCTCTATTCATCATTTCTGCCATCAAACAGAAAGGATGTTCACATGAGAACTTCCTACTGCTCTTTTAGATACAGGCAAGGACACCCAGGCAATGCAATCACTGGCACCAAGCAGGACCTGCCTACAGGCTTCTCACTTGCAATCAAATGGCTGAGTTGTTTCCTTCACGTGAAGAAATACCAACCCATGAAACTTCACATGCTTATTTCTTTTGGTATAAATCAAGGAACTCAGAAGGGGAGTAAGGACCATGCAGTGAACAACTTCTCTGCCTAGTGACTCTTTCAAGGGGGCTCCCATGCAGAGGAAGACACTTGGTCCACAGAAGCAGACCAGAGCAGTGAAATGGAAAGCACAGGCTGAGACAGCTCAGTGCCTGCCTTCCACGTACTGAAATTAAATTACTATAAAACCAGATCATCATCCTCTGGCAATGATCCCCTTAGTTTGAAGTGTAAAATCAACATGGATCCTGTGCCTCTTTCCTACCATGCCAAGGTCTCCTCAGCTGCACAGACAAATTAGAGGTCAGGCCAAGAGTCAGTAGCAATGCTCTGACAGTGCTATGGCTTAACTGTCTGCCAGAAGAAATTCCATCCTCCCTCTCCTACAAAGACAATTGCAGATGGTATCATCAGTGCAGAGGACCATAGTTACCTTTGCATGTTACAAGGTTTAGTGCGGTAGGGTTAGGAAATCCAACTATGCTGCTGTTCATGATGGTTATTAATACCATAATGAGGGTAGAAGGATTTCAGACATGCACACCAAACATCCTTGTAAAGCTTTTGCCCTTCAGTCATTCTGAGATAGGCTTTATGATCCATAGTTCCCTCCTGATGGAGACATGGGTGTGGGGATTTCCATCCTTCCATTTCTCCACTTCTGTCAAGACATCTGAATTTTCATGCAGGAAATTTGTCATATATGTGAGGCTGTGGTAGCTGCCCAGAGACATTTGCACTGATCAGAAGGGATGAGATTTACATGCAAAGGAATCCTTTCCCCCAGGATTGGCAGCCAATTCCTGAACAGAAACTCTTGGGAAGGAACCAAGAAAGCAGTCAAGAGCTCTGAGCTAACCTACAGTTCTCTTGGGGAGTGCACTCAGTACCCTCATCCTTCCTGATCTTCATGTTCTCCTTCCTGCTCCCCCTCAGAAAGACACCACTGGACAGGCCCCATGTCTGTACTGACTGCCCACAGCTCCCTCCGGCTTGTCTCCAGTTTCCAGCCCCGGCACATCCAGCAGCATGGACAACTTTTCCCTTTTCCCTGCCAATGTGTGCTGGCCGTGGTCTCTAAACTGGGTGTAGGAGGGCAGAGGAAGGTGAAGTACCTGCCATGGGCCATCCCAAGAGTCCCAAAACTGGATCCAGTCACCCCAACACAGCTCCAGCAAGAGCAGGAGGAACAGCCTTACTCAGGATTTCTTAGGGCTGCTGGACCTCAGGGCCTCCTGCCTTTCTGGGGATTTGTGAGCAAAGACACAGCAAGGCAAGACCTGATGGTCCCTGGCAGCAGAGCAGCCAGGAAAGCCTTCCTCAATTCCAAAGAACAGTGCCCAGAAGAGGAGCTAATGCAGATTGTCCCAACCTCCCATTCCTCTGGGAATGGAGAAGGATCTCCTTGTGCCCCCATCCCCCCACACCCAAGAGCAACTCCCTTCTCCTTTAATAGCTTGGTGCATTTCCACAGAGGAAGGACAACAGGTAGACCAGGTCTGAAAGCAGCAGAATTTTAATATGTCAAAAGAAGGAGACAAAATTACTGCAAGAGGAAAACAGCATTTCAGGGAGCCATGGGAGGAAGCCAAGAGTCTGCAGTCCTTGGCCATGGAGAAGTTCCACCATGATGTCTATCTGCTTGCTCCATAAGAGGAGAGGAGGCAGAAGGACCCCACTAGGGTGGATGTGGCAAAATCTTGTTGGCAAGGGAAATAAAGCAAACAAAGCAAAGGGAAAGAAAAGCAAAGCCACTCAGCTACACTGAAAAAAAACATGTAGAATCTCATTCCTTTGCCCAACACCACATTCTGAGTTCCTTGAGGTGTCTCCTTGGAGTTTTGCCGGCATCTTCATCAGCGGAGGTACCTTCTGCCATAGTAGCGGCTGCCAATGCCAGAGAGGTCACAGCACCCAGAGTTGATGGGCACGCCCTCACAGCTCAGGATGCTGCCAACAGCAGCGGAGGTGGAGGAGCCCACAACGGTGTTCTGTGGGAAGGAGCTGAGGATGGGTCCGGGCAGGGTCACCACCACGGCAGGAGGCTCGATGGCGACAGTGGAGCTCTGGCACTGGCGGACACAGGGCTCATTGCAGCTGTTGGCCAGTGGGGTTGGGCCGCAGGGCCGGCAGGGCAGGCACGGGTTGTAGCAGGACATGTCTTGAAGCTGGAGGTGCACCTGGGAGAGACGGCAGGGGGGAAGAAGAGCACAAGTATAAGCGAAGAGCAGCCTGGTTACACAGTAATACGGAGGGTAAAGCAAATAATGAGTAGGGAGTTGAAACCTGTGATTCAAGACACACAGCCTGTAAAAAGCAACCTGACCCAGGGAGTCTCCCACTTAACTCATAAACCAAAAGCCCCCTCAGACAATTCCTAGTGTCTCTCTAAGTAGGCTTTCTCCCCGCTTCTCTCTCCCCTGAAAAGAAGACTCAAGCCCCAGAAAAGGACACAGCAACATCAGTGGAGAGGTCCATTCAGGCAGATATCTCACTTTGAAAGAGGAGGAGGAGAAGGGGTTTCAGACTCACCTTGTGCTCTAAAGAAGGAGGCAGGAGAAGTGGATGAGAGAGCAGGGACTTGGACTGACTTTTATACCTGCCTTTCATTGCCGCAGGACTGGAGGCACCCTTGGCAGAGGTAACAATTTTCTGACAAGCTCATCTTGAATGCAAACCAGCACAGCTGATGATAAGGGCAGTGTTTTTGTTTCCTGCACTGCTGCCTTTTCATTTCTAGATTTGTTCCATGACTATTCCATAATGAAGGCTTCTTCTGAGCCCTGAGATGAAAGGTGCCAGGATTTCTCAGGCAGGAATATAGCAGTGCAGACAGAAGACTCAGCACAAGTGCTGAATGAGTCTGGAGTAATGACATTAGTCTGGGTCAGTCAGCTGGGATTGTTTGAAGTGCTGTTCTCAGAAAGAAGCTCCACCATTCCTCAGCTTGATGCAATGGACTCCCATTCATGAAGACATGTCATGACCTTGTCTTTTCCTCTCTCTTTAGCTCACCCTGATGGTCCATTTTTGCCCTGCCAGGTGTATGCACTGTGCTCCTGGTTTTGACCCCATCCTGCCCAACACTGCCCCATCCCCAGGAGTCTTAAGGACAGTGCATGGTTCATGATGTTTCCATGTGTGTTCTCCTCTTGTGTGTTTTTGTAAGCAGATGGCATGCATGTGGGAGCACCAACTTGTATATAATTCCAAGATGGATCTTACTGGTCTATGTGTGTGGCTTTGTGAGTCTCTCTTTATGAGAACATCAGCTGCTAATGGCAGGGACACTCTCTGTTGCTGTTCATGAACTCCACAGGGCAGCAGAATCCTACGCTCAGAAGGAGCCTGAGTGCAGCTGAGCAGTGACGGCACCAATCTGATAGAGATCTGCCCAGGGAAAAGTCAAGAGGCTCTGAAATGCAGCTCTTGCCACCTGAGCCCTCCTTTTCCTGCCCTTCCAAAGCAAATCTCTGCTGCTACCTGTTTCACACCCCAGCAAAGACTGTTTCACTTCGTTTTGGATCCTTCATTTAATTCAGTGTAACAATACTGGGAGTGCCTTAGCATGTCTGGCAGTCCCCCACCTCTGGCACTCCGGGCCAGGACACAAATGGTCTCCCCAGAACCTGCATCCAGGCTGGGCTCCCTAGTTCAAGAGGAATATTGTCATACTGATACATGTCCAATAATAGCCACCAAATCGATTAGTGGGCTGACAAAGCTGACATGTGAGGAAAGTCAGATGGAAGTGGACCTGCTCATCTTATAGAAGCAATGTTTCAGAATAGGTGTCATAGGAGAGAAGATCTTGTTTTCTACAACTACTTTTCCAGAGGAGACACAGATGAGCTTAGTCTCTGGAAGTGCCCAGGGCAGAGAACACGGGAAATTTTTATTAAGATAGGTTAAAAGAAATAATGAGAAAAGGAACATTTGTCCCGGAGATTGTTCAATCTCCGTCCTGGCAGTTGTTCAATAATGGACTGAATGTGACCTTGAGCAACCTGATACAGCAGGATCTGTTTGAAACAGAGGGGTGACCTTTGCAAGTCTCTTCTGACACTGTGCTCTGACAGTGTTTTTCCAACAGCCCTGCCCTCCCTCATCAGCGCACATCCATGGGCACATTCGGCCTCACACCCCTCTGCCTCCACACAGCTCCGAGGCGCTGTGCTTGGACTGCCGAGGGGCAGCTGAAGGGAGGCTCTCAGCCTCCTCACTGCAGCCGCAGCCCAGCAGTGGCTGCTCTTGGCAGCCCCGGAGCTCGGCGCCAGCCCCGGAGCTCGGCGCCAGCTCCAGGAAGCTGCTCCATGGCCGGGGCGAGTTCCTTGGTGCTGGCCCGGGCTGCAGCTGGCACTGGGCAGCCTTCTTGTGGCTGGAGGAGGGCAAGAGCCGGGTTGCCAGCAGCGAAAGTTGTGGCCTTGCAGAGCCCCTGAGCGCTCCCGGCGCGGGGCTGAGCCCCGGGGCGGAGCTGGCGGCGGCGGAGAGGAGAGGAGGCGGCGAGAGGAGTCGCGGGGGGCGGAGCAGAGAGCCAGAGAGCCGGGGCTGGCGGGGGGCAGCGAGGCGCGGGCGGCGGAGCGGCGCGATGCGGCGGGGCCGGGCCGCGGGGCTGGCGAGGCTGGCCGCGGTGCTCCTGGGTGAGCCGGGATGGCGGGGAAGCGAGAGGCCGAGGCTGTGCCCGGGGTTTTTCAAGGGTCTCCAGCTGTTTCCTCCCTCTCTTCAAAGTTTGTTTCTCCCTCCCTGTCTCTCTGCATTCTCTCACGCCCCCTTCCAAATCCTCGAGTTCCCGCTTCCTATTCTCACTACTGTCAGTACAGGTATGCTTGCATGTACTTCTCCTTTTTTGTGCACCCTGTCCTTTCCATGTGCTTGCAGTAGTTCTTACTGCCCTGAATACAGCCCTCTGTGCTTCCATGTAACAAGCCCTCTCCCTGTCTACTCTTCATCTATCCATCCACACGTATTTTGATCATTCTCGCCATGAATCTACCATGTCTCCTCTGTCTTCCTACTCTCTGAGACCATGCTCTCACCTTGCCTGCCGCTTTCATTGCTGTAGGCACAATTTTGCTTTCCTACACTGCGCCATTATTCCACACATCCACTTGTCCCCAGTGCTTTCTGCATTTATTCTTATTCTGAATTCAGCCCTCCATCATTCACTATAGCGCACTCTACACCTGCTTTCTCTACGTCTTTTCATTCATCCCACCATTCAAGCACCTAAGTTCCATTCTATCTCTCCAGGCATCAATTCCAAATTCTCTCCCTCTCCTTCTCCTCTCAGTCACACAGCCACACCATTATTACACTCCATCCCTTTTCATGGGCACATCTTCCCATGTGCTCAGGTCTACCTCTGTCTCCCCTCCACTCCTCCCAAACATTTCCCTGGGAAACTCAGACTTTTGATGATATTTGTCTTTTCCTTCTCCTTTCTCGGCAGTGGCTGCAGGCAGAGCCCAGGTGCAGCAGGAGCCATCAGCAGAGACCACTGAGGGCACCGGCATCAGCATCAACTGCTCACACCCCGATGTGAAGACCAACGAGGTCATCATCTGGTACCGGCAGCTCCCGGGCCAAGGTCCTACATTCATCACACTCATTGTTAAAGACTCTAAAGAGGTTGGGAACCCGCCAGGGAGGCTGTGGGTGGCGGCAGACCGCCGGTCCAGCGCCCTGTGGCTCTCCCGGCCCCTGCTTGAGGACTCGGCGGTGTATTTCTGCGCCGTGGGAGACACGGGGAGAGAAGCCGAGTCTGCGGCCGGACACGAACCGTTGGGGAAGGGCGGGGCCGGGCGTGTGGGTCAGGGGGACAGCCCCGGGCGGGACCGCCAGGGGGCGCTGCCGCTCCACCCGCCGGGGCCGCCTCGCCCCGCCCGGCCCCGCCCGGCCCCGCCCAGCCCTGGGCCCTGGGGCTCTGCCCCCGACCCACGTGGTGAAGAACATGACACATTTCGTTATTTTGTAAAAGGTCGCCAATAAAATGAAAAAAAAAAAAAAAGACTCCTCAGTTACCATCTTTCATGCAGCTTTTGAAACTTTCCTGCTAGTGTTACAAATTCATCCGATGGTCAGGAGTTCACTCTTCACATCCACAAGAAAGGATGATGTCAGGATCGCAGGTACCTTCAAGCGTTTCCCAACAATTGCTTGATGTTGAGATTGTGAGGTTGTTTGAAAGGATTCGACCCTTTAGAGTTCATAACAAGTTCATACTTTATAAGTGGTTGTGAACGAGATTACCTAACTGCTGTAAGTGTTTGAAAATTTGAGATGAGCGAGAGCTGGAAGGAGACTTCTGGGAATACACCCTGGGCTCCAGTCAGTCCCTGGGGGTCTGTGTGGTTCCACTAGCTGACAGAGCTATTCTAAGCCCATGGTGAGAGTCTTCAGGGGCAGAGATCGAAGAATCAGTCCTGCTCTCTGTCCCAGCTGGACTTCATAACTATATTTCCAGGGAACTAGTGAAGGGTGGACAAGCAAGATAGGGTAACAGCATGGCCAGGACAGCACATGGATCAGACACGTTTGCATGGAATCTGCTCCTTCCCTTAAGCATCCCATGTTTTGCAAAATCCAGACAGACTTTTCACCAGCATCCCGTAATCAGTCTGAACCCACTGTGGGCAGAAATAGACTTTATAATATGATCCTCTCCTCTCAGCCCTCTGGGAGGTGTTATTCAGAGACAAGGAGACAATTCAGAAACTTGAAGGGAGGAGGTGTAGATGACTATGAAGAAGGTAGTTGCACTGGATGCCCTCTTGCCAGGGAGAAGCAGTGTGTGTGTGACTGTGTGGGATGTTTACAGCAAGTCTGTTCCCAGAGAATTTTTGTTTGAAGGGCCTCATCTGTGGTCTGGGGAGAAGGGAAAGAAAAGTACCAAGGAGAAAGTTAGACTCTTGCTTCCAGGTGCATTTGGCTGTTCCTAGTTCTACCTCCTTACAGACACTACTGAGGAACAAGGAGCATGTCGGGCACTGCAAAGGAGCCTGTCTGTAAGAGTGTTCAGTGCGGGCCAGAGGGAGAGTGAGACACTTGGATAAAAGTGTCTATGTGAGGTATCGGAAGATGGATGAGAAGCCCCATTTCCACCCGCGTGGTGTAAGAATGATAAGATTTGGATCCCACCTGGAGGTGCAATTCAGTTCTCTCCTCATGTTGGGATGTCCAAAGACAAGTGAGAGAGGATTCAGGATTTTGTAAGAAATGCAGGACATCTGGGAGGGCAAACAGTAAATATTTTGAAATCTGAGGATGCAAACTAACTCCTCCCAGACTGACCTTTCAAGTGAGCTGAATGCTTTCTCACACCCACCTTACATCTGAAACCAGTTGTTCATTTGACCAATCTTTCCCTTTTCCTTCACATTTGTAACATCTCGGGTTTGCTCAAACATGAGCATACCCGAGATGATGGCTGTAGGTTGGACTTGATGACCTTAAGGTCTTTTCCAGCCTTTATGATTCTTTGATTCTATGATTCTATGATTCTATGAATACCATGGCTTAATGTTGCTGCAGATGTTGCAGGGAGACACTTCAAAGTCTGAGCTTGACATGAAGTTTCCCCCCCTGCAGCCTACACTCAAAAGACTCAGTTTTTTTCTCGGGACAGGAGCTCCCCGCCGCCCCCCCTCCCCCCCCAGCCAAGGAATTTCATCAGAGGACACTGTAAAGGCATGTGGAAAGTGAAAGCAGGTGCTTCACTAAGACTGTTAAATGAAGTGCTTTTTCCTTTCAGAGGGAAGAAGAAGTAAAAGGGAAAGTGATAAACAAACCACACAATGACCCCAATCTCTCAGTAAGTGCTGAGGGAGGCAAGGAGGGAAACCAGAACTCCTCAGTCTCCAATTGATGAGATATTAGGAACCTGGAGGTGGAGCTTTGAAGTGGGTCAGGTTGAGCTTTTTAAGTGACAGCAAGTGACAAGAAGACCATGAGGATTATGAATGTTTGAAGGAATCTTGCAGAACTAGGCAACACTTAATAAGGAATGCTCAGAGGAATGGTGAGAGGTGGGGGAAAGAGAGGATTGGAGAGGACCAAGCAGAGCAATAGAGAGGAGGAAGGGTAAAAGGAGATACCACTGCTGCTCAGTGTGCTTTTGGGGATGAGCCCTGCATTCCATCACTAAAGTCCTTCCTGCTTTCTTATTAAATCATTTCTTAACCACCCTTCTGTCTATCTTCACTCCCTTTTCCATGCGTGAGTGCTACAAGTTCTGAGGGTCAGTAACTGGAGTGACTGGTGTGAGAGGTCTGGATGCCAGTAACTTGACAAACAATCAACTGCGATAGGGATTGTAGGCCTGGGTGCCAGCTACTGGATGAACCATGGGAATGTGCAGCAAGGTCTAAGTTCCAACAACTGGAGAAGGTGTCACTGGTCACAGGACCTGTCATTCTATGTGGCAGCAGAGTCTAAGTAAGTTGTAGTCACCAGCAAGTAGAGGAGGAAAAACATGTCACAGGATGATGTTACCAAGCCATTAAAATGTTTGAGGGATCCACAAGTGTGGATGTGACTGTGAGAGGAGGGGGGATTGCAGGTATCTGTTTGCTAGTGAACATCAGACTGGTTTAGCCAGAGAGAAGAAGAAACAAATGCTGAGTAGGTGCCTCCAGGCTCCAGGCAAGCCTGTGAGACAAGCTGAAGACCTGGGATGAAAAGATTCACGTTTCATCAGAGACCCACTGCAGTTTTCTGTTGGAGTCTTGTTCTCATTTTGATGCCATTCCCTGATATCACAAGCAAATGGAAGCAATTGCACAGCCACGTACATGCAGACACATGTCAAAAAAGTGGTCACAGACACAGGGTGCACACATATGTCAACCCTGAGGGTCACACAGGTGTGTGCAGGCACAAACATGCATGTACACAAATTCACATGGACCCTTGTACACATATATAGAAGTGGAAGCACTCACATGTGCCTGCATGAACAAACGTGAGCACACACGACAACACATGTGCATGCACGCTCAGTTACAGAGGAAACCCTGTGCATGCACACACACTGACCCATCAGGACACGTCATCACACAAATGTTCACACATCCATATACGCACTTGAACCCTCACAGTTACATCTAGATACATATAAGCATGGTCGTGTACACACATACATGCACATGCAAGTCTGCACACACAAATGCCCACACACATGTACACTGACAAAACACACATGTGCCTGCTCACCTGCAAAAACATTCGTGTACACAACCACATGCACAGATACAAAAAGAAATTAATTGTTCACATACACACTGGCAGATGCTCACTCTCACAGGATCAGTTGCAAATGTACACACAAATGCAAACAAAAAGGCACAAACAGACCCTCAGGCACACATCGATGTATAAGCCTATGAGGCAGCACAGCCTCTCCCCACACTCCAAGAACCAGGACTCCACCAGCAAGCTCTCTGCCTCTGTGCCCTTCACACCTTTAAGCAAGACCTTGAAAGTCCAGTGCTGAGAAGGTAAATTAGACACAGCCTGGGGGCAGAGGGTTTCCCTCCACACCAAGTGCACAGTCTTTTTGGTGTGCAGAAGTCCTGGAGATGAGGATGAAAGCTTAGACACACCTTTTAAAGACACATTTGCCAAGACCGTGTCTCAGAGGCAGTCAGAAAGAAAATTGCTGGATTTCCTAAGGTGTTGAAAGTCTGGGGTTTCTTGAAGCTGAAATCTATCCACTGACCAGAGAGTTCTCTGTCGAACTTATCACCAGGGAAGCCTGTAGGGCTTTAGCAGCTCACCCACCTGTTCCAAGTCCACATTCTTGGGCTTCAGAAGCAGAGAGGGAAACTTGGTTTCTGCAATGAGAAAGGCTCCTGTTCTGAACTGACAAAGGAGCCTTTCTTCGAGCATTCCTCAGAAGGGCTTCCACCTGGCCAGACAGCATGCTTGCCTCAGTGGTGACATCCTAGAGCCCACGGCAGCACAAGCAGCCAGGGGTTCTCCATGTGGGTACCTTAAGGGATGGATGGAGCCTGTCTGTAAAGCAGAGGGCAACATCATGTTGCTTATAGAACATGAATTGGAGAATGAGCCCTGGGAGAAAGTTGATGAAGTGATAGATAGATGGATATGGAACCAGGAAAAGCTGAAATACTTTTCTGGCTTTACATATCCTGTGAGGAGGAATTTGTGCTGCAGTTCCCACCACAAATGACCATCTAGGTAGGACACAGTAAACCAAGATTACATTTTTTAAGGTCTGAGTCAAGATGACCAAGTTCCTGTGAGGAAAGGTACCTTTCAGCTTCTTGAGTGGCTTGGACCATGCCGTAGACAAAAGTTACAGGTCAGCCAGCTGGGAAGGCAAGGAATGCCTAGTGGGCAATGTCTGAAGGGGAGTCAGCAGTGTGTCCCTATGGCAAAGCAGACCCAGTGCACTTGGAGTTGTCTTAGCAAAAGTGTAGCCAGCAAACCCAAGGAATTTACCTTTCTCTTCTGTGTGGCACTCACGAAGCTGTACCTGGGGTTCAGTTTGGGGCTCCTTGGTATGTAGGAAAGGTGGAAGAGAGTTCACTGGGAGCCTCCAGGCAATCAGGGAAATGGAGGACATGAGACACCGAGAGCCTGGGGAACAGGGTCTAAGAAAATGAAGGCTCAGTAGAGCACTTATGGGTGTCCACAGCTGCATGCTCTGAGGATGTGGAAGAAATGGAACCAGACTTTTCTTAAAGGTGCAAAGTAGTAGGACGAGAGGCAATAGGCACAGTATTGAACCTGTGAAATTCTGTTTAGATATTAATTCTGGAATTAGTTCAGGTATGGAAATGTTCTATTGTGCAGACTCTGGCCTTGGAATTTACAAGACTTGAGTGGGCACAGCCCTAAGCAACCACTTCTAATAAGACCTGCTCTGAATGGGGACTTGGAATGGGTGTTTTGCAGAGGTCTTTTCCAGCCTAAATTATTCCATGGACAGAGTAAAAACAGTTTGACTGTTTGTTACAATCTAGAAGGATGGATAGGAGAAATACAGATGCAATCAGTTTTGAGGAAATGAAGAATGGAACGGTTCAGATCCACTGTAAATATGGTATGGAGTGAGATTTTTCAAAAGATAATGAGATGGCATGGACACTGTGGCAGGAAGCTTCATTTAGCGGTTCTTGAGAGACCTTTTTTAGGTAGAGGAAGTTCACTGTGCCTGAGGTGTGGAGACTGGCAGTTGGTGTCTGCAGGGTTTGGGGTTGTTGACCAAAGTGTTTGTGAGAGCTGCAGCCTTGGGGTGTGCTGACAGGAGCTTGGGGATAAAAAGTGTGGAGGAGCCAGGAGAGTCCAAGACAGACAAGGACTTGGGAATGAAGAGAAAGAAGACACAGGCATCACAGGAGAGAATCCCAAGATGTCATACAGGATGGTGTGTCACATTAGTCACCACATGCAGACGAATATCCCTCTGATCCCTCTCCTTGGAATAGCAGAAGTGGTTGGCTGTGTGAGCAACATGTGTCACTGCTGGAAGAGAGAAGACCACAGCACAGGCATTTCAGGTGTGCAACGAACAAGCATTCTCTCCTCCCCATTTCATTCTTTGTTCCCCTTGCCGAGTCATTTCCTCCAGTTCTGCTCTCTTGCGGCTCTTGGTGGGGACGTGTGGGGTTTTTTGATTCTCTCTCACACACGCAGGAGGATCGGTCTGGGCATGCACCTTAGGTGTCTCATCCTCGTCTTTCTGAGCCAACAACCAGGTAAGCATTGGCTTTGACACATGGTATGATTCCTCTTTTCCCCAGAGGACCCTCAGCCCCTCAACAGATCTCTGCAAGGAGCTGCTCTTGATTACAGGCAAGTGCTGAGAAACACCAGAAAAGTGTGTTTTGGCACATTTTTACTCAAGATTCTGTTCCTAATAGCAAAAAAAAAAAAAGATGAGTTTGAGAAGAAACATGTCCTCTCCTCATCATCACCAATCTTTTGCCTTTTTTTTCTCTTGCCAACTATCAACCTCTCTTCCTCTCTCTGCTGATCTGTCTGGCCTCATTTTTTCACTGATGTGGCTGATACGTTCCAGGGATTCCTTCTCCCTCCCACGGTCTGTAAACCTTTTGAGGGGAGAGGGAATGTGGAACAGGATGAAACACCTTCCAGGAGTTCCTAGGTCTCCCACCCTGCTGGAGGTGTCACCAAACCAGCACAGGAGGGCCAGGCACTACAGGTTGTTCCCTTGAGACTCTTGGCAAGAGGAGAGTGGAGACCAAAGACCTGAGTAAAAGCAGAGCTCTCTCTGGGGGTATCCCTGCAGGAGGTAAATGCCAAAGACACTCACTGCCTTGCTGTTGCCATTCATGGGACCCCTGTTGAAGAGCAAGGAACGGGGAGCCTTCTCCTCTGACACTTTACATCCCCTCTTACTTGGCGTTTTGGAGGATTTCCTTGCACAGCTACTGACTCTTGCTTTCTTTCAGGCACTGTGGGACAGACCACTGTCACCCAGCAAGAAGCACAAGTCATGGTGAAGGAGGGAAACACCTTTGAAACAACCTGTACCTACAAGACCTCCAGCTTTGATGGCCTGCTCTGGTACCAGCTGAAGAAAGGTCATGGCCCAGAGCAGATCTCATATCAGGCAGTAACTGGCTCCAAGCCGAGCGGCCATTTCACCACGTTTCTGAACACCACGGGGAAATACAGCCTCCTGCAGCTGCAGGAAACCCAGCTCTCTGACAGCGCCTTGTACCTCTGTGCTTTGCGAGACACCCTGGTGCAGGGAGCTTGCATGGCTGTGCAACAACCCAGGGGAGACAGGGGATGTGTCTCTGGTGCAAGGCTGGGCTTGGAGAAGGGGCCCTCAGCTCTCCCCTGGCAGTGCTGCTTCCGCTGTGCACCCAGAAATCTGCAGGGCAAGAGCCTGTGGTGTGATGTTTTCTGTCCACTCCAGACATCAATTTATGCAGACATGCTCTGAAATTTTCCCAAAAAAACATGAAACAAAGGTCCAATATGTGGGAAGCTAAGCTGCCTGGTAAAGTACAAGCAACAAACACACAATCTGTTGCATTTACAAAAATTTGTTTTCTTGACCACTATGAATAACCGCGTCCATCCTTCTGACAGCTGACTGGACAGGTTTTTCTCCATTCCTGGAAGGAAGGTGAAGCAAATACCCTCAGAAACCTTTGCTAGACTCCTGAAAGGGAAGAAGGGGATTGGGAGCAGCTCACATGGGTTTCATGATGGGTAATCACACCTGACCAACCTCATTGCTTTCTGTGAGGAGGTGACTGGCACTGTGGGGAAGGGGAGGGACACTGACTGGGGTGTACCTTGACTCAGGCAAGACTTTTGACGTACCCTCATGGGGCATGAACACTCATGAATACACGTATAAATACAGAATTATGCACATCCACAGACATGCACACCCATAAATCTGTGTGCACTTGGGGAATTTTTGTTGTACCCCTCCAGGCAAAATGAAATCACCCCTTTTTTAAATATGAAAAAGGATAAAACAAAGACCGTTAAATGATCAATGGCAGTGTCCTACTACCATAGCGAATTCACAAAGAAGTCTGTAAAGATGCAACACGACCTGATTCTTTATTTGTACCGGCACCAGCACCAGTCCAGAATTTCCCCTAGTGCACACACAAATTCACACACATGGGCACAACCACACAACAAGAACTTACACACACCCAAAGAGCAACTCATACACATGCACTTATAAAGAGGTGTGGAAAAACACATTTCCAAAGGAGCCCATGTCCATGCCAACATGCTCAGCCACCCCCCATACCCATACATATACTCACAGATATTCAAATACACAGGCTTACACATACACATGCTGCTGCACACATGCAATTGTATGCAGATATACATGCATGTTCTTCTACACAGATGTACACGCACAAAAGCACACATCTACATGCACCTGTTCCCAGTCACACATATCTGTGCTCTACCTCATGAAGGCACACACACGTGCAAAAACATACACACAGTTGTGGACATCATCGCCCAAGCACACACACAGATAACACTTTTGTGTGTGTGTTATCACAGGTACATGGAAATATGTCTGCACACGTGAGCATGGACAGATGAGTATGGATGTGAGCACAATCATGCAAACACACCTCTGAGAACCAGGATTCCCCACACCAGCTCTCAGCCCCTCTAGACAACTCCAGGCAAATCCTTCAGCCCCTACACTTAAAGCAATGAATTATGCACTGGCCAGTCCCATCAGCTTCAGTGGCATCAAGAGTTTGGCACTGGTTCAGCCACTGTAGGACCGAGACCATGGGAAAATTGAAGATGTCATGGACTTTCCAAATGTTGAACCTACCCACATCCCATGTCTCTGTGCAAAGATCAATCTAAAAACTAGAGAACATCCCCATTGCTGCAGTTCCACAAAGAATTCAAATATTGTAAGGAGGAAAAAATTCCTACAAGGTTAGGTGTTCCCACCCGACCTTCATGAATCCTTCAAGGATGTAGGACCAGCCTCCACCTTTGCGAAAGGAGTGGTGCCACAGTGACACACTCATGTGACAGCAGAAGCGTGTGTGCCTGGGACACACCAGACTCCCCTCAGACTACAGACAACGAGACCAGGACATCAGAAGTGATTTGTAGCTGTGAACCTGTTTGGACACTCACTTGCAGGTAAATAATCTCCCTTCAAAAGGAAGAGAAATGCAGAGGCACCATCAATTACCAAATGCTTTGGCTACCTTAGGAATGTTCACGTCTTCTTTTTATTGTTTCCCCATTTTCAGGTGACTTTCAGTCCATTTTTACCCATGTGTTTTTCAGGAAGATGTAACTGCCTGGAAAGAGAGGGATCTGTCTGCAACCTCCTCTGTCACCTCAAGCTGCCTGAGTTTCTTGGAGCCAAGGGTCCCTTGTGCAAATCAGGTTCTGCACGTAAGAACAGAAGAAAACGGACAACGTGTTTGATTCACCTGACAAGGTGCTGGTAGTGGAGGGGCTGCAGGGATGGCTTCTGTGAGAAGGTGCCAGAAGTTGTTGCCATGTCAGACTGAACCTGTAACAGCTAGATCCATGGTGGACACACCACTGGCAAAATCTGACTCAGAGATGTTGGTATTGCTTCTGTGATAACATATAAGAAAGAGTAAAAACTAGTGCGCAGCAAGTTGGAAAACAAAGTAACAAAAAGTGAGAGGTGCCCTGAAGTAAGCTGCAGCCCATGGAGAAGCTAAGCCGGAGCAGGCTCCTGGCAGAAGCTATGGCCCATGGAGAGGAACCCACAGAGAAGCAGGTTTTATAGCAAGAGCTGTTGCCCGTGGGGGGATCTATGCTAGAGCAGTCCATTCGTGAAGGACTGCAGCCACAGGAAGGACTTGACAATCCCAATCATAAATACAGGATGAGAAATGAGTGTGTTGAGAGCAGCCCTGCAGAGATGGACTTGGGGGTCTCGGATGATGAAGCACGTAACAGGAGCCGGCAATGTGTGCTGGCATCCCAAAAAGCTAATCCTGTCCTGGGCTGCACCAAAAGAAGTGTGACCAGTGGGTCAAGGGAAGTGATATACTCTGCTCTTCTGAGACCCCAGCTGGAGTATTACATTCATCTTTGAAACTCCCAACACATGAAGGACATGGATTTATTGGAGAGGGTCCAGAGGAGGGCCACAAAGGACAGGCTGAAAAAGTTGAATCTGCTCAGCCTGGAGAAGAGAAGGCTTCAGAGACCTTATAGTGGCCTCCCAGTGCTTGAAGAGGCCCTACAGGAAAGTCAAGGAGAGTCTTTTTCTAAGGGCATATAGTGATGCCTAGGCCATTCTATGATTCTATGATTTTATGTTATAGGACAAGGGACAATAATCTTACGCTAGAGCAAGGTAGTTTTAGGTTAGACATTAGGAAGAAGTTCTTTACTATGAGGGTGGTGAAATACTGGAATAGGTTGCCCAGAGATGTTGTGGATGTCTCATGTCTGAAAATGTTCAAGACCAGGCTGGATGATGCTTTGATCAACCTTGTCTAGTGAGAGGTGTCCCTGAGTATGGCAGGAGGGTTGGAACTAGATCATCTTCAAGGACCATTTCTACTCCAGCCAATCTATGATTCTATGATTTGACAAAACCTGATGTAAAGTCTGAAAAGAAGCAAGGGAAGAGTCTGAGGAGGAAGGAGTGGCAGAGATTAAGTGCTATGAGCTGATCACAATCCCCATTTGGCATAAACCTGCACTGTTTTTAGGGAAGTCATTTTGATATAATTCTTTCAACCCTCCCTCATCCTGATTTTTTTAACATTCACTATTATTTTCTTACAGTAATGGGGCAAATTTCCATGAATTAGGGTTTCTTTTGTCTCAGTACCCAGCAGAGCCATAGCACATGGCTTTTTATGCTGATTTGACAGCGGTACACATGGAACATAAGGGTTGTGTTCATTCCTGCCTGCTCATGCTTGGCAACTATTTCATTTGCAGCCACTGTTCCCATTCTGAAGATGGTAAGTCCCTTCCCTGGGCTTGTTTACATGGTGCCCAGAAGAGAAGTGATTGCAGGTTGCCCCACCCTCCCATATTTCTGGGAATGGAGAAGGTTCTCCTGGTGTACTCATCCCCTTACAGCCCAGAGCAACTCTTTCCTGTGATGACAGCTTTGGGGTGTCCGCAGAAGGAAGGACCACATGGAGGCAAGGTGTGAAAGAAGCAGAATTTTAATGAGTCAAAAGAAAGAATCAAAGCCATTTCAAGTGGAGGACAGCAGTGCAGGGAGTCCTGGAGAGCAACCGAGAGTCTGCAGTCCTTGGCCATGGAGAAGTTCCTGCATGAAGTCCATCTGCCTGCCCCACAGAAGGAGAGGAGATAGGTGTTCCCAATCAGCCTGGAACTGGTGAGACCTCATTATCGAATGGAACTGAAGCAAACAAAGAAAAGGGAAAGGAAAGCAGAGTGACTCAGCTACCATGCAAAATCTTGACCCTTTGTCCAACACCAGGTTCTGAGTTCCTTCAGGTGTCCCCCTGCGGCTTTCCAGCATCTTCATCAGCGGAGGTACCTTCTGCCATAGTAGCGGCTGCCAATGCCAGAGAGGTCACAGCACCCAGAGTTGATGGGCACGCCCTCACAGCTCAGGATGCTGCCAACAGCAGCAGAGGTGGAGGAGCCCACAACAGTGTTCTCTGGGAAGGAGCTGAGGATGGGGCCAGGCAGGGTCACCACCACGGCAGGAGGCTCGATGGCAACGATGGAGCTCTGGCACTGGCGGACACAGGGCTCATTGCAGCTGTTGGCCAGCGGGGTTGGGCCGCAGGGCCGGCAAGGCAGGCACGGGTTGCAGCAGGACATGTCTTGTGGCTGGAGGTGCACCTGGGAGAGAGGACAGAGAGGAAACAGAGCACAAGAATAAGTGAGGAGCCGCCTGGTTACACAGGAACAAGGAGGCCAAGGCCTAAAATCAGTGGGGAGTTGAAACCTGTAGTTGGAGACACAAGTCCATCATCACCTGGTGCAAGCAGAATCACTCCCAATTCCTGAACCAAAGGCCCCTCACATAATTCTTGGCATCTCCCTAAGCAGACCTTCTCCCTGTTTCCCTCTCCCATGACAAGAAGACCCAATCTCTGGGAGAGGGCACAAAAATATCAGCAGAGAGGTCCATCAAGCAGAGATCTTACCTTTGAAGAGAAGAAGGAGTTTCAGACTCACCTGGTTCTCAGGAAGGAAGAGGCAAGAGAAGTGGATGAGAGAGCAGGGACCTGGGCTGCCTTTTATACCTGCCCTTCACTGCTGCAGGACCAGAGGCGCCCTTGGCAGAGGTAACAATTTTCTGACAAGCTCATCTTGAATGCAAACCAGCACAGATGATCTTCTGGGCTGTGCTTCGCTTTCCTGCACTGCCGCCCTTTCATTTCCAGGTTTGTTCCATGTCCCTTCCCTAATGAAGGCTTCTTCTGAGCACTGGGATGAAAGGCCCCAGGATTTCTAGGGCAGGAATGCAGCAGTGCAGGCAGAAGATTCAGCTCAAGTGCTGGACAGGTGCAGAGCAGTGATAGTAGCCTGGATTCCTCTGCTGGGGCTGTCTGAAGTGCTATTCTCATCAAGAAATTCAAGCACTCCTCAGCTTGATGCCATGTGCTCCAGTGCGTGAGGGCATCTGATGTGCATGTCTTTCCCGATGTCATATACTCACCTAGATACTCCCTCCTTGGTGCCTCGTCAAGCGGTGTGTGTTGGGCTTCTGGTTTTGACCCCATCCTGCCTAGCACTGCCCCAGCCCCGGGAGTCTTAAGGGCAGTCCATGGTTCATGGTGTTCCTATGTGTGTTCTTGTTTTCTGTATTCTTGAAAGCACCCAAGTTTGTGTGGATGCACGTGGCAGCACAGTGTTGTGCAGAATTCCAAGCTGGTGTGCGTGGGACTGTGTGTGTGTATCCTTGCGTGCCCCTCCTCACAAGGAAAAGTGCTGCTCATGGCAGTCACACTCTCTGTTACTCTCTCCATAAGCACCACAGAGCAGCAGATTCTCAGGTTCAGAAGCAGGGTGAGTGCAGTGATGACACCAGCCTGCTAGAGATCTGCCCAGGGAAGAGGCTCTTGCCCCCTGAGCCCTGCTTTTCCTGCCTCTCCAAGGTAAAGCTCTGTTGCTGCTGATTTCACACCCCAGCAAAGACTCTTTCACTCCAGTTTGGATCCTTCATTTATTTCGGTGTAGCAACACTGGGAGGGCTTCAGCATGGCTGACAGTCCCCACTGTGTCTCTCCAGGCCCGGACACGGCTGTTCTCCCCAGTGCTGGAGGGTTCCAAAGGATGGGCATTGCTTTAAAAACAAAAAGAAAGACAGGAGTCCTGCTGTCCCTGTGCTGGCCATCCGTAGTGAATCTGCCGCCCATGCAATATCAGAGGATTCTGGGTGAGGCACGGCCTCTCTTATGTCCATGTCAATGCTCAGTGTAATTGTGCAGCTCCTAGACCAGATGCTGTGTCAGGCAGGGACTGAGACTTTGGATCAAACAGGGTCTGCATGAAAGTCTGACATGGACCCTGATGTTGCTGTGCTGGGAGTGAAAGGACAGACCCTGTGTCTTGAATAGGTGAGATCAACAACTGACACCTACTTTGGACTTGAGCCCACAAAGACCTCAGTGACCCTCATTAGAATCTGCATTTGATGGCCCAGCAACTGCCCCTGCAGGGAAATCCTCTGAATAACCATCAGGTTTGAGACCACATCCTCCAAAGACAGCTGCCGTTCCACAGGAGCATCCCTTATAGACCCTCTTTCTGGCAAGGACTGTGCTGCGTGCTTTTGGGAGAGCTCAACCAGGAGTGATGCACCTCTGCCTGGGGCTGCTCTTGTGCTGAAACTCTCATGTATATCACAGCCAACTTCATTGCTTTCTCAGGGGGTAAGAGGCGCTACGGAAAAAGCGCTGGGCAGGGCACGGGTGTACCTAGAGTTTAGCAAGTCCTTTGACTACCTCTCCCATCCTTCCTTTATGACCAAATTGGAGATGAATGAATTTGGTTAGAGGATGACAAGGTGGCTGGAAAAATGACTGGACTTCCGGGCCATTATGCAAAGTCCAAATGGCCAACACATCAGTGCTGTCTAGTAGTCAAGATCAGCAGTAGCAGAAAGGCTGTTTAAGGGTTCCATGAATGTCATTAGTAGAGGGACATGAGGAACTCCTGGCAAGTCTGTGCATAACACCCAGGGAGGGGATGGGGTCATAACATTTGGACACTGGTCCTGTACAGAGGACCTGGACAGGCTGGAGAGAAGGGCTGACTGAAACATCATGAAGCCACAAAGACGAATGGCAAGTTTATGCATCTTGTGGAGAAAGCAGCCCACGCAGTCCTGCAGGCTGGGGGCTGGCTGCCTGGGAACTAGATCTATAGGAGAGGACGTGGATTTGTAACAGACACCCAACTGAGCATGAGACAGCTGTGTGAATTTGCAGAAAGCAGGAGCTAGTGCATCCTGAGTTGTGTAAGTCAGAGGGTAGCCAGTGGATCCGGGAAGGTGGCCCTGCTGCTCTGGGCCTTGTGACTCTTGTGACATATCCAGACTTGAATTTGGAGTCCTGCATCCAGGTGGGGACTCCTTGGTCCAGGAAGAATATAGTAACACTGAGGCAGGTGTAACAAAGGCCACGAAGGCTGACAGACCTCCTGAGTCTGAGAGAAGAGGGCTTGCTCATCTTTCAGAAGTGATGTCTCAGAGGAGAAATTCTTGCATTCCACAACTACTTTTCCATAGGATACAGAGAGGATGGAAGTAATGTCTGGAAGTGCCCAGAAGGGATTAAGGAACAAGCTAAGAGAAATAATGAGAAAAGAAATGTGTTTGCCAGGGAGGATGTGCGTTCTGGCAGGTGTACAAGAGTGGACCGTATGTGACCTTGACCAGCTGGATTTAACAGGATCAGTTCAAAATGGAGGGGTGATATAAATGACGTCTGCAGGTATCATCTGACACTGGTTCTCCAGCACCGCTGCCCTCCCTCATCACTGCACACCCATGGGCACATTCGGCCTCACACCCCTCTGCCTCCACACAGCTCCGAGGCGCTTCAGATGCCGAGGGGCAGCTGAATGGAGGCTCTCAGTCTCCTCACTGCAGCCGCAGCCCAGCAGTGGCTGCTTTTGGCAGCCCCGGAGCTCGGCGTCAGCTCTGGGAAGCTGCTCCATGGCCGGGGCGAGTTCCCTGGTGCTGGGCGAGGCTGCAGTTTGCGCTGGGAAGGCTTCTTGTGACTGCAGGAGGGCAAGAGCCGGGTTGCCAGCAGCGAAAGTTGTGGCCTTGCAGAGCCCCTGAGCGCTCCCGGCACAGGGCTGAGCCCCGGGGTGGAGCTGTTGGCGGCGGAGAGGAGAGGAGAGGAGAGGAGAGGAGAGGAGAGGAGAGGAGAGGAGAGGAGAGGAGAGGAGAGGAGAGGAGAGGAGAGGAGAGGAGAGGAGAGGAGAGGAGAGGAGAGGAGAGGAGAGGAGAGGAGAGGAGAGGAGAGGAGAGGAGAGGAGAGGAGAGGAGAGGAGAGGAGAGGAGAGGAGAGGAGAGGAGAGGAGAGGAGAGGAGTCGCGGAGGGCGGAGCAGAGAGCCAGAGAGCCGGGGCTGGCGGGGGGCAGCGAGGCGCGGGCGGGGGAGCGGCGGGATGGGGCGGGGCCGGGCGTATGAAACGGGGGCGCAGACCCGGGCGGGGCCGCCAGGGGGCGCTGCCTCTCCGCCCGCCGGGGCCGCCTCGCCCCGCCCGGTCCCGGGACGCTTCCGTCGAACCCCCCAGCACCAGCATCGTCATTGCCGCACCGGAGTCACAACGGGTGAACTGTCAAGCTTCAGATCCAACACTTGGCGAGTTCCCTGGACCTACCGTGCATGGAAGTGTCTGACATGTTCGTGATTGTGCTGGCAGCTCTGGCGGGATTTGCATGTTTTGGTGAGACTCAAGGTTCAGGCTTGGAAGAGCACGGCGAGAAGTTGTGAAAGGGGAAATTCGAGATTGACTGTACGAAGTAGGAGTGATTTAGTAGGAAATGTTGGGACTGGAGGTGGGAATTGAAAATAATCTGGGAGATGTAAACTTCAATGGGTATGGAAGGAGGCGGAAGACCCTGCACATCACTTTTCCTGTTCACAAGTGCATTTCTAGGGTTTATTTTTGCATTGGTGTGTAGAGAAAGACAGAGCTGCTGTAGGGGAGTCCAGAACCAGACATCAAAATTTCTCTCCCAGGCATGCTTGACAAAATGCTGTCAGCCTGTGTGGGAATTGTCAGCATTGTTAAGGGAAGGCTGGGTCACTGCAGTGTTTGTTGAAATTCATTTCTGGCTCTACAGGTCATGCACAGGACTCTGTGCTCCAATTCCCTCCAGAAAGGACCATCCAGGCAGGAGACAACACAATGCTCGGCTGCAATTTCTCCACCAGCTATTCCAATCCCTACATCTACTGGTACAAGCAACTCCCAAACCAGTCCCCTCGGATGCTACTGTGGGTGAGCAAATTCAAAGCTCGCAGTGATTCGGGGAGGTTCTCTGCTGTGCTGTATGCAGAGCACTCCCAGGTTCTTCTGAGTGTGCGGGATGCAGAGCTCCAGGACAGCGCGCTCTATCTCTGTGTGCTGAGCCCACATCCATGCCTTCACAGAGCAGCCCTGCACAAGAAGGGGAAGTGTGTACCCTGGGGAGTGATTCTCTCGATACCACATAATTCTAAGCTCGTCCTGCTCAGGTACCACACATCGGCGCTGTGGTGTGGCTGAGCTGCTGCCTCCCCAGCCTGTGCAGGAAGGAGAAGATCTGACCGTATTCCAATGAATCACAGAATTGAGTATGTTGGAAGGCATCTTCTGAGACGATGCAGGCCCTGTTCCAGCTGGCGCAGGCAGAACAGTTTGCTCAGAACCACGGTGCCCACTGCCTCATCTCCTGTCAGTGGGCACTCCTGAGAAGACTCTCTTCTTCATTCCCACTCATCAGCTTTTTACACACATTGCCATGATGCCTCCTGAGCCTTCTGCTCCCCAGAATGAACACTGCCAGCCCTCTCAGCCTGTCCTCATGGGAAAGATGCTCCAGTCCCTGCACCATTTTGCTGGGCTCACTCCAATATCTGTCTTGTACTGGGTAGGCCAGAACAGGACCCAGCACTCCAGATGTGGCCTCACCAGTACTGTGAAGAGAGAAAGGATCAGATCCCTTGTCCTGCTGCTGATGTTTTTCACACTGTAACCCAGGATGCTGGTGGCTTTCCTTGCTATGAGGGTGCATTGCCACAGCAGCCTCAGGAACATCTGCTCAAGGATGCTGATGCTGAGCAGGACCCAGTAGTGAGTACTCAGGAGAAGTATCCCAGCTGCTTCTTCCAGCTCTTGCTACCTTCTGTGTCCAGCAATGACCACTGCTGGTAAGGGGGCTGTTGCAGGAAACATGACTGCTCCTGCAGTTTTACCTCCTAACAAGGAATCCTGAGGAAGGAAAATGCCTTCCCAGTCCTGCACCTGGGGATCTGCAAGAGCCTCCTCAACATGTGAGGAAGTCCCATCAGCCAGACGTCACACAAGACTCTCTCTTCAACCTCTTGAGCTGCTTCCCTGCTTGCTCATTTGGCCCATTTTTGTCTTTTCCTTCATGTTAGTATCTTCCCAGGTGTTCCAGAAAAGTGACACACGACAGTGGCTGCAGGTGTTGCAGGGGGACGCTTCACGGAGTGAGCTCAACACGGAATTTCTGCCCAGAGTCCATACCCAAGAGTCCAAGGTTTCTCGAGAGACGGGAACATTTCAACATGTAGAGGAACACGCACATCTGAGGGAGGTCAGATGGAAACACTGCAAAAGGGTGTAGAGGGTCAGAGCAGCTGGTTCCCTAAGGCTGTCAGATCAAGTCCACTTTCCCTTTGAAAAGGAAGAAGTAATAGGGAAAGTGATAAACTAAGCACACAATGCCACCAATCTCTCAGCAAGTGCTGAGGCACACAAGAAGGGAGATCAGAGCTCTTAAGCCTCTAATGAATGGGCCATTAGAAAACTTCAGGCGGAGCTTTGTAGTGAGTCAAGCTGAGCTTTGGAAGTGACAAGAAGTGACAACGAAGTGGGATTGTACAGCATTAGGCAACACTTAGGAAGGAATGCTCAGGTGAAGGGTGGGAGGTAGGGGAAAGAGAGGACTGAGGAGGAGCAAGGGGAGGCAATAAAGTGGAGGAAGGAAGAAAGGAGCCAACTACGTTTTAAACAGAGTCTGGTCAGTGCTGTTGTTGGGATGAGCCCTGTGCCTGAGCATTACAGTGCCCTCTCACCTTCTTACTACGTTCTTCACCATCCTTCAGTGTAACATCACAGCCTTTCCCATGGTTGAATTCTGTAAGTTGTGACTGCTAGTAACGGCAGATACTGGGAAAAAACACCGGGGGGAAAAAAAAAAAAAGATTGACCATAGGGATTTTAATCCTCTGTACCAGTAACTGCAGGGACAGAGCTCTTTATGCTAAGATTGGACTTGAAGCCAGGATTCTACATATAGTGCAAATCCTGCCTGTGCTGAGATTCACTGGCTTTCTCGTCTCTGCAGATGTCATGGGATTTTCCATAAAAGGAAGCAACTTTGTACTGTTCATGAAAGTGGAGTTTATATGGAAAGTCTGTGCCTCACTCCTAGAGGAAGACGAGGACATCTTTATGGTGTCATTGCAGCCAAGACAGTCGAGGGGTGAGGGATAGTGAGAGAGGAGACACAGGCATCAAGGAAAGAAAGACTCTCAGGGCTGTGGCCCTGCTGTCATGGTGAATGGTTGCAAGGTGAAGACTGTGGATCATTTTCCCCTCTCATTAGAAATGCAGAAATCCTCAAATTCCCACACATCCTGTGTCTTCTGTGAAGCCTCGGAAGGCAGATCCGTGTCAGGAGCCCATTGGAGGCTAAGCTTCAGCCTGTTCCCCCACCTGGAAAAGGCTGTGTCTGCTTCAAGACTCTCCGCGGTTTCAGAAACCTCCTTTCACAACATGAGCGGGTGCATGGAGCCAGAGCCCCTGGGCTGTAACATGGCCAGGTTCATCTCCCATTACCGGGGATTTGGGGTTACAGGCATTGTTCGAGGCAGCTGAGGAAGGACAGGGGGTAAATGTCTGAAGTAGAGGAGACTTCTGTCCCCAGGAGAAACAGCAACATCCCCAGAGAGCTGAGGATGCCAGGGAAAGATATGAAACCTCAGTGGGGAGGAACGTCCTGACCTCGCTAAGGGCCCATCAGGTGGGTGTGCAGAAGAGCAGGTGATTCTAACTGGGGAGGTGAGGACTCCACTGTGAACTGACTGGGAACAGCCCCTTCCCATGACTGGGGCCCCCACAGCCCCTCACTGTGGAAATGCTGAGAATGCCATTGGCTGGGGGAGCCACAGGTGTTGCTGGTGGGGGAGGGAAAAAGCCAGAAGGAGCACTTCAAACACAGGAAGAACAGATTGTTTCTCTTTCATGGTTCTTTCTCTCCTCCCCCAAGAGAGTCGCTTCCGGCAGCTCTGCTATCTCAGGGCTGGAAGGTGCTTTTCAGTCTCTCTCTCATTCAACAGACAGCTTGGTCTCAACATGCACCTCAGACATCTCCTTCTCCCTATCTTGCTGGGGCAACTGCTGGGTAAGTCCTGCCTTTTGACCCCTGCATCCTTTGTCTTCCACTCAGAAAACCTTACCCAGCCTTATGAGGTCCATGTGGGGAAATGCTCTTGAAGAGGAGAAGAAAAATACTGACAACTGTTGTCTCACATATGTGGTTTGGCACTGATCTCTCAAGGTGCTCTTACTCTTTGGAATAAAAGGAGAAGAGAGAGAAGAGTTACCCTTTCTCTTGCTTTTCTCTCCCCTTCATTTTTTGATTTCGGCATCTCTCTCACGATCCTCCTGCTGCACTACTGCAGATCTCTGCTGTCTCCGCAGTTTCACATTTTTCCACAAAATAAGCAGATCCTCCCTGAGGTACCACAGGTATTTTAAAGGTCTAGCTCTCACTAACATTAAAAAAAGGTGCACCAGGCTATGCCCCTCCAGGTGGCAGATGTCAGCCCTGGCTTCCAGTTCCCTCCTATTTGGCAACTCAGCCATGGGTACCTCTTTCTAACCTGAGCTTTGAGTGTACCCAAGGAGCCCTTTGAGATGATTGGGATGGGGAAGTACAATTAATCGTTTTGCCACAGCTCCATGGGCTGTCAAGAGTACTTCACGTGGGATTTGCATCCACTCCTGCTTTGCTTCCCAGAACCTTTCCCTGCACAGCTGCTGACCTTCATTTTCTTCCAGGTGCCATGGGGCAAATCACTGTCACTCAGCAAGAAGCACAAGTGATGGTGAAGCAGGGAAGATCTTTCCAAACAACCTGCACATACCAGACCTTGTATGCTCCAGCTTTGTTCTGGTACCAGCTGAAGAAAGGCCAAGCTCCCCAGCTCATCTCATATCAGGCAGCATCTGGCTCCAGGCCGAGTGGCCGTTTCACTACGTTTCTGAACACCACGGGGAAATACAGCCTCCTGCAGCTGCAGGAAGCCCAGCTCTCTGACAGTGCCTTGTACCTCTGTGCTGTGCAAGACACGCTGGTGCAGGGAGCTTCCTTGGCTGTGCAACAACCCAAGGGAGGCAGTGAACGTGTCTCTGATGTGAGGTAGAGTTTAGGGAAGGGGCCCTCATCTCTGCCTTTGCAGTGCTGCTTCCCCTTTGCAACCAAGGTCTGTAGCCTAAGATCCTGTGATGTGAGGTTTTGTTTCTGTCACAGTCATCAACTTATGCAGATGTGGTCTGAAGTATTCCCCAAAAAGATGAAATGAAGGTCCTGTGTTCTTATCACCAGGATTTGGGAAGCTAAGCTGCCTGGTAAAGTACGAGCAGCAAACTCATGAGCCATTGCATTTACGACGAGTTGTTATTCTTGACCACTATGAATAACCCCAGTCACATCCATCCTCCCTGACAGCTGACACCACAGACTTTTCTCAGTTCCTGGAAGGAAAGTGAAGCAAATACCCTTAGAAACCTTTGCTAGATCCCTGAAAGGCAAGAAGGGGATTGGGAGCAGCTCACATGGGTTTACTGATGAGTAATCACGCCTGATCAGCCTCATTGCTTTCTGTGAGGAGGTGGCTGGCGCTGTGGGGAGGGGAAGGGGCAGTGGAAAGGTTGTACTCTAGCAAGACTTTTGCTTACTCGTGGGGTTGCATAAACGTGAATGTCCCCATGCACACATATTAAAACATCTGGGCTTTCACAGACACTTTCTCCTACACAAATGCATTTGCGTGCAGTTGCATGCTTGTTCCTCTACAGAGATGTACATACACAAAATCACACATTTACACATACCTCTGCTCACAAAATTAAGTCTATGCAGTCCAGTCACACACACCCCTGCTGTCCTGTATGAAGGCAGGTGCGTGTGCTAAAACATGTACACACTCACGGACAAAGTTGTCCAAATGCACACACGCAGGGACCGTGTGGACATCCACAAGGGCATGTGAATTACCACAGGCACACACAAATATGTTTGACTACACTCTTGAGATGAACATGAATGTCAGCACAGTCACATAAACACACCACTGAGAACTAGGACTCCCCACACCAACTCTCAGCCCCTCTAGACAACTCCTGGCAAGTCCTTCAGGCCCTACAGTTAAGGCAACAAATCAGTCACTGGCCAGTCCCATCAGCTTCAGCATCCTCAAGGGTTTGGTGGTGATTCAGTCCTTGTAAGACAGAGAGAGATGACAGCAGAGTTGAAGTCATGGCCTTTCCAGCATCCATATGTCCCAAGTCTGTGTGAAGGACAATATGAAAACTGGAGAAAACTCAAATTGTTGCAGCCATACAAGGAATTCCAATATTATAAGGGAAAAAAAAAACCCACTCCTGAATCATTAGATGCTCCCATCTGTCCTTTGTGATTCCTTAAGGAGTGTGGAACCAGCCCCTACCCTTGCCAAGGGAGGGTTGCAACAGTGACACACTCATGTGTCAACACGAGGGCGTGTGCCTGGGACAAGCCAGACGCCCCTCAGGTTACAGACTCTGAGGCTGGGACATCAGAAGTGATTTGTAGCAGTGAACCTGTCTGGGCACTCACTTGCAGGTAAACACCCTCCATTCAAAAGAGGGACAAATGCAGAAGCAACATGAATTTACAGGGTAGTCAACAAATGCTTTGGCTACTTTAGGAACATTCATGCCCTCTTTTTATTGTTTCCCCAGCTCCAGGTGATGTTCTACACTATTTTGCCTCCAGGTTTTTGAGGCAGGTGCAGGGGCTGTAATAGCCTGGAGTGAGAGGGAGCTGCCTGCAGACTCCTCTGTGAGCTCAGGCCGCCTGAGTTTCTCTTGCAGCCAGGGGTCCCTTATGTAACCAGGTTCTGTACATGAGAACACAAGAGGAAGAACAATGTGTTTGGTTTAGCTGGTGTGGGGGACTGCTACATGAATGTTTCAAAGAGTCTGGAACCTAAACCGGCTGCAGCCACCTGCCTGTGCCTGTCGTGTTGGTGCAGGGGTGACTCAGCACTTTGCTGAGCGCACTGCCCCATCCCCGCACTGCTGGAGGTGGAGGGGCAGGTGGGGCTTGGAGCAGTGGCTGCAAAAAGCTGGGAGAGGGTGGGAAATGGTGAAGGCTGTCCTTATGTCCTCATCCCCTCACAGCCCAGAGCAACTCTCTCCTCTGTTGACAGCTTCAGAGTGTTCACAGAGGGATGGACCACATAGAGACACGGTTTGAAAGAAGCAGAACTTTAATGAGACAAAAGAAGGAATCAAAGCCATTTCAAGAGGACAGCAGTGCAGGGAGCCCTGGAGAGCAACTGAGAGTCTGCAGTCCTTGGCCATGGAGAAGTTCCTGCATGAAGTCCATCTGCCTGCCCCACAGAAGGAGAGGAGATAGATGGTCCCAACCAGGCTGGAACCGGTGACACCTCATTATCAAATGGAACTGAAGCAAACAAAGAAAAGGGAAAGGAAAGCAGAGTGACTCAGCTATCACTAAAACACACACAAAATCTTGACCCTTTGTCCAGCACCAGGTTCTGAGTTCCTTCAGGTGTCCCCCTGCGGCTTTCCAGCATCTTCATCAGCGGAGGTACCTTCTGCCATAGTAGCGGCTGCCAATGCCAGACAGGTCACAGCACCCAGAGTTGATGGGCACGCCCTCACAGCTCAGGATGCTGCCAACAGCAGCAGAGGTGGAGGAGCCCACAACAGTGTTCTGTGGGAAGGAGCTGAGGATGGGGCCGGGCAGGGTAACCACCACAGCGGGAGGCTCGATGGCAATGGTGGAGCTCTGGCACTGGCGGACACAGGGCTCATTGCAGCTGTTGGCCAGTGGAGTTGGGCCACAGGGCCGGCAGGGCTGGCACAGGTCATAGCAGGACATGTCTTGTAGCTGAAGTGCACCTGGGGTAGATGGGAGGGAGGAAGCAGAGCACAAGTGTACCTGAGGAAGAGCCTGCACACACAGTAAGAAGGAGACCAAAGTCAATACCCAGTGGTGAGTTGAAACCTGTGCATTGAAACACAGAGCCTTCATCACCTGGCACAAGCACAATCTTTCCCAAATCCTGAACCAAAGGCCCCGGGAGAGGGCACAACAATATCAGCAGAGAGGTCAATCAAGCAGAGATCTTACCTTTGAAGAGAAGAAGGAGTTTCAGACTCACCTGGTTCTCAGGAAGGAAGAGGCAAGAGAAGTGGATGAGAGAGCAGGGACCTGGGCTGCCTTTTATACCTGCCCTTCACTGCTGCAGGACCAGAGGCACCCTTGACAGAGGTAACAATTTTCTGACAAGCTCATCTTGAATGCAAACCAGCACAGACGATCTTCCGGGCTGTGCTTCGTTTTCCTGCACTGCCACCCTTTCATTTCCAGGTTTGTTCCATGTCCCTTCCCTAATGAAGGCTTCTTCTGAGCACTGAGATGAAAGGCCCCAGGATTTCTAGGGCAGGAATGCAGCAGTGCAGGCCGAAGATTCAGCTCAAGTGCTGGACAGGTGCAGAGCAGTGACAGTAGCCTGGATCCCTCTGCTGGGGCTGTTTGAAGTGCTGTTCTCATCAAGAAATTCAAGCACTCCTCAGCTTGATGCCATGGGCTCCTGTGCGTGAGGGCATCTCATGTGCATGTCTTTCCCGATGTCATATACTCACCTAGATACTCCCTCCTTGGTGCCTCGTCGAGCGGTGTGTGTTGGGCTTCTGGTTTTGACCCCGTCCTGCCTAACACTGCCCCAACCCCGGGAGTCTTAAGGGCAGTCCATGGTTCATTGTGTTCCTATGTGTGTTCTTGTTTTCTGTATTCTTGAAAGCACCCAAGTTTGTGTGGATGCACGTGGCAGCACAGTGTTGTGCAGAATTCCAAGCTGGTGTGCATGGGACTGTGTGTGTGTATCCTTGCGTGCCCCTCCTCACAAGGAAAAGTGCTGCTCATGGCAGTCACACTCTCTGTTACTCTCTCCATAAGCACCACAGAGCAGCAGATTCTCAGGTTCAGAAGCAGGGTGAGTGCAGTGATGGCACCAGCCTGCTCGAGATCTGCCCAGGGAAGAGGCTCTTGCCCCCTGAGCCCTGCTTTTCCTGCCTCTCCAAGGTAAAGCTCTGCTGCTGCTGATTTCACACCCCAGCAAAGACTCTTTCACTCCAGTTTGGATCCTTCATTTATTTCGGTGTAGCAACACTGGGAGGGCTTCAGCATGGCTGACAGTCCCCACTGTGTCTCTCCAGGCCCGGACACGGCTGTTCTCCCCAGTGCTGGAGGGTTCCAAAGGATGGGCATTGCTTTAAAAACAAAAAGAAAGACAGGAGTCCTGCTGTCCCTGTGCTGGCCATCCGTAGTGAATCTGCCGCCCATGCAATATCAGAGGATTCTGGGTGAGGCACGGCCTCTCTCATGTCCATGTCAATGCTCAGTGTAATTGTGCAGCTCCTAGACCAGATACTCTATCAGGCAATGACTGAGACTTTGGATCAAACAGGGTCTGCATGAAAGTCTGACATGGATCCTGACGTTGCTGTGCTGGGAGTGAAAGGACAGACCCTGTGTCTTGCATAGGTGAGATCAACAACTGACACCTACTTTGGACTTGAGCCCACAAAGACCTCAATGCCCCTCATTAGAATCTCCATCTGATGACCCAGCAACTGCCCCTGCAGGGAAATCCTCTGAATAACCATCAGGTTTGAGACAGCATCCTCCAAAGACAGCTGCCATTCCACAGGAGTATCCAGTATAGACCCTCCTTCTGGCAAGGACTGTGCTGTGTGCTTTTGTTGTCTGGGACCACCTCATTCCTGAATGTCTGCCTGCCTGGTTTTAGGTCCTGCTTGGAGCAGGACAGTCACGTGTTCTCTGCCTCCCCTTTAGTTAACTTGGTGTGATCAGGGTCAGGGAGAGCTGGGAGAGCTCAACCAGGACTGATGCACCTCTGCCTGGGGCTGCTCTTGTGCTGAAGCTCTCATGTGTATCACAGCCAACTTCATTGCTTTGTCAGGGTGTAAGAGGCACTATGGAAAAAGGGCAGGGCAGGGCACGGGTGTACCTAGAGTTTAGCAAGCCCTTTGACTACCTCTCCCATCCTTCCTTTATGACCAAATTGGAGATGAATGAATTTGGTTAGAGGATGACAAGGTGGCTGGAAAAACGACTGGACTTCAAGGCTCAGAGATTCGTCACCATTATGCAAAGTCCAAATGGCCAACACATCAGTGCTGTCTAGTAGTAAAGATCAGTAGTAGCAGAAAGGCTGTTTAAGAGTTCCATGAATGTCATTAGTAGAGGGACATGAGGAACTCCTGGCAAGTCTGTGCCAGGGAGAGGATGGGGTCATAACATTTGGACATGGGTCCTTTACAGAGGACCTGGACAGGCTGGAGAGAAGGGCTGACTGAAACATCATGAAGCCACAAAGACGAATGGCAAGTTTATGCATCTTGTGGAGGAAGCAGCCCATGCAGTCCTGCAGGCTGGGGCCTGGCTGCCTGGGAACTAGATCCGTAGGAGAGGAAGTGGGTTGTAGCAGGCACCCAGCTGAGCATGAGACAGCTGTGTGAATTTGCAGCAAACAGGAGGAAGTGCATCCTGAGTTGTATAAGTCAGAGGGTAGCCAGTGGATCCAGGAAGGTGGCCCTGCTGCTCTGGGCCTTGTGACACTTGTGACAGATCCAGACTTGTGACACCTGTGACAGATCCAGACTTATATTTGGAGTCCTGCATCCAGGTGGGGACTTCTGGGTCCCGGAAGAATATAGTAACACTGAGGCAGGTGTAAAAAAGCCCACCAAGGCTGACGGACCTCCTGTGTCTGAGAGAAGAGGGCTTGCTCATCTTTGAGAAGTGATGTCTCAGAGGAGAAATTCTTGCATTCCACAACTAGTTTTTCATAGGATACATAGAGGATGGAAATAATGTCTGGAAGTACCCAGGAGGGATTAAGAAATAAACTAAGATAAATAATGAGAGAAGGAACATGTTTGCCAGGGAGGATGTGCATCCTGGAAGGTGTACAAGAGTGAACTGAATGCGACCTTTGACCAGCTGGATTTAACAGGATCATTTCAGAATGGAGGAGTGATATAAATGATGTCTGCATGTATCGTTTGACACTGTGGTTCTCCAGCACCGCTGCCCTCCTTGACCACTGTACACCAATGGGCATATTCGGCCTCAAACTCCAATACCTCCACACAGCTCCGAGGCGCTGTGCTGGGACTGCCGAGGGGCAGCTGAAGGGAGGCTCTCAGCCTCCTCATTGCAGCCGCAGCCCAGCAGTGGCTGCTCTTGGCAGCCCCGGAGCTCGGCGCCAGCTCTGGGAAGTTGCTCCATGGCCGGGCCGAGTTCCTTGGTGCTGGCCCGGGCTGCAGCTGGCGCTGGGCAGGCTCCTTGTGGCTGGAGGAGGGCAAGAGCCGGGTTGCCAGCAGCGAAACTTGTGACCATGCAGAGCTCCTGAGGGCTTCCAAGTACAGGGCTGAGCCCCGGGGCGGAGCTGGCGGCGGAGAGGAGAGGAGGCGGAGAGAGGAGTCGCGGAGGGCGGAGCAGAGAGCCAGAGAGCCGGGGCTGGCGGGGGGCAGCGAGGCGCGGGCGGAGGAGCAGCGGGATGCGGCGGGGCCGGGCACAAGGCGGGGGCGCAGACCCGGGCGAGGCCGCCAGGGGGCGCTGCCGCTCCGCCCGCCGGGGCCGCCTCGCCCCGCCCGGTCCCGGGGCGCTTCCAACGACCCCCACAGCACCAGCACCGTCATTGCGGCCCCGGAGTCACAACGGGTGAACTGTCAAGCTTCAACTCCAACACTCGGCGAGTTCCCTGGACCTGCCGTGCATGGGAGTGTGTGACATGGTCGTGATTGTGCTGGTAGCTCTGGCGGGACTTGCACGTTTTGGTGAGACTCAAGGTTCAGGCTGGGGAGAAGCAGGGTGAGAGGCTGTCTTGCTAGCCGTAGAAGGGGAAATACGAGATTCACTCTCTACGAAGCTGGGAGTGATTTTGTAGGAAAAGTAGGGGCTGGAGGTGCAGATAGAAAAATATCTGCACATCCCTTTTCGTGTTCACAAGCGCATTTCCAGGGTTTATTTTTGCATTGGTGTATAGAGAAAGAAAGAGCTGCTGGAGGGGAGTCCAGAACCAGACATCGAAATTTCTCTCCCAGGCATATTTGTCAAAATACTGTCATCCTGTGTAGGAATTGTCAGCATTGTTAAGGGAAGGCTGGGTCACTGCAATATGTGTTGAAATTTGTTTCTGGCTTTACAGGTCATGCACAGAAGGATGCTGTGCTCCAGTTCCCTCCAGAAAGGACCATCCAGGCAGGAGACAACACAACGCTCGGCTGCAATTTCTCCACCATCTACTCTGATTCCTACATCTACTGGTATCAGCAACTCCCAAACCAGTCCCTTCAGATGCTGCTGTGGGTGAGCAAATTCAAAGCTCGCAGTGATTCGGGGAGGTTCTCCGCTGTGCTGTATGCAGAGCACTCCCAGGTTCTTCTGAGCGTGCGGGATGCAGAGCTCCAGGACAGCGCGCTCTATCTCTGCATGCTGAGCCCACATCCGTGCGTTCAAAGTGCAGCCCTACACAAGAAGGGGAAGAGTGTACCCTGGGGAGTGACTCTCTCGATACCACATAATTCTAAGCTCGTCCTGCTCATGTACCACACATCGGCGCTGTGGTGTGGCTGAGCTGCTGCCTCCCCAGCCTGTGCAGGAAGGAGAAGATCTGACCGTATTCCAGTGAATCACAGAATTGAGTATGTTGGAAGGCATCTTCTGAGACAATGCAGACTCTGTTCCAGCTGGCGCAGGCAGAACAGGTTGCTCAGAACCATGGTGCCCACTGCCTCATCTCCTGTCAGTGGGCACTCCTGAGAAGACTCTCTTCTTCATTCCCACTCATCAGCTTTTTACACACATTGCCATGGTGCCTCCTTGTGGAGAATATTGTGGAAACATGGTTAAAAGAGAAAGGCCATGAAGAAAGGCATCAGGAGGATACGATTAGATTAATGGACGTGTAGTACGTGCGGGACGTGGATGTGTAATACGTGAGGTATGTGGACGGGACAACATGCTTGTCCTTGAGCTAAAAAGGGTACGATAGCAGGTTGTTGAAGAAGAAAACAAGAACTGGGAAAAGTAACAAGTAAAAGCTACAAAAACTGCAAATACTGATATGATGCTAATAATATGGTAGCCAATAAGGAGCTTAGCTTTTGCAATATGTATGAACCTAATTATGAGTACTATAAATGTATGAAGTGCTGAACAATAAATTTGAGACTTGTTGATCACTATAGAGTGTGCTCGTCTCCCGCTGAAATCTCCGACAAATGGTGACCCCGACGTGATACATCGAAAAGAAGAAGGGATTCAGCGAAGGAGTTCAGGTCCTATGCAGCGAGGACGGCGATAAGAGCAGCCCGAAGAAAAGGCGCTCCGAGCCCTGAGTGACCGCATCGGCGAGCTCAGCTGATACGTGCTGCCGAGACCTTGGAAAGCTGCAACAGCGCTGACGTTTAAGGTATGGAGAGGCAAGCAGCATATGATTTATTTACGACCTTTTTAGAAAAAAGGCAGATTAAGGGGTTAAATTTGCAGAAAGATCTACCAGGACTGTTAGCGTTTGGGTATGCGAAAGGATGTTTTACAAATCCCCATACAGTCCACGAGTTATCAGAGTGGAGGAAATTTGGAGATATATTGTGGGAGTTGACTCTGCAGGATGATAAGATGGCGATTAAGTTTGGAAAGATGTGGCAGGTAGTGCAGAATGAGTTACTACAGTATCAAGCAGAAAAAACAGCGGCTCAAGAAGCGACTGCCGCACAACAAAAGAACAGGTCCTATGATAGAGAACTGACAGGGGGAATACCGTTACCACCTCGAATTTCCAAGATAACTTTACCACCCCTACGGCCAGTAAATACGGAAACCGAGACAGAGACTAGTTGCTGTCCAAAACCCTCGGCCCTGCAACCTCCTCCTGGGCGGCCGCCTCCACCACCGCCTTCTCTGCTTGTGCAAGAGCCATCACCAGACAATTCCCAGAGCACCAGCGAGCCGATCCCTGGGGCAAAAGCTGACCCAGCGGGGGCCCTGGCGAGGGAACGTCGGGAGGCATGGGCTGCTCTAGCGAGAGATAGCATGAACAGGGGGGATGATTGGGCCATTCAGACAGCGACACAGTTGGCTTGTCCGGTTACATTTCAGCAGGCTGAGGGGGGAGGATACGTAGCTGAAATTAACCCACTGGATTGGAAGTTGCTAGCGCAGCTGCGAGCTACTGTAAGTCAGTTTGGGGCAACGAGTGAGCCTGTAAAACAAATGTTGGATTACTTATGGAGCACACAGGTATTGTTACCATCAGATTGTAAAGGGATAGTAAAGCTGATATATACACAGCATCAACAGTTGATTTTTAACGCGCATTGGCAGGGGCTTGTTAATGAAGCTGTGGCAGTGCAGAGGCAGGCAGGTGATCCGTTGCATGGAATAACCATAGATGAGCTTATGGGTTTGGGTCCTTACTTTAATACGGAAGCTCAGGCATTGCTGGGACCAGATAAGTGTAGGGAGGCTATGAGATTAGTGCGACTCGCTATGGATCGGGTTAAGGAGCCAGGAGGGATACCATTCTATATGGGGGTGAAACAAGGTAGAGAGGAGTCACTGGGAGCATTTGTCGATAAGATAGCAACCGCAATAGAAAAGGCAGGAGTGCCTGAATATATGAGGGGAGCCTTATTAAAACAATGTGCTCTCCAAAATGGAAATGCAACTACTAGAAGCATTATAAGTACACTGGGACCTCAGTGGAGTATAGAGGAAGCACTAGAAAAAGCAGCAACAATGCCCACAGGGCATCAGGCTTTCCTGGTAGATGCTATAAAAGAGCTAGGTGATGGGTTGAGAAAGCAAGCAGAGGCTTCACAGAATCAGGTGCTGGCAGCTCTTGCTCCTCTCCAAGCGTCCACAGTAATTAATCGGCAGTCACAAGGAAATCGACCTAAATGTTTTCGATGCGGGGGCTCCGGTCACATACGAAAGGATTGTACTGCTACACGCGTCTGGTGCCAAAAATGTCGGGCCAACACTCACAGCACTGGTGCATGCCGCGGGAGGTCGGGAAACTCCAGTACCAGCGCGAACCGCAGTGGCCGCGCAACGACACAAGTAGCAGCTGCAATCCAACAACCACCCAGTCTGCTGGACAACAGCTCCACCCAGCGACAAGAGGGAGCCTCGGCCTGGACTTGGCAGCTGCAGTAGAAGTGGACTTGATAACTACGTGCCCACAAAAGATTGCTACAGGAGTTTATGGACCTGTACAAGTACAAGGACAAATAATGGGTGCATTACTTTTGGGACGATCATCTGCCTCTATGCTCGGATTATTTATAATTCCTGGCGTAATAGATGCGGACTATAAAGGAGAAATCATGATAATGGCCTATACCTTAAACCCACCTATAAGGATTCAAAAGGGTCAGAGGATTGCACAATTGGTGCCATTACCCCAACTGACTGCGGGAATGAAGTCCTGTATACAGGACGCAAGGGATCAAAAAGGTTTCGGATCAACAGGGGGTCTGACGCTGTTAACTCTGGACCTAAAAGATAGACCAAGAAAGAAAGTACTACTGACGTATCTGGGACAACAAAAGACTGTTATGGGACTGTTAGATACAGGAGCGGATTCCAGCATTGTTGCACCGTCATCCTGGCCTCAGGAATGGCCATTACAAGCATCCACGACTACTGTCACTGGGGTAGGAGGACTGACACTGGCAAGTCGCTCGCCAATTCTTCAAGTGACAATAGAACACAAAACAGTGACAGCAGCTTTTTGTATTACACAACTACCCCCCACAGTGGACTGTTTGATTGGTCGGGACATTTTATCTCAATTGGGTATGGTATTAACGAATGAGCACCCTTTGGCATGACGGCTGCTGCCTGGACTTTCCCAATTCCCATTACCTGGAAAACAGATTCTCCGGTGTGGGTTACGCAGTGGCCTTTAAAACGGGAAAGTCTTCACCATGCTCACGAACTAATTACTGAGCAATTACAACAAGGACATCTGAAGTTGTCTACTAGTCCATGGAACACCCCTATATTTATAATTAAAAAGAAATCTGGAAAATATCGACTGTTACATGATCTTCGTGCGGTCAATGAGACTTGGCAAATGGATGTTACTCATGTTAATAGTTTTGGGCGCTTAAAGTATGTCCATGTAACAATCGACACATATAGTAAGTTTATATGGGCAACAGCTCAGGCGGGAGAAAAGGCTGTCCATGTAATTAGGCATCTATCTAGCTGCTTTGCAATAATGGGGAGCCCGATGCAGATAAAGACAGACAACGGACCTGCTTACATTAGTTAAAAAGTGAAGAAGTTTTTAGATTTTTGGGGGACAAAACATGTCACAGGAATACCATATTCCCCCACAGGACAAGCGATTGTGGAAAGAGCACATCTCACGATGAAAAGAATGTTACAGAAACAGAAAAGCACTGTCGTTGGAATGTCTCCACACAAGAAGTTGTCTAAAGCAACGTATGTGTTAAATTTTCTGAATATATCCAGTTTTGATATGTTAACTCCTCATCTGAGATCTCAGAAAGAAAAACAGAAAGACTTGCCAAAGCCTAATGTACTGTATCAGGACATTCATACTAATGAATGGAAAGGTCCGGTACCTCTGTTGACGTGGGGAAGAGGTTATGGCTGTGTTTCTTTATCCACAGGACCTTATTGGCTGTCAGTGAAACAAATTAAGCCATTTAATGACCATGATTTGGTTCCTATCCCGCATGATGTGGCTGTGCAGCATCCTGTCACTTCAACAGCGTAGCAGCAACACGACCGTGCTCTGGCCTGCCTGTTGAATCCCTTTGTTTCGCCCAGTGACGTGATGGGACCCTGAGGTAACGATTACCAACGATGACATGGATTGGACTGGCAGAAGATGCTTATGGCTGATGGCAGAACAATTATGGGAAAATGTGACTGTTCTCAGTGTTACCTGTTGTTCTGATATGTATTCTCCTTGTGTGACTAACAATGAAGCTTATATTGGTTGTATAAGACTGTCTAATCAAAACCACATAATAGGTGTTAAGGTTTATGGTACTAACCAGCAGAGTGATCTTTATTTAGCTGAAAGTAAGGCGGGGGAAACTAGCTGCCTTTTGCTTTGTTAGAAGTGTGTGATTAAGGACCAAAATTGATAGGGAGACTCCCTTGCATTCTTCCTTCAGCCCTGGCCAAGCTGTGAGAAGAATTCAACGGAGCAAATAACACCAGATGTTCCCGCACTCAATGTTATGTAAGGTTGTTTATTTAATAGTATAAATGCTGGACCCTCTTGCAGCGACTTCAGAAACCTCACCTACGAGTGGACGCACTGCGTAGGATTTCCCAATTGTCGGGAGGGTTCTCCAGAAACCTCGCTGCAACAGGGGCTCCCCAGCGACTGCGGGTCTGGATGATTTAGGGTGATTGGTGATGGGAACTGTAGGTACGCTCAAACAACTTGCACCTAAGGTGTCAGAAAGCACAGACATCTCACTGGATCACTGCTTGGCCTTGTATGCTCGACAAGCAGCACACCCACACTGAGATACCAGAGGCCTGGGATTGATGCGGAGGCATCTCTCGCATTCCTGCCCTGCAAAGCAGTGAATGTGAGTCCTGGGAACTCAGGCAGAGCAGCAAGTAAAATATAACAAAGCAGTGGGATAAATACTACACATTTTTTAGCAAGCATATGATTTGGTTAAATCTCAAAACATAATTTTCTGTGTTAAACTTGTGTTTAATAGAATTTGTTGTTGTGGGAAGTGTTTTGTTTTGTTCTTTTTCATTATAGTCAACGATCTCACCTGAAGTGCTGCCCAAGGGGTCCGAAGAACTGAAAAATACATCTTATGACTTTGATGGTGTTCCAAAAAACAAAAAAGGGGGAATTGTGGATACCCTACATTTTAGTTAGCTGTGCTAGCAGCACTGTGTTGCAGAGTTAAGACTTTCGTCCTTGAGCTCTTTCCTAAACAAGTACATAACTCTTGCTTGCTAATTATGAAAAGAGACCCTGACCAGCCAAGTACAGCTCGTGTTGAGAGCTTGCCCGTGAGAATGAACAGATAAGGTGCTTCTTGTACACCAGATGCGCATGGGAGTGAATGGGAGAGTATGATCAAAACAGACCTGGGAAAATCTGTTTTCCCTGTGTGATAACAGAGTGATTGAAGGAGTACATGAGCTAATAACAACCCTGGCTGTATAGTCTGATCTCTTGTTTGTAACCCAAAAATAGTGCTTTGTGCTAGTAGGTATAAATATGTGTGCCTGCTTGCAATAAAGTGAATTCCGTTTTCCACCATCTCGGAGTTACGCAGGAAGTTCAAGGAGATTACTGTTTCATCTAGCTGGCTTGATAACTGGCTGTCATCATGGGGAATTAGTGGTTGGCTTTTTGATCTTATCAAACATGGAATAATTATTGTGTTGGTGATTCTGCTTATATTAATGCTTTTGCCGTGCTTGTTGCAATGTATTCAATCCTTTATAACTAGGACAATGAATAGATTTACTGCTTCACTTATGGTTGTTAAAGAAAACGGGGGAAATGTGGAGAATATTGTGGAAACATGGTTAAAAGAGAAAGGCCATGAAGAAAGGCATCAGGAGGATACGATTAGATTAATGGACGTGTAGTACGTGCGGGACGTGGATGTGTAATACGTGAGGTATGTGGACGGGACAACATGCTTGTCCTTGAGCTAAAAAGGGTACGATAGCAGGTTGTTGAAGAAGAAAACAAGAACTGGGAAAAGTAACAAGTAAAAGCTACAAAAACTGCAAATACTGATATGATGCTAATAATATGGTAGCCAATAAGGAGCTTAGCTTTTGCAATATGTATGAACCTAATTATGAGTACTATAAATGTATGAAGTGCTGAACAATAAATTTGAGACTTGTTGATCACTATAGAGTGTGCTCGTCTCCCGCTGAAATCTCCGACACCTCCTGAGCCTTCTGCTCCCCAGAATGAACACTGCCAGCCCTCTCAGCCTGTCCTCATGGGAAAGATGCTCCAGTCCCTGCACCATTTTGCTGGGCTCACTCCAATATCTGTCTTGTACTGGGTAGGCCAGAACAGGACCCAGCACTCCAGATGTGGCCTCACCAGTACTGTGAAGAGAGAAAGGATCAGATCCCTTTTTCGCACTGTAACCCGAGATGCTGTTGGCCTTCCTTGCTACAAGGGTGCATTGCCTCAGCAGCCTCAGGAACATCAACTCAAGGATGCTGAAGCTGTTTGAGGCAGCTGAGGAAGGACGGGAAGAAATGTCTGAAGTAGAGGAGACTTCTGTCCCCAGGAGAAACAGCAACATCCCCAGAGAGCTGAGGATGCCAGGGAAAGATATGAAACCTCAGTGGGGAGGAACGTCCTGACCTCGCTAAGGGCCCAGCAGTGGGTGTGCAGAAGAGCAGGTGATTCTAGCTGGGGAGGTGAGGACTCCGCTGTGAACTGACTGGGAACAGCCCCTTCCTATGACTGGGGCCCCCACAGCCCCTCACTGTGGAAATGCTGAGAATGCCATTGGCTGGGGGAGCCACAGGTGTTGCTGGTGGGGGAGGGAAAAAGCCAGAAGGAGCACTTCAAACACAGGAAGAACAGATTGTTTCTCTTTCATGGTTCTTTCTCTCCTCCCCCAAGAGAGTCGCTTCCGGCAGCTCTGCTATCTCAGGGCTGGGAGGTGCTTTTCAGACTCTCTCACTCAGCAGACAGCTTGGTCTCAATATGCACCTCAGACATCTCTTTCTCCCTGTCTTCCTGGGGCAACTGCTGGGTAAGTCCTGCCTTTTGACCCATGCATCCTTTGTCTTCCACCCAGGAAACCTTCCCCAGCCTTATGAGGTCCCTGTGGGGAAATGCTCTTGAAGAGGAGAGGAACACTGACAACTGTTGTCTCACATTCGTGGTTTGGCACTGATCTCTCAAGGCGCTCTTACTCTTTGAAATAAAAGGAGAAGAGAGAGAAGAGTTACCTCAGACCCTATCTCTTGCTTTTCTCTCCCCTTCATGTTTTGCTCTCATGATCCACCTCTTGCATCACAGTAGGTCTCTGCTGTCATGGCAGTTTCAGATTTTTCCACAAAATAGGCAAATCCTCCCTGAGGTACCACAGGTATTTTAAAGCTCTAGCTCCCACTGACATGAAGTCAGCCATGCGTACCTCTTTCCAACCTGAGCTTTGAGTGTACTTAAGGAGCTCTCTGAGATGACTGGGATGGGGAAATACAATCAATCTTTTTTGCCACAGCTCCATGAGCTGTCAAGCCTCCTTCACATGGGTTTTGCATCCACTCCTGCTTTGCTTCCCAGAACCTTTCCCTGCACAGCTGCTGACCTTCATTTTCTTCCAGGTACCATGGGGCAAATCACTGTCACTCAGCAAGAAGCACAACTCACAGTAAAGCAGGGAAAAACTTTCCAAACAAACTGCACTTACTACATCTCCAACTTTCGAAGCTTGCTCTGGTACCAGCTGAAGAAAGGCCAAGCTCCCCAGCTCATCTCATATCAGGCAGCATCTGACTCCAGGCTGAGCGGCCGTTTCACCACGTTTCTGAACACCACAGGGAAATACAGCCTCCTGCAGCTGCAGGAAGCCCATCTCTCTGACAGTGCCTTGTACCTCTGTGCTGTGCAAGACACGCTGGTGCAGGGAGCTTCCTTGGCTGTGCAACAATTCAGAGGAGGCAGGGGATGTGTTTCTGGTGTGAGGTAGGGTTTAGGGAAGGGGCGCTCAGCTATCCTGTGGCATTGCTGCTTCCCCTGTGTACTCAGAGGTCTGTAGCCTAAGATCCTGTGATGTGAGGTTTTGTTTCTGTCACAGTCATCAACTTATGCAGATGTGGTCTGAAATATTCCCAAACAACATGAAATGAATGTCCTGTGTTCTTATCACCACTATGTGGGAAGTTAAGCTGCCTGGTAACGTACGAACAGCAAACACATGATCCGTTGCATTTACGACGATTTGTTATTCTTGACCACTATGAATAACCTCAGTCACATCCATCCTCCCTGACAGCTGACACGACAGCCTTTTCTCACTCCCTGGAAGGAATTTGGAGCAAATACCCTCAGAAACCTTTGCTAGATCCCTGAAAGGCAAGAAGGAGATTGGGAGCAGCTCACATGGGTTTACTGATGAGTAATCACGCCTAATCAGCCTTATTGCTTTCTGTGAGGAGGTGACTGGCACTCTGGGGAGGGGGAGGGGCGGTGGAAGAGTTGTACCTTGACTCTAGCAAGATCTTTTACTTACCCTCATGGCTGCACACACATGAACGCCCATATGCACACATATTAAAACACCCGGGCTTACACAGACACTTTCTCCTACACAAATGCATTTGCGTGCAGTTGCATGCTTGTTCCTCTACAGAGATGTACGTACACAAAATCACACATTTACACATACCTGTGCCCACAAAATTAAGTCTATGCAGTCCAGTCACACATATCCCTGCTGTCCCGTATGAAGGCAGGTGCGTGTGCTGAAACATGTACACACTCATGGACAAAGTTGTCCAAATGCACACACGCAGGGACCATGTGGACATCCACAAGGGCATGTGAATTACCACAGTATGTTTGACTACACTCTTGAGATGAACATGAATGTCAGCACAGTCACATAAACACACCACTGAGAACTAGGACTCCCCACACCAATTCTCAGCCCCTCTAGACAACTCCTGGCAAGTCCTTCAGGCCCTACAGTTAAGGCAACAAATCAGTCACTGGCCAGTCCCATCAGCTTCAGTGTCCTCAAGGGTTTGGTGGTGATTCAGTCCTTGTAAGACAGAGAGAGATGACAGCAGAGTTGAGGTCATGGCCTTTCCAGCATCCATATGTCCCAAGTCTGTGTGAAGGACAATATGAAAACTGGAGAAAACTCAAATTGTTGCAGCCATACAAGGAATTCCAATATTATAAGGGAAAAAAAAGCCCCACTCTTGAATCATTAGATGCCCCCATCTGTCCTTTGTGATTCCTTAAGGAGTGTGGAACCAGCCCCTACCCTTGCCAAGGGAGGGGTGCAACAGTGACACACTCATGTGTCAACACGAGGGCATGTGCCTGGGACAAGCCAGACTCCCCTCAGGTTACAGACTCTGAGGCTGGGACATCAGAAGTGATTTGTAGCAGTGAACCTGTCTGGGCACTCACTTGCAGGTAAACATCCTCCATTCAAAAGACAGACAAATGCAGAAGCAACATGAATTTACAGGGTAGTCAACAAATGCTTTGGCTACTTTAGGAACATTCATGCCCTCTTTTTATTGTTTCCCCAGCTCCAGGTGATGTTCTACACTATTTTGCCTCCAGGTTTTTGAGCAGGTGCAGGGGCTGTAATAGCCTGGAGTGAGAGGGAGCTGCCTGCAGACTCCTCTGTGAGCTCAGGCTGCCTGAGTCTCTCTTGCAGCCAGGGGTCCCTTATGTAACCAGGTTCTGCACATGAGAACACAAGAGGAAGAACAATGTGTTTGGTTTAACTGGTGTGAGGGACTGCTACATGAATGTCTCAAAGAGTCTGGAACCTAAACCGGCTGCAGCCACCTGCCTGTGCCTGTCGTGTTGGTGCAGGGGTGACTCAGCACTTTGCTGAGCCCACTGCCCCATCCCCGCACTGCTGGAGGTGGAGGGGCAGGTGGGGCTTGGAGCAGTGGCTGCAAGAAACTGGGAGAGGGAGGGCTAACTCCTCTCAGAAGTCCCCACCACCCCACAGATCCATTCCGGACAATTTTCCACAAGTGGTAAACAATGTGATGTGGTGGGAACTTGACTGCCTAAAAGGCGTTTTTTGCCTGCTGCAAGAAGACACCTGCGTGTGCCATGGTGATCGCAGAATCAAAGGGTGGTGAGCTTTCTTTTCCTATCACTTTCCTTTCTCTCTCTTTCTACTCTTAACCAAAAGCTAGCTATGGCAAGGCTGGTTCTTTTGCTCCCTAATGGCTCTTTCTTGTGAGGCATGTTGATTGTGCTAAGTGGATGATTCAAACACATCATTCTTAGTTCTTTGTTGATAGATAAATAAAAGTGGTGTTCGGATTTTGGGTGTGATTCACCTGTGATATTTTGGCTTGAGGGTTTCAGACTTGCTGGACGCAGGTGTTCGCTTATCTGTTGTGCAGACCCAGAGAACGGAGGAAAACAAGGCCTACACAGCGAAAACCAGCCGAAGGAGGGAGTCTTGTGATGACAGGACGGCCCTGTTTTGGCTAAGGAGCAAGGCCGCACGGAGAGTAACGATGTGAACCATCCTGCACATAGATAAGTTGTTGCAAAATAAAATCCTGAAGACCACAGGGCCCAGAGTGGAAATTTTTACCCTAATATCCCTATATGACTATAGTCACCCACTCTTCACTCAAATCATGCTGAATGCCACCCCGGGGAGGGGGCAGGGGGAGTGAAAGATAGTATATAAGGAGCATAGAGGGTGGGTGTCGTTGGGAGGAGAAGACCCCAGAAGAGGAAGAGGCGGTCGACGGGCTGTGCTCCTTCTCCTTCACCCAAGACAGGGATGTCTTCTTGGTAAGAATTGCGCTTCCACCCTTTGGTGTGTAATACCCGGGATAGTATTTTGCTAGCATTAGTATCGTACATTAGCGCTATTGCAGAGAGTGAATTTATCAATGGCAACTCCAAATCTTGTATCTGTCGCTTCAATAAATCACTTATTGTTAGTTACCTTGCAAATTGTCTCAGTGCAAGTCCTTAAACGGGGCTCTGAAAATTCAGTGCAAGCCCTTAGTGGGGCTCTGAAAACTCAGTGCAAGTCCCTCACGGGACTCTGAAACAAGCAAGTGCTTAGCTGGGGTACGTGCCTCTCACAGCCACATACCTTTCACGCGACAGTAAATTGGCGCAGCGAGCAGGGTTGCCATGGATAAACTCCTGCAAAAATATAAGTGTGCACCATCTGAAGCTAGGAGAGAGTTGGCCCAGGAGTTTTGGAACAAAGTGGTAGAGCGAATAGAACAATGTAGGAGTGAGCAAAGAGTTAAGGAGGGGACTTGTTTATCTTGCACGCGAAAAGAGATCAGAGATTCTCCTCCACCTGAGCAAATTGCAAATGTGGAATATGCCATGGCAAAATCAGCAAACGAAGTGTTAAAAAACTCACTGGCTTTCGAAAGGGAAAGTCGAGAAAAAATGGAAACTCAAGTAGAAAACCTAAAGGTAGAATATGCTCTGCTAAAATCTGAAAACGCAGTGCTGAAAGCATCGCTGGCCTCAGTAGACAACCTTGAGAGTGAAAATCGGGACCTTAAAATGCAATTGGATGCAGCCGCGATGCGAGAAAAACGGTTACAGGAAAAATTAGATCTTATCTTAAACCAAATGCCTTCCGTAGAGTCGGCTAAACAAATCTGCAAATTGGTACACAATACAGATCCTGAATCGTGGGATGGAGGCATTTGGTGTGATAACGACACTGAGGAGCTGGTGGAAAATTTTGACTGTGATCCTGTCTCTGTCCAACCATTAATTAAACCTGAGGTCCTGAACGAAGGCAATGACAATGTTCACACTATTGTACGAACCACGGCATATTCTCCAACTGAACTTGCTAAATTGCAGCAAAAGTATTCCAAACGCCCGGGGGAGTCTGAGACAGAGTATGTGTGGCGAGTCTCCCTTACGGGGGAGGATCGAGTTCTGCTAAGTGAGGAAGAATCAGGAGGTTATTGGGGTCCTGGAGTATTTTTAACCACTGTACCAGGTGAGGATCATGTTTATACCTTGACTGCAAGAGCTGCTAATTGGGCTGGCGGCATAGATCCTCAGGAGAGAGGAGATCCCATTGTTATTACAACCCCAGGGTTTAATGATTTAGCCATGTCTGTACAGAAAGCAGCCTGCATACAAGCAATGTATGAGAGGGACTTGCTGAGGAAATCCCCGATGACAGCCCCTATTGACCCAGCAAGGTTATCTCCTCTTATTCATGGCTTCCCAGATTGCTTAAAAACATTTGTAGCTACTGTCCAGGAGCGCACACAAAATACCCGAGCTATGAATGCTGCGGCGGCTGCTGCAGCTCCCCTAGGGGTTAGGGCACATGTAACAACTTGGAATGAGTTTGTACAGGAGTTAGTGAATTACGGGCGCCGTATGGGTTGGGTCGGACCGACTAAAGGGAAACCACCCGAAAACTTGAAAAGAGTTCGCCAGGTCCACACAGTAAAACCTAAGCCACAAGTCAAATCACAGTTCGACAGCGAGCGTAATGGTCTTTGGCGTAAAGCCTTGGCTCTGGGAATACCGCAGCAGAAGCTACACGGCACTCCCACCGCCGACCTCCAAATTCTGGTGCAACTACTAAGTAAGAAAAATAACCCGCAAGGGAAGGGTCAATCGGCAGTGAATAAATCAGTCTCTGATAAGCCCGTGCCTTTGGCCCCACCAGAGGATTTAATTGACCTAGCAGACAATTTGACAAAAAACGTGCAACTCCGGGGAGGGCAGTGAGCCACCCTGCTCGGAGGATATTAGCTGTACAATGGCTCCTTAACAAACGTTACGAACCTATTATTGCTGTTCCAACAGGGCCAAAGAGAGTTTATACAAATTTCCTTATTGATACCGGTGCTCAAATATCAGTAATCTCTAAAGAAACTGCAGAATTCTTTAACATAAAACCTAGTCACCATAAGATAAAATTTACAGGAATTGATGGAGTTATAAAGGAATGCCCTACTGCTAAAATTGTCTTGTGGCTCCCAGGGGAAAAGAAATTAACTTGCGCTGAGGTTTTAGTCGGTGCTGCAAACACTAATATTCTGGGATTTGATTTACTGTATGGTAGAGTGTGGAAGTTACCCGATGGGACAGTCTGGAGTTTTGCCGGACAAGGTAACGGAGACAGCGAACCGCTTGAGGGGGATAAGACTAAAACAATAAACTTACTAGAGACGTCTATATCTCTGCCTCCATCAAAGATAATAAACATAAAGCAGTACCCCCCGCCAGCAGCTGCACAATCGGGTATTGACGGGGTGGTAGAAGATTTAGAAATCTGAGGCATTATTACCCGTACACATTCGCCGTACAACTCTCCTGTCTGGCCAGTAAAAAAGCCAAATGGACAGTGGAGGCTTACTATTGATTACAGACAATTAAATGTCAATACTGCACCTTTAACTGCAGCTGTACCAAACATTGCAGAATTGGTTACTCAAATACAGGGAGCTTCTCACCGTGGATGGCAACCTTAGATGTTAAGGATATGTTTTTTATGATTCCTCTACAGGAACATGACAAAGCTCTATTTGCTTTTACTTGGAAAGCTCCATCGAATCAGCACTAGATGGATAATATCTACCTAATTTAACATTTGTCGGTCATACGACCGAGCATTTTTCCTTTTTTTTATTTTACAGGAACCCCGATGTCAGGAAACTGTACCTGGGACAACGGACTACCCTACACTGAACTGGAGTGACCCCAGGGACTGTTCATATTTGTGATTGGAATGGCTGTATTCCTGGTACTCATAATAATCTGGAGACCAAAATTTTAAAATGGGTATGATTACATTGTTTATTATATTCCTATCCACAGGAGCTATATGTGGAGAATACATATACCTAGGGTATGGGGAGAACCACAACATGGTCACTGGGATTACATGCAAACTACTGACTGGTGTATTGATTGGAGTGGAATCATTGGATTACCTGATGATCCCATATGGGTTGGTGTCCAATACACAAACCTTGATACTTCTCATTTAGAGACTCCAAAACACTGCAATTGGAAGTGCACTAAAGTTTACAATTGCAGTAGCCGAGACACTGAAATTCAAAGGCTGGGCCTGGTAGCTCAAGCCCTTCGATTAGGTTGTATTTGTCGTAACTACACCACTTCACTCAATGATACCTGGTCTCATGTAACCAATAACAATGTTAAGTCTGATATAATCTGTTCGAAACTTAGTATACCTTCCCTAGGACACACTGTGTGGTTTAGCAGCGACAGCACGTGGACTACCGACTTGATCGTGGAGGGCCGCCGACGTCAACACGCGTTGGGAGTGTTAACACTTTGCCCTCTCTGGAGAAGACAACCACTTTCACCGACTCTGTGGGGACGAGTCAAAAGCAGTTCAACAGATCCTTGGCAACACCCGATGACAGGAACTGTGGTTGGATGGGTTTTAGAGTCAATCTTTACATCTCACCTAATGGCTTTTCAAAATCGAATGATGTTGTATAACCTCACTGGTCAGATTGAAGCATTGGCCAATGCAACCAGAGTCGGGTTGGAAGCATTAAATACACAATTACAGGCAACATCAAAAATGTCATTACAAAATAGGCTGACCTTAGATTTGTTATTATTGCATGAAAATGGAGTGTGCGGATACTTAAACCTAATCAATGATACTTGTTGTGTTCACATACCGAATGTAACAAAAGATCTTGACGAGCAGTTAGATCATATGAAGCGTGTAGCAAAAGCAAGTAGAAATCTTAGAGAAAACATGGAAGTACAATGGCTAAACAAACTTTTGCATGGTATGGGTTTTTTCCCTATCAGGATGGCTTGCTTCTTTATTGCAATCAATTTTAGTCATAGTTATTGTGATTATGATGTTTTGCATGTTATTAGCTTGCTTTAGATCCATGCTAACTCGGGTATTAATTTGTCAGGTACGCATGGTGTCCGGGTGGACGGAGTTGGAGCTACACCCAGGTGAAAGAAAGTTAAACATAAGGGATACCCCCAAGATTGACTTTATAAGAGCATGATTTCAAGCTCGATTGAGTGACTATAGTCACGGGGTGGATAATGTGATATTTTGGCTTGAGGGTTTCAGACTTGCTGGACGCAGGTGTTCGCTTATCTGTTGTGCAGACCCAGAGAATGGAGGAAAACAAGGCCTACACAGCGAGAACCAGCTGAAGGAGGGAGTCTTGTGATGACAGGACGGCCCTGTTTTGGCTAAGGAGCAAGGCCGCACGGAGAGTAACGATGTGAACCATCCTGCACATAGATAAGTTGTTGCAAAATAAAATCCTGAAGACCACAGGGCTCAGAGTGGAAATTTTTACCCTAATATCCCTATATGACTATAGTCACCCACTCTTCACTCAAATCATGCTGAATGCCACCCCGGGGAGGGGGCAGGGGGAGTGAAAGATAGTATATAAGGAGCATAGAGGGTGGGTGTCGTTGGGAGGAGAAGACCCCAGAAGAGGAAGAGGCGGTCGACGGGCTGTGCTCCTTCTCCTTCACCCAAGACAGGGATGTCTTCTTGGTAAGAGTTGCGCTTCCACCCTTTGGTGTGTAATACCCGGGATAGTATTTTGCTGGCATTAGTATCGTATATTAGCGCTATTGCAGAGAGTGAATTTATCAATGGCAACTCCGAATCTTGTATCTGTCACTTCAATAAATCACTTATTGTTAGTTACCTTGCAAATTGTCTCAGTGCAAGTCCTTAAACGGGGCTCTGAAAATTCAGTGCAAGCCCTTAGTGGGGCTCTGAAAACTCAGTGCAAGTCCCTCACGGGACTCTGAAACAAGCAAGTTCTTAGCTGGGGTACGTGCCTCTCACAGCCACATACCTTTCACGCGACATTCACCTTAATCCTGGCCTGGCAATCAGCGAATCTGAGTTATTATCCTGAAAGCTCAGGACGAGATAATTGTCAAGGTGCTGGTAATGGAGGGGCTGCAGGGATGGCTTCTGTGAGAAGGTGCTAGACGTTGCCCCTATGTAAGACTGAGCCATTAACAGCCAGTTGCATGGTGGACCCACCAGTGGCCAAAGCTGAGCCAATCAGAGACATTGGTATTGCCTCTGTGATAATGTGTTTAAGGAATGGTAAATACCATTTCTTGATATTGTTGTGTAGCAGCTTGGATAGCAGAGTGATAAAAGGTGAGAGAAAGAACTCTTCAGTCAGCAAGGTCAGTGAAGAAGGAGGGGGAGGAGGTGGTCCAGGCACCAGAGCAGACATTCCCCTGCAGCCCTGGAGAGGAGAATGGTTACACAGCTTGTCCTCCGGTAACAAATAAAGGACCATGATGGAGTAGATATGCACCCTGCAGCCCATGGAGGACCTCATGTGATAGGTGGTGGAGGTGTCCTAAAGAAAGTCTCCGTCCATGGAGAAACAAAGCTGGAGCAGGCTCCTGGCAGAAGCTGTGGCCCATGGAGAGAAACCCACAGAGGAGCAGGTTTTCTAGCAGGAGCTGTTGCCCATTGGTGATCTACGCTAGAGCAGTCCGTTCGTGAAGGACTGCAGCTTGTTGATAGGACACCTGCTAGTGTAGTTTGTGAAGAACTGCATCCACAGGAAGGACTCCTCTTAGGAAGTTTGCAAATGAGCACAGGAAAAGCACGAGCAGGGAGGAGTGGCAGAGATTAAATGTTATGAGCTGACCACAACTGATCTCACCGCAACTCTCATTCCACATTGCTCTCCGCTGGTTTTAGGGAAGTCATTTCAAGACAATTCTTTCATCCCTCTCTCACCCTCATTTTGTTAACATTCATTCTTTTTCTGATGGTAATGCAGCAGATTTTAACGAGTTAGGATTTCTTTTGGCCCAGTACCCAGCAGAGTCATAACACATGGCTTGTCATGGTTGGACAGTGGTACAAGCGGAACATAAGGGGTGTGTTCACTCCCACCCATTCTTGTCTGCTGTCCCAGTTGTGGCCACTGCTCCTACGCTGTAGAGAGGAAGTCCCTTCCCTGGGCTTGTTTCCATGGTGCCCAAAAGTGGAGCCACTACAAAGTGTCCTAAGATCCCCTTCCTCTGGAAATGGTGAAGGCTGTCCTTCTGTCCTCATCCCCTCACAGCCCAGAGCAACTCTCTCCTCTGTTGACAGCTTGAGAGCGTTCACAGAGAGATGGACCACATAGAGGCAAAGTTTGAAAGAAGCAGAACTTTAATGAGACAAAAGAAGGAACCAAAGCCATTTCAAGTGGAGGACAGCAGTGCAGGGAGACCTGGAGAGCAACCGAGAGTCTGCAGTCCTTGGCCATGGAGAAGTTCCTGCATGAAGTCCATCTGCCTGCCCCACAGAAGGAGAGGAGATAGGTGTTCGCAATTAGCCTGGAACTGGTGAGACCTCATTATCAAATGGAACTGAAGCAAACAAAGAAAAGGGAAAGGAAAGCAGAGTGACTCAGCTACCATGCAAAATCTTGACCCTTTGTCCAGCACCATGTTCTGAGTTCCTTCAGGTGTCCCCCTGCGGCTTTCCAGCATCTTCATCAGCGGAGGTACCTTCTGCCATAGTAGCGGCTGCCAATGCCAGAGAGGTCACAGCACCCAGAGTTGATGGGCACGCCCTCACAGCTCAGGATGCTGCCAACAGCAGCAGAGGTGGAGGAGCCCACCACGGTGTTCTGTGGGAAGGAGCTGAGGATGGGGCCGGGCAAGGTAACCACCACGGCAGGAGGCTCGATGGCAATGATGGAGCTCTGGCACTGGCGGACACAGGGCTCATTGCAGCTGTTGGCCAGTGGGGTTGGGCCGCAGGGCCGGCAGGGCTGGCACAGGTCATAGCAGGACATGTCTTGTGGCTGGAGGTGCACCTGGGAGAGAGGAAGCAGAGCACAAGTGTACCTGAGGAAGAGCCTGCACACACAGTAAGAAGGAGACCAAAGTCAATACCCAGTGGTGAGTTGAAACCCGTGCATTGAAATACAGAGCCTTCATCACCTGACACAAGCACAATCACTCCCAATTCCTAAACCAAAGTCCCCTTAGATAATTCTTGGCATGTCCCTAAGCAGACCTTCTCCCTGCTTCCCTCTCCCATGACAAGAAGATCTAATCTCTGGGAGAGGGCACAGCAATATCAGCAGAGAGGTCAATCAAGCAGAGATCTTACCTTTGAAGAGAAGAAGGAGTTTCAGACTCACCTGGTTCTCAGGAAGGAAGAGGCAAGAGAAGTGGATGAGAGAGCAAGGACCTGGGCTGCCTTTTATACCTGCCCTTCACCGCCGCAGGACCAGAGGCACCCTTGGCAGAGGTAACAATTTTCTGACAAGCTCATCTTGAATGCAAACCAGCACAGACGATCTTCCGGGCTGTGCTTCGCTTTCCTGCACTGCCGCCCTTTCACTTCCAGGTTTGTTCCATGTCCCTTCTCTAATGAAGGCTTCTTCTGAGCACTGAGATGAAAGCCCCCAGGATTTCTAGGGCAGGAATGCAGCAGTGCAGGCCGAAGATTCAGCTCAAGTGCTGGACAGGTGCAGAGCAGTGACAGTAGCCTGGATCCCTCTGCTGGGGCTGTTTGAAGTGCTGTTCTCGGCAAGAAGCTCAAGCACTCCTCAGCTTGATGCCATGGGCTCCTGTGCGTGAGGGCATCTCATGTGCATGTCTTTCCCGATGTCATATACTCACCTAGATACTCCCTCCTTGGTGCCTCGTCGAGTGGTGTGTGTTGGGCTTCTGGTTTTGACCCCATCCTGCCTAACACTGCCCCAGCCCCGGGAGTCTTAAGGGCAGTCCATGGTTCATTGTGTTCCTATGTGTGTTCTTGTTTTCTGTATTCTTGAAAGCACCCAAGTTTGTGTGGATGCACGTGGCAGCACAGTGTTGTGCAGAATTCCAAGCTGGTGTGCATGGGACTGTGTGTGTGTATCCTTGCGTGCCCCTCCTCACAAGGAAATGTGCTGCTCATGGCAGGTGCACTCTCTGTTACTCTCTCCATAAGCACCACAGAGCAGCAGATTCGCAAGTTCAGAAGCAGGGTGAGTGCAGTGATGGCACCAGCCTGCTAGAGATCTGCCCAGGGAAGAGGCTCTTGTCCCCTGAGCCCTGCTTTTCCTGCCTCTCCAAGGTAAAGCTCTGTTGCTGCTGATTTCACACCCCAGCAAAGACTCTTTCACTCCAGTTTGGATCCTTCATTTATTTCGGTGTAGCAACACTGGGAGGGCTTCAGCATGGCTGGCAGTCCCCACTGTGTCTCTCCAGGCCCGGACACGGCTGTTCTCCCCAGTGCTGGAGGGTTCCAAAGGATGGGCATTGCTTTAAAAGCATAAAGAAAGACAGGAGTCCTGCTGTCCCTGTGCTGGCCATCCGTAGTGAATCTGCCGCCCATACAATATCAGAGGATTCTGGATGAGGCGCGGCCTCTCTCATGTCCATGTCAGTGCTCAGTGTAATTGTGCAGCTCCTAGACCAGATGCTGTGTCAGGCAGGGACTGAGACTTTGGATCAAACAGGGTCTGCATGAAAATCTGACATGGACCCTGACGTTGCTGTGCTGGGAGTGAAAGGACAGACCCTGTGTCTTGCATAGGTGAGATCAACAACTGACACCTACTTTGGACTTGAGCCCACAAATACCTCAATGCCCCTCATTAGAATCTCCATCTGATGACCCAGCAACTGCCCCTGCAGGGAAATCCTCTGAATAACCATCAGGTTTGAGACAGCATCCTCCAAAGACAGCTGCCATTCCACAGGAGCATCCAGTATAGACCCTCTTTCTGGCAAGGACTGTGCTGTGTGCTTTTGTTGTCTGGGGCCACCTCATTCCTGAATGTCTGCCTGCCTGGTTTTAGGTCCTGCTTGGAGGCAGGACAGTCACGTGTTCTCTGCCTCCCCTTTAGTTAACTTGGTGTGATCAGGGTCAGGGAGAGCTGGGAGAGCTCAACCAGGACTGATGCACCTCTGCCTGGGGCTGCTCTTGTGCTGAAGCTCTCATGTGTATCACAGCCAACTTCATTGCTTTGTCAGGGTGTAAGAGGCACTATGGAAAAAGGGCAGGGCAGGGCACGGGTGTACCTAGAGTTTAGCAAGCCCTTTGACTACCTCTCCCATCCTTCCTTTATGACCAAATTGGAGATGAATGAATTTGGTTAGAGGATGACAAGGTGGCTGGAAAAACGACTGGACTTCAAGGCTCAGAGATTCATCACCATTATGCAAAGCCCAGAAGGCCAACACTTCAATGGTGTCTAGTAGTAAAGATCAGTAGTAGGAGCAAGGCTGTTTAATGGTTCCACATATGCCTTTAGAAGTGGGACATGAGGAAATTCTGGCAGATCTGTGCATAACACCCAGGGAGTGGAAGGGGCCATAAGGTTTGAACACATGTCCTGTACAGAGGACCTGGACAGGCTAGAGGGATGGCCTGACTGAAAGCTCGTGAAATCAAAAAGAGGAAAGGGAAGTTTCTGCATCTGGTGGAGGAAGCACATCACACAATCTCGCAAGCTGGGGGCTAGCTGCCTGGGAAGCAGATTCATAGGAGAGGATGTGGGGTTGTAGCAGACACCCAGCTTAGCATGAGACACGTGTGTGAATTTGCAGCAATCAGGAGCCAAGGCCACCAAGGCTGACAAGCCTCCTGAGTCTGAGAGAAGAGGGCTTGCTCATCTTTGAGAAGTGATGTCTCAGAGGAGAAGTTCTTGCATTCCACAACTACTTTTCCATAGGATACAGAGAGGATGGAAGTAATGTCTGGAAGTGCCCAGAAGGGATTAAGGAACAAGCTAAGAGAAATAATGAGAAAAGAAATGTGTTTGCCAGGGAGGATGTGCATTCTGGCAGGTGTACAAGAGTGGACTGAATGTGACCTTGACCAGCTGGATTTAACAGGATCAGTTCAGAATGGAGGGGTGATATAAATGATGTCTGCAGGTACTGTCTGACACTGTGGTTCTCCAGCACCGCTGCCTTCCTTGACCACTACACACCCATGGGCATATTCGGCCTCACACCCCTATGCCTCCACACAGCTTCGTTGCGCTGTGTTGGGACTGGCGAGGGGCAGCTGAAGGGAGGCTCTCAGCCTCCTCACTGCAGCCGCAGCCCAGCAGTGGCTGCTCTTGGCAGCCCCGGAGCTCGGAGCCAGCTCTGGGAAGCTGCTCCGTGGCCGGGGCGAGTTCCCTGGTGCTGGCCCGGGCTGCAGCTGGCGCTGGGCAGGCTCCTTGTGGCTGGAGGAGGGCAAGAGCCGGGTTGCCAGCAGCGAAAGTTGTGTCCGTGCAGAGACCCTGAGCGCTCCCAGCGCAGGGCTGAGCCCCGGGGCGGAGCTGGCGGCGGCGGAGAGGAGAGGAGGCGGAGAGAGGAGTCGCGGAGGGCGGAGCAGGGAGCCAGAGAGCCGGGGCTGGCGGGGGCAGCGAGGCGCGGGCGGGGGAGCGGCGGGATGCGGCGGGGCCGGGCGTGAGGGGCAGGGGCGTAGACCCGGGCGAGGCCGCCAGGGGGCGCTGCCGCTCCGCCCGCCGGGGCCGCCTCGCCTCGCCCGGTCCCGGGACGCTTCCATCGAGCCCCAGCACCAGCATCGTCATTGCGGCCCCGGAGTCACAACGGGTGAACTGTCAAGCTTCAGCTCCAACACTTGGCGAGTTCCCTGGGCCTTCCGTGCATGGGAGTGCGTGTCATGGTCGTGATTGTGCTGGCAGCTCTGGCGGGACTTGCATGTTTTGGTGAGACTCAAGGTTCAGACTGGGGAGGAGCACGGCGAGAGGTTGTGAAAGGGGAAATTCGAGATTGACTGTACGAAGTAGGAGTGATTTAGTAGGAAATGTTGGGACTGGAGGTGGGAATTGAAAATCATCTGGGAGATGTCAACTTCAATGGGTATGGAAGGAGGCAGAAGACCCTGCACATCACTTTTCCTGTTCACAGGTGCCTTTCTGGGGGTTGTTTTTGCATTGGTGTGTAGAGAAAGACAGAGCTGCTGTAGGGGAGTCCATTACTAGACGTCGAAATTTCTCTCCCAGGCATGCTTGACAAAATTCTGTCAGCCTGTGTGGGAATTGTCAGCATTGTTAAGGGAAGGCTGGGTCACTGTAATGTGTGTTGAAATTTGTTTCTGGCTTTACAGGTCATGCACAGAAGGACTCTGTGCTCCAATTCCCTCCAGAAAGGACCATCCAGGCAGGAGACAACACAACGCTTGGCTGCAATTTCTCCACCTTCTATCCTGATCCCAATATTTATTGGTACCAGCAACTCCCAAACCAGTCCCCTCAGATGCTGCTGTGGGTGAGCAAGTTCAAAGCTCGCAGTGATTCGGGGAGGTTCTCCGCTGTGCTGTATGCAGAGCACTCCCAGGTTCTTCTGAGCGTGCGGGATGCAGAGCTCCAGGACAGCGCGCTCTATCTCTGTGTTCTGAGCCCACATCCGTGCCTTCATAGTGCAGTCCTGCACAAGAAGGGGAAGTGTGTACTCTGGGGAGTGACTCCATCCCACCACTGCTCACGTGTAGCTCCAAGTTCACCCTGCTCGGGTACCACACATCGGCGCTGTGGTGTGGCTGAGGTGCTGCCTCCCCAGCCTGTGCAGGAAGAGAAGATTTGACCGTATTTCAATGAATCACAGAATTGAGTATGTTGGAAGGCATCTTCCGAGACGATGCAGACCCTGTTCCAGCTGGCGCAGGCAGAACAGTTTGCTCAGAACCACGGTGCCCACTGCCTCATCTCCTGTCAGTGGGCACTCCTGAGAAGACTCTCTTCTTCATTCCCACTCATCAGCTTTTTACACACATTGCCATGATGCCTCCTGAGCCTTCTCCTCCCCAGAATGAACACTGCAAGCCCTCTCAGCCTGTCCTCATGGGAAAGATGCTCCAGTCCCTGCACCATTTTGCTGGGCTCACTCCAATATGTCTCTTGTACTGGGTAGGACAGAACAGGACTCAGCACTCCAGATGCAGCCTCACCAGTACTGTAAAGAGAGGAAGGATCAGATCCCTTGTCCTGCTGATGTTTTTCCTACCACAACCCAGGATGCTGTTGGCCTTCCTTGTCACGAGGGTGCATTGCCACAGGAACATCCGCTCAAGGGTGCTGAAGCTGAGCAGGACCCAGCAGTGAGTACTCAGGAGAAGTATCCCAGCTGCTTCTTCCAGCTCTTACTAGCTTCTGTGTCCAGCAATGACCACTGCTGATAAGGGGGCTGTTGCAGGAGATATGACTGCTCCTGAAGTTTTACCTCCTACCAAGGAATTCTGAGGAAAGAAAACGTCTTCCCAGTGCTGCACCTGGGGATCTGCAAGAGCCTCCTCAACATGTGAGGCGGAGCAGTCAGCCAGATGCCACACAAGACTCTCCCTTCAACCTCTTGAGATGCCCCCCTGCTTGCTCATTTGGCCCATCTTTGTTTTCTCTTTCACGCTTGTATTTTCCCAGGTGTTCCAGAAGAGTGATGCAGGACAGCTAGCTGCTGCAGGTGTTGCAGGGGGACGCTTCACGGAGTGAGCTCAACACGGAACTTCTGCCCAGAGTCCATACCCAAGAGTCCAAGGTTTCTCTAGACATAAGAACCATTCAACATGTAGAGGAGCACGCATATCTGAGGATGGTCAGATGAAAACACTGCAAAAGGGTGTAGAGGGTCAGAGCAGCTGGTTCCCTAAGGCTGTCAGATCAAATCCGCTTTCCCTTTGAAAAGGAAGAAGTGATAGGGAAAGTGATAAACAAAGCACACAATGCCACCAATCTCTCAGCAAGTGCTGAGGGACACAAGGAGGGAGATCAGAGCTCTTAAGCCTCTAATGAATGGGCCATTAGGAAACTCCAGGTGGAGCTTTGAAGTGGGTCAGGCTGAGCTTTGGAAGTGACAAGAAGTGACAACGAAAGGGGGTTGTGCAGGATTACGCAACACGTAGGAAGGTGAAGGGTGGAAGTTAGGGGAAAGAGAGGACGGAGGAGGAGCAAGGGGAGGCAATAAAGTGGAGGAAGGATGAAAGGAGCCAACTACGCTTTAAACAGAGTCTGGTCAGTGCTGTTGTTGGGATGAGCCCTGTGCCTGAGCACTCCAGTGTCCTCTCACCTTCTTGCTACATTATTTCTTCACCATCCTTCAGTGTAACATCACTGCCTTTCCCACGATTGAGTTCTGTAAGTTCTCACTGCCAGTGACGGCAGATTCTGGGAAAAAACACTGCGGGGCGGGGCGGGGGGGGGGGGGGGGGGGGGGGGGCGAGGGTGAATGACCATAGGGATTTTAGTCCTCTGTGCCAGTAACTGGATGGACAAAGCTCTTTGTGCTAGATTGGACCTGATGCCAGGATTCTACATATGGTGCAAATCCTGCCTGTGCTGAGATTCACTGTCTTTCTTGTCTTTGCAGATTTAACGGGATTTTCCATAGAAGGAAACAACTTTGTACTGTTCATGAAAGTGTAGTTTATATGAAAATCTCTACTTCACTCCTAGATGAAGACGAGGACATCTTTGTGGTGTCATTGCAGCCAAGACAGTCAAGGGGTGAGGGATGGTGAGAGAGGAGACACAGGCATCAAGGAAAGAGAGACTCTCAGGGCTGTGGCCCTGCTGTCAGGGTGAATGGTTGCAGGGTGAAGACTGTAGATCTTTTCCCCTCTCATTAGAAATGCAGAAATCCTCAAATTCCCACATATCTTGTGTCTTCTGTGAAGCCTCGGAAGGGGGATCCGTGTCAGGAGCCCATTGGAGGGTAAGCTTCAGCCTGTTCCCCCACCTGGAAAAGGCTGTGTCTCCTTCAAGACCCTCTACAGTTTCGGAAACCTCCTTTCACATCATGAGCGGGTGCATGGAGCCAGAGCCCCTGGGCTGTAACATGGCCAGGTTCATCTCCCATTACCGGGGATTTGGGGTTACAGGCATTGTTTGAGGCAGCTGAGGAAGGACGGGAGGAAATGTCTGAAGTAGAGGAGACTTCTGTCCCCAGGAGAAATAGCAACATCCCCAGAGAGCTGAGGATGCCAGGGAAAGATATGAAACCTCAGTGGAGAGGAACGTCCTGACCTCGCTAAGGGCCCATCAGGTGGGTGTGCAGAAGAGCAGGTGATTCTAGCTGGGGAGGTGAGGACTCCACTGTGAGCTCACTGGGAACGGCCCCTTCCCATGACTGGGGCCCCCACAGACGCTCACTGTGGAAATTCTGAGAGTGCCATTGGCTGGGGGAGCCACAGGTGTTGCTGGTGGGGGAGGGAAAAAGCCAGAAGGAGCACTTCAAACACAGGAAGAACAGATTGTTTCTCTTTCATGGTTCTTTCTCTCCTCCTCCAAGAGAGTCGCTTCCGGCAGCTCTGCTATCTCAGGGCTGGGAGGTGCTTTTCAGACTCTCTCTCACTCAACAGACAGCTTGGTCTCAACATGCACCTCAGACGTCTCTTTCTCCCTGTCTTCCTGGGGCAACTGCTGGGTAAGTCCTGCCTTTTGACCCATGCATCCTTTGTCTTCCACTCAGAAAACCTTCCCCAGCCTTATGAGGTCCATGTGGGGAAATGCTCTTGAAGAGGAGAAGAGAAACACTGACAACTGTTGTCTCACATTTGTGGTTTGGCACTGATCTCTCAAGGTGCTCTTACTCTTTGGAATAAAAGGAGAAGAGAGAGAAGAGTTACCTCAGACCCTATCTCTTGCTTTTCTCTCCCCTTCATGTTTTGCTCTCATGATCCACCTCTTGCATCACAGTAGGTCTCTGCTGTTGCTGCAGTTTCACGTTTTTCCACAAAATAAGCAAACCCTCCCTCAGGTACCACAGGCATTTTAAAGTTCTAGCTCTCACTAACATTAAAAAAGGTGCATCAGGCTATGCCCTTCCAGCTGGCACATGTCAGCCCTGGCTTTCAATTCCCTCCTGTTTGGCAACTCAGCCATGGGTACCTCCCTCCAACCTGAGCATTGAGTGTACTCAAGGTGCCATCTGAGATGGCTGGGATGAGGAAATACAATTAATAATTTTGCCACAGCTCCATGGGCTGTCAAGCCTCCTTCACATGGGTTTTGCATCCACCCCTGCTTTGCTTCCCAGAACCTTTCCCTGCACAGCTGCTGACCTTCATTTTCTTCCAGGTACCATGGGGCAAATCACTGTCACTCAGCAAGAAGCACAAGTCACATTGAAGCAGGGTAACGCCTTCCAAACAACCTGCACATACCAGACCTCGTACCCTCCAGCCTTGCTCTGGTACCAGCTGAAGAAAGGCCAAGCTCCCCAGCTCATCTCGTATCAGGCAGCATCTGGCTCCAGGCCGAGTGGCCATTTCACCACGTTTCTGAACACTACGGGGAAATACAGCCTCCTGCAGCTGCAGGAAGCCCAGCTCTCTGACAGCGCCTTGTACCTCTGTGCTGTGCAAGACACGCTGGTGCAGGGAGCTTCCTTGGCTGTGCAACAACCCAGAGGAGGCAGGGGATGTGTCTGTGGTGTGAGGTAGGGTTTGAGAAAGGGACCCTCAGCTCTACCTTTGCAGTGCTGCTTCCCCTGTAAACCCAGAAGTCTGGAGCCTAAGATCCTGTGATGTGAGGTTTTGTTTCTGTCACAGTCATCAGCTTATGCAGATGTGGTCTGAAATATTCCCAAAAAACACGAAATGAAGGTCCTGCATTCTTATCACCAGGATGTGGGAAGCTAAGCTGCCTGGTAAAGTACGAGCAGCAAACTCATGAGCCATTGCATTTACGACGATTTGTTATTCTTGACCACTATGAATAACCTCAGTCACATCCATCCTCCCTGACAGCTGACACGACAGCCTTTGCTCAGTTCCTGGAATGAAGGTGGAGCAAATACCCTTGGAAGCCTTTGCTAAACTCCTGAAATGCAAGAAGGAGATTGGGAGCAGCTCACATGGGTTTACTGATGAGTAATCACACCTGACCAACCTTATTACTTTCTGTGAGGAGGTGACTGGCACTGTGGGGAGGGGGAGGGGCAGTGGAAGGGTTGTACTCTAGCAAGACTTTTGCTTACTCCTGGGGTTGCATAAACGTGAATGTCCCCATGCACACATATTAAAACATCCGGGACTTACACAGACACTTTCTCCTACACAAATGCATTTGATTGCAGTTGCATGCTTGTTCCTCTACAGAGATGTACGTACACAAAATCACACATTTACACATACCTGTGCCCACAAAATTAAGTTTACGCAGTCCAGTCACACATATCCCTGCTGTCCTGTATGAAGGCAGGTGTGTGTGCTAAAACATGTACACACTCACGGACAAAGTTGTCCAAATGCACACACGCAGAGACCGTGTGGACATCCACAAGGGGATGTGAATTACCACAGGCACACACAAATATGTTTGACTACACTCTTGAGATGAACATGAATGTCAGCACAGTCACATAAACACACCACTGAGAACTAGGACTCCGCACACCAACTCTCAGCCCCTCTAGACAACCCCCGGCAAGTCCTTCAGGCCCTAGAGTTATGGCAACAAATCAGTCACTGGCCAGTCCCATCAGCTTCAGTGTCCTCAAGAGTTTGGTGGTGATTCAGTCCTTGTAAGACAGAGAGAGATGACAGCAGAGTTGAGGTCATGGCCTTTCCAGCATCCATATGTCCCAAGTCTGTGTGAAGGACAATATGAAAACTGGAGAAAACTCAAATTGTTGCAGCCATACAAGGAGTTCCAATATTATAAGGGGAAAAAAAGCCTCACTCCTGAATCCTTGTGATTCCTTGAAGAGTGTGGAACCAGCCCCTGCCCTTGCCAAGGGAGGGTTGCAACAGTGACACACTCATGTGTCGACAGGAGGGCGTGTGCCTGGGACAAGCCAGACTCCCCTCAGGTTACAGAATCTGAGGCTGGGACATCAGAAGTGATTTGTAGCAGTGAACCTGTCTGGACACTCACTTGCAGGTAAACATCCTCCATTCAAAAGACAGACAAATGCAGAAGCAACATGAATTTACAGGGTAGCCAAACAAATGCTTTGGCTACTTTAGGAACATTCATGCCCTCTTTTTATTGTTTCCCCAGCTCCAGGTGATGTTCTACACTATTTTGCCTCCAGGTTTCTGAGGCAGGTGCAGGGGCTGTAATAGCCTGGAGTGAGAGGGAGCTGCCTGCAGACTCCTCTGTGAGCTCAGGCCACCTGAGTTTCTCTTGCAGCCAGGGGTCCCTTATGTAACCAGGTTCTGCACATGAGAACACAGGACGAAGAACAATGTGTTTGGTTTAGCTGGTGTGAGGGACTGCTACATGAATGTCTCAAAGAGTCTGGAACCTAAACCCGCTGCAGCCACCTGCCTGTGCCTGTCGTGTTGGTGCGGGGGTGACTCAGTACTTTGCTGAGCCCACTGCCCCATCCCCGCACTGCTGGAGGTGGAGGGGCAGGTGGGGCTTGGAGCAGTGGCTGCAAGAAGCTGGGAGAGGGTGGGAAATGGTGAAGGCTGTCCTTATGTCTTTTCCTATCGCTTTCCTTTCTCTCTCTTTCTACTCTTAACCAAAAGATAGCTATGGCAAGGCTGGTTCTTTTGCTCCCTAATGGCTCTTTCTTGTGAGGCATGTTGACTGTGCTAAGTGAATGATTCAAACACATCATTGTTAGTTCTTTGTTGATAGATTATTTCGTCCTGAAAGTTCAGGATGAGATAATTGTCAAGGTGCTAGTAATGGAGGGGCTGCAGGGATGGCTTCTGTGAGAAGGTGCTAGACATTGCCCCTATGTAAGACTGAGCCATTAACAGCCAGTTGCGTGGTGGACCCAGCAGTGGCCAAAGCTGAGCCAATCGGAGACATTGGTATTGCCTCTGTGATAATGTGTTTAAGGAATGATAAATACCATTCCTTGGTATTGTTGTGTAGCAGCTTGGATAGCAGAGTGATAAAAGGTGAGAGAAAGAACTCTTCAGTCAGCAAGGTCAGTGAAGAAGGAGGGGGAGGAGGTGGTCCAGGCACCAGAGCAGACATTCCCCTGCAGCCCTGGAGAGGAGAATGGTTACACAGCTTGTCCTCTGGCAACAAATAAAGGACCATGATGGAGTAGATATGCACCCTGCAGCCCATGGAGGACCTCATGTGATAGGTGGTGGAGGTGTCCTGAAGAAAGTCTCCGTCCATGGAGAAACAAAGCTGGAGCAGGCTCCTGGCAGAAGCTGTGGCCCATGGAGAGAAACCCACAGAGGAGCAGGTTTTCTAGCAGGAGCTGTTGCCCATTGGTGATCTACGCTAGAGCAGTCCGTTCGTGAAGGACTGCAGCTTGTTGATAGGACACCTGCTAGTGTAGTTTGTGAAGAACTGCATCCACAGGAAGGACTCCTCTTAGGAAGTTTGCAAATGAGCACAGGAAAAACACGAGCAGGAAGGAGTGGCAGAGATTAAATGTTATGAGCTGATCGCAACTCTCATTCCACATTGCTCTCCACTAGTTTTAGGGAAGTCATTTCAAGACAATTCTTTCATCCCTCTCTCACCCTCATTTTGTTAACATTCATTCTTTTTCTGATGGTAATGCAGCAGATTTTAACGAGTTAGGATTTCTTTTGGCCCAGTACCCAGCAGAGTCATAACACATGGCTTGTCATGGTTGGACAGTGGTACAAGCGGAACATAAGGGCTGTGTTCACTCCCACCCATGCTTGTCTGCTGTCCCAGTTGTGGCCACTGTAGAGAGGAAGTCCCTTCCCTGGGCTTGTTTCCATGGTGCCCAAAAGTGGAGCCACTACAAAGTGTCCTAAGATCCCCTTCCTCTGGAAATGGTGAAGGCTGTCCTTTTGTCCTCATCCCCTCACAGCCCAGAGCAACTCTCTCCTCTGTTGACAACTTCAGAGCGTTCACAGAGGGATGAACCACATAGAGGCAAAGTTTGAAAGCAGCAGAACTTTAATGAGACAAAAGAAGGAACCAAAGCCATTTCAAGTGGAGGACAGCAGTGCAGGGAGACCTGGAGAGCAACCGAGAGTCTGCAGTCCTTGGCCATGGAGAAGTTCCTGCATGAAGTCCATCTGCCTGCCCCACAGAAGGAGAGGAGATGGGTGTTCCCAATTAGCCTGGAACTGGTGAGACCTCATTATCAAATGGAACTGAAGCAAACAAAGAAAAGGGAAAGGAAAGCAGAGTGACTCAGCTACCATGCAAAATCTTGACCCTTTGTCCAGCACCATGTTCTGAGTTCCTTCAGGTGTCCCCCTGCAGCTTTCCAGCATCTTCATCAGCGGAGGTACCTTCTGCCATAGTAGCGGCTGCCAATGCCAGAGAGGTCACAGCACCCAGAGTTGATGGGCACGCCCTCACAGCTCAGGATGCTGCCAACAGCAGCGGAGGTGGAGGAGCCCACAACAGTGTTCTGTGGGAAGGAGCTGAGGATGGGGCCGGGCAAGGCAACCACCACAGCGGGAGGCTCGATGGCGATGGTGGAGCTCTGGCACTGGCGGACACAGGGCTCATTGCAGCTGTTGGCCAGTGGAGTTGGGCCGCAGGGCCGGCAGGGCTGGCACAGGTCATAGCAGGACATGTCTTGTGGCTGGAAGTGCACCTGGGGGAGAGGGGAGGGAGGAAGCAGAGCACAAGTGTACCTGAGGAAGAGCCTGCACACACAGTAAGAAGGAGACCAAAGTCAATACCCAGTGGTGAGTTGAAACCCGTGCATTGAAACACAGAGCCTTCATCACCTGACACAAGCACAATCACTTCCAATTCCTAAATCGAAGTCCCCTTAGATAATTCTTGGCATCTCCCTAAGCAGACCTTCTCCCTGCTTCCATCTCCCATGACAAGAAGATCTAATCTCTGGGAGAGGGCACAGCAATATCAGCAGAGAGGTCGATCAAGTAGAGAGGTCCATCAAGCAGAGATCTTACCTTTGAAGAGAAGTAGTTTCGGACTCACCTGGTTCTCAGGAAGGAAGAGGTAAAAGAAGTGGATGCGAGAGCAGGGACCTGGGCTGCCTTTTATACCTGCCCTTCATTGCCGCAGGGCCAGAGGCGCCCTTGGCAGAGGTAACAATTTTCTGACAAGCTCATCTTGAATGCAAACCAGCACAGACGATCTTCCGAGCTGTGCTTCGTTTTCCTGCACTACCGCCCTTTCATTTCCAGGTTTGTTCCATGTCCCTTCTCTAATGAAGGCTTCTTCTGAGCACTGGGATGAAAGCCCCCAGGATTTCTAGGGCAGGAATGCAGCAGTGCAGGCCGAAGATTCAGCTCAAGTGCTGGACAGGTGCAGAGCAGTGACAGTAGCCTGGATCCCTCTGCTGGGGCTGTTTGAAGTGCTGTTCTCAGCAAGAAGCTCAAGCACTCCTCAGCTTGATGCCATGGGCTCCTGTGCGTGAGGGCATCTCATGTGCATGTCTTTCCTGATGTCATATACTCACCTAGATACTCCCTCCTTGGTGCCTCGTCGAGCGGTGTGTGTTGGGCTTCTGGTTTTGACCCCATCCTGCCTAACACTGCCCCAGCCCTGGGAGTCTTAAGGGCAGTCCATGGTTCATTGTGTTCCTATGTGTGTTCTTGTTTTCTGTATTCTTGAAAGCACCCAAGTTTGTGTGGATGCACGTGGCAGCACAGTGTTGTGCAGAATTTCAAGCTGGTGTGCATGGGATTCTGTGTGTGTGTTCTTGCGTGCCCCTCCTCACAAGGAAATGTGCTGCTCATGGCAGGTGCACTCTCTGTTACTCTCTCCATAAGCACCACAGAGCAGTAGATTCTCAGGTTCAGAAGCAGGGTGAGTGCAGTGATGGCACCAGCCTGCTAGAGATCTGCCCAGGGAAGAGGCTCTTGTCCCCTGAGCCCTGCTTTTCCTGCCTCTCCAAGGTAAAGCTCTGCTGATGATGATTTCACACCCCAGCAAAGACTGTTTCACTCCAGTTTGGATCCTTCATTTATTTCGGTGTAGCAACACTGGGAGGGCTTCAGCATGGCTGGCAGTCCCCACTGTGTCTCTCCATGCCCGGATATGGCTCTTCTCCCCAGTGCTGGAGGGTTCCAAAGGATGGGCATTGCTTTAAAAGCATAAAGAAAGACAGGAGTCCTGCTGTCCCTGTGCTGGCCATCCGTAGTGAATCTGCCGCCCATGCAATATTAGAGGATTCTGGATGAGGCGCGGCCTCTCTCACGTCCATGTCAATGCTCATTGAAATTCTGCAGCTCCTAGACCAGATGTTGTATCAGGCAGGGACTGAGATCAAACTTTGGACTGAGATCAGACTTTGGATCAAACAGGGTCTGCATGAAAATCTGACATGGACCCTGACATTACTGTGCTGGGAGTGAAAGACAGACCCTGTGTCTTTCATAGGTGAGATCAACAACTGACACCTACTTTGGACTTGAGCCCACAAAGACCTCAATGTCCCTCATTAGAATCTCCATCTGATGACCCAACAACTGCCCCTGCAGGGAAATCCTCTGAATAACCATCGGGTTTGAGACCACATCGTCCAAAGACAGCTGCCATTCCACAGGAGCATCCAGTACAGACCCTCTTTCTGGCAAGGACTGTGCTGTGTGCTTTTGTTGTCTGGGGCCACCTCATTCCTGAATGTCTGCCTGCCTGGTTTCAGGTCCTGCTTGGAGCAGGACAGTCACGTGTTTTCTGCCTTAATTTTAGTTCACTTGGTGCAACCAGGGTCAGGGAGAGCTCAACCAGGACTGATGCACCTCTGCCTGGGGCTGCTTTTGTGCTGAAGCTCTCATGTATATCACAGCCAACTTCATTGCTTTCTCAGGGTGTAAGAAGCACTATGGAGAAAGGGCAGGGCAGGGCATGGGTGTACCTAGAGTTTAGCAAGTCCTTTGACAGCCTCTCCCATCCTTCCTTTATGACCAAATTGGAGATGAATGAATTTGGTTAGAGGATGACAAGGTGGCTGGAAAAATGACTGGACTTCAAGGCTCAGAGATTCATCACCATTATGCAAAGCCCAGGAGGCCAACACTTCAGTGGTGTCTAGTAGTAAAGATCAGTAGTAGCAGCAAGTGTCACGTCCCGACCTTTCAGGACTTTGACCCAGGTTCGTTGATTCCCAGACCAGGATTAAGGTGATTTACATCACGGATCCAAACCAGCAATTTTATTTATCAGTCACCTGACAACGAAGAGTTTCAATTGCCCGCTCAGCACAATCAACACACTGCATAACAACTAGTTATTAATAAGCAGAAGAAACCGGCCTTGCCATAGATAGTTCCCTGTTAAAGCTAGAAAGAGAGAGAAGGAAAGCGATAGAGAAAGGAAAGATCACCACCCCTGGATCCAGCGACAATCACAGCAATCTTCTAGTGGCGGAAGAAGAGCGCCCAACTGCCCGGGGTGATCACCTTTTATACAGTCAAGTTCCCGCCACAGACTGTGAACTGGTTTGGGGGATGGTGGGGGCTTCTGAGGGGGGATGTGTTACCCCTCATTCTCCTGGCTTCTTGCATCCACAACTCCAAGCCCTGTCCCCTCCCACAGCTAAACCGGTGCACGGCTGGATCAAGGGGCTCGGCAAAGCGCTGAGTCACCCCCACACAAAAACACAGACAGGTGCCAGGCATGCGGCTCTGGCTCATTTACTGTTTGAGACATCTATCTAGTCCCTTACAGCAAGGCTGTCTAATGGTTCCACAAATGCCATTAGTAGTAGGACAAGAGGAACTCCTGGCAATTCTGTGCACAACACCCAGGGAGTGGAAGGGGCCATAACATTTGAACACATGTCCTGTACAGAGGACCTGGACAGGCTGGAGGGATGGACTGACTGAAACCTCATGAAATCAAAAAGAGGAATGGCAAGTTTCTGCATCTGGTGGAAGAAGCAGCCCACACAGTCCTGCAGGCAGGGGCCTCGCTGCCTAGGAAGCAGATCCATAGGAGCGGACGTGGTTTTGTATCAGACACCCAGCTGAGCATGAGACAGGTGTGTGAATTCGCAGCAAACAGGAGCAAGTGCATCCTGAGTTGTGTGAGTCACAGGGTAGCCAGTGGATCCAGGAAGGTGGCCCTGCTGCTCTGGGCCTTGTGACACTTGTGACAGATCCAGACTTATATTTGGAGTCCTGCATCCAGGTGGGGACTTCTGGGTCCAGGAAGAATATAGTAACACTGAGGCAGGTGTAACAAAGGCCACGAAGGCTGACAGACCTCCTGAGTCTGAGAGAAGGGGGCTTGCTCATCTTTGAGAAGTGATGTCTCAGAGGAGAAGTTCTTGCATTCTAAAACTACTTTTTCATAGGATACAGAGAGGATGGAAGTAATGTCTGGAAGTGCCCAGGAGGGATTAAAGAATAAGCTAAGATAAATAATGAGAAAAGGAATGTGTTTGCCAGGGAGGATGTGCGTTCTGGCAGGTGTACAAGAGTGGACTGAATGTGACCTTGACCAGCTGGATTTAACAGGATCAGTTCAGAATGGAGGGGTGATATAAATGATGTCTGCAGGTATCGTCTGACACTGTGGTTCTCCAGCACCGCTGCCTTCCTTGAACACTGCACACCAATGGGCACATTCGGCCTCAAACTCCTATGCCTCCACACAGCTTCGAGGTGCTGTGCTGGGACTGCCGAGGGGCAGCTGAAGGGAGGCTCTCAGCCTCCTCACTGCAGCCGCAGCCCAGCAGTGGCTGCTCTTGGCAGCCCCGGAGCTCGGCGCCTGCTCTGGGAAGCTGCTGCATGGCCGGGGCGAGTTCCTTGGTGCTGGCCCGGGCTGCAGTTGGCGCTGGGCAGGCTTCTTGTGACTGGAGGAGGGCAAGAGCCGGGTTGCCAGCAGCGAAAGTTGTGCCCGTGCAGAGACTCTGAGCGCTCCCGTCACAGGGCTGAGCCCCGGGGCGGAGCTGGCGGCGGCGGAGAGGAGAGGAGAGGAGAGGAGAGGAGAGGAGAGGAGAGGAGAGGAGAGGAGAGGAGAGGAGAGGAGAGGAGAGGAGAGGAGAGGAGAGGAGAGGAGAGGAGAGGAGAGGAGAGGAGAGGAGAGGAGAGGAGAGGAGAGGAGAGGAGAGGAGAGGAGAGGAGAGGAGAGGAGAGGAGAGGAGAGGAGAGGAGAGGAGAGGAGAGGAGAGGAGAGGAGAGGAGAGGAGAGGAGAGGAGAGGAGAGGAGAGGAGAGGAGAGGAGAGGAGAGGAGAGGAGGCGGCGAGAGGAGTCGCGGAGGGCGGAGCAGAGAACCAGAGAGCCGGGGCTGGCGGGGGCAGCGAGGCGCGGGCGGGGGAGCGGCGGGATGCGGCGGGGCCGGGCGGGTGAGGCGGGGGCGCAGACCCGGGGAGGGGGCCGCCAGGGGGCGCTGCCGCTCCGCCCGCCGGGGCCGCCTCGCCCCGCCCGGTCCCGGGGCGCTTCCGTCGACCCCCCAGCATCAGCACCGTCATTGCGGCACCGGAGTCACAACGGGTGAACTGTCAATCTTCAACTCCAACATTCGGCGAGTTCCCTCGACCTGCCGTGCATGGGAGTGTGTGACATGGTCGTGATTGTGCTGGCAGCTCTGGCGGGACTTGCACGTTTTGGTGAGAAACAAGGTTCAGGCTGGGGAGGAGCACAGCGAGGGGAAATTCGAGATTGACTCTGTACGAAACTGGGAGTGATTTAGTAGGAGAAGTAGGGACGGGAGGTGGGAATTGAAAATCATCTGGTAGATGTCAGCTGCAATGGGTATGGAAGGAGGCAGAAGACCCTGCACATCACTTTTCCTGTTCACAAGTGCCTGTCCGGGGGTTATTTTTGCATTGTTGTGTAGAGAAAGACAGAGCTGCTGTAGGGGAGTCCAGAACCAGATATCAAAATTTCTCTCCCAGGCATACTTGACAAAATGCTGTCAGCCTGTGTGGGAATTGTCAGCATTGTTAGGGAAAGGATGGTTCACTGCAATGTGTGTTGAAATTTGTTTCTGGCTTTACAGGACATGCACAGAAGGACTCTGTGCTCCAATTCCCTCCAGAAAGGACCATCCAGGCAGGAGACAACACAACGCTTGGCTGCAATTTCTCCACCTTCTATCCTGATCCCAATATTTATTGGTACCAGCAACTCCCAAACCAGTCCCCTCAGATGCTGCTGTGGGTGAGCAAGTTCAAAGCTCGCAGTGATTCGGGGAGGTTCTCCGCTGTGCTGTATGCAGAGCACTCCCAGGTTCTTCTGAGCGTGCGGAATGCAGAGCTCCAGGACAGCGCGCTCTATCTCTGTGTTCTGAGCCCACATCCGTGCCTTCATAGTGCAGCCCTGCACAAGAAGGGGAAGTGTGTACTCTGGGGAGTGACTCCGTCCCACCACTGCTCACGTGTAGCTCCAAGCTCGTACTGCTCATGTACCACACATCGGCGCTGTGGTGTGGCTGAGGTGCTACCTCCCCAGCCACACCACAGGAAGGAGAAGATCTGACCGTATTCCAATGAATCACAGAATTGGTTACGTTGGAAGGCATCTTCCGAGACGATGCAGACCCTGTTCCAGCTGGCGCAGGCAGAACAGGTTGCCCAGAACCATGGTGCCCACTGCCTCATCTCCTGTCAGTGGGCACTCCTGAGAAGACTCTCTTCTTCATTCCCACTCATCAGCTTTTTACACACATTGCCATGGTGCCTCCTGAGCCTTCTGCTCCCCAGAATGAACACTTCAAACCCTCTCAGCCTCTCCACATGGGAAAGATGCTCCAGTCCCTGCACCATTTTGCTGGGCTCACTCCAATATCTGTCTTGTACTGGGTAGGCCAGAACAGGACCCAGCACTCCAGATGTGGCCTCACCAGTACTGTGAAGAGAGAAAGGATCAGGTCCCTTTTCCTACTGGTGATGTTTTTCACACCGCAGCCCAGGATGCTGTTGGCCTTCCTTGCCATGAGGGCACATTGCCACAGCGGCCTCAGGAACATCCTTGAGCTTCTGAAGCTCAGCAGGACCCAGCAGTGAGTACTCAGGAGAAGTATCCCGAAGAAGGGTCCCTTCGGAGAGTTGACCAAGTTAACTACCATCCCACCAATATGGCTACAATCTTCCTCCATTTATTGCTCCGGACAGCTCAATATATACAGTTCAGCAGTGTCCACGCGCCTGCCCCTTAACAGAGTTGGTCACAGTAACAGGTTTACACGCGCCAGCATTTTATTGGATAGTGCCATTCAACTATGCAGGTGGCTCTCACCCCCCCATCTCCCACCGGCAAGGCTCTTCACAAAACAGATGCACCTCCTCCTCTCTGTGCCCCAAGGCAGCTCCAAGGACAAAGTCTTTATTTAGGCCTAAGCTGGGTTGTCCAAAACTTTTAAAGGGATACCGCGCCTCTGCTCTACAAGAAATTCCTCTACATTATCCCAGCTGCTTCTTCCAGCTCTTACTAACTTCTGTGTCCAGCAATGACCGCTGTTGATAAGGAGGATTTTGCAGGAGACATGACTGCTCCTGAAGTTTTACCTCCTACCAAGGAATTCTGAGGAGGGAAAACGTCTTCCCAGTGCTGCACCTGGGGGTCTGCAAGAGCCTCCTCAACATGTGAGGAGGACCAGTCAGCCAAATGCCACACAAGACTCTCTCTTCAACTTCTTGAGCTCATTTGGCTCATCTTTGCTTCTCCTTCATGTTAGTATCTTCCCAGGTGTTCCAGAAAAATGATGCAGGACAGCATTGCTGCAGGTGTTGCATGGGGACACTTCAGAGAGTGAGCTCAAAAAGGAATTTCTGCCCAGAGTCCATACCCAAGAGTCCAAGATTTCTCGAGAGATGGGAACCTTTCAACATGTAGAGGAACACGCACATCTGAGGATGGTCAGATGAAAACACTGCAAAAGGGTGTAGAGGGTCAGAGCAGCTGGTTCCCTAAGGCTGTCAGATCAAATCCGCTTTCCCTTTGAAAAGGAAGAAGTGATAGGGAAAGTGATAAACAAAGCACACAATGCCACCAATCTCTCAGCAAGTGCTGAGGGACACAAGGAGGGAGATCAGAGCTCTTAAGCCTCTAATGAATGGGCCATTAGGAAACTCCAGGTGGAGCTTTGAAGTGGGTCAGGCTGAGCTTTGGAAGTGACAAGAAGTGACAACGAAAGGGGGTTGTGCAGGATTAGGCAACACGTAGGAAGGAATGCTCAGGTGAAGTGTGGGAGTTAGGGGAAAGAGAGGACGGAGGAGGAGCAAGGGGAGGCAATAAAGTGGAGGAAGGATGAAAGGAGCCAACTACACTTTAAACAGAGTCTGGTCAGTGCTGTTGTTGGGATGAGCCCTGTGCCTGAGCACTCCAGCGTCCTCTCACCTTCTTGCGACATTATTTCTTCACCATCCTTCAGTGTAACATCACTGCCTTTCCCACGGTTGAGTTCGGTAAGTTCTGACTGCCAGTGACTGCAGATTCTGGGAAAAAACACTGGGGGGGGGGGGGGGGGGGGGAGGGGGGGGAGGGGAGCGGAGGGGAATGACCATAGGGATTTTAGTCCTCTGTGCCAGTAACTGGATGGACAAAGCTCTTTGTGCTAGATTCTACAGGATTCTACATATGGTGCAAATCCTGCCTGTGCTGAGATTCACTGGCTTTCTTGTCTTTGCAGATTTCACGGGATTTTCCATAAAAGGAAACAACTTTGTACTGTTCATGAAAGTGTAGTTTATATGAAAATTCTCTCCCTCACTCCTAGATGAAGACGAGGACATCATTGTGGTGTCATTGCAGCCAAGACAGTCAAGGGGTGAGGGATGTGAGAGAGGAGACACAGGCATCAAGGAAAGAGAGACTCTCAGGGCTGTGGCCCTGCTGTCAGGGTGAATGGTTGCAGGGTGAAAAGTGTGGATCTTTTTCCCTTCTCATTAGAAATGAAAAAATGCTCAAATTCCCACATATCTTGTGTCTTCTGTGAAGCCTCGGAAGGGGGATCCGTGTCAGGAGCCCATTGGAGGGTAAGCTTCAGACTGTTCCTCCACCTGGAAAAGGCTGTGTCTCCTTCAAGACCCTCCACAGTTTCAGAAACCTCCTTTCACATCATGAGCGGGTGCATGGAGCCAGAGCCCCTGGGCTGTAACATGGCCAGGTTCATCTCCCATTACCGGGGATTTGGGGTTACAGGCATTGTTCGAGGCAGCTGAGGAAGGACAGGGGGGAAATGTCTGAAGTAGAGGAGACTTCTGTCCCCAGGAGAAACAGCAACATCCCCAGAGAGCTGAGGATGCCAGGGAAAGATATGAAACCTCAGTGGGGAGGAACGTCCTGACCTCGCTAAGGGCCCATCAGGTGGGTGTGCAGAAGAGCAGGTGATTCTAACTGGGGAGGTGAGGACTCCACTGTGAGAGAGACTCTCAGGGCTGTGGCCCTACTGTCAGGGTGAATGGTTGCAGGGTGAAAAGTGTGGATCTTTTTCCCCTCTCATTAGAAATGCAGAAATGCTCAAATTCCCACATATCTTGTGTCTTCTGTGAAGCCTCGGAAGGTGGATCCATGTCAGGAGCCCATTGGAGGGTAAGCTTCAGCCTGTCCCTCCACCTGGAAAGGGCTGTGTCTGCTTCAAGACCCACCACAGTTTTAGAAACCTCCTTTTAGACCATGAGCGGGTGCATGGAGCCAGAGCCCCTGGGCTGTAACAGGGCTGGGTTCATCTCCCGTTACCGGGAAGAAATGTCCTGACCTCCCAAAGGGCCCAGCAGTAGGTGTGCAGAAGAGCAGATGATTCTAGCTGGGGGTGAGGACTCCGCTGTGAAATGACTGGGAACAACCCCTTCCCATGACTGGGGCCCCCACAGCCCCTCACTGTGGAAATGTTGGGAATGCCGTTGGCTGGGGGAGCCACAGGTGTTGCTGGTGGGGGAGGGAAAAAGCCAGAAGGAGCACTTCAAACACAGGAAGAACAGATTGTTTCTCTTTCATGCTTCTTCCTTTCCTCCCCCAACAGAGTCGTTTCTGGCAGCTCTACTGTCTCAGGGCTGGGAGGTGCTTTTCAGACTCTCTCTCACTCAACAGACAGCTTGGTCTCAACATGCACCTCAGACGTCTCCTTCTCCCTGTCTTCCTGGGGCAACTGCTGGGTAAGTCCTGCCTTTTGACCCCTGCATCCTTTGTTTTCTCCCCAGGAAACACAAGCCTTATGAGGTCCATGTGGGGAAATGCTCTTGTGCAGCAGAAAAAAAAACCCACACTGGGAACTGTTGTCTCACACTTGTGGTTTGGCACTGATCTCTCAAGGTGCTCTTACTCTTGAGAATGAAACAAGAAGAGAGAGAAATGATACCTCAGACCCTTTCTCTTGCTTTTCTCTCCCCGTCATTTTTTTCTTTCAGCATCTCTCTCATGATCCTCCTGCTGCACCACAGCAGGTCTCTGCTGTCTCTTCAGTTCCACATTTTTTTCCACACAATAAGCAAATGGTCCCTGAGGTACCACAGGCATTTTAAAGTTCTAGTTCCCACTAATGTAAATAAAGGTGCACCAGGCTATGCCCCTCCAGCTGGCACATGTCAGCCCTGGCTTCCAGGTACGTCCTGTTTGGCAACTCAGCCACGGATACCTCTTTCCAACCTGAGCTTTGAGTGTACTTAAGGAGCCCTCTGAGGTGACTGGGGTGGGGATTAATCTTTTTGTCACAGCTCCATGGGCTGTCAAGCCTCCTTCACCTGGGTTTTGCATCCACTCCTGCTTTGCTTCCCAGAACCTTTCCCTGCACAGCTGCTGACCTTCATTTTCTTCCAGGTACCATGGGGCAAGTCACTGTCACTCAGCAAGAAGCACAAGTCACGGTGAAGCAGGGAAAAGCTTTCGAAACAACCTGCACATACCAGACCTCATATGCTAAAGGCTTGTTCTGGTACCAGCTGAAGAAAGGCCAAGCTCCCCAGCTCATCTCATATCAGGCAGCAGCTGGGTCCAGGCCAAGCGGTCGTTTCACCACGTTTCTGAACACCACGGGGAAATACAGCCTCCTGCAGCTGCAGGAAGCCCAGCTCTCTGACAGCGCCTTGTACCTCTGTGCTGTGCAAGACACGCTGGTGCAGGGATCTTCCTTGGCTGTGCAACAACCCAGGGGAGGCAGGGGATGTGTCTCTGGTGTGAGGTAGGGTTTCGAAAAGGGACCTTCAGCTTTGCCTTTGCAGTTCGTCTCCCGTGCATCCTGAGCTCTGCAGGGTTGATCAGTCTGGTGATGGCTCAACCTGCTTGTATGTCAGAGCCTGCTGGAAGCCAGGATTCCAAGGACTTCTTCTCAGTCCCTCAGGCTCAGTGCTTCTAAATTCCTAACGCTTGTGACCAAGTCTGAGAAAGAAAACCTGACACAGGCAGCCATCAGAATGGAGCATCCATGTGCTCTCCAACCTCCCTTCACAATGGAACAAACAGGCCCTCAGGCACACACAGATGCATGTCCCCAGGAGGCAGCACAACCTCTCTCCACACTTGGAGACCCAGCACTCCACCAACCAGCTTTCTGTCCCTCACAGCTTTAGGTAAATCCTTGGAAGACCAGTGCTGAGAAGGAAAATCAGGCACCAGCCATCCATCTGAGGTGGATCTGACGAGAGCAGAAATTCTTTTGGCCTTTTGTGATTTGCACAAGAGTAGTTCAGTTGATTGTGTTTTCATTACAGAAAATAGAGAATGTGTACTAGGGTCTGAGTTGCAGGGACTTGTTTGCATATTCAGCCCTCGTTCACATGCAACATATGTTCATGAGAGACAAAGTCAAAGCTAGAGACATCCCTGGAGCTGCATGTCCAGGAATTCCCCATCTGACAAGCAGAAAAAATCCTAAGTCTGACAAGCTCCTGCCCATCCCTGGTGATCTCTGCAGGGCGGTTGGGGAGGTCTGGGACCTGTTCCAGCTTCAGTGCAGGGAGAGGTGCTGCCCTGACATGCTCACATGGCAGCAGAGGGTTGTGTGTCTGAGGTGAGCCAGATGTCCTGCAGCTTCAGTGCTGAGGCTGGGACACCAGAGAGGAAGCTCGGCTGATGCAGTTGCTGTAAGACCAATGCTCTCTCTTCAAAGGCAAATTAATGTTAATTAGCAGGTGGCATCAGAAGGAGATTTCAGACTGCTTGAGAAAAGCCCTGAAATCTCTCAGTTAAACTTGATCATTAGAGCTCCTGGAGCTGCTCTGCTGAGAAGTCTTGTCTCCACACCCGCTATTAACACTGCAGCAGTCTCCAGAGCCACAGGAGAGGTGGCAGGAGGCTGTGCCCAGCACTGCACAGGCACCAGGAGGACAAACCTTGTGCCCTGAGAGCCTCCCAGCAGGGCTGGCATTTTCCAAGGGTCCTCACCTGGCCTGGAAGGCTCCCCGTAGCTGGGACGTGTGTCCCTTGGAAGCAGTCCTGCTCCTTGCCCTGTTCTGCAAGTGCAGCATCAGAAAGCAAAGTGCCAGCCAGACAACGTGTTGAGAAATCTTCTCAGAAAGCAGCTGCAGCACTGCCCAGGCTAAATCAGCTGCTGCTGTTGTTATCCAATGGGCAGCCATTGTAGATTTGTTCTGATGTGTGTAAAAAACACGCCTGTGCTTTTGCTCAGGATTTCCCATTGCTGGCTGGTGAGCTCAGCAGGTGCTGCTCTGATGGACCATTACTCATTGTCTTGTCACTTCAGGCACTGGTAAAATTCTTTTTCCATCTTTCTCAGGAGCTCCTTTTACACATTGACAGACCACAATGCGGTGTCTCCAGAGCTTTCTCTTCCTCTGGCTGAACAACCTCAGCTCTCTCAGCCTTTCTTCAGAGGACCGATGTTCTGTTCCCTGGTTTATTTTTTTGGTCATCCCCTGGAGGACTTGCTCTAGGCCTACGTCTTTCTTTACTGGGCTCCCCAGAACTGAGCACACTACTCCAGGTTGGGTCTCACAAGAGGGGAGCAGAGAGGAAGAATCACATCCCTTGACCTGCTGGCTATGCTTACTGTGATGTAGCTCAGGATGTATCTCAGGCTTTCTGGGCTGCAAGCACACATTGCTGGCACGTATCAAATGGTATTGGTCCCAACACAGACAGGAGAAGTGCTAAGAGTTTTAAACTGACAGAGGGCAGATTTAGGTTGGACATAAGGAAGGGTGGTGAGACCCTAGAAGAAGTTGCCCAGAGCAGTGGTGGGTTTAGACTTATTGGAGATTTTCAAGGTCAGACTGGATGGAACTTTGAGCAACGGCACTTAGTGACAGATATCCCTGCCACGATCTTTGAAAGTCCTTTCCAAACCATTCTGATGCTGATTCTACGACAATCCCGGCTGTCCCCGCCAGGGGCCGCTGCTGCTCTGCTCGCCGGGGCCACCCAGCCCCACCCAGCCCCGCTCAGCCCCCACCGGGCCCGGGCCCGTTCCCCTGCCCCAGGCTTTTGCACCGGCATCAGCACTGGCTTCAGCATCAAGCATATGCATCAAAATCGGCAGCGAGCTGCTTCTGAGCTTCTCCATCTTTTGCGCCACGGAGTCTCTTCCAGTGCTCAGAAGCCGTCCCACAGGGTCCAGAGTTTGAGCTCAACACAGACATGAAGAAATAATAGAAAGGTGACTGCAACCTTCAGGCTTTCTCCATAGGTCCGAAGCCTGTGCTTGTAAGGTGTTGCAGAGAGTTTGCCTTCACACAAGTGCAGAGCCTTCTGGTGTGCAGGAGAAGCCCTAGATTTGGGACAAAACCTTGGACACACCTTGTAAAGGCACATTTGCCAAGACCATGCCTCAGAGGCAGTCAGAAATAGAACTGCTGCCCTTGCTAAGGGGTTGAAGGTCTGGAGTTTGCTGAAGCTGAAAGCCATCCACTGACCAGAAAATTCTTTGCCCAACTCATCACCAGGAAGCCTGTAGGGCTCTAGTAGCTCATTCATCTGTTCCAAGTCCACATTCTTGGGCTTCAGAAGCAGAGAGAGGCCCCTGTTCTGAACTGACAAAGGGTCCTTTCTCCAGGCATTCCTCAGAAGGGCTTCCAACTGGCCAGACAGCATGCTTGCCTCAGAGGTGATATCCTGGAGCCCAAGGCAGCACAAGCAGCCAGGGGTTCTCCATGTGGACATCTGAAGAGATGAATGGACCCTGTCTGTAAAGCAGAAGGCAATATCATGTTGCGGGTTTGACTTAGGGTGAGTGTTTTCCTCCCCAGCCTGTGTGCCTGTGAGGAGAGCTGTTGAGACATGTATGGCTGTGCCTTTTTGAGCCAAGTTCAGGCCCAGGGCCTTGGGAATCAGGAGTGGATACTCAGCAGAGGTATCCTACCTGCTTGTCTTGCACTTCTGTTTCCCTTAGCATCCACTGATGGCTGTTTTTGGAGAGAACAACTCTTGGCAAGAGACATGGTTTTTCCTATGTTTCCTTTCCTAGCCAAATGAGCCTGAGGAAAGAATATCCCTTTCTTGCCTTGCAACTAGGCATTGGCTGAACCTTGACCCTGAAATATCAGACTGTTTGGAAACTTGGATCAGTCCTTGGTAGCTCAGAGAACATGAAGTGAAGAATGAGCCCTGAGGGAAATCTGATGAAGTGATAGACAGGTAGATAGATATGCAGCCAAGAAAAGTTGAAATACCCTTCTGGCTTTAGAGATCACATGTATGAGGAATTTGTGGTGCAGTTCCCACCACAAGTGACCACCCAGGTAGGGCACAATAAACCAGGATTATATTTTTTAAGGTCTGAGTCAAGACCACGAAGTTCCTGCAGCAAAAGGTACCTTTCACCTTCTTGAGGTAGTTTGGATCATGCTGTAGACAGAGGTTACAGGTCAGACACCTGGGAAGGCAGGGGGTGCCTGGTGGGCAATGCCTGAAGGGGAGTCAGCAGTGTGTCCCTATGGCAAGGCAGACCCAGCACACTTGGAGATGTCTTAGCAAAAGTGTAACCAGCAGACCCAAGCAATTGACCTTTCTCTTCTGTCTGGCACTCATGAGGCCATGCCTGGGGTTCAGTTTGGGGCTCCTTGTTATGAAGGAAAGGTGGAAGAGAGTTCAGTGGGAGCCCCCAGGCAATCAGAGAAATTGAGAACATGATTCACCAAGAGCCTGGGGAACAGGGTCTAAGAAAATGAAGGCTCAACAGAGCACTTATGGATGTCCACAGCTGCATGCTCTGAGGATGTGGAAGAAATGGGCTCAGGCTCTTCTCAAAGGTGCAAAGTGCTAGGACAAGAGGCAACAGACACAGTATGGAACCTGTGAAATTCCATTGAGATATTAGTGCTGGAAAAAGCCCAAGTATGGGCATGTTCTGTCCACAGAACAGGCTCTGGCCTTGGAATTTGCAAGACTTGAGTGGGCACATCACTTTCCACCCTTCGATAATAAGATCTGCCCTGAGTGGGGACTTGGACTGGGTGATCTGCAGAGGTGGTGTGCCACCCAAATTATGCCATGGGAAAAGTAATAATACTTTTGCTGTTTTGTTTACTAAGTGCTAAAAATAAGAGAAGAGAAATGCAGATCCAACTAGATTGGAGGAAATGGAGAGCAGAAGGGTTGTAGTCAACTGGAAAGGTTGATTGGTTGGTTTGGGGTGGGATTTTCAGAAGCCAATGACTGAGGTGGCATGGACACTGTGGCAGGAAGCTTCATTTGGTGGTTCCTGAGTGACATTTTTAGATAGAGTGAGAAAGTCCACAGTACCTGGGGTGCTGAGAGGGGCAGTCGGTGTCTGCAGGATTTGGGATTGCTGACCAAAGTGTTCGTGAGAGCTGCAGCCTTGAGGTGTGCTGACAGGAGCGTGGGGTTAAAAAGTGTGGAAGAGCCTGGAGAGGCCAAGACAGCCAAGGGCTTAAGGATGGAGAGAAAGAAGACATAGGCATCGCAGGAGAGAATTCTAATGCCGTAGAAATACTGAAATCAAAACTTGATAGCCTTGATGTCAATTAAGCAGGTATTCTCTATTGCAGCGCTGGGCACACAGAGAATAGCTCCACCTAGTGTGTGCCCCGAGAAAGGCCAGACGTACAGCTTTTATAGAGCTTAGATATGCATATTCATACAATTTCCGAGAACTCATTAACATGTTGCCGCCCACTCCCGCATGCATAATACAGTCTTTCGATGGTCATCAGGGTCTCTGGTGGTCGTTTTACTTCATCATTGTAGTCTTCATCGAGGTGTCCTGTTGTTGAGTTCCATTCAGTTAACTCCTTATCTTTGTTAAGAGACTCCAAGGCTGGCCTAGGCTGGTTCTACGCATCTTAATGGCATTTGGGAGTCCTGGGGCATTCCATCTTTGAAGATAAGAGCATCCTGTCCTTGAGGAAAGTTCTGAGAAAAGCTTCTCTTGTGCAATACCTGTCTGACACTTCCACTCCCCCGCTGATTCTGTTTGCCCAAGCTTATTGAGCCTTTTACATATCAGCTAAAACTACAGTTCTGGCTATAACGATGGCTCCAGCTAAAAGCCACTGCTTCAATCCCAAGGTGTTGCACAGGATGGTGTATCATGTTTTTCACCAGGTGCTGCCTTATTCCCTTTTCACCTCACTCCTTGGAATGGCAGAAGATGTTGGCTGTCTGAGCAACATGTGTCTCTGCTGGAGAAGACCACAGCACAGGCATTTCAGGGTGCAAAGAACAAACATTTTCTCCTCCCCATTTCATTCTTTGTTCCTCTTAGTGAGTCATTTCCGGCAGCTCTGCTCTCTTGTGGCCCTTGGTGGGGGCGTGTGGGGTTTTTTGAGTCTCTCTCACACACGTAGGAGGATCAGTCTCAACATGCACCTCAGATATCTCATCCTCGCTGCTTTCCTGAGCCAACCACCGGGTAAGCATTGGCTTTGACACATGGTATAATTCCTCGTCTCCCTAGGAGACCCTCACATGCTCAACAAATCTCTGCAGGGAGCTGCTCTTGAATTATGGGCAAGTGTTGGGAAGTATCAGATGACAAGTGTGCTTTTGTACCCTCTTGCTCAAGATGCTGATACTGCTGGCAAAGATGAGTCTGAGAAGAAACATGTCCTCTCCTCATCATCACCAATCTCTTGCCTTTTCTTTCTCTTGCCAACTATCAACCTCTCTCTTCCTCTCTCTGCTGATCTGTCTGGCCTCATTGTTTCACTGATGTGGCTGATACATTCCAGGGATTCCTTCTTCCTCCCATGATCTGTAATCCTTTTGAGGGGAGAGGGAATGTGGAACAGGATGAAACACCTTCCAGGAGTTCCCAGATCTCCCACCCTGCTGGAGGTGTCACCAAATCAGCACAGGAGGGCCAGGCACTACAGGTTGTTCCCTCGAGACTCTTGGCAACAGGAGAGTGGAGACCAAAGACCTGATTAAAAGCAGAGCTCTCTCTGGGGTATCCCTGCAGGAGGTAATTGCCAAAGACACCCACTGCCTTGCTGTTGCCATTCATGGAGCTCCTGTTGCAGAGCAAGGAACAGGGAGCCTTCTCCTCTGACACTTTGCATCCCCTCTTGCTTGGCATCTTGGAGGCTTTCCTTGCACAGCTGCTGACTCTTGCTTTCTTTCAGGCACTATGGGACAGACCACTGTCACCCAGCAAGAAGCACAAATCACAGTGAAGGAGGGAAACACCTTTGAAACAACCTGTACCTACAAGACCTCCAGCTTTGATGCCCTGCTCTGGTACCAGCTGAAGAAAGGCCATGGCCCAGAGCAGATCTCATATCAGGCAGCAGCTGGGTCCAGGCCAAGCGGTCGTTTCACCACGTTTCTGAACACCACGGGGAAATACAGCCTCCTGCAGCTGCAGGAAGCCCAGCTCTCTGACAGTGCCTTGTACCTCTGTGCTGTGCAAGACACGCTGGTGCAGGGATCTTCCTTGGCTGTGCAACAACCCAGGGGAGGCAGGGGATGTGTCTCTGGTGCAAGGCTGAGCTTGGAGAAGGGACCTTAAGCTCTCCCCTGGCAGTGCTGTTTCCGCTGTGCACCCAGAAATCTGCAGGGTAAGAGCCTGTGATATGATATTTTCTGTCCACTCCAGACATCAATTTATGCAGACATGCTCTGAAATTTTCCCAAAAAACATGAAACGAAGGTCCTGTGTTCTTATCACCAATATGTGGGAAGCTAAGCTGCCTGGTAAAGTACAAGCAACAAACACACAATCTGCTGCATTTACGAAAATTTGTTATTCTTGACCACTATGAATAACCACGTCCATCCTTCTGACAGCTGACTGGACAGGTTTTTCTCCGACCCTGGAAGGAAGGTGGCGCAAATACCCTCAGAAGCCTTTGCTAGACTCCTGAAAGGGAAGAAGGGGATTGGGAGCAGCTCACAGGGGTTTCATGATGGTAATCACACCTGACCAACCTCATTGCTTTCTGTGAGGAGGTGACTGGCACTGTGGGGAAGGGGAGGGACACTGGCTGTGGGGTACCTTGACTCTAGCAAGGCCTTTGACGTACCTTCATGGAGCATGAACATCCGTGAACACACGTATAAATACAGAATTATGCACATCCACAGACATGCACACCCACAAATCTATGTGCACTTGGGGAATTTTTATTATACCCCTCCAGGCAAAATGAAATCACCCCTTTTTTAAATATGAAAATGTGAAAAGCAAAGACCATTAAAAGATCAATGGCACTGTCCTACCATCATAAGCAGTTCACAAAGAAGTCTGCGAAGATGCAGCACAGCCTGATTCCTTATTTGTACTGGCACCAGCACCAGTCCAGGATTTCTGCTTAAGTGCACACACAAATTCACACACACGGGCACAACCACACAACAAGAACTTACACAGACATATAGAGCAACTCATACACGTGCACTTATAAAGAGGTGTGGAAAAACACATTTCCAAAGAAGCCCATGTCCATACCAACATGCTCAGCCACCCCCCATACCCATACAGGTACTCACAGATATTCAAATACACAGGCTTACACATACACATGCTCCTGCACACATGCAGTTGCATACAGATATACATGCATGTTCCTCTACACAGATGTACACACACAGAGAACAACTTCACACATCCACGTTTGCATGTGTATTACCACAGGCACACACAAATATGTTTGAGTGTACACGTGAGCACAGCCAAATGAACATGAACATGAGCACATTGCACACAAATACCACTGAGAACCAGGACTCCTCACACCAACCTCTCAGCCCCTCTAGACAACTCCAGGCAATTTCTTCAGCTCCTACAGTAAAGGCAATGAATCAGTCACTGGCCAGTCCCACCAGCTTCAGTGGCTTCATAGGTCTGGGAGTGGTTCAGCCACTGTAAGACTAAGATCAGAGCAAATCAAAGCTGTCATGGCCTTTCCAGACATTGAACCTCCTCATGTCTTTAGTCTGTGTGTGAAGATTAATCTAAAAACTAGACAACATTCCCATTGCTGCAGCCCCACAAAGAATTCCAATACTAAAAAAGAAAAATAATTCCTACAGCATTAGTTCTTCCCACCTGGCCTTTGTGATTCCTTGAAGGGTGTGGAACCAGCCCTTGTTCTTGCCAAAGGAGCGGTGCCACAGCGACACACTCATGTGACAGCAGAAGGGTGTGTGCCTGGGACATGCGAGACTCCCCTCAGGCTACAGATGCTGAGACCGGGACATCAGAAGTGATTTGTAGCAGTGAACCTGTCTGGACACTCGCTTGCAGGTAAACACCCTCCATTCAAAAGGCAGAGAAATGCAGAGGCACCACAAACCTACAAGAAGCCAAACTAATGTTTTCGCTACCCTGGAATGTTCTGGAGAGGATAACCAGTACAGAGCTGTCCTCTGGCAAACAACAGAGGACAACGCTGGAGCAGATATGCACCCTGCAGCCCACGAAGGACCTCATGTGGCAGCTGGTGGATGTGCCCAGAAGGAAGTGGCAGCCCGTGGAGCAGCCAAGCTGAAGCAGGCTCCTAGCAGAAGCTGTGGCCCATGGAGAGGAGCTCACACAGGAGCAGGTTTTCTAGCAGTAGCTGTGCCTTACCGGAGGATCCGCATTGGAGCTGTCCATGCCTGAAGAACTACAGCCCGTGGATAGGACGCATCCTGGAGCAGTTTGTGAAGAATTGGACCCATGGGAAGGACTTGTGGTAAAGTTTGTGAGGGAGCAGGGGAAGGGCATGAGGAGGAAGGAGTGGCACAGATGAAGCCTTATGAGCTGACTGCAGTGCCCATTCCCCATCACACTATGCTGTTTTGGGGGAAGTAATTTTAAGATAATCCTTTCACCCCTCCCTCTACCCGATTTGGTTAACCTTCAGTATTTTTTTCCTTGTGGTAATGGGGTAGATTTCCATGAATCAGGTTTTCCTCTGACCCAGTACCCTGCAGAGCTGTAGGAGATTACTTGTCATGCTGATTCCACAGCAGTCCAAGCAGAACATAAGGACTATGTTCACTCCCGCCCATGATAGTACCTGATCCAGTCCCAGTGCTGAAGAAGCAAAGTCTCTTCCCTGGGTTTGCAGGGTTCCCTAAAGAGGAGCCAATGCAAAGTATCCAACGCACCCATTCATCTGGGAAAAGAGAAGGCTGTCCTTGTGCTTTCATCCCCTTACACTCCAGAGAATTTCCCTTCTCCTTTGACAGCTTGGGCAGTGTCCACGGAGGGAAGGACCACATGGAGGCCAGACTTGAGATCAGCAGAATTTTAATGAATCAAAAGAAGGAATCAATGCCACTCCGAGAGGGGGACAGCAATGCAGGCAACGCCGAGGGCAACCAAGAGTCTGCTATAGAGAAGTTCCTGTACCATGTCCATGTGCCTGCCCCATAGAGAGAGGGGAGACAGATGGTCCCGACCAGGGTAGTGTCGTTACAACCTTGTTGCCAAGGGAAAACCAAGCAAAGAAAAGAGAAAGGAAAACAGAGTGACTCAGCTATCATTAAAACATAGACAAAATCTTGATCCTTTGTCCAGCACCATGTTCTGAGTTCCTTCAAGTGTCCCTCTGTGGCATTTCCAGCATCTTCATCAGCGGAGGTACCTTCTGCCATAGTAGCGGCTGCCAATGCCAGAGAGGTCACAGCACCCAGAGTTGATGGGCACGCCCTCACAGCTCAGGATGCTGCCAACAGCAGCGGAGGTGGAGGAGCCCACAACGGTGTTCTGTGGGAAGGAGCTGAGGATGGAGCCGGGCAGGGTCACCACCACTGCAGGAGGCTCGATGGCGACGGTGGAGCTCTGGCACTGGCGGACACAGGGCTCATTGCAGCTGTTGGCCAGCGGAGTTGGGCCACAGGGCCGGCAGGGCAGGCACTGGTCATAGCAGGACATGTCTTGTGGCTGGAGGTGCACCTGGGAGAGAGGGCAGGGAGGAAGCAGAGCAGAAGAGTCGGTGATGAGCTGCCTGGATACACTACACCAAAGAAACTAAGGTTAATACTTAAAGGTTAGCTGAAAGCTGTGCATAAAGATGCACGGCCTTCATTGTCCTGTAAAGAGCAGCCTGACCCAGAGAGTCTCTCTCCTAACTGACAGATCAAACCCGCCCGAGAAACATCCCAGACTCTCCCTAATATGCTCCTGTGTATGTTTCTCTCTCCCATGACAAAAAGATCCAAACCCCAGGACAGAAAAGAGCAATACCAGCTGAGATGTCCATTAAATGTGTATCTCCCTTTGGAAAAGGAAGAAAAGGGGTCTCAGACTCACCTGGTTCTCAGGACAGAAGAGGCAAGAGAAGTGGATGAGAGAGCAGGGACCTGGGCTGCCTTTTATACCTGCCCTTCACTGCTGCAGGACCAGAGACACCCTTGGTAGAGGTAACAATTTTCTGATGATCTCATCTTGAATGCAAACCAGCACAGCTGATGATACGGGCTGTGCTTTAGCTTCCTGCACTGTTGCTTTTTCATTTCCAGGTTTGTTCCATATCCATTCCCTAATGAAAGCTTCTTCTGAGCACTGGGATGAAAGGCCCCAGGATTTCTTGGGTAGGAATGCAGCAGTGCAGGCAAAGATTCAGCTCAAGTGCTAGACAGGTGCAGAACAGTAACATTAGCCTGAATCCCTCTCTCAGGGCTGTTTGAATTGCTGTTGCCAGCAAGAAGCTTCACCATTCTTCAGCTTGATAAAGTGGGTGTCCATGCACAAAGACACACCATGACCTTTTCTTTTCATCTGTCCTCAGCTCACCCTGCCGCTCCCTTGCCTCCCCACATGTCTGCATTGCACTCCTGGTTTTGACTCCAGCCTGCCCAACACTGCCCCACCCCCATGGATGTTCAACACAGTCTGTGGTTCATGGTTCCTACATGTGTTCTTGTCTTCTGTGTGATGGCCATCCCTAAATGGATATGCCTCCAGTGCAAAGCCAGAGTGGTCTGTGGTGGGGCATAATCTCTCACGTCCATGTCAATGTCAAATGTCCTTGCGCAGCTCGTGGCGCCTGATATCACTGTGTTGGGAGTGGAAGGACAGACGCCATTGCTTGCATAGATAAGTTAAAAAACTAATGACTGCTTTGGACTTGAGCCCATAAGGACCTTCATGTTCCACATTGGAATCTCAGCCTGAGTGCCCAGCAACTGCCCCTGGGAGGAAATCCTCACAATCCCCATTGGATTCGATACTGCATCCTCCAAAGGCACTGATGTCCCACAGGTGTGTTCAGCTGTCGTGGCTTGACACTGGCCAGCAGCCAGGTGCCCATGCAGTCGCTCTCTCACTCCCCTTCTGAGCTAGACAGAGGAAGAAAATATATAAAATGGCTTAACGTTTGAAATAAGGATAGGGGAATCACTTGCGTTTACCGTCCTGGGCAAAACAGACTCGATGTTAGGGAAATTAGTTAGATTTATTAAAAGAACCAAATCAGAGAAGAGTAGTAAGAAATAAAAAACCCCTCAGGACTTAAAAGAAAAACACCTTACACCATCCTTCCCTTCTTCCCGGGCTTAACATCAATCCCGGTTTCTCCACCTCCTCCCCTCAAGCGGCGCAGGGGGACAGGGAATGGGAGTTACGGTGAGTCCAGTCGATGTCGGCTCCACTGCTGCTTTTTCACTCTGGAGGAGGACTCTTCACACTTCCCCAGGCCATTGTGGGGTCCTCTTCATGGGAAACAATCTTCACATTCTTCTCCAGCATGAGTCATTTCACAAAGGGCAATTCATCACAAACTGCCAAACGTGAGACACTTCACGAGGGACAATCCACCCCTCATGAGTCTGAGGTGCAGTCCTTCAGAGGAAACTGCTCCAATGTGAGACCTCCACAGCATCACAAAAGTCCCACCAGCCAACCTGCTCCAGCGTGGGCATTGCTCTCTTCCACGAGCTAAAGGCTCTGGTAGCAACTTGCTCCGATACAGGCTTCCCATGGGCTACAGCCCCCTTCAGGCATCCACCCATTCTGGTGTGGGGTCCTTCACCCCATGGTGGACATCTGTACCCCACCCACGGGTTTCAGGAGGCAGTATGCTTCACCATGGTCTTCACCACGACCCGGGGCACTCTCTGCTCCGATGTCTGGAGCTCATCCTCCCCCCCTCCTTCTTCACTGACCTTGGTGTCTGCACAGATTCTCACTCCTCCATCTCTGTGCCAGTTGTTGTGGTGCAGTTCTTTTCCCCTGTTTCTTAAATGTGTTTTCACAGAGGCATTCCTCTCCTACCGTTACTGATAGGCTCAGCCTTGGCCAGTAGTGGGTCTGTCTTTGGAGCTGGCTGGCATTGGGTCTATTAGACCTAGGGAAAGCTTCTAGCATCTTCTTGCAGAAGCCATCCTACGGTTCCCTCCCTCCCCCCGCCACCAAAATCCGACCAGTCCAACCCAATACATGAGTATAGACTTTTATCTAGCAAGAGCTGTGCACAGTGCTGAAATTTCTAAACCTATCCTGCTGCCTGAGTTCCCTCTGCCTGGGATCGAGTCCCACTTGGAGGCAAAGACCTATTGGCCAAAAATTATGGGTGGGATCTGACCCTTGGGACACCAAATCTGGAGTACTGCATCCAAGTGTGGGCTCCCTGGTCCAAGAGATTATTGTTCTGTGAGGCAAGTCCAACAAAGCCCACTAAGTAACTTAGGGGGCAGAAGAAAAACTGACATGTGAGGAGACTGAGAGAAGTGAGCCTGTTCAACTGGTGAAGAGATGTCACAGGGCAGAATATCTTGTTTTCTGCAACTGCTTTTCCAGAGGAGGTACAGAAGATGGACAGAGCCTCTGGAAGTGCTCAGGAGACAGAACATGGGGAGGTCTGATTAAAGAATAGGCAAAAAAAAATAACACGGAAAGGAGGAGGGGGGAGGTTATGCAATCTCCGTCGTGGAAGCTGTTCGTGAACAGATTTAATGTGACCTTGAACAATCTGATTTTACAGGATTTTTCTTACCAGAAGAATGATGTAGATGTGCCTTCTGACACTGTGTTCTAACGTGATTCTCCAACATCCCTGCCCTCTCTGAATCCTGCAACCCCCGTGGGCATATTTGGCCTCATATCTCAGTGCCTCCACACAGCTCCGAGGCGCTGTACCGGGACTGCCGAGGGCAGCCGAAGGGAGGCTCTCAGGCTCCTCACTGCAGCCGCAGCCCAGCTCTTGGCAGTCCCGGAGCTCGGCGCCTGCTCTGGGAAGCTGCTCCATGGCCGGGGCGAGTTCCCTGGTGCTGGCCCGGGCTGCAGTTGGCGCTGGGCAGGCTTCTTGTGGCTGGAGGAGGGCAAGAGCCGGGTTGCCAGCAGCGAAACTTGTGGCCGCGCAGACCCCCTGAGCGCTCCCAGTGCAGCGCTGAGCCCCGGGGCGGAGCTGGCGGCGGCGGAGAGGAGAGGGGGCGGTGAGAGGAGTCGCGGCGGGCGGAGCAGAGAGCCAGAGAGCCGGGGCTGGCGGGAGGCAGCGAGGCGCGGGCGGGGGAGCGGCGGGATGCGGTGGGGCCGGGCCGCGGGGCTGGCGGGACTGGCCGCGGTGCTCCTGGGTGAGCCGGGATGGCGGCGGCGGCGGGGGCCGGGCCGGGGGCTTCTGGGGGCCGGGGCTGCGCCGAGACTTGCCTCTGACCGTCCCGCTCTTTCTCGGTCCTTATTGCCCCTCTGTCCTCCCTTCTCCCATCAGTCCTTCTGCCCTCAGTGATGACATTCCCTCCCAGCTTGCCTGTCTCAGGGTCTCACTCCATTTCTTCAGCCATCCATCCATCTATAGATCCGTTCCTCCCAGTTAATCACTTTTAACCAGTTTCTTCTCCACTTCTACTCCGCCTGTCCTTCTAAGCATTCTTCATACATTCTTGTCTCCAACAAAACGCTCTTAAAAAATTTGTCACTCCATAATTTGTTCTCAGAATATTTCCCCACCATCCATGAATTGAGTTCTCCCCTCTCTAACAACTGCGTTGGTTTTTCTGCTGAACGATGTGATTCCTCTTTCTCCTCGGCAGTGGCTGCAGGCAGAGCCCAGGTGCAGCAGGAGGCGTCGGCAGAGACCACCGAGGGCACCGGCATCAGCATCAACTGCTCACACCCCAACATTCAGCCCTTCGAGTTCATCTACTGGTACCGTCTGTTCCCAGGCCGAGGTCCTGCACTCATCACAGTCATTCAGAAAGATTCTAAAGTGCTTGGAGACCCGCTGGGGCGGCTGTGGGTGGCGGCAGACCGCCGGTCCAGCCGCCTTTGGCTCGCCCGGCCGCGGCTCGGGGACGCAGCGGTGTATTACTGTGCCCTGGGAGACACGGCGAGAGGAGCTGGGGCTGCAGCCGGACACGAACAGCCGCGCGAGGGCGGGGCCGGGCGTGTGGGGCGGGGGGACAGCCCCGGGCGGGGTCGCCAGGGGGCGCTGCCGCTCCGCCCGCTGGGGCCGCCTCGCCCCGGCCGGCCCCGAACCCCGGCCGGGGCGCTTCCCCCGAGCCGCCGTCATCGGCATCGTCACTGCGGCACCGAAGTCCCCAGATCCCCATTGGCGCCAGTGTCTGTGCTCAGCACCTCTTGTCCTCCGTGGCTGCTGTCGATCTGTGCTCCTGAAGGCAGCAAATAGCCCCGCTGACCTGTCTGCAGTGACCTGTCAGCCCTGTCTATGAACTGCAGCACAGCGGGCACAGGTTCTCATCCAGCCCATGTCAAGCAGATTCTCCTCTTGTCTCTGTCCTTCTCTTGGCAAGGATTCCAAGCTCTTTTTGGCTTTTATGAAGGCCAAGTGGCGGCTGTAGGTCCTTCACGTGGACACAGCACAGGGTTTTCATGGTGACACAAATAAACTGATCCCATTGCTCCAGAGGGATGGATGCTCAGCTTACTGGGTGTCTCATCATAGCTTAGCTCCCTTTTCAAATACATCATTAACTCTCACCCAGTGTTTTTCTTCCCTTTCCAAGGAAATGAACAAGTTCTTTGTGAACTCAAATTAAGCTATTAGGAATTGTTCAATTAAACAATCAAGGCACACAGGAATTACCAGAAATTGAATGTATTGCAATGGACTTCAGCCCTTACACGTCTGAGGTCCATTCCAAAAAAACATAAACGTTTATCAGATCTCTGCCAGGTTCTCTTTGCTGTGGTCTGCCACCTGTTCCTCAGCCCTGGCAGGGCCAGATTTTCATCTGAGTCAAACTGGTCACCTTGCCTTACAACAATGGTCGATTTTATCCTTTTGACACCAATGGTGAAAATGAATTTACCGCAGCCCACCTTTGGTTCCTCCCTCCTGCCAGGGGAACTGATTCCTTCAGGGCTTGACACCGGGACCACCACTGATGTTTGTTGCTTACATTTTCTTCCTGGGCATGATTGAGTTCCTGATCCCTTCAGCCATGTCCTTTGGCCATGATGGCACCATATGCAAACCAGCGCTGGGCCGCCCAAGCATTGCAGCCCAGGCAGCTCTCCCTGCCTACCCAACAGGAACCTGCTCCCACTCCTAGCTCCCCCAAGACTCCTGCACTCCCTCTGGAATGCAGACAGAAATCCCCCCAGCAGGGGAGGCATTACCACGGGAGCCCTGACAGGGTCTGTTGCTGCCCTGGAAGGAGCAATTGCAGCCACTGGCCCCACTGGCACCCGGTGAGGAGCAACGCCTTGCGCTCCGCTCAGGCAGACAGGCAGCAGCAACCCTCCTGCTCACGGGCAGCCGGGCAACCCTCATACGTGCTACCAGGACCAGCCCCTGATGACACAGGACAGACAAGGCCACTTCTCGGGCTTCTGAGTTGCCCCATGAGGAAGGACAAGGGGAGCATGAGCATGTGTTTCCACTGCTCTCCAGGGTTGCCTTGACAATGTCAAACTTTCCTGAGACAGGAACCAGAGGTAGTGGTTCACATTTTGTTACTCTGTAGAATCTCAGTTATACCTTAAAAACTGGGTCCTCCAGCTACAACATTTCACTAAGCTTTCAAAATCTTCCTGCTAGTGTTGCAAACTCATCCCATAGTCATGAGTTCAATCTTCACATTCAAAGGAGAAAGGGATTCCGGGGTCACAGACACCTTCAAGTGCTTCCCAACAGTGGCTGGCTGCATGTTAAGACTAAGAGGTTGTTTAGGAGGATTCAGAAGCTTTGGAGGTGAGGTCCAGGAGATGGCATAAAAGTGTGGACTGGACAGACTGACCACAGCCTCCAGGGATGCTGTGTTTCTACTTTATGAGTGAAATTTCCTAAACTGCCCTAAAGGGCTGAGGCAGAGCAGCAGCAGGGCCAGGCCAGCTCGTGGATCCACATGTGATGGGCCCCTCTCTACCCTGTCTCCATCTGTCTTCCCATGCTTGTTCCAGGCCAAACTGCCTTGATCCTTCTCTTTTCCTCTCTCTGCTCCTTCCCTTAAGCATCCTGGGCTTTGCAAAATCAAAAATGGCTTTTCCCCAGGATCCCGTAATAAGTCTGATCCCCTTCAGTGCAGAAACACCCCTTAGTTTACAAGATGATCTTCTCTTCTCACCCTTCAGGGAGGTGTCATCCCCAGACAGACAGGCTGACTGTGATACCTGAAGGGAGTATCTGCAGTGTATCTTCACTCCCTTTCCCATGTGTGACTGCTGCAAGGTCTGAGGGTCAGTGACTGGAGAGACTGGTGGGAAAGAATGATCCATGTGCCAGCAACTGGGTAATCAACAAATGGCTGTGGGGAGTTCAAACCTAGGTGCCAGCCACTGGAGAAGGTTCACAGGGTTTTTCTCTCTTTATGCCAGCAGCTGGAGGGACAGTTGTATAAGCAGTGTGCTTGTGACTCCAGAGGATGTGGGTGTGTGTGTTTTCCCTGGGAATTGCACATCACATACCTGTAGGAGGCAATCAAACCAAGGGCCACTCAGACAATGAAGGCAGTGGAGCATGTCTGAGAGAGCTAAGACAGTTCAGCACAGAGGAGAGCAGTCTCAGGGGAGATCTCCTCAACGTGTATAAATATCTGAAGGGAGGGCTGAAGAAAACAGAGCTAGGCTCTTCTGTGTGGTGCCTTGTTACAGGACAAGAGGCACAAATTGAAACACAGGAGATTCTGTCTGAATACAAGGAAATCCTGTGTGGCAACACTGTGAGGGTGAGGAAGCTCTGGCACAGGATGCCCAGAGAGACTGTGGAGTCTCCATCCTTGAAGGTACTCAAAATCCGTCTGGGTGTGGTCCTTTGTAACCAGCTGTATGTCGCCCTTCCTGAAGCAAGGGTTTGCCCAATGACCCCTAGACATTCCTTTCAAAATTAATTATTTGATTCCATAAGACAAGGCATGAGCAGGGGCTGAGCTAACTGGCCTTCTTCAGCCTTCAAAAGGAGAGAGCTTTCTCACACTTGACTGGTGGATGAAGAGCCAGATGGAGTCAAACTCTTCTTGAGCACAGTAAGAGCACAAAGGGCAATGGAGGCAGCCTGGAAATGATGAAATTCCTACAAAAATTTGGACTCTTCTTTTTTTTTCTATTTTTTTTTTTTTTTTTTTTTTTTGGCAATGATGGTGATTGTCCTGGGTTTAGCTAAAAACCCAGTTCTGTTTAGTGATTTTTAAATTTCAGTTTAGTGTCTGCACGTTCTGAAGTCAGCAGCATGTTTTTGCAGACAGTGTGTGCTACTGGCAGTGATAACACCTGATGGTGTTACTGCCTGGGACTGGGATGCAGAAAGGCTCTTGCTTACGCTTATTCCTATCGTGACCAAGGCCACTGCTGGCTCTTGTGTGCCACGCTGGGGGTGCTGGGTAGTAAGAGGGGTCACAAGGAAGTAAAAGGTTGCACCTCCAGTGGATAATAGACAGGACAGGTGACCAACGAGAGTATTCCATTCCATATATGTCATATTTAGTATAAATTGAGTGATCACAAGAGTTTCGTCCCTTTTCGCCCTTTTCTGCAATGGCCAGTGCCCAGAGACGATTCCATTTGACCTCTTGATTTTGATCTGGATCCTGAGTTCCCGAATCCAGCTCCCTGTATCCAGCTCCCGCTGCTGCTGAGCCTGGGGCTTCCCCAGTGCCTCCTGCTCTGCAGCACCAGTGGGGATTGCTATCAGGGGAGCAAGTTGGGTTTGGTATAGGGCTACTAGCTATAGTTGTGTATAGTTCTTTACTTTTATCTTTTCACCGTTATTTTCATTAAAGCTGTTCTAGTTTTTCTTCTCTAACCTGCAAGTCTCTCTGCCTCATTCCCTTTTCCTTCCCGTTTCGGGCAGGGAAGAGGGGTTTAGAGGGCATCTGTCTGCGTTAGTGGCCAGCCCAGCCCTAACCCACGACAAAGGTGCATACATGTAGATGGACCCCAGTAAGAATGGCTCCATAAGGTGTGGAATGAAGTACCAATAATTGGAGTTAAGGCAAGAAGGAAAAATGGGAAAGCAGAGGTGAAGTTTTGCTCATTCAGATGCTGAGTACCTCAAGTTACAGAACGTGATGATGGACCTCCAGTATGGGCATGGCATGTTGGGAGAGACCTCAGGGCCTGATGGAACCATGTGCAGCCAATCCACACAATGTGTAATGAAAAGTGCGAGACCATTGTTCTTGTGACAGCTGCAGCCTTGTGGTGTGCTGACAGGAGCTTGGGGTTAGACAGCGTGCAGGAGCCAGGAGAAGCCAAGCCAGCCAAGGGCTTGAGGATGGAGAGAGAGAAGATACAGACATCAGGAAAGGAGAGACTGCCAAGGTGTTGCACAGGATAGTGTGTCTGGTTGCTCATGAGGTGCCACCTTATTCCCTTTTGATCCCTCTCCTCGGAATGGCCGAAGATGTTGGCTGTTTGAACGTGTCACTGCTGGAGGAGAGAAGACCACAGCACAGGCATTTCAGGTGTGCAAAGAACAAGCATTCTCTCCTCCCCATTTCATTCTTTGTTCCTCTTAGTGAGTCATTTCTGGCAGCTCTGCTCTCTTGTGGCTCTTGGTGGGGACGTGTGGGATTTCCTTTGTCTCTATCACACATGCAGGAGGATCAGTCTCAGCATGCACCTCGGGTATCTCATCCTCATTACTTTCCTGAGCCAACCATCAGGTAAGCAATGGTTTTGACAGACAACATGACTCCTCTTTTACCTGAGAGACTCTCAACCCCTCAACAGATCGCTGCAAGGAGCTGCTCTTGAGTTATGGGCAAGTGCTGGGAAGCATCAGATCACAAGTGTGCTTTTGAACCTACTTTCTCAAGATGCTGTTACTGCTGGCAAACAAAAGTTGAGATCAAGAATGAACATCACTCCTGATTACCTTTGTGCTCTTGCCTTCCTTGTTTGTTGTCAACCATCAACCTCTCTCTGCCTCTCTCTGCTGATCTCTAAGGAAGCAGCGTTTCACAGATATATCATTGCAGAACTTACCTCAAAAGTGCACATTTTATATCTTTGTAAACTAAATACACAGGGCTTCTGAAAGCTGATGCAGGGACATGAATGCTCTCATCCCACTAGTGTTCGAGGACTGGGCACTACAGGCTGTTTCTTGGAGACTCTGGGCGGAAGGGGAGTGGAGACAAAAGACCTGGGAGAAAGCAGAGCACTCCCTGGGTGTATCCCAGAGGGAGCAAACTGACATTGTTGTGCTGTGGGATCCACACTGAGCTGAGGTCTCAGAACTCCTGCCCAAAGACACTCACTGCCTTGCTGTTGCCATCCATGGGGCTCTTGCTGCAGAGCAAGAGAGAGGGAGCCTTCTATGACACTTTGTATCTCCTCTTGCTTGGCATGTTGGAACCGTTCTTTGCACAATCACTGACCATTCCTTCCTTCCAGGCACCATGGGGCAGACTACCGTCACCCAGCAAGAAGCAAAAGTCGTGGTACAGGAGAGAGACGCTTTCCAGACAACCTGCACATACAAGACCTATAGCTTTAATGGTTTGCTCTGGTACCAGCTGAAGAAAGGCCAAGCTCCCCAGCTCATCTCGTATCAGGCAGCATCTGGCTCCAGGCCAAGTGGCCGTTTCACCACATTTCTGAACACTACGGGGAAATACAGCCTCCTGCAGCTGCAGGAAGCCCAGCTCTCTGACAGCGCCTTGTACCTCTGTGCTGTGCAAGACACGCTGGCGCAGGGAGCTTCCTTTGCTGTGCAGCAACCCAAGGGAGGCAGGGGATGAGTCTGTGCAAAACTGAGTTTGGAGGAACGGGACTTTCAGCTCTGTCCTTGCATCGCTTCCCCTGTGTCCCCAGAGATTTCCAGGCCACTGTCCTCTTCCTAGAGAGGACAGTGACATTAGGGTAGGAGAAGGTGCTGAAAACGTATCAGGTTCCTCATCTTCACAATGAGTTAAGGGGTTATTTTGCTATGTTGGATTTGCCTGGGCAGATTTTGGTGGCGAGGGGGCTGTAGGGGTGGCTTCTGCAAGAAGCTGTTAGAGGCTTCCTGAGTCTCATAGAGCCAATGCCAGCCAGCTCCAAAGACAGACCCACCACTGGCCAAGGCTGAGCCTGTCAGTAAAATGACAGGAGAGGAATGCCTCTGTGAAAACATATTTAAGAAACGGGGAAAAAGAGCTGTGCCAGAACAGGTGGCACAGAGATAGAGGAGTGAGAATATGTGAAGACACCAAGGTCAGTGAAGAAGGAGGGGTGAAGGATGTGCTCCAGGCACTGGAGCAGGGAGTCTTTTGGGTCATGGTGAAGACCATGGTGAAGCGGGTTGTCCCCCTGCAGCCCATGGGCGGGGTATAGATGTCCGCCATGGGGTGAAGGACCCCACACCAGAATGGGTGGATGCCTGAAGGGGGCTGTAGCCCATGGGAAACCTGTATCGGAGCAAGTTGCTACCAGAGCCTGTAGCTCGTGGAAGAGAGCAATGCCCACGCTGGAGCAGGTTGGCTGGTGGGACTTTTGTGATGCTGCAGAGGACTCACACTGGAGCAGTTTCCTCTGAAGGACTGCACCTCAGACTCGTGAGGGGAGGGTTGCCCCTCATGAAGTGTCTCACGTTTGGCAGTTTGTGATGAATTGCCCTTTGTGAAATGACTCATGCTGGAGAAGAATGTGAAGATTGTTTCCCATGAAGAGGACCCCACAATGGCCTGGGGAACTGTGAAGAGTCCTCCTCCAGAGTGAAGAAGAAGCGGTGGAGCCGACATCGGCTGAACTGACCATAACTCCCATTCTCCATCCCCCTGTGCCACTTGAGGGGAGGAGGTGGAGAAACCAGGATTGATGTTGAGCCCGGGAAGAAGGTAGGGATGGGGGAAGGTGTTTTTCTTTTAAGATCTGCTTTTTTCTCTTCTCTGAGTTGTTCTTTTAATAAATCTACTAATTTCCCTGACATCGAGTCTGTTTTGCCCAGGACGGTAAACGCTCAAACGTTGAGCCCTTTGATATATTTTCTCCCCCTGCTGAGCAGAGAAGGGGGGATGATAGAGCAGCTGTGTGGGCACCTGGCCTCCAGCCAGGGTCAAACCACAACATCTGCTCAATGGTTCTGGTGAGCTGCAGCACGTTGGGGCTGTTTGTTTGTCAGTTCTTTTCTGCTGCTCTTGGCTTTATGGCTTCCCTGATATACACTCTTTCTTCACAGTCTCCTGTGCTCCTGTCTCTTAGAGCTTTGTGATGAGTCCCTCAGCATTCAAAGTAAGAGGAAAAACATCAATAACATGACATCTGGCAATGTTCCTTCCTGGAATTACGTGACTGCAAGAATTGTGGATTCTCAGAAGTACTCTGTGGAGCCACCAGGCACTGCATGTCTGTGTACAGTGATCTGGAGGAACAGCTGTTCCCTAGTGCACTCTGTCTGTCCTTGGAGCCCTGCTCATGCCCTACCTCTTGGGCTTCTGCTATCCTATTTCTTGTGCAGTGGGACCAGAGTGTAGAGCTTCCTCCAAAAGCACAATTTGTGAGCATACCAGCAGGCAGAGGTGGGCAACAGGCCCTGCCAGGAGTAAAGCCGGCCTTGGGGCAAGGTGCTTTGTGCTTGAGGGAAGGCCAGGAATCACAGAGCAGTCGGCCAGGCTTGGGCTCTGGATGCTGTCCTTGGGGCTCCCTGTCTGGTGGGAGCTGTGTGTGTGTGTGTAAGGGGCATGAGGGCCCTGGTGTGTGGCCTGGCCAGGCTGATTTCAACATCAGTCTCTGAGTCACCTCAGCCCTGCACATCTGTGGAACTGCTGGGCTGTGCAGAGAAAGCTTTGGGGGTAGAGGGTGCCCTATGTACGCTTTGTCCTGTCCTTGTCATTCTTGCCCTCAGGTGCAGGCAGTGCTCTTTCATTCTGGAGAAAGGTAGGCAGATGACAAGGAAAACATGGGGTTATTTCAAAGGCTTTTTCTCACATCACACCCACTCCCGCATCCTGTTGGCCAGTGGGGTTGGGCCACAGGACTGGCAGCAGGGCTGGCACGGGTTGCAGCAGGACATGGCTCAGGATCTAAGGTCCACCTGGGAGAGAAGGCAGAGAAGAATCAGAGCACAGGGACATGTGCAGAGCAACCTGCCATAAGTCTGTCACCCTGCCATGAGTAAGGAAAATGTGATGCTGAATCTGTCCCCCTGCATCTGCTGAGCCAGGAGGTAGAAACGGGGCTGAGGGGACAAAGGGATACTTGGCCTCATCCTGACAGGGTGCTGCAGAGCGTTGCCAGGCCCAATGAGGCTGCTGCCCATCTCTTCAAAGAAGAGCCTCCTCAGGCAAGTTCCAGATATTCCCTAAGTCAGTCCTTATTCTTTCTTCCTCCTCCCATGGCAAGCAGTCGTGAGACCCAGCACAGGACGGAGAAGTACACATCTGCATGAACAGAAAACCACATGGAGAAAGGGCTTCAGACTCACCTGATTCCCAAGAAGAAGGCAAGAGAAGTGAGTGAAACAGAGAGGAGTTGGGCTGGCTTTTATGGTGGCCCTGAGCTGCCCCAGACCCAGAGGTAGCTTCTACGGAAATGACAGTTTTCTCAGCTGCTCATCATGAACGGAAAACATCCCAGCTAATAACATGGGCTGGGTGGTTGTTTCCTCCAATGATACCTTTGCATTTCCTGCCTGATGTCTCACACATTTCCTCAGAGGCTCCAGGATTTCTGGACCAAGACAGTGTCAGTGCCTGCAGAAGGCTCAGCTTGAGTGCCGGATTGGTGCAGTGCAGGCAAGTGATGTTGGCCTGGGGCACACTGGTGGGGTTGCCTGTGGCTGCATTGACAGGAAGGACCCAGCTGCTCCCAGCCCTGCAACCTGTAATGTTAGGCAGCTTTCTTGGGCCACTTTTGCCTACTTTGGCATCCAAGTCTGCTGTCCTAACAGCCTGAGATTGAATTTGCTATTTACCCTCCTCCCACCCTTCAGGACCATGAACTCCACCCTTTCATGGTCACTGCAGCCCAAGCTGTCTTTCATCTTCACATCTGCAACAAACCCTTCCTTCTTGTTACATATGAGGTCCAGCACAACACCTCACCTGTCACTTGTGTGATGAAGTTGTCCTCCACCCACCCCAGGAGCGCTTCCTGGCTCTCTTGCATCCTACTGTGCTGTCCCTCCAGCAGATATCATGGTGGTTGGAGTTCCCCATGAAGACCAGGGCCTGCGAAGGTGAGGCTGCTCCTTCCTGCCTGTAGAGGACACCATGTGGTCCTGAATGGAGTGATGGCCATTGTTCCAGAGGGATACTCAGTCCTTGGGGGTCTCATGACAACCCATCTCCCTAGAGCCAACACATCAACAGCTCTCACCCAGCCTTCTCTCATCTTACCCACCACTGAGATGCAGTAGTCTGTAATTTCTGGCTCCCTTGCAGGGAGGGTCATACAGCAGAGGACATGGATGAGTGCCTGGAGGAGGATGGACAGATGTTTGTCTGTCGATCGGTGTGGAAGAAGACCAAGAGAAGAGATGGAGGTAGAATGAGACTGCCATGGACAACTTGAGGCTGTGAGAAGAGCCACTGAGCCCTGGGAAAGACGCTTTGTTGAAAGGTTACTGCAGCTCTTCTTGCCATGTGAAACCTCACTCTGACATGATCTCAACCTGTCATCTTGGAGCCAAAGGCAAAGAATGGGATATCTGAGAATAAATTCATTCTCCTGGGTTTTCCAGACCAACCCAGGTGGCACGTGGTCCTGTTTATCCTGATCTTCTCCGTGTGTCTTGTAACTCTGATGGAGGGAATGGCCTCACCTTTATTTGCTGCATAGAGTGATCAGACCCTGAGGATCCTGGTGTATTTCTTCGTCAAAAGGTTGTCCCTGTTGAATATCCAGAATAACTCAACACTCTCTTGTTCTCCTTAACTGACATACAGTGCAGGCTAGGAATGGTGAAGTGGCATCAGCAGTTTGTTGTCTAGAAGAATTTTGTCGTGGTGAAGGATGAGTATGTAAAAGTATGACACAGCTGGTCAATCTCAGACTTCCATCTTAGAAGGCAGATAGTTCTATCTGTAAAGCATCTATTGGTCATTGCCATCATCTAGGCAACAGATGTGTAGGAGGTCTCACCTGCAGGGACAGAGCTGGGGCTGGGGCTCAGGCCAAGGCTGGACTCAGGAAGGGCCTTGGTGAAGGCTCCATCAAGCCACTGCACTGGACCACCTAGAAGAACCATAGTAGCCCAAGCCAGGCACAGTTATTGCGAAGCAGGGGCAGGCCTGTGCTAGGCATGAGCTCTCATAGAGACCCTGGGCCAGAAGCCAAGACAGACCTGGGACCTATGGCTACATTGGGCCTAGGTGTGCTGAGTCCTGAGGCTTTCACTCCTGTGTTAACACCTGACCCAGCTCTCTCTCCCACATTAACTGGCCTAGGGACACATGCCAACATCCTCACCCAGCACAGAGGAATGACCCAGTCCTTCATCCTGTTCTCACCGCACTGGCCTTGTGTGGGCCTGTGTGAGTGCAAAGGCCCCAGAGCACACAGCCCCTGGGTCTGCAGTTGTGGGAATGCTCTGGCCTGTGTGTGGGGAGCAGCAGTGCTGCAAGAGAACAAGGGTCACTTCAGCCTCAGGGCTCTGGGAGTGAGGAAGGAGCTTGGTGCCTTGGGGAAGGCACCCCAACATATATGCTCTGTTCAGGTTGATGCATTGACAGTGCCACTGAGAGTTATTTCATGAGATGGCTCATGTTTCCTGCTAAGTGCAGAATCAAATCCCACTGTCCCTGCCGTGTCTCTGTAGAGCTGGGCATATCTGCTCTCAAACAGCATCCTTTAAGTCCAGACCTGAGCTGTGCAACACATAGGGACATAAACATCCTAGACATCAGGAAAGTTGTGCTTGAGGAAGACAAAGGAATTTTGAGCACCAGTTATGGTCTTGGGGCCAGGGGGGTGTCTTCAGCCAAGGGAGTGTTGGGTTCTCAGGGACAGGGGACTCCAGTGAATGGCCTGATGTAGCTGATACCAGTACTACCTGGGGAATACCGCAGCTCTACACATGTCATCAACAGGCAGGCCATGGCTGATATTCTGCTGAAGGGTGCAGAGGCTGCATGGAGAAGCCAGCACTGCTGGACATGCCCAGGTATGTTGGCCACAATCCCTAGATCAGATGATGGAGGGGAGGGGAAACAGTGTAGGGACTTTAGGGATTTTCTCCCTAGTGAATAGAGATAGGACAAGAGGGAATAGGTTCCCGTTGCTCCAGGGCAAGTTTAGACTTGCCTTGAAGAAAATCTTCTTCATCAAAAGGGTGGTGAAGCATTGGAATGAGTTGCCGAGGGACGTGGTGGAGTCACCATCCCTGGACGTGTTCAGAAAACGACTGGATGTGGCACTTCAGGAGATGGTTTAGTGTTAGGGTGGTGTAGGACTGTAGGTTGGACTTGATGATCTTAAGGTCCTTTCCAACCTTTATGATTCTATGATTTTATGATTCAGGCTATCCCCATTCCAAGTTCCTGCCATCCTTTGTCAACATCGTATTCTGAGCCTCTTTGCCCGGCACGGCTCCACCCAAAGCAAGAGGAACATTCTTCTCCAAGAGCGTGAGGGACTGATGACCTCCCCAGAGCTTCCCATATGCCCGTTTTCTCCTCTAAAACACAGCAGTTGTCCTGTTTGTATGATGTGCTTCAGGGCCAAGGGTCTATTTCTGAGCAGAGAGGCAGCAAGTCAAGGGCTTATGGCCATTGGTGGTCGAGTAACTAGAGATGTGTTCCTCAGTTTCAAGAGGCAGTGCCTGAAAGAGGTTTTGCTGCAGTGTGTCCCACCTTCCAGTGCCTCCAGCATGGATGAAGGGCTCCCCTGTATGTTCACATCTTTAGCCTCCAAAGCCATGTCTTTCTCCCTCGGCAACCAGGAAAGGAAAAATAAGAGACATGTGCAGGTGTACAGCAATGTTTTAATGAATCTAAAGAGGGAAATGAGGTCAGTCCGAGGGGGAGATCCCCAGTATGGGGAGCAGCAGGATCAGACAAGAGACTGGTTCCCTTTTCCTGTGGTAGAGATGCTACAGGCCATCTGTGGACCTGCCCAGCAAAGGGAGACATGCTCCAGGCTGGTCTCAGGCATCCTCATAACAGGCTTTGAGGGGAGCACAAGGCACCAAAGAAAAGAGAGAAGAAGCGTGAGTGGAAGATGGGAAAAGTAGACATTGGCCATGATTTCAGAGATCTCATGCTGGTCCCTTCAGTCTTGCCCCTGCAGGACAAGCCAGAGATGGTCAGCAGCTCTTAAAACAACGGCACAAAGTTTGATCCTCTGTCCAGCACTGTGTTCTGAGTTCCCGGGATCCTTGTCTGAGGTCGTTGCAAGCAGCTTTAGCAGGGGGGGCACCGCCTGCCACAGTAGCGGTTGGTGATGCAGGAGAGGTCAAAGCCCCCAGAGTTGATGGGCACGCCCTCACAGCTCAGGATGCTGCCAACAGCAGCGGAGGTGGAGGAGCCCACAACGGTGTTCTGTGGGAAGGAGCTGAGGATGGGGCCGGGCAGGGCCACCACCACGGGGGAGGGCTCGATGACAACGGTGGAGCTCTGGCACTGGCGGACACAGGGCTCATTGCAGCTGTTGGCCAGTGGGGTTGGGCCACAGGGCTGGCAGCAGGGCTGGCACGGGTTACAGCAGGACATGGCTCAGGATCTGAGGTCCACCTGAGAGAGAGGGCATGGAGGAAACAAAAGATGGATGTCAGTGAGGAGCAGCTTGTCACCACACCGTGAGGGAGCCAAAGCACATGCAGGGCCAAGAGTTGGAGGATATGCAGAGACATATGAGAGATTCCTGATCTCATCCTGCCAGGCACCAAACAGAGCCACCAAGTGTTATGTGGCTACTGCTTAGCCCCTGAGTCCAGAAGCCATCTCAAATATTTCCAGACTTCCTTCATATCCATCCTTCTCCTCACTTCCCTCTCCTGTTAGAAGCAGCACCAGAGTCTGGCACAGAGCAAAGCCCGTGTCAGCTGAGAGGTCCCCTGAAGTCAGATGCCCTTTCAGAGAAAACAGAGAAGGAGAAGGGACTTGAGACTCACCTGGTTCTCAAGGAGAAGGAGGCAAGAGAAGTGGATGAGAGGGCAAGGAACTGGGCTGGCTTTTATCCTGGAGCTTTACTGCCCCAGGCTGCCAGAGGCATCCCTTATACACGTGATGATTTTCTGACAAGCTCCTCCTGAATGTAAAACATCCCAGCTCCTGTGATGGGCTGTGGTTTTGGTTTCCTGAATCACATTTTTTTCATTTCCTGCTTTATTCCAGGCATATTTCCCACTGAAGTCTTTTGTGTGACAGGATGAGAGGCCGAAGCCCTTCTGCTGCAAAACATGACATCACAGGCAGAGGAGTCATCTCACATGCAGGAAGAGTCCAGTGAAGGGCATTTGAGGCAGAGGATTAATCTCACATGCAGGAAGAGTCCAGTGAAGGGCATATGAGAAAGACTCAATAGCTGGCTTAGGCATCACACATACATATCTAGACCTCTAGGCATCTAGAGTTTGACAGAAGAGAAGACAATAGACCCAAAGAAAGGCTTTCTAACATGTACAGGGACAGCACACAGGTGTTGGACTTGAAAGAGTCATCTTCTGCAAGTCCCAATTCAAAGGGTTCAGTATGGCTGAGAGAAGACTTCTCTGTGCTTGAGGAGAGCAGGAGATGCAGATGAGGAGAGTAACATGCACAGTTTGAGCCTGTTCAGCCACACAAAAGCCCTCTCCCTGCTCTCTGTCTGTCCCTGAGGACCATGCACATGGATATGGGCTTTGGCCTTTGCATGGAGGATCTTGTAGGAGCAGGTGGGGCAGCCTGTGGATTCACTGCTGATTGCGTGATGAAGCAAGCCATGCACACGTGACCAGGTAAGCAGGTCCTGCTGTGAGCTAATGCCAGCTGGGCGCTTCAGGGGCCACAGCTTGTGCATTGCAGGATTAACGCCCCCAGAAAGACAATTTGTCCCCTTCACCATGCACACCTGCTTTGGGATGGGATAAGCGCTATGTGTGAGCTGATGTCTCTTCACTGACTGTGGGAAGAATCAGCAGAGTCTTCTGCAGTGGCAGAAGAAGGGACAGAGAGGGGGAGATGAGAGGAAAGCAAAAGGGCACAGTTAGAGAGGAAGTGGAGAGGAGAAAGACACAGGAACAGAGCGTTTCCCTGGACTCCTGTGGTGAGTGACATGGCAGGGAGATGATTGCCTGCCAAATGAGGAGATTGATGGTGGCAAAACATCCAGGAGGTAGTGATATGTGGACGACCCCATAGCAGGGGAGAGACAGACCACGCAGGAGCAGAAGACATGCCCGAAGTGAACCACAACTCCAAGGAGCATCCCACGCTGGTGGGAAAACTCATGTGGAGGGAGAGGGTTGCCCTCCGTGAGTTGGACACCAGGTGGTAGCAGGGGAAGACTGCGATGAGCCCTTGCCTGAGAAGGAAAGATTGCCACGGACAATGAGTAACGTCCAGATCCTCCAATGTCTTCCCCCCTTATCACACTGCACCAATGTAGGGGGGAGGAAGGAGTTAGTCAGGAAGAAGGGAAGGGTGGGGGTGAAGTGTACTTAAGGTGGAATTGTGTTTATTTCCTCTCACTATCCTACACCGAGCTAGTAAAACTGATGATGGCAAATTAAATTTATGTTTTCTTCCAAAGTCTGCTCTGTTTTTGTCCCATGACTGTAAGTGATGAATGAACTGTCCCTGTCCTGATCTCAATACTTGAGCATTTCTTTTTGAAGTTTTCTTCCTTCCCATCCCTAAAGGGATGTTGGGGTGGGGGGATGAGTGACCAAGAGGCCTTGTAGTTCTCTGAAAAGTTGAAAATGGCTGTGCAGCAGCTGGGAGAGCAGAGTGAGGAAAAGTGAGAGAAACAAATCATGGGCCACCAAGGTCAGTGAGGAAGGAGAGGGAGGAGGTGACCCAGGCACCAGAGCAGGCATTCACCTGCAGCCATGGAGAAGACAAGGAGGACATGATTTTTCGTCTAGCAACCCCGTGGAGGACCACCGTGGAGTGACTATCCACTCTGTAGACCCTGGAGGACCTCATGTGGCAACTGGTGGAGATCACAGAATCACAGAATCACAGAATGTTAGGGATTGGAAGCGACCTTGAAAGATCATCTAGTCCAATCCCCCTGCCAGAGCAGGACTACCTAGATAATGCTACATAGGAACATGTCCAGGCGGGTCTTGAATGTCTCCAGAGAAGGAGACTCCACAACCTCCCTTGGCAGCCTGTTCCAGTGCTCCGTCACCCTCACTGAGAAGAAGTTTCCACTCAAGTTTAAGCAGAACCTCTTATGTTCCAGTTTCAGCCCATTACCCCTTGTCTTATCATTGCTTGTCACCGAGAAGAGCCTGGCTCCATCCTCGTGACAGATGCTCTGAAAGAAGCTGTAGCTTGTGGAGAAGCCAAGCTGGAGAAGGCTCCTGGCAGAAGCTGAGGCCCTCACTCAAGCGTAGGTTTTCTAGTAGGATTTGTAGCCCACAAGGGACCCACACTGGAGCACTCTGTTACTGAAGGGTTGGAGCCAATGGAAAGACCTATGTTGGAGCAGTTCTTGAAGAGTGGCAACCCACGGGAAGGGTCTGCGTTGGAGAAGTCTGTGAAGGACTGTTTCCTGTGGACAGAGCCCCATTCTGAAGTGAACAAGGACATGAGAAGGAAGGAGTGGCAGAGATGAAATGTTGTGAACTGACTGCAGCCCACATTCCCAGCCCTTCTGCACTGTCTGTGGGGAGGAAGGAGAAGAGTTAGCAGTAAGTTGAGCTTGGAAAGAAGAGAGGGGGTGATGGGAAAGTGCTTTTAGTTTCCTTTTATTTTTCACTATCCTACTCTCTTGTAGTTAATTGGCAATAAATTAAACTAAGTTCCCATGTCCACTCTACTTTACCCGTGACAGTAATTGGCAAGCAATCTCCTTGTCCTTATCTTGACACAAAAGCTTTTCATCCTAATTTTCTCCCCCTGTCCTGTTGATGGAAGGGGAGTGACAGAGCAGCTTGGTGGGTACCTGCAGCCAGCCAAGGCCAACCCACCACAGACAAATAAACAAAAGAGAGCAAGCATAGAACAGCAGTGATGTTATGGCTGAAAATCCCAGAGAGGTCCTGTCCCCCTTGTCCCATGTTCTATACCACAGTGGTGGTGCAGAGATCACTGAACTGTGCGGTGCCTTGTGTGGTGTAGGTGAGAGGGAGCTTTGCTAGTGCTGGAGGAGAGCAGTGTCCAGCCCTTCATGCTTCTTGCTTTGTGGAACGCTGTGAGGGGGAGCAGTGATTAAGAGCTCCGGGTGAGGACTGGTCATGTCTGCCAAGGCTAGTTCAGCCATTCTCTCTGCTTTGTTTCATGGGGACAAGGCTTTGCCTGAGCAGAAATGTACCATTCCCAGTTCCAATGCTGGATTGTCGTGTTTTATACAAATTCATTTCTCATCTCTGTTCTCTCACAATACCCATGACATTCCCCTCGTGACTCCTTAACTTCCTGCCAAGCAGGTGCAGAAAGCAGGTTGTCACTAGCGGGAGAACTCACAACTTTGGACAGGCTGCCCTTCTGTTGCTTGGCCACAGATCCCTGAGCAGGCAGGAGCTGTTCCTGGACCCCCGAGGTAGCACAGACAACCCATATTAGCAGCCTCTGGCTCCTCTTGCCAGAGGGTGACTCCATGGGGAGCAAACGCAGCCCCATGCTGATGACCATGCCCAAAGGCCAGTGACTTAACAGGTGCTACACCAGAACCCAGCCACTTGATTTTCTGGTCCACCAGGGTTCTTGAAAGGCAAATGTGTTTTCTGGATACCCCCAGCTTCTAACCATGCTTTAGTAGTTGGGCAGGGGTCAGCATGCCCCAGGCTCTCTACAGTATTGTTTAAAATGCCATTTCTCAGCCTAAGATTATGAAGAAAATTAAGGCAGTACAGATGATCCTACAGCTTTCGCTGCTAGAAGCCCTAAGCTGTGTGCTGTCATATAGGAAATTCCAATCAGGGCACACCATGCCACACAGATCATGACTAAGAAAGGGTTGCCCCCTTTTCATCAGGCAAGCCTTTAGAGGATTTTTCATTAAATAAAAGAGCTCTATTCATCATTTCTGCCATCAAACAGAAAGGACGTTCACATGAGAACTTCCTACTGCTTTTCTAGATACAGGCAAGGACATCCTCTGAGAAGGGACGAGGCTCTACTTATGCCCCCATAGCACCACAACCACACAGCAATTCCCTTCTGCTTTGACAGCTTGGGGCATGTCCACAGAGGGAAGGACCACATGGAGACCATGTTTGAAAGCAGCAGAACTTTAATGAGTGAAAAGAAGGAAATAAAGTCACTGCAAGCGGAGGACAGCAGTGCAGGGGCACCTGGAGGAGTAGTCTGCTGCCCTTGGCCATGGAGAAGCTCCTGAATGATCTCTGTCTGCCTGCCCCATAAGAGGAGAGGAGACAGATGGTCTCCACCAGGGTGGATGTGGCAGAAAGTTGTTGCCATGGGAAAACAAAGCAACAAAAGAACTGGGAAAGCAAAGCAAATTAATTCAGCTATACTGAAAAGCCATGCAAAATCTTGATTCTTCACCCAGCACCATGTTCTGAGTTACTGAGGGGTCTCCTTGGAGTTTTGCCAGCATCTTCTTCAGCGCAGGTACCTTCTGCCATAGTAGCGGCTGCCAATGCCAGAGAGGTCACAGCACCCAGAGTTGATGGGCACGCCCTCACAGCTCAGGATGCTGCCAACAGCAGCAGAGGTGGAAGAGCCCACCACGGTGTTCTGTGGGAAGGAGCTGAGGATGGGGCCGGGCAGGGTCACCACCACTGCAGGAGGTTCGATGGCGACGGTGGAGCTCTGGCACTGGCGGACACAGGGCTCATTGCAGCTGTTGGCCAGTGGAGTTGGGCCGCAGGGCCGGCAGGGCAGGCACGGGTTGTAGCAGGACATGTCTGAAGCTGGAGGTGCACATGGGAGAGAGGGCAGGGGGGAAGAAGAGCACAAGCATAAATGAAGAGCAGCCTGGTTACATAATCACAAGGAGGCCAAGCCCAATGTTGGAGATCAAAGTAGTTCACCTGCAGAATATTAAAATTCCTTGTAGCAACATTTAAAATTGGGATGAATTGAAATTCGTTTAGTATTATGAGTCACATTGCTTAGCATGAGTAGCCAGATTTTCTGAAGCCTTAGGCCCAGACTGTGGACTTTTACCTAGTTACTGAAGAACTTAGGCTGAAGAAGGGCCTGGAAACCAACACTAACTGAGAAAGGTAAGATCAACAGAAATAGGATCCTTGAGATAAAGAAAGGAATGCACACTTGAAGAAAGAATTGAATGAGGAACAAGAAGTTCCCAGACCGAAATATTACTATTGGACTAAACCGTCATGTGAGGGGAGGTGAACTTGGATTGTAAGGCTATAATTGCCCAGGGATTTCTGTGTTCGGGGTCTCTCTCTGAGAGTTGCAGCTCGAGCTGAACTCTGCTTTGCAGGGGGAGCTAAGACTGGATCCAGCTGCACCTGAACTCCTCTCCATGAGGAAGTTTAAAAAGCAACGGGGTCTAGTCTAAACCTCCCGACTCAGCAGGAGGGTCTTCACAAGACACTTGTACAAAACCAATACTGAGTGGGGAGTTGGAAGGTGTGCCTGGAGACAAATGGTCTTCATTGCCCTATAAATAGCAGCCATACCCAGGGAGGCTCATAAACCAAACATCCCCTCAGCAATTTCCCTGCATCTCCCTAAGATGACCTTCTCCCTGCTTCCCTCTACTATGACAAGAAGATCCAAAACACAGGGCAGGACACAGCAATACCAGCTGAGATGTCTATCAAGCAGAGATCTCACTTTGAAAGAGGAGGAGAAGGGGTTTCAGACTCACCTGGTTCTCAATGAGAAGGAGTCAAGAGTAAGGGAAGTGGATAAGAGAGCAGGTACCTGGGCTGCCTTTTATACCTACCCTTCACTGCTGCAGGACCAGAGGCACCCTTGGTAGAGGTAACAATTTTCTGACAAGCTCGTCTTGAATGCAAACCAGCACGGATGATATTACGGGCTGTGCTTTGCTTTCCTACATTTCAGCCCTTTCATTTCCAGGTTTGTTCCATGTCCATTCCCTAATGAAGGCTTCTTCTGAGAACTGGGATGAAAGGCCCCAAGATTTCTTGGGCAGGAATGCAGCAGTTCAGGCAGCAGACTCGGCTCAAGTGCTGGACAGGCTCAAAGCAGAGGCATTAGCCTGGGTCCTTCTGTTTGGGCTGTTTGAAGTTCTATTCTCAGCAAGAAGCTCCACCATTCCTCGTCTTGACATGACATGATGTATTATGGCTTTGTCTTGCCCTCTGTCTTCATCTCACACTTTGTGCCTCACCTGTCTGCCTTGTGCTCGTGGTTTTGACCCCATTCTGCCCAACACTACTTCATCACCAGGGATCTTCAGCACAGTACATGGTTCATGGTGTTCTTATATGTGTCCTTATGGTAACATGTTATTCTCTTGTGTGTGTTTGTAAGCAGATGGCTTTCTGTGGATGCACATGGCAGCACAGATTTGTGTATAATTCTAAATTGGGCTGCATTAACCTGTGTGCTCATGGCAGGGGCACTCTCTGTTGCTGTGTCCACGAGCATGACAGATCAGCAAATTCCCAGTTTCGAAGGAGCCTGAATGCAGTCAAACATGGACGAGACCACCTTGCTACAGATCTGTCCAGGGAAGAGGCCCTGAAATGCAGCTTCTGCTTCCTGAGCCCTCCTTTTCCTGCCCCTCCAAAGTAAAACCCTGCTGCTGTAGGTTTCAGGCCTCAATAAGGATGGTTTCATTCTGGTTGGGATACTTCATTTAATTCAGTGTGGCAATAGAGGGAGTGCCTCAGCATCCCTACCTTTCCAGGCCAGGACACAGATGCTCTTCCCAGCACGATGAGCATGATCCAGACAACATCTGAAGGTAGCCGCTGACAATTTAAGAAGAAGAAAAAATGAGAAATGGAAAATGTTTCCCAGGGTGACTTTTCAATCTCCATCCTGACAGGTGTTAAAAATGGACTGAATGCGACCTTGAACAACCTGGCTTAAGAGGATCTAACAGAGGTGACCTACATGACTTCTGCAAGTACCTTCTGACACTGCATTCTGACACGTTGTCCAACACTCCTGCCTTCCCTGACCCCTGCATGAGCATGGGCACATTTGTCTTCACACCCTTGCTGTCTCCATGCAGCTTTCAGGTGTTGTGCTAGGACTGCCGAGGAGCAGCAGAAGGGAGGCTCTCAGCCTCTTCACGGCAGCCCTGGAGCTCAGGGTCACCACGGTCGGAGCAGAGAGCCAGAGAGCCGGGGCTGGCATGGGGCACTGAGGTGCGGGCGGTGGAGCGGCGGGATGCAGAGGGGCCGGGCCGCGGGGCTGGTGGGACTGGCCGCAGTGCTCCCGGGTGAGCCAGGATGGCGGCGGCCAGGATGCAAGTGGCCCTCACAGGTCTCTCGAGGCACTGTCCCCTCTGGTTTCTTCTCGCATGTCTGCCCTCGAACCATCATCCTGTCCCTCTCTCCCTCTGTTGTCATTCCACACTCTCTCCTCAGAGTCATTGCTCTGTTCTTTGTGCAGTCCTCCCTGTTTGCTCCCTTTTCTCTTTGCCTTTCCATATAACTCATGGAGTCATTCCTTTCACCTTGCTACTTTATTTCTGTCTTTGGCCGCCTTTCTTCCTACAATGACAATGACTCTAGCCTTCCACCTCTCATTCATGCATTCATCTGTCCACAATGTATGATCTCTTCCCTTAATACATATGCTGACATACTCTGGAAAAGATTCTCATAACAATCTCTGTTTAAACCCTGACTAATTATGTAGGGTTTTTTTTCTGGGAAACATTAGACAAGGCTGAGCAGAAAGGAGGTTTTGAGGTATTTATCTTCCTCTTCTCCCTGGCAGTGGCTGCAGGCAGAGCCCACGTGCAGCAGGAGCCGTCGGCACAGACCACTGAGGGCACCGGCATCAGCATCAACTGCTCACACCCCAACATTCCGTCCAATGAATACATCTACTGGTACCATCAGCTCCCGGGCCGAGGCCTCCCGTGCATCGCGCTCGTTGTTGAAGACTCTAAAAATGTTGGGAACGCGCCGGGGCGGCTGTGGGTGGCGGCAGACCGCCGGTACAGCCCCCTGTGGCTCGCCCGGGCCCGACGCGAGGACTCGGGGGTGTATTTCTGGGCTCTGGGAGCCACGAGGAAACGAGCCGGGGCTGCGGCCGGGCACGAACCGCCGCGGGAGGGCGGGGCCGGGAGTGTGGGGCCGCCCCGGGCGGGGCCGCCAAGCGGCGCTGCTGCTCTGCCCGCTGGGGCCGCCCGGACCCCGGACGCTTCTCCCGGCCCAGCGGCACAGACTTCGACACTGCGGCTCCGGGATTACCGGGGGTGAACTGTCCAGCTCCAGCTCCCACTTTCTGCGAGTTCCCCCGACATGCCCTGCATGGGAGTGTGTGAAACGGTCCTGATCCTGGCAGCTCTGGCGGGACTTGCACGTTTTGGTGAGAAACAAGGTTCAGGCTCGGGAGGAGCAGGGCGAGAGGTCGTCTTGCTAGCCGTGGAAGGGGAGATTCGAGACTGACTCTGTACGAAACATTGTAGGAAATGTAGGGACTGGAGGTGGGACTGGAGAACGATCTGGGAGATGTCAGCTGTGATGGAAGGAGGCAGGAGACTCTGCACATCTCTTTTCGTGTTCACAAATGCCTTTCCATGGGTTAGGTTTTGCATTCGTGTGGAGAGAAAGAACGAGCTGCTGGGGGCAGCCCAGCACTAGACATCGAAATTTCTCTCCCAGGCATACTTGACAAAATGCTGTCAGCCTGTGTAGGAATTGTCGGTATTGTTAGGGGAAGGATGGTTCACTACAACGTGCGCTGAAATTTGTTTCTGGCTTTACAGGTCACGCACAGAAGGACTCTGTGCTCCAGTTCCCTCCAGAAATGACCGTCCAGACAGGAGACAACACAACACTGGGCTGCAATTTCTCCACCAGTGATTCCAATCCCTACATCTACTGGTACCAGCAGCTCCCAAACCAGTCCCCTCAGATGCTGCTGTGGGTGAGCAAGTTCAAAGCTCGCAGTGATTCGGGGAGGTTCTCCGCTGCGCTGTATGCAGAGCACTCCCAGGTTCTTCTGAGCGTGCGGGATGCAGAGCTCCAGGACAGCGCGCTCTATCTCTGCGTGCTGAGCCCACATCCGTGCCTTCGGAGTGCAGCCCTGCACAAGAAGGGGAAGAGTGTACCCTGGGGAGTGGCTCTCTCCCTATCACATAGCTCTGTGCTCATCCTGCTCAGTACCACACATCGGCGCTGTGGTGTGGCTGAGGTGCTGCCTCCCCAGCCTGTGCAGGAAGAAGATTTGACCATATTCCAGTGAATCACAGAATTGTTTATGTTGGAGGGCATCTTCTGAGATGATGCAGACCCTGGTCCAGCTGGCTCAGGCAGAGCAGTTTGCTCAGAACCATGTTTTTATTGGATGTTTAAATTGGTGCCCACTGCCTCATCTCCTGTCAGTGGGCACCCTTAAGAAGACTCTCTTCATCAGTCCCACTCATCAGCTATTTACACACATTGCCATGAGCCTCTCTGTGCCTTCTCCTCCTCAGCCTGAACACTGCTAGCCTGACACAGAATCAGAGAATCACAGAATCACAGAATGTCAGGGGTTGGAAAGAACCTCAAAAGATCATCTAGTCCAGCCCCCCTGCCAGAGCAGGATCACCTACAGTAGGTCACACGGGAACGCATCCAGGCGGGTTTTGAATGTCTTCAAGAGAAGGAGATTCCACAACCTGCCTGGGCAGCCCAGACCAGGGCTCTGGCACCCTCACAGTGAAAAACATTTTTCGAATATTTTTATGGAACCTCCTGTGTTCCAGCTTGTATCCATTGCCCCTTGTCCTGTCATTGGACATCACTGAAAAGAGTCTGGCACCATCTTCCTGACACTCCTCCTTGATATACTTATAAACATTAATGGAGTCACCCCTCAGCCTCCTCTTCTCCAAGCTAAAGAGACCCAGCTCCTTCAGCCTTTCCTCACCAGGGAGATGTTCCACTCTCTCCATCATCTCAGTGGCTGTGCTGGACTCTCTCCAGCAGTTCCCTGTCTCTCTTGAGCTGAGGGGCCCAGAACTGGACAAAATATTCTAGATGTGGCCTCACCAGGGCAGAGTAGAGGGGGAGGAGGACCTCTCTTGACCTACTTGCTACTCTCCTTCTAATACACCCCAGGATGCCATTGGTCTTTTTGGCCACGAGGGCATATTGCTGGCTCATGGTCATCCTGCTGCCAACTAAAACTCCCAGGTCCGTTTCTCCTATGCTGCTCTCCAGCAGTCCTCATAGGAAAGATGATCTAGTCCCTGCACCATTTTGCTGGGCTCATTCTGATATCACTCTTGTACTGAATAGCCCAGAACAGGATCTGACACTCCAGATATGTCCCCACATGCTCTGAGTAGAAAGGAAAGATCAGATCTCATGTCCTGCTGGTGATATTTTTCCTACCACAACCCAGCATACTGGTGGCCTTCCTTACCACAAGGGTGCATTGCCAAAGCAGCCTCAAGAATATCCCTGAGATTTTGAAACCGAGCAGGACCCAGCAGCAAGTATTCAGGAGAAGTATCCCAACTGTTTCTCCAGATCTTACTCTCCTCAGCATCCAGCAATGACCACTATTGATAAGGGGGCTTTTGGCAGGAAATCTGACTGCTCTTGCAGTTTTACTTCCTACCAAGGAATCCTGAGGAAGACAAATGTCTTCCGAGCCTTGCATCTGGGTGTTTGCAAAAGCCTCAACATGTGAGCAAGACCCATCAGCCAGACACTGCTGTTCAACTGCTTGAGCTGCCTCCTTGCTTACTCATTTGGCCTATCTTTCTCTTCTCCTTTGTGTTTGTATTTTGAAAGGTGTCTTGAAAAGACGATGCATTACAGCATTGCTGCAGATGTTCCAGGGAGACACTTGAGAGGCTGAGCTCAACACGGAGACTTTGCCCAGAGTTCAGACTCAGGAGACCCAGTTATCTCCAGGGATAGGAACCTTTCAACATCCTGAGAAACTCACATAACTCAGGAACTTCATCAGAGGCTCTTGTAAAGGCCTGTAGAAGATCAGAGTGGCTGGTTCTCTAAGGCTGTCAGATTAACATCCCTTTTCCTTTCAAAGGGAAGAAGTAAAAGGAACAGTGATAAACAAAGCACACAATGCCACCAATCTCTCAGCAAGTTCTGAAGGACACAAGGAGGGAGATCAGAGCTCTTAAGCCTCTAATGAATGAGCCATTAGGAAATTCAGGTGGAGTTTTGAAGTGGATTCGTCTGAGCTTTGCAAGTGAGTTCTGTAAGTTCTGACCGCCAGTAACTGCAGATACTGGGAAGAAACACTGGGGGAAAGGAAAAAAAAAAAAAAAAAAAAAAGATTGGCCATTGGGATTTTAGTCCTCTGTGCTAACAACTGGATGGACAAATCCAATAACATTGGACCTGAAGCAAGGATTTAGCATATGGTGCAAATCCTGCCTGTGCTTGAGATTCACTGGCTTTCTTGACTTTGGAGATTTCACGGGATTTTCCACAGAATGAAAGAATTTTGTACTGTTCAATTGTTTCTCTTCCCCCCTACATCCTTCCCCCCCCGCCCCCAACACAGTCATTTGTTTTCCCCACTTCTTCCTTTCCTCCCCCAACAGAGTTGTTTCTGGCAGCTCTACTGTCTCAGGGCTGGGAGGTGCTTTTCAGACTCTCTCACTTAACAGACAGACATTCAACATGTACCTCAGACATCTCCTTCTCCCTGTCTTCCTGGGGCAACTGCTGGGTAAGTCCTGCCTTTTCACTCACACATACTTTGTCTTCCACCCAGGAAACCTTCACCAGCCTTATGAGGTCCATGTGGAGAAGTGCTCTTGAAGAGGAGAAGAAAAACACTGGCAACTGTTGTCTCACATATGTGGTTTGGCACTGAGCTCTCAAGGTGCTCTTACTCTTGGGAATGAAAGGAGAAGACAGAGAAGCGATACCTCAGCCTCTTCCTCTTGCTTTTCTCTCCCCTTCATTTTTTGCTGTCGACATCTCTCTCCTGATCCACCTGCTGCACCACAGCAGGTCTCTGCTGTCTCTTCAGTCACCCATTTTTTTTCCACAAAATAAGCAAATCCTCCCTGAGGTACTGTCGCGTGAAAGGTATGTGGCTGTGAGAGGCACGTACCCGAGCTAAGCACTTGCTTGTTTCAGAGCCCCGTTAGGGACTTGCACTGAGTTTTCAGAGCCCCACTAAGGGCTTGCACTGAATTTTCAGAGCCCCGTTTAAGGACTTGCACTGAGACAATTTGCAAGGTAACTAACAATAATTAATTTATTGAAGCGACAGATACAAGGTTCAGAGTTGCCGTTGATAAATTCACTCTCTGCAATAGCGCTAATATACGATACTAATGCCAGCAAAATACTATCCCGGGTATTACACACCAAAAGGTGGAAGCGCAATTCTTACCAAGAAGGCGTCCCTGTCTTGGGTGAAGGAGAAGGAGCACAGCCCGTCGACCGCCTCTTCCTCTTCTGGGGTCTTCTCCTCCTAACGACACCTACCCTCTATGCTCCTTATATACTATTTTTCATACCCCCTGCCCCCCACCCCGGGGTGGCATTCAGCATGATTTGAGCGAAGAGTGGGTGACTATAGTCATATAGGGATATTAGGGTTAAAATTTCCACTCTGGGCCCTGTGGCCTTCAGGATTTTATTTTGCAACAACCTATCTATGTGCAGGATGCTTCACATTGTTAGTCTTCCATGCGGCCTTGCTCCTTAGCCAAAATAGGGCCGTCCTGTCATCACAAGACTCCCTCCTTCGGCTGGTTCTCACTGTGTAGGCCTTGTTTTCCTCCGTTCTCTGGGTCTGCACAACAGATAAGTGAACACCTCTAGCCTCCCACTAACATGAATAAAGGTGCACCAGGCAATGCCCCTCCAGCTGGCACATGTCAACCCTGGTTTCCAGGTACGTCCTGTTTGGCAACTCAGCCACGGATACCTCTTTCCAGCCTGAGCTTTGAGTGTACTCAAGGAGCCCTCTTTGATGACTGGGATGGGGAAATACAATTAATCTTTTTGTCACAGCTCCATGGGCTGTCAAGCCTCCTTCACCTGGGTTTTGCATCCACTCCTGCTTTGCTTCCCAGAACCTTTCCCTGCACAGCTGCTGACCTTCATGTTCTTCCAGGTACCATGGGGCAAATCACTCTCACTCAGCAAGAAGCACAAGTCACAGTGAAGCAAGGAAAATCATTCCAAACAACCTGCACATACCAGACCTCATATGCTAAAGGCTTGTTCTGGTACCAGCTGAAGAAAGGCCAAGCTCCCCAGCTCATCTCATATCAGGCAGCATCTGGCTCCAGGCCAAGTGGCCGTTTCACTACGTTTCTGAACACCACGGGGAAATACAGCCTCCTGCAGCTGCAGGAAGCCCAGCTCTCTGACAGCGCCTTGTAGCTCTGTGCTGTGCAAGACACGCTGGTGCAGGGATCTTCCTTGGCTGTGCAACAACCCAAGGGAGGCAGGGGATGTGTCTCTGGTGTGAGGTAGGGTTTGGGGACGGGGCCCTCAGCTCTGCCTTTGCAGTGCTGGTTCTCCTTTGCATCCTGAGCTCTGTAGGGTCAATCAATCTGGAGATGGTTGAACCTGCCTGTAGGGCAGAGCCTCCGGGAAGCCAAGAAACCAAGGGGTTCTTCTCAGCCCCTCAGGTTCAGTGCTTCTAAATTCCTGGAAGCCTGTGACCAAATGTGACAAAGAAAACCTGACACAGGCAGCCATCAGAATGGATGCACCCATGTGCAGGTTGCATCCATGTGCTCTCCAACCTCCCTTCACAATGGAACAAACAGGCCCTCAGGCACACACAGATGCAGGTGCCCAGGAGGCAGCACAGTCTCTCCCCACGCTCAGAGACTCAACACTCCACCAGCCAGCTCTCTGCCTCTGTGCCCCTCACAGCTTTAGGCAAATCCTTGGAAGACCAGTGCTGAGAAGGTAAATCAGGCACCTGCCATCCATCCGTAGTGGATCTGATGACAGCAGAGGGCGTTTTGGCCTTTAGTGAGTTGGACAAGAGTAGTTCAGTTGATTGTGTTTTCATTACAGGAAAGAGAAAATGTGTACTGGGGACTGAGTTGCAGGGACTTGTTTGCACATTCACAGAATCAATCACATAATCAGAGAATGTTAGAGGTTGGAAGGGACCTTAAAGATCATCTAGTCCAACCCCCCTGCCAGAGCAGGACCACCTACACTAGAGCGCACAGGAACGCGTCCAGGCGGGTTTTGAATGTCTCCAGAGAAGGAGATTCCACAACCTCCCTGGGCAGCCTGTTCCAGTGCTCGGTCACCCTCACAGCAAAAAAGTTTTCCCTCATATTTTTATGGAACCTCCTGTGTTCCAGCTTCCACCCATTGCCCCTTGTCTTGTCAGTGGACGCCACTGAAAAGAGCCTGGCTCCATCTTCCTGACACTCCCCCTTGACATATTTATAAACATTAATGAGGTCACCCCTCAGCCTCCTCTTCTCCAAGCTAAAGAGACCCAGCTCCTTCAGCCTTTCCTCATAAGGGAGATGCTCCACTCCCCTCACCATCTTTGTGGCTCTACGCTGGACTCTCTCAAGCAGCTCCCTGTCCTTCTTGAACTGAGGGGCCCAGAACTGGACACAAGATTCTAGATGTGGCCTCACCAGGGCAGAGTAGAGGGGCAGGAGGACCTCTCTTGACCTACTTGCTACTCCCCTTCTAATACACCCCAGGATGCCATTGGCCTTCTTGGCCACGAGGGCACATTGCTGGCTCATGGTCATCCTGCTGTCCACTAGAACCCCCAGGTCCCTTTCCCCTGTGCTGCTCTCCAGCAGGGCAGTCCCCAACCTATATTGGCACATGGGGTTATTTTTTCCCAAGTACAAAACTCTACACTTGCCCTTATTAAACTTCATAAGATTTCTCCCCGCCCAGCCCTCCAGCCTGTCTAGGTCTCTCTGAATGGCTGCACAGCCTTCTGGTGTGTCAACCACTCCTCCCAATTTCGTATCATCAGCAAACTTGCTGACAACATTCTCTAATCCCTCATCCAGATCATTGATGAATATATTAAACAGAACCGGCCCAAGCACTGACCCCTGAGGGACCCCACTAGACACAGGCATCCAGCCAGACTCAGCCCCATTGACCACAACCCTCTGGCTTCTTCCCTTCAACCAGTTCCCGACCCACCTCACTACTTGGTCATCCAGACCACACTTCCTCAGTTTACCTATGAGGATGCTGTGGGAGACGGTGTCAAAGGCCTTGCTGATGTCCAGGTAGACCACGTCCACTGCATGGCCACCATCCATCCACCTGGCTATGTCTTCATAAAAGGCTCTCAGGTTGGTCAAACATGACTTCCCCTTGGCAAAGCCCTGCTGACTGCTCCTAATAACCTTCTTATCCTTGATATGCCTAGAGACAGCGTCAAGGATAAGATGTTCCATCACCTTTCCAGGGATGGAGGTGAGGCTGACCGGTCTGTAGTTACTGGGTCATCCTTCCTGCCCTTCTTACAGACTGCAGTGACATTCGCTTTCCTCCAGTTTTCAGGCACCTCACCTGTTACCCATGACTTACCAAAGATGATGGAGAGTGGCCTAGCAATGACTCCCGCCAGCTCCCTCAGCACCCGTGGGTGCATCCCATCAGGGCCCATGGATTTATGAATGTTCAAGTGTTCAAACTGATCCTTAACCCACTCCTCATCAATCAGGGCAGACTCCTCCTTTGTCATGACTTCCTCTGGGGCCTCAGGGGACTGAGGCTCCTGAGGACGGTCTCCAACAGTGTAGACAGAGGCAAAGAAGGCATTCAGCAAGTCTACCTTCTTTCTGTCCTCTGTCTCCAGGGCACCCATCTCATTCAACAGAGGGCCTACATTGCCTCTAGTATTAGTTTTGTCAGCAATGTATTTGAAGAAGCCCTTTCTGTTGTCTTTGACCTCCCTTGCAAGTTTTAACTCCAAGGAGGCCTTAGCTTTTCTGATTGCCTCCCTGCACTCCCTGACAGCTGCCCTGTACTCCACCCAAGTGGCCCTCGTTCACATGCAACATATGTTCATGAGAGACAAAGTCAAAGCTAGAGACCATCCCTGGTGCTGCAGCTTCAGGAATTCCCCACCTGACAAGCAGAAAAATCCCTAAATCTGAAAAGCTAGAGACCATCCCTGGTGATCTCTGCAGGGTGGTTGGGGAGGTCTGGGACCTGTTCCAGCTTCAGTGCAGGGAGAAGTGCTGCCCTGACACGCTCACATGGCAGCAGAGGGTTGTGTGTCTGAGGTGAGCCAGATGCCCTGCAGCTGCCGGTGCTGAGGCTGGGACACCAGAGAGGAAGCTGGGCTGATGCAGTTGCCTTAAGACAAATGCTCTCTCTTCAAGGGCAAATTAATGTTAATTAGCAGGTGGCATCAGAAGGAGATTTCAGACTGCTTGAGAAAAGCCCTGAAATCTCTCAGTTAAACTTGATCATTAGAGCTCCTGGAGCTGCTCTGCTGAGAAGTCTTGTCTCCACACCCGCTATTAACACTGCAGCAGTCTCCAGAGCCACAGGAGAGGTGGCAGGAGGCTGTGCCCAGCACTGCACAGGCACCAGGAGGACAAACCTTGTGCCCTGAGAGCCTCCCAGCAGGGCTGGCATTTTCCAAGGGTCCTCACCTGGCCTGGAAGGCTCCTGTTGTTAGAAGCTTCCTGAGTCTGATAGATCCAATGCCAGCCTGCTCCAATGAGGGACCTGCTGCTGGTCAAGGCTGAGTCTATCAGTAAAATGATAGGAGAGGAACGCCTTTGTGAAAATATATTTAAGAAACGGGGAAAAAGAACTGCGCCACAACAGCCAGCACAGAGATGAAGGAATGAGAATATGTGAAGACACCAAGGTCAGTGAAGAAGGGGGTGGGGGGAGAATGTGCTCCAGGCACCAGAGCAGAGAGTCCCCTGGGTCGTGGTGAAGACCATGGTGGAAGTGGGCTGTCCCCCCGCAGCCCATGGACGGGGTGTAGATATCAACCATGGGGTGAAGGACCCCTCTGGAGTGGGTGGACACCTGGAGGGGGCTGTAGCCCAAGGGAAGCCTGCAGTGGAGCAGGTCGCTGCCAGAACCTACAGCCCACGGAAGAGAGGAATGCCCACGCTGGAGCAGGCTGTCTGGCAGGACTTTTGTAACACCATGGGTGAATCACGCTGGAGCAGTTTCCCCTGAAGGACTGCACCTCAGACTCATGAAGGGTGGGTTGCCCCTCGTGAGGTGTCTCACGTTTGGCAGTTTGTGATGAATTGCCCTTTGCGAGACAGCTCACACTGGAGAAGAATGTGAAGATTGTTTCCCATGAAAGGAACCCCACAGTGGCCCGGGGGAAGAGTGAAGAGTCCTCCTCCAGAGTGAAGAAGCAGCAGTGGAACCAACATCGGCTGAACTGACCGTAACCCCCATTCCCTGTCCCCCTGTGCCACTTGAGGGGAGGAGGTGGAGAAACTGGGATTGATGTTGAGCCCGGGAAGAAGGGAGGGATGGGGGAAGGTGTTTTTCTTCTACGATCTGCTTTATTCAAATTTCTCAGTACTCTTCTCTGAGTTGTTCTTTTAATAAATCTACTAATTTCGCTGACATCGAGTTTCTTTTGCCCCGGATGGTAAACGCTCAAACGTTGAGCCCTTTGATATATTTTCTCCTCCTGCTGAGCAGAGAAGGGGGGATGATAGAGCAGCTGTGTGGGCACCTGGCCTCCAGCCAGGGTCAAACCACAACATCTGCCCAATGGTTCTGGTGAGCTGCAGCACGTTGGGGCTGTTTGTTCGTTAGTTCTTTTCTGCTGCTCTTGGCTTTACGGCTTCCCTGCTATACACTCTTTCTTCACAGTCTCCTGTGCTCCTGTCTCTTAGAGCTTTGTGATGAGTCCCTCAGCATTCAAAGTAAGATGAAAAACACCAATAACATGACATCTGGCAATGTTTCTTCCTGGAATTACGTGACTGCAAGAATTGTGGATTCTCAGAAGTACTCTGTGGAGCCACCAGGCACTGCATGTCTGTGCACAGTGATCTGGAGGAACAGCTGTTCCCTAGTGCACTCTGTCTGTCCTTGGAGCCCTGCTCATGCCCTACCTCTTGGGCTTCTGCTATCCTATTTCTTGTGCAGTGGGACCAGAGTGTAGATTTTCCTCCAAAAGCACAATTTGTGAGCATACCAGCAGGCAGAGGTGGGCAACAGGCCCTGCCAGGAGTAAAGCCGGCCTTGGGGCAAGGTGCTTTGTGCTTGAGGGAAGGCCAGGAACCACAGAGCACATCTGTGGAACTGCTGGGCTGTGCAGAGAAAGCTTTGGGGGTAGAGGGTGCCCTATGTACGCTTTGTCCTGTCCTTGCCGTCCTTGCCCTCGGGTGCAGGCCGTGCTCTTTCATTCTGGAGACAGGTAGGCAGATGACAAGGAAAACATGGGGTTATTTCAAAGGCTTTTCCTCACATCACACCCGCTCCCACATGCTTTGGGACCTCCTTCTGGTGGAGCGTCTTCTAGCGGCTCAGGGCTGTCCAATGCAGGAGGAACTCTGTTCAGCAAACCTTGTGAGCTGCTGACCTCTCCGAGCCTCCAGCAGTGCTGGGCTTCTCTCTCAGGGACAGCAGTGCTCAACGTCTACAGGCACATGTACAGGCCATGAACAGACCTTATGTAAGCAGAGATGCTGGAATACACGGCCTGATCACCACTGCATGTGGTGGCACTCAGGCCCAAGATACAGTGACTGGAAGGTACCCATCCTCCCCATCCTCTGGGAATGATGAAAGACGCACTTACACTCCCACCTTGTGCCCTGGTATCCAAGACAATGCCTTCCCTCCTTTGCAGTATAAGACAATGTCCACCAAGAACAGGATTGTATGGAAACAGAGGCTGCAATTCAACTAAGATTTTAATGATTCTGAAGAAGAAAATGAGATAACCTTTAGAGGAGGCAGCCAGAGCAGTGAGAGCAACACCAGCTGCAGAAAGACTGTACCAGTCACCCACAGGACATCCGTGTGACTGCCCTGTGGAGAAAGAGATGGGCTAGCAGATACTCCATGTTGGCTCTGGGGTTCTTATGGCCCAGAAGAGCAGAAAACAAGAAAGAAGTTGGAGAGAATTGAAGACAGGCAAGTTTGACTTTGTTCATGTTTTCAGAGAGCCCCAACTGCCCTCCTTTGGAAGGGCAGCTCTGGATGATCAGCCTCTCTGAAATCGATGGCCAGGAGCTATGTCCTCAGTCCAACATCAGGTTTTGGGTTCCTGGGGGTCCTTGTTGGGATTGTCACCAGTGACTTTAGCAGGGAAGGCACTGCCTGCCACAGTAGCGGCTGGTGATGCAGGAGAGGTCAAAGCCCCCAGAGTTGATGGGCACGCCCTCACAGCTCAGGATGCTGCCAACAGCAGCAGATGTGGAGGAACCCACAACGGTGTTCTGTGGGAACGAGCTGAGGATGGGGCCGGGCAGGGCCACCACTACAGGGGACGGTTCGATGACAACGACAGAGCTCTGGCACTGACGGACACAGGGCTCGTTGCAGCTGTTGGCCAGTGGGGTTGGACCACAGGGCTGGCAGCAGGGCTGGCACGGGTTGCAGCAGGACATGGCTCAGGATCTGAGGTCCACCTGGGAGAGAAGGTAGAGAAGAATTAGAGCACAGGGACATGTGCAGAGCAACCTGCCATAAGTCTGTCACATTGCCATGAGTAAGGAGAACGTGATGCAGAATCTGTTCCCCCGCATTTGCTGAGCCAGGAGGTAGAAACTGGGCTGTGGGGCCAAAGGGATACTTGGCCTCATCCTGACAGAGTACTGCAGAGCGTTGCCAGGCCCAATGAGGCTGCTGCCCATCTCTTCAAAGAAGAGCCTCCTCAGGCAAGTCCCAGATATTCCCTAAGTCAGTCCTTATTCCTTCTTCCCTCTCCCATGGCAAGCAGTGGTGAGACCCAGCATAGGATGGAGAAGTACACATCTGCATGAACAGAAAACCACATGGGGAAAGGGCTTCAGACTCACCTGGTTCCCAAAGAGAAGGAGGCAAGAGAAGTGGGTAAGACAGAGAGGACTTGGGCTGGTTTTTATGGTGGCCCTGAGCTGCCCCAGGCCCAGAGGTAGCTTCTACGGAAATGACAGTTTTCTCAGCTGCTCATCATGAACGGAAAACATCCCAGCTAATAACACGGGCTGGGTGGTTGTTTCCTCCAATGATACCTTTGCATTTCCTGCCTGATGTCTCACACATTTCCTCAGAGGCTCCGGGATTTCTGGACCAAGACAGTGTCAGTGCCTGCAGAAGGCTCAGCTTGAGTACCGGATGGGTGCAGTGCAGGAAAGTGATATTGCCCTGGGGCACACTTGTGGGGTTGCCTGTGGCTGCATTGACAGGAAGGACCCAGCTCCTCCCAGCCCTGCAACCTGTAATGTTAGGCAGCTTTCTTGGGCCACTTTTGCCTACTTTGGCATCCAAGTCTGCTGTCCTAAAAGCCTGAGATTTGAATTTGCTATTTACCCTCCTCCTTCCCCTCAGGACCATGAACTCCACCCTTTCATGGTCACCGCAGCCCAAGCTGTTTTTCATCTTCACATCTGCAACAAACCCTTCCTTCTTGTTACATATGAGGTCCAGCACAACACCTCACCTGTCACTTGTGTGATGAAGTTGTCCTCCACCCACCCCAGGAGCACTTCCTGGCTCTCTTGCATCCTACTGTGTTGTCCCTCCAGCAGATATCATGGTGGTTGGAGTTCCCCATGAAGACCAGGGCCTGTGAAAGTGAGGCTGCTCCTTCCTGCCTGTAGAGGACACCATGTGGTCCTGAATGGAGTGATGGCCATTGTTCCAGAGGGATACTCAGTCCTTGGGGGTCTCATGACAACCCATCTCCCTAGAGCCAACACATCAACAGCTCTCACCCAGCCTTCTCTCATCTTACCCACCACTGAGATGCAGTAGTCTGTAATTTCTGGCTCCCTTGCAGGGAGGGTCATACAGTAGAGGACACGGATGAGTGCCTGGAGGAGGATGGACAGAGGTTTGTCTGTCGATCGGTATGGAAGAAGAGCAAGAGAAGAGATGGAGGTAGAATGAGACTGCCATGGACAACTTGAGGCTGTGAGAAGAGCCACTGAGCCCTGGGAAAGATGCTTTGTTGAAAGGTTACTGCAGCTCTTCTTGCCATGTGAAACCTCACTCTGATATGATCTCAACCTGTCATCTTGGAGCCAAAGGCAAAGAATGGGATATCTGAGAATAAATTCATTCTCCTGGGTTTTCCAGACCAACCCAGGTGGCACGTGGTCCTGTTTATCCTGATCTTCTCCGTGTGTCTTGTAACTCTGATGGAGGGAATGGCCTCACCTTTTTTGCTGCATAGAGTGATCAGACCCTGAGGATCCTGGTGTATTTCTTCCTCAACAGGCTGTCCCTGTTGAATATCCAGAATAACTCAACACTGTCTTGTTCTCCTTAACTGACATACAGTGCAGGCTAGGAATGGTGAAGTGGCATCAACAGTTTGTTGTCTAGAAGGATTTTGTCGTGATGAAGGATGAGTATGTAAAAGTATGACACAGCTGGTCCATCTCAGACTTCCCTCTTAGAAGGCAGATAGTTCTATCCGTAAAGTATCTATTGGTCATTGCCATCATCTAGGCAACAGATGTGTAGGAGGTCTCACCTGCAGGGACAGAGCTGGGGCTGGGGCTCAGGCCAAGAAGGGCCTAGGTGAAGGCTCCATCAAACCACTGCACTGGACCACCTAGAAGAACCATAGTAGCCCAAGCCAGGCACAGTTATTGCGAAGCAGGGGCAGGCCTGTGCTAGGCATGAGCTCTCATAGAGACCCTGGGCCAGAAGCCAAGACAGACCTGGGACCTATGGCTACATTGGGCCTAGGTGTGCTGAGTCCTGAGGCTTTCACTCCTGTGTTAACACCTGACCCAGCTCTCTCTCCCACATTAACTGGCCTAGGGACACATGCCAACATCCTCACCCAGCACAGAGGAATGACCCAGTCCTTCATCCTGTTCTCACCGCACTGGCCTTGTGTGGGCCTGTGTGAGTGCAAAGGCCCCAGAGCACACAGCCCCTGGGTCTGCAGTTGTGGGAATGCTCTGGCCTGTGTGGGGGGAGCAGCAGTGCTGCAAGAGAACAAGGGCCACTTCAGCCTCAGGGCTCTGGGAGTGAGGAAGGAGCTTGGTGCCTGGGGGAAGGCACCCCAACATATGTGCTCTGTTTGGGTTGACGCATTGACAGTGCCACTGAGAGTTATTTCATGAGATGGCTCATGTTTCCTGCTGAGTGCAGAATCAAATCCCACTGTCCCTGCCGTGTCTCTGTAGAGCTGGGCATATCTGCTCTCAAACAGCATCCTTTAAGTCCAGACCTGAGCTGTGCAACACATAGGGACATAAACTTCCTGGACAGCAGGAAAGTTGTGCTTGAGGAAGACAAAGGAATTTTGAGCACCAGTTATGGTCTTGGGGTCAGGGGGGTGTCTTCAGTCAAGGGAGTGTTGGGTTCTCAGGGACAGGGGACTCCAGTGAATGGCCTGATGTAGCTGATACCAGTACTACCTTGGGAACACCACTGACCTACACATGTCATCAACAGGCAGGCCATGGCTGGTACTCTGCTGAAGGGTGCAGGGGCTGCACGGAGAAGCCGGCACTGCTGGACATGCAAGGTATGTTGGCCACGATCCCTAGATCAGATGATGGAGGGGAGGGGAAACAGTGTAGGGACTTTAGGGATTTTCTCCCTAGTGAATAGAGATAGGACAAGAGGGAATAGGTTCCCGTTGCTCCAGGGCAAGTTTAGATTGCATATTAGGAAAATCTTCTTCATCGAAAGGGTGGTGAAGCATTGGAATGAGTTGCCGAGGGACGTGGTAGAGTCACCATCCCTGGACGTGTTCAGAAAAATGACTGGATGCGGCACTTCAGGAGATGGTTTAGCGTTAGGGTGGTGTAGGACTGTAGTTCAGACTCAGTGATCTAAGGTCCTTTCCAACCTTTATGATTCTATGATTTTATGATTCAGGCTATCCCCATTCCAAGTTCCTGCCATCCTTTGTCAATGTCTTATTCTGAGCCTCTTTGCCCGGCACGGCTCCACCCAAAGCAAGAGGAACATTCTTCTCCAAGAGCGTGAGGGACTGATGACCTCCCCAGAGCTTACCATATGCCCATTTTCCTCTCACAAACACAGCAGTTGTCCTGTTTGTATGATGTGCTTCAGGGCCAAGGGTCTATTTCTGAGCAGAGAGGCAGCAAGTCAAGGGCTTATGGCCATTGGTGGTCGAGTAACTAGAGATGTGTTCCTCAGTTTCAAGAGGCAGTGCCTGAAAGAGGTTTTGCTGCAGTGTGTCCCACCTTCCAGTGCCTCCAGCATGGATGAAGGGCTCCCCTGTACGCTCACATCTTTAGCCTCCAAAGCCATGTCTTTCTCCCTCGGCAACCAGGAAAGGAAAAATAAGAGACATGTGCAGGCGTACAGCAACGTTTTAATGAATCTAAAGAGGGAAATGAGGTCAGTCCGAGGGGGAGATCCCCAGTATGGGGAGCAGCAGGATCAGACAAGAGACTGGTTCCCTTTTCCTGTGGTAGAGATGCTACAGGCCATCTGTGGACCTGCCCAGCAAAGGGAGACATGCTCCAGGCTGGTCTCAGGCATCCTCATAACAGGCTTTGAGGGGAGCACAAGGCACCAAAGAAAAGAGAGAAGAAGCGTGAGTGGAAGATGGGAAAAGTAGACATTGGCCATGATTTCAGAGATCTCATGCTGGTCCCTTCAGTCTTGCCCCTGCAGGACAAGCCAGAGATGGTCAGCAGCTCTTAAAACAACAGCACAAAGTTTGATCCTCTGTCCAGCACTGTGTTCTGAGTTCCTGGGATCCTTGTCTGAGGTCGTTGCAAGCACCTTTAGCAGGGGGGGCACCGCCTGCCACAGTAGCGGTTGGTAATGCAGGAGAGGTCAAAGCCCCCAGAGTTGATGGGCACGCCCTCACAGCTGAGGATGCTGCCAACAGCAGCGGAGGTGGAGGAGCCCACAACGGTGTTCTGTGGGAAGGAGCTGAGGATGGGGCCGGGCAGGGCCACCACCACGGGGGAGGGCTCGATGACAACGGTGGAGCTCTGGCACTGGCGGACACAGGGCTCATTGCAGCTGTTGGCCAGTGGGGTTGGGCCACAGGGCTGGCAGCAGGGCTGGCACGGGTTACAGCAGGACATGGCTCAGGATCTGAGGTCCACCTGAGAGAGAGGGCATGGAGGAAACAAAAGATGGATGTCAGTGAGGAGCAGCTTGTCACCACACCGTGAGGGAGATAAAGTACATGCAGGGCCAGGAAGGGAAAGCTGTACAGAGACATATGAGAGATTCCTGATCTCATCCTGCCAGGCACCAAACAGAGCCACCAAGTGTTATGTGGCTACTGCTTAGCCCCTGAGTCCAGAAGCCATCTCAAATATTTCCAGACTTCCTTCATATCCATCCTTCTCCTCACCTCCCTCTCCTGTTAGAAGCAGCACCAGAGTCCGACACAGAGCAAAGCCCGTGTCAGCTGAGAGGTCCCCTGAAGTCAGATGCCCTTTCAGAGAAAACAGAGAAGGAGAAGGGACTTGAGACTCACCTGGTTCTCAAGGAGAAGGAGGCAAGAGGAGTGGATGAGAGGGCAAGGAACTGGGCTGGCTTTTATCCTGGAGCTTTACTGCCCCAGGCTGCCAGAGGCATCCCTTATACACGTGATCATTTTCTGACAAGCTCCTCCTGAATGTGAAACATCCCAGCTCCTGTGATGGGCTGTGGTTTTGGTTTCCTGAATCACAGTTTTTTCATTTCCTGCTTTATTCCAGGCATATTTCCCACTGAAGTCTTTTGTGTGACAGGATGAGAGGCTGAAGCCCTTCTGCTGCAAAACATGACATCACAGGCAGAGGAGTCATCTCACATGCAGGAAGAGTCCAGTGAAGGGCATTTGAGGCAGAGGATTAATCTCACATGCAGGAAGAGTCCAGTGAAGGGCATATGAGGAAGACTCAATAGCTGGCTTAGGCATCACACATACATATCTAGACCTCTAGGCATCTAGAGTTTGACAGAAGAGAAGACAATAGACCCAAAGAAAGGCTTTCTAACATGTACAGGGACAGCACACAGGTGTTGGACTTGAAAGAGTCATCTTCTGCAAGTCCCAATTCAAAGGGTTCAGTGTGGCTGAGAGAAGACTTCTCTGTGCTTGAGGAGAGCAGGAGATGCAGATGAGGAGAGTAACATGCACAGCTTGAGCCCGTTCAGCCACACAAAAGCCCTCTCCCTGCTCTCTGTCTGTCCCTGAGGACCATGCACATGGATATGGGCTTTGGCCTTTGCATGGAGGATCTTGTAGGAGCAGGTGGGGCAGCCTGTGGATTCACTGCTGATTGCATGATGAAGCAAGCCATGCACACGTGACCAGGTAAGCAGGTCCTGCTGTGAGCTAATGCCAGCTGGGCACTTCAGGGGCCACAGCTTGTGCATTGCAGGATTAACGCCCCCAGAAAGACAATTTGTCCCCTTCACCATGCACACCTGCTTTGGGATGGGATAAGCGCCATGTGTGAACTGATGTCTCTTCACTGACTGTGGGAAGAATCAGCAGAGTCTTCTGCAGTGGCAGAAGAAGGGACAGAGAGGGGGAGATGAGAGGAAAGCAAAAGGGCACAGTTAGAGAGGAAGTGGAGAGGAAAAAGACAGGAACAGAGCGTTTCCCTGGACTCCTGTGGTGAGTGACATGGCAGGGAGATGATTGCCTGCCAAATGAGGAGATTGATGGTGGCAAAACATCCAGGAGGTAGTGATATGTGGACGACCCCATAGCAGGGGAGAGACAGACCACGCAGGAGCAGAAGACATGCCCGAAGTGAACCACAAATCCAAGGAGCATCCCACGCTGGTGGGAAAACTCATGTGGAGGGAGAGGGTTGCCCTCCATGAGTTGGACACCGCATGGCAGCAGGAGAAGACTGCGATGAGCCCTTGCCTGAGTAAGAAAGATTGCCATGGACAATGAGTAACGGCCAGATCCTCCAATGTCTTCCCCCCTTATCACACTGCACCAATGTAGAGGGGAGGAAGGAGTTAGTCAGGAAGAAGGGAAGGGTGGGGGTGAAGTGTACTTAAGGTGGAATTGTGTTTATTTCCTCTCACTATCCTACACCGAGCTAGTAAAATTAAATTTGTTTTCTTCCAAAGTCTGCTCTGTTTTTGTCCCATGACTGTAAGTGATGAATGAACTGTCCCTGTCCTGATCTCAATACTCGAGCATTTATTAGGAGCAGTCAGCATGGCTTTGCCAAGGGGAAGTCACGTTTGACCAACCTGAGAGCCTTTTATGAAGACATAACCAGGTGGATGGATGGTGGCCATGCAGTGGACGTGGTCTACCTAGACATCAGCAAGGCCTTTGACACCGTCTCCCACAGCATCCTCATAGGTAAATTGAGGAAGTGTGGTCTGGATGACCAAGTAGTGAGGTGGGTCGAGAACTGGTTGAAGGGAAGAAGCCAGAGGGTTGTGGTCAATGGGGCTGAGTCTGGCTGGATGCCTGTGTCTAGTGGGGTCCCTCAGGGGTCAGTGCTTGGGCCGGTTCTGTTTAATATATTCATCAATGATCTGGATGAGGGATTAGAGAATGTTGTCAGCAAGTTTGCTGATGATACGAAATTGGGAGGAGTGGTTGACACACCAGAAGGCTGTGCAGCCATCAGAGAGACCTAGACAGGCTGGAGGGCTGGGCGGGGAAGAAATCTGATGAAGTTCAACAAGGGCAAGTGTAGAGTTTTGCACTTGGAAAAAATAACCCCATGTGCCAATATAGGTTGGGTACTGCCCTGCTGGAGAGCAGCACAGGGGAAAGGGACCTGGGGGTTCTAGTGGACAGCAGGATGACATGAGCCAGCAATGTGCCCCTCGTGGCCAAGAAGGCCAATGGCATCTGGGGTGTATTAGAAAGGGAGTAGCAAGTAGGTCAAGAGAGGTCCTCCTGCCCCTCTGCTCTGCCCTGGTGAGGCCACATCTAGAATCTTGTGTCCAGTTCTGGGCCCCTCAGTTCAAGAAGGACAGGGAGCTGCTTGAGAGAGTCCAGCGTAGAGCCACAAAGATGGTGAGGGGAGTGGAGCATCTCCCTATGAGGAAAGGTTGAAGGAGCTGGGTCTCTTAGCTTGGAGAAGAGGAGGCTGAGGGGTGACCTCATTAATGTTTATAAATATGTCAAGGGGGAGTGTCAGGAAGATGGAGCCAGGCTCTTTTCAGTGGCGTCCACTGACAAGACAAGGGGCAATGGGTGGAAGCTGGAACACAGGAGGTTCCATAAAAATATGAGGGAAAACTTTTTTTGCTGTGAGGGTGACCGAGCACTGGAACAGGCTGCCCAGGGAGGTTGTGGAATCTCCTTCTCTGGAGACATTCAAAACCCGCCTGGACGCATTCCTATGCGCTCTAGTGTAGGTGGTCCTGCTCTGGCAGGGGGGTTGGACTAGATGATCTTTAAGGTCCCTTCCAACCTCTAACATTCTGTGATTCTGTGATTCTGTGATTTCTTTTTGAAGTTTTCTTCCTTCCCATCTCTAAAGGGATGTTGGGGTGGGGGGATGAGTGACCAAGAGGCCTTGTAGTTCTTTGAGAAGTTGAAAATGGGTGTGCAGCAGCTGGGAGAGCAGAGTGAGAAAAAGTGAGACAAGGAATTTGTCGGTAACCAAGGTCAGTGAGGAAGAAGAGGGAGGAGGTGGTCCAGGCACCAGAGCAGGTATTCCCCTGCAGCCAATGAGGACATTGTTTTTCATCTAGCAACACCATGGAGGACGACCACGGAGTGACTATCCACCCTGCAGCCCATGGAGGACCTCATGTGGCAGCTGGTGGAGATGCCCTGAAAGAAGCAGTATCTTGTGGAGAAGCCAAGCTGGAGAAGGCTCCTGGCAGAAGCTGTAGCCCTTCGAGAGGAATGCACTCAGGAGTAGGTTTTCTTTTAGGGCTTGTAGCCCACGAGGGACCCACATTGGAGCACTCTGTTACTGAAGGGCTGGAGCCAATTGAAAGACCTCTGCTGGAGCAGTTTATGAAGAGTGGCAACCCACGGGACAGAGCTACATTCTGACGTGAACAAGGACATGAGAAGGAAGGAGTGGCAGAGGTGAAATATTGTGAACTAACTGCAACCCACATCCCAGCCCTTCTGCATTGTCTGTGGGGAGGAAGGAGAAGAGTTAGCAGTAAGTTCAGCTTGGGAAGAAGAGAGGGGGTGATGGGAAAGTGCTTTTAGTTTCGTTTTGTTTTTCACTATCCTACTCACTTGCAGTTAATTGGCAATAAATTAAATTAATTTCTCATGTCCACTCTGCTTTGCCCATGACAGTAATTGGTAAGTAATCTCCCTGTCCTTATCTTGACACAAAAGTTTTTCATCATAATCTTCTCCCCCTGTCCTGTTGATGGAAGGGGAGTGACAGAGCAGCTTGGTGGGTACCTGCAGCCAGCCAAGGCCAACCCACCACAGGCAGATAAACAAAAGAGAACAAGCGTAGAACAGCACTGATGTTATGGCTGAAAATCCCAGAGAGGTCCTGTCCCCGTTGTCCCATGTTCTGTACCACAGTGGTGGTGCAGAGATCACTGAACTGTGCAGTGCCTTGTGTGGTGTAGGTGAGAGGGAGCTTTGCTAGTGCTGGAGGAGAGCAGTGTCCAGCCCTTCATGCTTCTTGCTTTGTGGAACGCTGTGAGGGGGAGCAGTGATTAAGAGCTCCGGGTGAGGACTGGTCATGTCTGCCAAGGCTAGTTCAGCCATTCTCTCTGCTTTGTTTCATGGGGACAAGGCTTTGCCTGAGCAGAAATGTACCATTCCCAGTTCCAATGCTGGATTGTCGTGTTTTATACAAATTCATTTCTCATCTCTGTTCTCTCACAATGCCCATGACATTCCCCCCGTGACTCCTTAATTTACTGCCAGGCAGGTGCAGAGAGCAAGTTGTCACTAGCGGGAGAACTCACAACTTTGGACAGGCTGCCCTTCTGTTGCTTGGCCACAGTTCCCTGAGCAGGCAGGAGCTGTTCCTGGACCCCCGAGGCAGCACAGACAACCCACATCAGCGGCCTCTGGCTCCTCTTGCCAGAGGGTGACTCCATGGGGAGCAAACGCAGCCCCATGCTGATGACCATGCCCAAAGGCCAGTGACTTAACAGGTGCTACACCAGAACCCAGCCACTTGATTTCCTGGCCCACCAGGGTTCTTGAAAGGCAAATGTGTTTTCTGGATACCCCCAGCTTCTAACCATGCTTTAGTAGTTGGGCAGGGGTCAGCATGCCCCAGGCTCTCTACAGTATTGTTTAAAATGCCATTTCTCAGCCTAAGATTATGAAGAATATTAAGGCAATACAGATGATCCTACAGCCTTCAGCTGCTAGAAGCCCTAAGCTGTGTGCTGTCATATAGGAAATTCCAATCAGGGCACGCCATGCCACGCAGACCCCGATCAAGAAAGAGTTGCCCCTTTTACATCAGGCAAGCTTTTAGAGGATTTTTCATTAAATAAAAGAGCTCTATTCATCATTTCTGCCATCAAACAGAAAGGACGTTCACATGAGAATTTCTTACTGCTTTTCTAGATACAGGCAGGGACATCCTCTGAGAACGGACGAGGCTCCACTTATGCCACCATAGCAACACAACCACACAGCAATTCCCTTCTGCTTTGACAGCTTGGGGCATGTCCACAGAGGGAAGGACCACATGGAGACCATGTTTGAAAGCAGCAGAACTTTAATGAGTGAAAAGAAGGAAACAAAGTCACTGCAAGCGGAGGACAGCAGTGCAGGGACACCTGGAGGAGTAGTCTGCTGCCCTTGGCCATGGAGAAGCTCCTGAATGATCTCTGTCTGCCTGCCCCATAAGAGGAGAGGAGACAGATGGTCTCCACCAGGGTGGATGTGGCAAAAACGTGTTGGCAAGGGAAAACAAAGCAACAAAAGAACTGGGAAAGGAAAGCAAATTAATTCAGCTATACTGAAAAGCCATGCAAAATCTTGATTCTTCACCCAGCATCATGTTCTGAGTTACTGAGGGGTCTCCTTGGAGTTTTGCCAGCATCTTCTTCAGCACAGGTACCTTCTGCCATAGTAGCGGCTGCCAATGCCAGAGAGGTCACAGCACCCAGAGTTGATGGGCACGCCCTCACAGCTCAGGATGCTGCCAACAGCAGCAGAGGTGGAAGAGCCCACCACGGTGTTCTGTGGGAAGGAGCTGAGGATGGGGCCGGGCAGGGTCACCACCACTGCAGGAGGCTCGATGGCGACGGTGGAGCTCTGGCACTGGCGGACACAGGGCTCATTGCAGCTGTTGGCCAGTGGAGTTGGGCCGCAGGGCTGGCAGGGCAGGCACGGGTTGTAGCAGGACATGTCTGAAGCTGGAGGTGCACCTGGGAGAGAGGGCAGGGGGGAAGAAGAGCACAAGCATAAATGAAGAGCAGCCTGGTTACATAATCACAAGGAGGCCAAACCCGATATTGGAGACCAAAATAGTTCACTTGTAGAATACTAGAATTCCTTGTGGGACCATTTAAAATTGGGATGAAATGAAATTTAGTTAGTTCCTGAAGAGCTTAGGCTGAAGAAAGGCCTGGAAACCAATGCTAACAGAAAAGTAAGATCAACAGAAATAGGATCCTTAAGATAAAGAAAAGAATGCACACTTGGAGAGAAAGGGTTGAATGCAGAACAAGAAATCCCCAGACCCAAATATTACTATTGGACTAAACCGTCATGTGAGGGGAGGTAAACTTGGATTGTAGGACTATAATTGCCCAGGGATTTCTGTGTTTGGGGTATCTCTCAGAGAGTTGCAGCTCGAGCTGAAATAAACCAACTCTGTGGAAGAATCCAGGGTCTGAACTCTGCTTTGCAGTGGGTGACTAAGACTGGATCCAGCTGCACCTGAATCCCTCTCCATGAGGAAGTTTAAAAAGCAAGGGGATCCAGTCTAAGCCTCCCGACTCAGCAGGAGGGTCTTCACAGACTCTTCTACGACAGCAATACTGAGTGGAGAGTTGGAAGCTGTGCCTGGAGACACATGGTCTTTGTCACCCTGTAAATAGCACCTGACCCAGCGAGACTTCCTCCTAATTCATAAACCAAAACCCCCTCAGACACTTCCCAGCTTCTCCCTAAGCAGACCCTCTCCCTGCTTCCCTCTCCCATGACAAGAAGATCCAAACCCAGGACAGGACACAGCAGTACCAGCTGAGAGGTCCATCAAACAGACATTTCACTTTGAAAGAGGAGGAAAAGGTCTTTCAGACTCACCTGCTTCCCAAAGAGAAGGAGCCAAGAGAAGTGGATGAGAGAGCAGGGACCTGGGCTGCCTTTTATACCTGTCCTTCACTGCTGCAGGACCAGAGGCACCCTTGGCAGAGGTAACAATTTTCTGATGACCTCATTGTGAATGCAAACCAGCACAGCTGATGCTATGAGCTGTGCTTTGCTTTCCTGAACTGCTGCCTTTTCATTTCCAGGTTTGTTCCATGCCAATTACCTAATGAAGGCTTCTTCCGAACACTGGGATGAAAGGCCCCAGGATTTCTTGGGCAGGAGTGCAGGCAGAAGACTCAGTTCATGTACTGGAGAAGCCCAGAGCAGTGATATTAGCTTGTGTCCCTCTGTTGGGGCCCTTTGAAGTGCTGTTCTCAGCAATAAGTTCCACCATTCCTCGGTTTGACTCCATCAATTCCCATGCATGAGGACGTGTCATGGCCTCATGTCGTCTCACATTTATTGCTTCACCTGTTTGCCTGTGCTTCTGGTTTTGACCCCATCCTGCCCAACACTGCTCTGTCACCACGGGGCTTCAGCACAGTCCATGGTTCATGGTGTTCCTGTGCATGTCCTTATGGTAACATGTTCTTCTCTTTTATGTATTTGTAAGCAGATGGCTTTCTGTGGATGCACATGGCAGAAGAGATTTGTGTATAATTCCAAGCTGGGCTGCATTAGCCTGTGTGTGTCCTTGTGTGTCCCTCGTCACAAGGAAATGTGCTGCTCATGGTGGGGCTGTGTCCATGAGCACTACAGAGCACAAGGTTCCCAGGTTCAAAGGAGCCTGAATGCAGTTGAACAGGGATGACAACACCCTGCTACAGATTTGTCCAGGGAAGAGGCCTTGAAATGCAGCTTCTGCCCCCTAAGCCCTCCTTTCCCTGCCCCTCCAAAGTAAAACTCCGCTGCTATTGTTTTCAGGCCTCAACAAGGATGGTTTCACTATGGTTTAGATCCTTAATTTATTTCAGTGTAGCAATATGAGGAATGCCTCAGCATCCCTGCCTCTGCAGTCCAGGACACAGATGCTCTCCTCAGCATGATGGGTGTGATCTAGACAACGTCTGCAGGTACCTTCCGACAATGTAAGAAGAAGAAATAATAAGAAATGGATAATGCTTCTCAGGGCGGTTTTTTAATCTCCATGCTGGCAGGTGTCAAAAATGGGCTGAATGTGACCTTGAACAACCTGATTTAAGAGGATGTAAGAGGAGTAACCTACAAGACCTCCGCAAGTCCCTTCTGACATTTTGTTCTGACACACTCTACAACAGCTCTGCCCTCTCTGACCCCTGCACACCCGTTTGAACATTTGTCCTCACACCCCTCTACCTTTAAACAGCTTTGAGGTGCTGTGCTGGAACTGCTGAGGTGCAGCTGAAGGGAGGCTCTCACGCTCATTATTAGAGCCGTAGCCCAGTAGTGGCTGCTGTTGGCAGCCCCAGAGCTCTTGGTCGCTGAGGCGCGGGCAGGGAGTGGTGGGATGCAGACGGGCCGGGCCGCGGGGCTGGTGGGACTGGCCATGGTGTTCCTGGGTGAGCCAGGATGGCGGCATCTGGGGCCAGGATACAAGTGGTCCTCACAGGTCTCTCGAGGCTGCCGTCCCCTCTGGCTTCTTCTTGGATCTCTACCCTTGAACCACCATCCCGCTCATCCCTCCCTCTGCTGCCGTGCCACTATCTGCTCAGAGTCATCACTCTGTTCTTTGTCCAGTCCTCTCTGTTTGATTCCTTTCCTCTTTGTCTTTCCGTATAACCCATGGAGTAATTCTTTCCACCTTGCTACTTTATTTCTCTTTATCCTTCTTGTTTCCTACAATGACTCTACCCTTCCACCTCTCATTCATGCATTTATCTGTCCACAATATATGGTCTCTTCAATGAATACACATTTTGACATACACATTAATAGTCTCTTCCATGTTGACATAATTTGGAAAAGATTCTCATAACAATCTCTGTTTAATCCAAATGAATTCTGTGGGTGTTTTTTCTTTTTCTGGGAAACACTAGAAAGGGCTGAGCAAAAAGGAGGTGTTTGAGATATTTTTCCTCCTCGGCAGTGGCTCCAGGCTGAGCCCAGGTGCAGCAGGAGCCGTCGGCAGAGACCACCGAGGGCACCGGCATCAGCATCAGCTGCTCACACCCCAACATCCAGTCAAATGAATACATCTGCTGGTACCCTCAGCTCTCGGACTGAGGCCCTGCGTTCATCGCGCTCATTGTTGAAGACTCTAAAGACGTTGGGAACCCGCTAGGGAGGCTGTGGGTGGCGGTAGACCGCCGGTCTAGCGCCCTGTGGCTCGCCTGGCCCCGGCTCGGGGACTCGGCGGTGTATTTCTGGGCTCTGGGAGCCACGAGGAGACGAGCCGGGGCTGCGGGCGGGCACGAACCGCCGCGAGAGGACGGAGCCGGGCGTGTGGGGCAGGGGGACAGCCCCGGATGGGGCCGCCAGGGGGCGCTGCCGCTCCGCCCGCCGGGACCGCCTCGCCCCGCCCGGTCCCGGGGCGCTTCCACCGACCGCCCAGCACCAGCATCGTCATTGCGGCACCAGAGTCACAACGGTTGAATTGTCAAGCTTCAGCTCCAACACTTGGTGAGCTCCCTGGACCTGCGGTGCGTGGGAGTGTGTGACATGATCGTGATTGTGCTGGCAGCTCTGGCGGGACTTGCACGTTTTGGTGAGACTCAAGGTTCAGGCTGGGGAGGAGCAGGGTGAGAGAAAGGGGAAATTCGAGATCGACTCTGTACGAAACTGGGAGTGATTTTGTAGGAAAAGTAGGGACTAGAGATGGGAATGGAAAATCATCTGGGAGACATCAGCTCTAATCGGTATGGAAGGAGACTCTACACGTGCCTTTTCGTGTTCCCAAGTGCCTTTCTAGGGGTTATTTTTTGCATTGGTGCGTAGAAAAAGAGAGAGCTGTTAGGGGGTAGTCCAGCACTAGACATCGAAATTTCTCTCCCAGGCATACTTGACAAAATGCTGTCAGCCTGTGTAGGAACTGTCAACATTGTTAGGGGAAGGATGGGTCACTGCAATGTGTGTTGAAATTTGTTTCTGGCTTTACAGGTCATGCACAGAAGGACTCTGTGCTCCAATTCCCTCCAGAAAGGACCATCCAGGCAGGAGACAACACAACGCTTGGCTGCAATTTCTCCACCAGCGATTCCAATCCCTACATCTCCTGGTACCAGCAACTCCCAAACCAGTCCCCTCAGATGCTGCTGTGGGTGAGCAAGTTCAAAGCTCGCAGTGATTCGGGGAGGTTCTCCGCTGTGTTGTATGCAGAGCACTCCCAGGTTCTTCTGAGCGTGCGGGCTGCAGAGCTCCAGGACAGCGCGCTCTATCTCTGCGGGCTGAGCCCACATCCGTGCCTTCAGAGTGCAGCCCTGCACAAGAAGGGGAAGGGTGTACCCTGGGGAGTGACTCCCTCCCTGCCACGTAGCTCTATGCTCATCCTGCTCAGGTACCACGCATCCATGCTGTGATGAGGCTGAGGTGCTGCCTCCCCAGCCTGTGCAGGAAGAAGATTTGACCATATTTCAATGGATCATAGAATTGGTTATGTTCGAAGGCACCCTCTGAGACAGAAAAAGTTCCAGCTGGCTCATGCAGAGCAGGTTGCCCGGGACCATGTTTTCTTGGGTGTTTAAACTGGTGCTCACTGCCTCTTTTCCTGTCAGTGGGCACTCCTGAGAAGACTCTCTTCTTCATTCCAAACCATCAGCTATTTACACACATTGCCATGAGCCTCCCTGAGCCTTCTCCTCCCCAGAATGAACACTGCCAGCCCTCTCAGCTTGTACTCGTAAGAAAGATTCTCCAGTCCCTGTACTATTTTTCTGGGCTTACTCCAATATCTGTCTTGTACTGAGGAGCCCAGAACAGGACCCAGCACTCCAGATGTGACCCCACATGCCCTGAGTAGAGAGGAAGGATCAGGTCCTTTGTCCCGCTGGTGACACTTTTTCTACCCCAGCCCAGGATGCTGTTGGCCTTCCTTGCCTCGAGGGTCTGTTGCCATAGGAGCCTCAGGAACATTCCTGAGCCTCTGAAACGGGGCAGGACCCAGCAGCAAGTATTCAGGAGAAGTATCCCAACTGTTTCTACAGCTCTTACTCTCCCCAGCATCCAGCAATGACCACTATTGACAAGGGGGGCTTTTGGCAGGAAATCTGACTGCTCTTGCAGTTTTACTTCCTACCAAAGAATCCTGAGGAAGAAAAATGTCTTCCCAGCCCTCCACTTGGGTGTTTGCAAAAGCCTCAACATGTGAGCAAGACCCATCAGCCAGACACTGCTGTTCAACCTCTTGAGCAGCCTCCCTGCTTACTCATTTGGCCTATCTTTCTCTTCTCTGTCATGTTTGTACCTTCTCAGGTGTCTTGAAAAGATGATGCATTACAGCATTGCTGCAGATGTTCCAGGGAGATACTTCAGAGACTGAGGTCAACATGGAGTTTCTGACCAGAGTCCAGACTCAAGAGATCCAGTTATCTCCAGGGATAGTAATTTTCAACATCCTGAGACACTCGCATAACTCTGAAACTTCATCAGAGGCTCTTGTAAAGGCTTGTAGAAGATCAGAGTGGCTGGTTCTCTAAGGCTGTCAGATTAACACCCCTTTTCCTTTCAAAGGGAAGAAGTAAAAGGGAAAGTGATAAACAAAGCACACAATGCCACCAGTCTCTCAGCAAGTGCTGAGGGACACAAGGACGGATACCAGAGCTACTGAGTCTCTGATTGATGGGCCATTGGGAAGCTGCCGATGAAGCTTTGAAGTGCATCAGTCTAAGCTTTGGAAGTGACAAGAAGTGACGAGGGGGGTGGGTTCTGCAGGATTAGGCAACATTTATTGTGGAATGTTCAGGTGAAGGGTGGGAGGTAGGGGAAAGAGAGGATTGACGTGGAGCAAGGGGAGGCAATAAAGAGGAGGAAGGAAGAAAGGAGCCAACTACACTTTAAACAGAGTCTGGTCAGTGCTGTTGTTGGGATGAGCCCTGTGTCTGAGCACTATATTCTTGCGTCGCCTGCTTGCTACATACTTTCTTAACCACTCTTCAGTATAACATCACTGCCTTTCCCATGTGTGAGCTCTGCAAGTTCTGATTGCTAGTAACAGCAGATAATGGGAAAAAAAACAACACTGGGGAAAAAAAATTATTGGCCATAGGGATTTTAGACCTGGGTACCAGTAACTGGATGGACAAAGCTGTCTGAGTAAGATTGGACCTGAAGCAAGGATTTAGCATATTGTGCAAATCCTGCCTGTGCTGAGATTCACTGGCTTTCTTGTCTTTGGAGATTTCATGGGATTTTCCTTAGAAAGAAACTTTGTACTGTTTAGTAAAGTGGAGTTTATATGAAGTCTCTGCTTCACTCCTAGATGAAGACAGGGACATCGTTGTGGTGTCATTGCCACCGAGGCACTCAAGGGGTGAGGGATGGTGAGAGAGGAGACACAGGCATCAAGGAAAGAGAGACTCTCAGGGCTGTGGCCTTGGCATCAGGGTGAATGGTGGCTGGGTGAGGACTGTGGATCAATTTCCCCTCTCATTAGAAATGCAGAAATCTTCAACTTCCCATACATATCTTGTGTCTGCTGCGAAGCCTCAGAAGGCAGACCCATGTCAGGAGCCCATTGGAGGGTAAGCTTCAGCCTGTCCCTCCACCTGAGAAAGGCTGTGTCAGCCTCGAGACCCTCCACATTTCCAGAAATGTCCTTTTACATCATGAGAGGGTGCACGGAGCCAGAGGCCCTGGGATGCAGCACAGCAGGGTTCATCTGCTATTTCTGGGGATTTGGGGTAGAGCTGTTGTTCTGGAAAGCTGAGGAAGGATAGGGAAGAGATGTATAAAATAGAGGAGACTTCACTTTCCAGAAGAATTAGCAACATACCCAGTAGTTTGAGGATGCCAGGAGAAAATACGAAACTTCAGTGGGGAAGAATGCCCAGCAGTGGGTGTGCAGAAGAGCAGGTGATTCTAGCTGGGGAGGTGAGGACTCCACTGTGAACTGCCAGGGAACAGCCCCTTCCCATGCCTGGGGCCCCCACAGCCCCTCACTGTGGAAATGTTGAGAATGCCATTGGCTGGGGGAGCCACAGGTGTTGCTGGTGAGGGAGGGAGAAAGCCAGAAGGAGTATTTCAAACACAGGAAGAACAGAGGGTTTCTTTTCTACACCAGCAGCTCTGCTATCTCAGGGCTGGGAGGTGTTTTCAGACTCTCACTTAACAAAGAGCTTGGTCTCAACATGCACCTCAGACATCTCCTCCTCCCTGTCTTCCTGGGGCAACTGCTGGGTAAGTCCTGCCTCTTCACCTTTCTTTCCTCCCAGGAAACTCTCACCAGTCCATGTGGGGAAAATGCTCTTGAACAGCAGAAAAAAAAACACGCTGGGAAATATTGGCTCACATATGTGATTTGGCACTGATCTCTCAAGTTGTTCTTACTCTAGGGAAGGAAAGGAAAAGAAAGAACCGATATCTCAGCTCTTTCTCTTGCTTTTCTCTCCACCTCATTTTTTGCTCCCTACATCTCTCTCCTGATCCACCTGCTGCACCACAGCAGTCTCTGCTGTCTCTGCAGTTCGTATTTCTCCTCAAAAGAAGCAAATCCTGTCTGAGGTACCACAGGCCTTTTAAAGTTCTAGTTCCCACTAACATAAATAAAGGCACACCAGGCTATGCCCCTACAGCTGGCAAATGTCAGCCCTGGCTTCCAGTTCCCTCCTGTTTGGCAACTCAGCCATGGGTACCTCTTTCCAACCTGAGCTTTGAGTTTACTCAAGGAGCCATCTGAGATGACTGGGGAGGGGATTAATCTTTCTGTCTCAGCTCCATGGGCTGTCAAGCCTCCTTCACCTGGTTTTTGCATCCAGTCCTGGTTTGCTTCCCAGAACAGCTGCTGACCTTCATTTTCTTCCAGGTACCATGGGGCAAATCACTGTCACTCAACAGGAAGCAGAAGTCACGGTGGAGCAGGGAAAATCATTCCAAACAACCTGCACATACCAGACCTCGTACTCTCCACGCTTACTCTGGTATCAGGTGAAAAAAGGCCAAGTTCTCCAGCTCATCTCATATCAGGCAGCAGCTGGGTCCAAGATCAGCGGACGTTTCACCACGTTTCTGAACACTACGGGGAAATACAGCCTCCTGCAGCTGCAGGAAGCCCAGCTCTCTGACAGCGCCTTGTACCTCTGTGCTGTGCAAGACACGCTGGTGCAGGGAGCTTCCTTGGCCATGCAACAACCCAGGGGAGGCAGGGGATGTGTCTCTGGTGTGAGGTAGGGTTTGAGGAAGGGGCCCTCAGCTCTGCCTTTGGTCTGTTGCTTCTCCTGTGCATCCAGAGCCCTGCAGTGTCACTCTGGAAATGTGTGAACCTACCTGTATGTCAGAGCCTCCTGGAAACCAGGATTCCAAGGGCTTCTTCTCAGCCCCTCAGGCTCCGTGCTTCTAAATTCCTGGAAGTCCTTGACCAAGTGTGACAAAGAAAACCTGACACAGGCAGCCATCAGAATGGGTCATCCATGTGCTCCCCATCCTCCCTTCACAATGGAACAAACAGGCTCTCAGGCACACACAGATGCATGTGCCCAGGAAGCAGCACAGCTTCTCCCCACTCTTGGAGACCCAGCACTCCACCAGTCAGCTCTCTGCCTCTGTGCCCCTCACAGCTTTAGGCAAGTCATTGGAAGACCAGTGCTGAGAAGGAAAATCAGGCACCAGCCATCCATCCCTGGTAGATCTGATGACAGCAGAAGGCATTTTGGTCTTTTGTGAATTTCACATGAGTAGTTCAGTCGATTGTGTTTTCATTACAGGAAAGAGAAAATGTGTACTAGGGTCTGAGTTGCAGGGACTTGTTTGCACATTCAGCCCTCGTTCACATGCAACATATGTTCATGAGAGACAAAGTCAAAGCTAGAGACCATCCCTGGTGCTGCAGCTCCAAGAGTTCCCCACCTGACAAGCAGAAAAAATCCCTAAATCTGAAAAGCTAGAGACCATCCCTGGTGCTGCAGCTCCAAGAGTTCCCCACCTGACAAGCAGAAAAAATCCCTAAATCTGACAAGCTCCTGCCCATCCCTGGTGATCTCTGCAGGGTGGTTGGGGAGTCTGGGACCTGTTCCAGCTTCAGTGCAGGGAGAGGTGCTGCCCTGACACGCTCACATGGCAGCAGAGGGTTGTGTGTCTGAGGTGAGCCTGCAGCTTCAGTGCTGAGGCTGGGACACCAGAGAGGAAGCTGGGCTGATGCAGTTGCCTTAAGACAAATGCTCTCTCTTCAAAGGCAAATTAATGTTAATTAGCAGGTGGCATCAGAAGGGGATTTCAGACTGCTTGAGAAAAGCCCTGAAATCTCTCAGTTAAACTTGATCATTAGAGCTCCTGGAGCTGCTCTGCTGAGAAGTCTTGTCTCCACACCCGCTATTAACACTGCAGCAGTCTCCAGAGCCACAGGAGAGGTGGCAGGAGGCTGTGCCCAGCACTGCACAGGCACCAGGAGGACAAACCTTGTGCCCTGAGAGCCTCCCAGCAGGGCTGGCATTTTCCAAGGGTCCTCACCTGGCCTGGAAGGCTCCCCGTAGCTGGGACGTGTGTCCCTTGGAAGCAGTCCTGCTCCTTGCCCTGTTCTGCAAGTGCAGCATCAAGAAGCAAGGTGCCAGCCAGACAAGGTGGTGAGAAATCTTCTCAGAAAGCAGCTGCAGCATTGCCTGGGCTAAATCAGCTGCTGCTGTTGTTAGCCAATGGGTAGCCATTCTAGATGTGTTCTGATGTGAGTAAAAAACACGCTTGTGCTTTTGCTCAGGATTTCCCATTGCTGGCTGGTGAGCTCAGCAGTTGTTGCTTTGATCTCGTGGAGGACTTGTTCTAGGTCCGTGTCTTTACTGGGCTCCCCAGAACTGAGCACACTACTCCAGGCTTGGTCTCACAAGAGAGAAGTAGAGGGGGAGAATCACCTCCATTTACCTGCTGGCCATGCTTGGTCAGGATGTCGCTCAGTTTTAAACTGATAGAGGGCAGATGTAGGTTGGGTGGTGAGACCCTAGAAGAAGTTGCCCAGAGCAGTGGTGGGTGTAGACTTATTGGAGATTTTCAAGGTCAGACTGGATGGAACTTTGAGCAACGGCACTTAGTGACAGATATCCCTGCCACGGTCTTTGAAAGTCCTTTCCAAACCATTCTGATGCTGATTCTATGACAATCCCGGCTGTCCCCGCCAGGGGCCGCTGCTGCTCTGCTCGCCGGGGCCACCCAGCCCCGCTCAGCCCCCACCGGGCCCGGGGCCATTCCCCTGCCCCAGGCTTTGGCATCGGCATCAGCACTGGCTTTAGCATCAGACATCGGCATCAGAATCTGCAGCCGGTTTCTTCTAAGCTTCTCCACCGTTTCCTCCCCAGCGATTTCTTCTGGTACTCGGAAGCCATCCGCAGAGCCCAGAGTTTGAGCTCAACACAGACAGACAATCGCTTCGCAGGGCAATCACTGCAACCTTCGGACGTTCTCCATAGGTCCCAGGCCTGTGCCTGTAAAGTGTTGTAGAGGGTTTCCCTCCACATCAAGTGCAGGGCCTTCTGGTGTGCAGAAGACCTGGCTTTAGGACAAAAGCTTGGGCACACCTTGTAAAGTCAAAGCTCTCAGAGGCAGTCAGAAAGAGAACCGCTGGGCTTTCTAAGGTGTTGATGGTGCGATGCTGAAGCTGAAAGCCATTCACTGACCAGAGAGTTCTCTGTCCAGCTCATCACCAGGGAAGCCTGTAGGGCTCTTCCAAGTCCACATTCTTGGGCTTCAGAAGCAGAGAGGGAAACCTAGTTTCTGCAATGAAAGAGGCCCCTGTTCTGAACAGGCAAAGGATCCCTTGTCCAGGCATTCCTCAGAAGGGCTTGCAACTGGCCAGACAACATGCTTGCCTCAGAGATGATATCCTGGAGCCCAGGCCAGCACAACCAGCCAGGAGTTCTCCATGTGGGTACCTTAAGGGAAGGATGGAGCCTGTCTGTAAAGGAGAGAGTAACATCATATTGCGGGTTGGGCTTAGGCTGGATGTGTTCCTCCCCAGCCTCTGTGCCAGTGAGGAGAGCTGTTGAGACATGCATGGCTGTGCCTTTTTGAGCCAAGTCCAGGCCCAGGGGCTTGGGTACACAGGAGTGGATACTCAGCAGAGGCATCCTACCTGCTTGTCTTGCACTTCTGTTTCCCTTAGCATCCACTAATGGCTGTTTTTGGAGAGAACAGCTCTTGGCAGGAGACATGGTTTTTCCTATGTTTCCTTTCCTAGCCAAATGAGCCTGAGGAAAGAATATCCCTTTCTTGCCTTGCAACTAGGCATTGGCTGAACCTTGACCCTGTAATATCAGACTGTTTGGAAACTTGTATCAGTCCTTGGTAGCTCAGAGAACATGAAGTGAAGAATAAGCCCTAGGAGAAATCTGATGAAGTGATAGATAAGTAGATGGATATGCAGCCAGGAAAAGTTGAAATACCCTTCTGGCTTTAGAGACCACATGCATGCGGAATTTGTGGTGCAGTTCCCACCACAAGTGACCATCTAGGTAGGGCACAATAAACCAGGATTATATTTTTAAAAGCCTGAGTCAAGACAAGACCACCAAGTTCCTGCAGCAAAAGGTACCTTTCACCTTCTTGAGGTAGTTTGGATCATGCTGTAGACAGAGGTTACAGGTCAGACACCTGGGAAGGCAGGGGGTGCCTGGTGGACAATGTCTGAGGGGGAGTCAGCAGTGTGTCCCTATGGCAAGGCAGACCCAGCACACTTGGAGATGTCTTAGCAAAAGTGTAACCAGCAGACCCAAGCAATTGACCTTTCTCTTCTGTCTGGCACTCATGAGGCGGTACCTGGGGTTCAGTTTGGGGCTCCTTGATATGTAGGAAAGGTGGAAGAGAGTTCAGTGGGAGCCCCCAGGTGCTCAGGGAAACTGAGGACGTGAGACACTGAGAGCCTGGGGAACAAGGCCTAAGAAAATGAAGGCTCAACAGAGCACTTATGAGTGTTCACAGCTGCATGCTCTGAGGATGTGGAAGAAATGGGCTCAGGCTCTTCTCAAAGGTGCAAAGTGCTAGGACAAGAGGCAACAGACACAGTATGGAACCTGTGAAATTCTATTGAGATATTAGTGCCGGAATTAGCCTACGTATGGGAATGTTCTGTCCGCAGAACAGGCTCAGGCCTTGGAATTTGCAAGACTTGAGTGGGCACATGACTTTCCACCCTTCGATAATAAGATCTGCTCCGAGTGGGGACTTGGACTGGCTGATCTGCGGAGGTGGTGTGCCACTTAATTTATGCCATGGGAAAAGTAATAATACTTTTGCTGTTTTGTTTGCTAAATGCTAAAAATAAGAGAAGAGAAATGCAGATCCAACTAGACTGGAGGAAATGGAGAGCAGAAGGGTTGTGGTCAACTGGAAAGGTTGTTTGGTTGGTTTGGGGTGAGCTTTTCAGAAGCTGATGAATGAAGTGGCTTGGACAGTGTTGCAGGAAGCTTCATTTAGTGGTTCCTGGGAGATCTTTTTAAAATAGAGCAAGTCCACAGTACCTGGGGTGCTGAGAGGGGCAGTCGGTGTCTGCAGGGTTTGGGATTGCTGACCAAAGTGTTTGTGAGAGCTGCAGCCTTGGGGTGTGCTGACTGGAGCTTGGGGCTAAAGAGCATGCAAGAGCAAGGACAGGCCAAGCCAGCCAAGGGATTGAGAATGCAGAGAAAAAAGACACAGGTATCAGAGGAGAGACTCCAAAGGTGTTGCACAGGACAGTGGGTCAGGTTGGTCATGAGGTGCAGCCTTATCCACCTTTGATTCCTCTCCTTGGAATGGCAGATGTTGATTGTGTGAGCAACGTGTGTCACTGCTGGAGGAGAGAAGACCACAGCACAGGCATTTCTGGTGTGCAAAGTACAAGCATCCTCTCCTCTCTGTTTCATTCTTCGTTCCCCTTGTCGAGTCATTTCCGTCAGCTCTGCTCTCTTGCGGCTCTTGGTGGGGAAGTATGAGGTTTTTTGAGTCTTTCTCGCATATGCAGGAGGATCGGTCTCAGCATGCACCTCGGATATCTCATCCTCGTTGCTTTCCTGAGCCAACCGCTCAGCCCCCACCGGGCCCGGGGCCATTCCCCTGCCCCAGGCTTTGGCATCGGCATCAGCACTGGCTTTAGCATCAGACATCGGCATCAGAATCTGCAGCCGGTTTCTTCTAAGCTTCTCCACCGTTTCCTCCCCAGCGATTTCTTCTGGTACTCGGAAGCCATCCGCAGAGCCCAGAGTTTGAGCTCAACACAGACAGACAATCGCTTCGCAGGGCAATCACTGCAACCTTCGGACGTTCTCCATAGGTCCCAGGCCTGTGCCTGTAAAGTGTTGTAGAGGGTTTCCCTCCACATCAAGTGCAGGGCCTTCTGGTGTGCAGAAGACCTGTCTTTAGGACAAAAGCTTGGGCACACCTTGTAAAGTCAAAGCTCTCAGAGGCAGTCAGAAAGAGAACTGCTGGGCTTTCTAAGGTGTTGATGGTGTGATGCTGAAGCTGAAAGCCATTCACTGACCAGAGAGTTCTCTGTCCAGCTCATCACCAGGGAAGCCTGTAGGGCTCTTCCAAGTCCACATTCTTGGGCTTCAGAAGCAGAGAGGGAAACCTAGTTTCTGCAATGAAAGAGGCCCCTGTTCTGAACAGGCAAAGGATCCCTTGTCCAGGCATTCCTCAGAAGGGCTTGCAACTGGCCAGACAACATGCTTGCCTCAGCGGTGATATCCTGAAGCCCAGGCCAGCACAACCAGCCAGGAGTTCTCCATGTGGGTACCTTAAGGGAAGGATGGAGCCTGTCTGTAAAGCAGAGAGTAACATCATATTGCGGGTTGGGCTTAGGCTGGATGTGTTCCTCCCCAGCCTCTGTGCCAGTGAGGAGAGCTGTTGAGACATGCATGGCTGTGCCTTTTTGAGCCAAGTCCAGGCCCAGGGGCTTGGGTACACAGGAGTGGATACTCAGCAGAGGCATCCTACCTGCTTGTCTTGCACTTCTGATTCCCTTAGCATCCACTGATGGCTGTTTTTGGAGAGAACAGCTCTTGGCAGGAGACATGGTTTTTCCTATGTTTCCTTTCCTAGCCAAATGAGCCTGAGGAAAGAATATCCCTTTCTTGCCTTGCAACTAGGCATTGGCTGAACCTTGACCCTGTAATATCAGACTGTTTGGAAACTTGTATCAGTCCTTGGTAGCTCAGAGAACATGAAGTGAAGAATAAGCCCTAGGAGAAATCTGATGAAGTGATAGATAAGTAGATGGATACGCAGCCAGGAAAAGTTGAAATACCCTTCTGGCTTTAGAGACCACATGCATGCGGAATTTGTGGTGCAGTTCCCACCACAAGTGACCATCTAGGTAGGGCACAATAAACCAGGATTATATTTTTAAAAGCCTGAGTCAAGACCACCAAGTTCCTGCAGCAAAAGGTACCTTTCACCTTCTTGAGGTAGTTTGGATCATGCTGTAGACAGAGGTTACAGGTCAGACACCTGGGAAGGCAGGGGGTGCCTGGTGGACAATGTCTGAGGGGGAGTCAGCAGTGTGTCCCTATGGCAAGGCAGACCCAGCACACTTGGAGATGTCTTAGCAAAAGTGTAGCCAGCAGACCCAAGCAATTGACCTTTCTCTTCTGTCTGGCACTCATGAGGCCATGCCTGGGGTTCAGTTTGGGGCTCCTTGTTATGAAGGAAAGGTGGAAGAGAGTTCAGTGGGAGCCCCCAGGCAATCAGAGAAATTGAGAACATGATTCACCAAGAGCCTGGGGAACAAGGCCTAAGAAAATGAAGGCTCAACAGAGCACTTATGAATGTTCACAGCTGCATGCTCTGAGGATGTGGAAGAAATGGGCTCAGGCTCTTCTCAAAGGTGCAAAGTGCTAGGACAAGAGGCAACAGACACAGTATGGAACCTGTGAAATTCTATTGAGATATTAGTGCCGGAATTAGCCCACGTATGGGAATGTTCTGTCCGCAGAACAGGCTCAGGCCTTGGAATTTGCAAGACTTGAGTGGGCACATCACTTTCCACCCTTCGATAATAAGATCTGCTCCGAGTGGGGACTTGGACTGGCTGATCTGCGGAGGTGGTGTGCCACTTAATTTACGCCATGGGAAAAGTAATAATATTTTTGCTGTTTTGTTTGCTAAATGCTAAAAATAAGAGAAGAGAAATGCAGATCCAACTAGACTGGAGGAAATGGAGAGCAGAAGGGTTACGGTCAACTGGAAAGGTTGTTTGGTTGGTTTGGGGTGAGCTTTTCAGAAGCTGATGAATGAAGTGGCTTGGACAGTGTTGCAGGAAGCTTCATTTAGTGGTTCCTGGGAGATCTTTTTAAAATAGAGCAAGTCCACAGTACCTGGGGTGCTGAGAGGGGCAGTCGGTGTCTGCAGGGTTTGGGATTGCTGACCAAAGTGTTTGTGAGAGCTGCAGCCTTGGGGTGTGCTGACAGGAGCTTGGGGCTAAAGAGCATGCAAGAGCAAGGACAGGCCAAGCCAGCCAAGGGATTGAGAATGCAGAGAAAAAAGACACAGGTATCAGAGGAGAGACTCCAAAGGTGTTGCACAGGACAGTGAGTCAGGTTGGTCATGAGGTGCAGCCTTATCCACCTTTGATTCCTCTCCTTGGAATGGCAGATGTTGATTGTGTGAGCAACGTGTGTCACTGCTGGAGGAGAGAAGACCACAGCACAGGCATTTCTGGTGTGCAAAGTACAAGCATCCTCTCCTCTCCGTTTCATTCTTCGTTCCCCTTGTCGAGTCATTTCCGTCAGCTCTGCTCTCTTGCGGCTCTTGGTGGGGAAGTATGAGGTTTTTTGAGTCTTTCTCACATATGCAGGAGGATCGGTCTCAGCATGCACCTCGGATATCTCATCCTCGCTGCTTTCCTGAGCCAACTGCTCGGTAAGCATTGGCTTTGACCAGCTGTTTAATTCTTCTTCTGCCTAGGAGAACCTCACACGCTCAACAAATCTCTGCAGGGAGCTGCTCTTGAATTATGGGCAAGTGTTAGGAAGGATCAGATGACAAGTGTGCTTTTGTACCCTCTTGCTCAAGATGCTGATACTGCTGGCAAAGATGAGTCTGAGAAGAAACATGTCCTCTCCTCATCATCACGAACCTCTTGCCTTTTTTCTCTCTTGCCAACCATCGACCTCTCTCTTCCTCTCTCTGCTGATCTGTCTGGCCTCATTGTTTCACTGATGTGGCTGACACATTCCAGGGATTCCTTCTTCCTCCCATGATCTGTTAACGTTTTGAGGGGAGAGGGAATGTGGAACAGGATGAAACACCTTCCAGGAGTTCCCAGATCTCCCACCCTGCTGGAGGTGTCACCAAATCAGCACAGGAGGGCCAGGCACTACAGGCTGTTCCCTCGAGACTCTTGGCAACAGGAGAGTGGAGACCAAAGACCTGATTAAAAGCAGAGCTCTCTCTGGGGGTATCCCTGCAGGAGGTAATTGGCAAAGACATCCACTGCCTTACTGTTGCCATCCATGGGGCTCCTGTTGCAGAGCAAGGAACAGGGAGCCTTCTCCTCTGACACTTTGCATCCATTCTTGCTTGGCATTTTGGAGGCTTTCCTTGCACAGCTGCTGACTCTTGCTTTCTTTCAGGCACCATGGGACAGACCACTGTCACCCAGCAAGAAGCAAAAGTCGCAGTGAAGGAGGGAAACACCTTCCAAACAACATGCACCTACAAGATCTCCAACTTTGGTGGCCTGCTTTGGTACCAGCTGAAAAAAGGCCAAGCTCCCCAGCTCATCTCATATCAGGCAGCAGCTGGGTCCAGGCCAAGCGGTCGTTTCATCACGTTTCTGAACACCACGGGGAAATACAGCCTCCTGCAGCTGCAGGAAGCCCAGCTCTCTGACAGTGCCTTGTACCTCTGTGCTGTGCAAGACACGCTGGTGCAGGGAGCTTCCTTGGCTGTGCAACAACCCAGGGGAGGCAGGGGATGTGTCTCTGGTGTGAGGTAGGGTTTGGGGATGGGGCCCTCAGCTCTCCCCTGGCAGCCCAGCTTCTGCTGTGCACCTGGAGTTCTCTAGGCTAAGATCCTCTGATATGATGTTTTCTTTCTGTCACAGTCATCAGTTTATGCAGACATGACCTGAAATATTCCCAGGATACATGAAAAAAACAGGTCCTGTGTTCTTATCACCAATACCTAGGAAGATAACCTGCCTGGTAAAATAAATGCAACAAACACATGAGCCATTGAATTTATGATGATTTGTTATTCTTGACCACTATGAATAACCCCGGTCACATCCATCCTCCCTGACAGCTGACACCACAGGCTTTTCTCAGTTCCTGGAATGAAGGTGGAGCAAATACTCTCAGAAGCCTTTGCGAGACTCCTGAAAGGCAAGCAGGGGATTGGGAGCAGCTCACATGGATTTACTGATGGGTAATCACATCTGACCAACCTCATTGCTCTCTGTAGGGAGGTGACTGGCACTGTGGGGAAGGGGAGGGACAATGGAAGGGTTGTACCTTGGCTCCAGTAAGACCTTTGACGTACCCTCATGGCTGCACACACATGAACACCCATGTACACACACTGAGCTATGCACACATGAACCTGTGTGCTGTTGCGGTGTTTTTATGTTAACCGCTGAAGCAAATAAAAAACATCCTTTTGCTTAGATATGAAAAATGAAAAAACAAAGACCATTAAATAAAATCAATGTCAATGGCAGTGTTCTGCCAGCATAAGCAGTTCACAAAGGAGTCTGCCAAATTGCATCATGAGCTAATTCCTTACTTGCACAGGCACCAGCACCAGTCCAGAATTTCCCCTTAAGTGCACACACAAATTCACACACATGGGCACAACCACACAACGAGAACTTAAACACACCCAAAGAGCAGCTCCTATGCATGCAGTTATAAAGAGGTGTGGTCAAACACATTTCCAAAGGAGCTCATGTCCATGCCAACATGCTCAGCCTCCCCCCATACCCATACATGTACTCACAGATATTCAAACACACAGGCTTACACATACATCTGCCGCTGCACTTATTCATTTGCATGCAGATATACATGCATGTTCTACACAGATGTACACACACAAAAGCACACATCTACATGCACCTGTGCCCAGTCACATGTATTTACTGTCACCTGCATGAAGGCACATGCACATGCTAAAACAGATACACAGTTGTGGAAACAACTGCCCAAACACACACACACATACACAGAGAACACCTGCACACACCCACGTTTGCATGTGTATTACCACAGGCACACACAAGTACATTTGAACGTGTGGGATTAGGACACCTTTCCCTAAACTTTAGTTCTAACTGCAAGGCAACCATCTTGGCTAAAACATTGCTAGACTGCTTGGGCCTCAAAAACTAACCATTCCCATGGCATTTGATGTCGAGTAATTATCCAAAATTACTTACTTACCTACATAGCATTGTTCACACATTGGAACATTGAGAAAGTTTCCAGGACAGTGTGCAGCTGGTGCATGAGGAGCTCTCCCCAAAAAAGTTTTCCAAAACAAACTTAAGGGTCGGTAGCATTAAGGTAGCTTAGTGATTATGACCCAAAGAGAAAATCCCATGGAGCATGGAATGTTGTGGAGATACTGTGGTCAAGCTCTGTGAACACAAAGGAACCTGGAGACATCAATGAGCCAGTTGACTGCACATTTATTATCCTGGGCCAAGAGTCTGTCATCTTTTGATAGGTGCTGTCCTTTGGGTGAACTATGCTGATTATAATCTCATTATAATACCAAAACACACCTCCATCCCAAAAGCTACCCGTCGCCCTCACTGAGCATGCACATTGAATTCTTCTAGTCTATACCTTTAAACGCGAAGTGAGGAAAATTTACACCAATCACAGTAAAGATATGTATGACTAGAGTCACTCAAGCTCTACCTGAATGGTAACAAGTAATATAAAAATGGCCCAAGAGAGGGAGAACTTTAGGGAAGATTCCACCATCATCAGGGGGAAATACCACAACAGACCACCTCTGACTCCTGGGATCAGTTGACAGGCTGAGCCTCTCTTCCTCCCCCATAGAGACACCTTTGTATTAGGTCCGAACACTTGGTCTCACCAAGTGCTGCCCCGGGATACTTAGGAAATCTTTATAGAGCTGCTCATAACATCTGCAACTTTTGCATGTGCTTTGCAGACAGTCACTATCACCAGCTATCAAAACGAATTTGTTTATCTGTTGCTTCAGTAAATTATATTTGATTCTGATCTGGCCATGTGAGTGAGTCCCTGTTGACACTTTATCCACGAAGTCTGGCCATGCGAGTATTTGATTCCAATCCGGCTGTGTAAATCCCTGCTGACACTGATCCATGGAGTTTGGCCATGTGAGTATATTGCCACCCTCGTGAAGGATGTCCTTGTAATTCCAGGGGTGCTGTCAGATCGAAGGTGTATTGGCACATCGCGTTAGTGATGACAAATTGGGCATCACTCAAAACCAGCCGCCTCCAGCTCCTCTGATATCTGACGACAAGCTGGAACGCAAGTGAGTTTAGCTTCTGCCAAACTGATTTGCCCCTTTATCCATGGAGTTTGGCGTGTGAGTTTTTGAAACAATTATTGCCTCTTTTCACAACAGAAATTGTCGCCTCTTTTAATGCGACAGAAATTGGCACTTTGCTTTTGCAACAGAACTTGTTGCCTCTTGTCCGCAACAGGAATTGTTGCCTCTCTCCTTTTAACGCAACAGAATGCACATGTGAGCACAGCCAAATGAACATGAAGATGAGCACGTTGTACACAAACACCACTGGGAAGCAGGCCTCCCCACACCAGCTCTCAGCCCCTTTAGACAACTCCAGGCAAGTTCTTCAGCTCCTACAGTTAAGGCCAGTCCCACCAGCTTCAGTGGCCTCAAGGGTTTGGCACTGGTTCAGCCACTATAAGGTACAGAGAGAGCAAAATCAAACCTGTCATGACCTTTCCAGACATTGAGTCTCACCATGTCTTCAGTCTGTGTGTGAAGCCCGACCAGGAATTCCAATATTATAAGGGGAAAAATAATTCCTACAGCATTAGGTGTTCCACCTGGCCTCTGTGAACGCTTCAAGGGTGCAGGACCAGCACCTGCCCTTGCCAAGGGAGCGGTGCCACAGTGACACACTCATGTGGCAGCAGAAGAGTGTGTGCCTGGGACAAGCCAGACTCCCCTCAGGCTACAAATACTGAGGCTGGGACATCAGAAGTGATTTGTAGCAGTGAACGTGTCTGGACACTCACTTGCAGGTAAACACCCTCCCTTCAAAAGGCAGAGAAATACAGATGCAACGTAAATTTACAGAGGAGCCAAAGAAATGGGGTTTTTTTGCTACCCTGGAATGTTCTTGTCTTCTTTTCAGTTTTTCCCCAGGTTCAGGTGATGTTCTGCCCTTTTAACTCCATGTTTTGGAGGCAAGTGCAGGGGCTGTAATTACTTAGAGAGAATGGAGGCTGCTTGCAACCTCCTCTGTCAGCTCAAGCTGCCTAAGTTTCTCTTGGAGCCATGGCTCCCCTATGCAAATCAGATTTTGGATTTTGCACATGAGAATACAAGAGAAAGGACAGTGTGTTTGGTTTTCCTGGCAAAGTGTTGGTAGTGGAGGGGCTGCAGGGATGGCTTCTGTGAGAAGATGGCAGCAGTTGTACCCATGTTGGACTGAACCTGTAACAGCCAGCTCCAGGACAGACCCATTAGTGGCCAAAGCTGAGCCAATCAGAAATGTTGCTATTGCCTCTGTGATAACATATATAAGAAAGGGTAAAAATGGGTGTGCAACAGCTAGGAGAGCAGAGTGAGAAGAAGTTAGAGAAACGAATGTGCAGATGCCAAGGGCAGTGAAAAAGGACAGGGAGGAGTTGGTTCAGGCACCGGAGCAGATAGTCCCCTGCAGCCCTGGAGAGGATAATAGTTACACAGTTTGACCTCTGGCAATGAAAAGAAGGACCACGACGGAGCAGGTATGCACCCTGCAGCCCACGGAGGACCTCATGTGGCAGCTGGTGAATGTGCCCTGAAGGACGTTGCAGCCCGTGGAGCAGCCAAGCTGGAGCAGGCTCCTGGCAGAAGCTGTGGCTGTGTGAAGGACCAGGGGAAGGGTATGAGGAGGAAGGAGTGGCACAGATGAAGCCTTATGAGCTGACTGCAACCCCCATTCTCCATCACGCTTTGATGTTTTGGGGAAAGTAATTTTGAGACAATCCTTTCACCCCTCCCTCTACCTGATTTGATTAACATTCGTATTTTTTTCTTACGCTAATTGGGCAAATTTCCATGAATGAGAGTTTCTTCTGGCCCAGTAACCAGCAGAGCCATAACACACTGCTTGTTATGCTGGTTCCACAGCAGTCCAAGCGGAACATAAGGACCGTGTTAACTCCCGCCCATGATCGTGCCAGACCCGGTCCCTGCCCAAGTGTTGAAGAAGGGAAGTCCCTTCCCTGGGCTTGTTTCCACGGTGTCCAAAAGAGGAGCCGCTGCAAAGTGTGCCAGTCTCCTATTCCTCTGTGAATGGAAAAGACTGTCCTTGTGCCCTCACACGCTCACACTCCAGAGACTCTCCCTTCTCCTTTGACAGCTTGGGCAGTGTCCGCAGAGCGAAGGACTACATAGAGGCCAGACTTGAGATCAGCAGAACTTCAATGAGTCAAAAGAAGGAATCAATGCCACTCTGAGAGGGGGACAGCAATGCAGGGAACCCCGAGGGCAACCAAGAGCCTGCAGTCCTTGGCCATGGAGAAGTTCCTGCATGATGTCTGTCTGCCTGCCCCACAGAAGAAGAGCAGAGAGATGGTCCCCACCAGGCTGGAACTGGTGAGACCTCATTACCAAATGGAGCTGAAGCAAACAAAGAAAAAGGAAAGGAAAGCAGAGTGACTCAGCTATCATTAAAACACAGACAAAATCTTGACCCTTTGCCCAGTGCTATGTTCCAAGTTCCATCACATGTCCCCCTGTGACTTTCCAGCATCTTCATCAGCAGAGGTACCTTCTGCAATAGTAGCGACCGCCAATGCCAGAGAGGTCACAGCACCCAGAGTTGATGGGCACGCCCCCACAGCTCAGGATGCTGCCAACAGCAGCGGAGGTGGAGGAGCCCACCACGGTGTTCTGTGGGAAGGAGCTGAGGATGGGGCCGGGCAGGGTCACCACCACAGCGGGAGGCTCGATGGCGACGGTGGAGCTCTGGCACTGGCGGACACAGGGCTCATTGCAGCTGTTGGCCAGTGGGGTTGGACCGCAGGGCTGGCAAGGCAAGCATGGGTCATAGCAGGACACTTCTTGGGTCTGCAGATGCACCTGGGAGAGAGGACAGGAAGGAAACAGACCACAAGCATAAATGAGGAGCCGCCTGGTTACACTATCACAAAGGAACCAAGGCCAGTAGTGAGTGGGGAATTGAAAGCTGTGATCGAGACACATGGCCTTCATTGCCCTGTAAATAGCAGCCTGACCCAGGGAATCGTCCTCCTAATTTATAAATCAAAAGCCCCCTCAGACACTTCACAGACTCTCCCTAAGCAGACCTTCTCCCTGCTTTCACATCCTGTGATAAGTGATCCAAACCTCAGGACAAGACAAAACAATACCAGCCAGGATGTCTATCAGGCAGAGATCTCACCTTGGAAGAGGAGGAGAAGGGGTTTCAGACTCTCCTGATTGCCAGACACAAGAATGGAGGAGAAGTGGATGAGGAGCAGGGACCTGGGCTGCCTTTGTACCTGCCCCTCATTGCTGCAGGATCAGAGGCACTCTTGACAGAGGTAACAATTTTCTGAAAAGCTTGTCTCAAATGCAAACCAGCACAGACGATGTTACAGGCAGTGTTTTAGTTTCCTGCACTGCTGCCTTTTCATTTCCAAGTTTGTTTCATGCCCATTCCCTAATGAAGGCTTCTTCTGAGCACTGGGATGAAAGGCCCCAGGATTTATTGGGCAGGAATGCAGCAGTGCAGACAGAAGATTCAGTTCAAGTGCTGGACAGGTACAGAATAGTGACATTGGCCTGGATCCCTCTGCTGGGGCTGTTTGAAATGCTGTTGTCAGTAAGAAGTTCCACCATTCTTCAACTTGACACTGTGAGTGTCCATGCACAAGGACACATCACAGCCTTGTCTTTCTATCTGTCCTGAGCTCACTCTGCTGCTCCCTTGTTTTTGCCTCTCGATGTGTGTGCATTGTGCTCCTGGTTTTGATTCCATCTTGCCCAACACTACCCCATCCCCAGGGGTCTTCAGCACGGTCTGTGGTTCATGTTTCCTATGTCTGTTCTTGTCTTCTGTATTCTTGTAAGCAGACAGGTTTTTGTGGATGAATGTGGGAGCACAGTCTTATGCAGAATTCCAAGCCAGTGTGCATGAGACTCGGTTTATGTGTACTTGTGTGTCCCTCCTCACAAGTAAATGTGCTTCTCATGGCAGGGACACTCTCTGTTACTGTGACCATGAGCACCACAGAGAAGGAACCAGGATGCAATTGAACAGTGGTGGCACTAGCCTGCTAGAGATCAGGGAAGTGGTCCTGACATGCAGCTCCTGTCTCCTGATCACACAGCAGCAAAGACAGTTACACTCCAGTTTGGATCATTAATTTAATTCTGTGTAACAATACATGGATTACCTCAGCATGGCTGGCAGTACCCCCTCCCTGCTTTGGAGTTGAGCTCACAAGGACCTGCATGTTCCATATTGGAATCTCAGCCTGAGCACCCAGCAACTGCCCCTGGGAGGAAATCCTCACAATCCCTGTTGGATTTGAGACTGAATCCTCCAAAGCCACTGATGTCCCACAGAGATGTTCAGTATAGACTTTTCTCTAACAAGAGCTCAGCCAGGCCTGATTCCCCTCTGTGTGGAGCTGCTTTTGAGTTGAGGCTCTCATATACGCCAGGGACAACCTCGTTGTTTTCTAATGACATTAGAGTCACTATGGACAAAGGGAAGGGCAAAACCTGAAGTTTAGCAAGACCTTTGACTGCCTCTTCAGTCCTTGCTTTAAGACCAAATTAGAGATGAATGGATTCAGTTAGAGGATGACAAGATGGGTGGAAAAAGTCTCTGGAAGTGCTCAGGAGACAGAACATGGGGAGTTCCGATTAAGGAGCAGGCTGAAAGAAATAATGAGGAAAGGAGTATATTTCCCAGGGAGGTTGTGCAACCTCCATCCTGGCAGGTGTTCATGAACAAATTGAATGCAACCTTGAACAACAGGATTTAACAGGATTTTTCTTAGCAGGTGCTGTGCTGGGACTGCCGAGGGGCAACTGAAGGGAGGCTCTCAGCCTCCTCACTGCAGCTGCAGCCCAGCAGTGGCTGCTGTTGGCAGTCCCGGAGCTCGGCGCCAGCTCTGGGAAGCTACTCCATGGCCGGCGGGAGGGCCCTGGTGCTGGCCCGGGCTGCAGCTGGCGCTGGGCAGGCTCCTTGTGGCTGGAGGAGGGCAAGAGCCGGGTTGCCAGCAGCGGAAGTTGTTGCCGCGCAGATCCCCTGACCGCTCCCGGCGCAGGGCTGAGCCCCGGGGCGGAGCTGGCGGCGGCGGAGAGGAGAGGGGGCGGTGAGAGGAGTCGCGGCGGGCGGAGCAGAGAGCCAGAGAGCCGGGGCTGGCGGGGGCAGCGAGGCGCGGGCGGCGAAGCGGCGGGATGCAGTGGGGCCGCGCCGCGGGGCTGGCGGGACTGGCCGCGGTGCTGCTGGGTGAGCTGGGATGGCGGCGGGGGCCGGGCCGGGGGCTTCTGAGGGCCGGGGCTGCGCCGAGACTTGCCTCTGACCCTCCTGCTCTTTCTCGGACCTTATTGCCCCTCTGTCCTCCCTTCACCCACCAGTCCTTCTGCCCTCAGTGATGACATTCCCTCCCAGCCTGCCTGTCTCAGGGTGTCACTCCATTTCTTCAGCCATCCATCCATCTATAGATCCTTCCTCCCAGTTGATCACTTTTAACCAGTTTCTTCTCCTCTTCTACTCCGCCTGTCCTTCTAAGCATTCTTCATACATTCTTGTCACCAACAAAACACTCTTAAAGAATTTGTCACAGAATCACAGAATGTTAGGGATTGGAAGGGACCTCGAAAGATCATCAAGTCCAATCCCCCTGCCAGAGCAGGAACGCCTAGATTATGCTACATAGGAACATGTCCAGGCAGGTCTTGAATGTCTCCAGAGAAGGAGACTCCACAACCTCTCTGGGCAGCCTGTTCCAGTGTTCCGCCACCCTCACTGAGAAGAAATTTCTTGTCACTCCATAATTTGTTCTCAGAATATTTCCCCACCATCCATGAATTGAGTTCTCCCCTCTCTAACAGCTGCGTTGTTTTTTCTGCTGAACTAAAATGATTCCTCTTTTCTCCACGGCAGTGGCTGCAGGCAGAGCCCAGGTGCAGCAGGAGCCGTCGGCAGAGACCACCGAGGGCACCGGCATCAGCATCAACTGCTCACACCCCAACAAAAAGATCACCGAGTTCATTTACTGGTACCGTCAGTTCCCGGGCCGAGGTCCCACGTTCATCGCGTCCACTCTTAAAGAGTCCAGAGAGGTTGGGAACCCGCCGGGGCAGCTGTGGGTGGCGGCAGACCGCCGGTCCAACGCCCTCTGGCTCGCCCGGCCCCGACGCGAGGACTCGGCGGTATATTTCTGTGCCCTGGGAGACACGGCGAGTGAAGCTGGGGCTGCAGCCTGACACGAACAGCCGCGCGAGGGCGGGGCCGGGCGTGTGGGGCGGGGTCGCCAGGGGGCGCTGCCGCTCCGCCCGCTGGGGCCGCCTCGCCCCGGCCGGCCCCGAACCCCGGGGCGCTTCCCCCGAGCCGCCGTCATCGGCATCGTCACTGCGGCACCGAAGTCCCCAGATCCCCATTGGCGCCAGTGTCTGCGCTCAGCACCTCTTGTCCTCCGTGGCTGCTGTCGATCTGTGCTCCTGAAGGCAGCAAATAGCCCCGCTGACCTGTCTGCAGTGACCTGTCAGCCCTGTCTATGAACTGCGGCACAGCGGGCACAGGTTCTCATCCAGCCCATGTCAAGCAGATTCTCCTCTTGTCTCTGTCCTTCTCTTGGCAAGGATTCCAAGCTCTTTTTGGCTTTTATGAAGGCCAAGTGGCAGCTGTAGGTCCTTCACGTGGACACAGCACAGGGTTTTCATGGTGACAAATAAACTGATCCCATTGCTCCAGAGGGATGGATGCTCAGCTTACTGGGTGTCTCATCATAGCTTATCTCCCTTTTCAAACACATCACCAGCCCTCACACAGTGTTTTTTTTTGTAGGGTTGTTTTTTTTTTTTCCCAAACAATCTCCTTTGCATTCAAATTAGGCATTTAGGAATGGTTCAGTTAAGAAACCAATGCACCCAGGAATTAGCAAATCCGGAATGAATTGCAACAGGCTTCAGCTCTTATATTGCTGAAGTCTGTTCTAAAAAAAAAGACAAACATAAATGTTTATCAGATCTCTACCAGGTTCTCTTTGCTGTGGTCTGCCACCTGTTCCTCAGCCCTGGCAGGGCCAGACTTCATCTCATGTAAACCAGTCACCTTGCCTTACAACAGTGGTTTATTTTATTACTCTAACACCAATGGTAAAAACGAATTTACCCCAGCACACCTTTCGGGGGGAATTCAAGACTGTTCTGTCTGTGGGCTGTATAAAAAGACCTGAGTGAGAGGTATCAGGTCCTCATAGTAAATGCAGTACATCTGGGAGGGCAAACAATAAATATGTTGGAATATGGAGCTACAAACTAACTCCTTCCAGAGAGGTTTCACATGACCTGAGTGCTTTTGCACATCCACATTTACATCTGAAACTGATCGTTCATTTCACCCATCTTTCCCTTTTCCTTGATGTTTGTAACATCCCAGGTGTCCTTAAACCTGAATGCCAAGGAATAGTGGTGCTGCAGCTGTTGCAGGGAGACAGTTGAAAGACTGAGCTCAGCATGTTGTTTGCCTCCGCAGCCCACACTGGGAAGATCCAACTTTCTCTGGGGATAGGAGCCCATCTCTCACATCTGAGGAATTTCATCAGAGGACACTGTAAAAGCACGTGGAAAGTGAAAGCGAGTGGTTCACTAGGACTCTTAAATGAAGTTTTCTTTGTTTCAAAAGAAAGAAGACTTAAAAGGGAAAGTGATAAACAAAGCACACAATGACCCCAGTCTCAAGGAGGGAGAGCTGCTAGTCGATGGGCCATTAAGAAACTGCAGGTGGAGCCTTGAAGAGCGTTAGGTTGAGCTTCTTAAGGGACGTCAGGCTGAGCTTCTTAAGGAATGGGAAGTAACCAGAGGGACATGAGGATGATGGATGTTTGAGGGCGTGCTTATTAAGGAATGCTGAGTGGAAGAGTGAGAGGTGGGGGAAGCAGAGAATTGGAAAGGAGCAAGGGGAGGTAATAGAGAGGACAAAGGATGAAAGGAGGTTCCTGCATCTAAGCATGTTCCATTTAGTGCACTTGTTGGGATGAACCCTGCACCTGGTCACTACAGTCCCTCCTGCCTTCTGATTAAAGCCTTTCTTAACCATCCCGCAGTGTATCTTCACTCTCTTTCCCATGTGTGACAGCTGCAAGGTCTGAGGGTGATGGACCGTTGGGAAAGAAAGATCCGTGTGCTGGGTAATCAACAAATGGCTGTGGGGACTTTAGACCTGAGTGCCAGCCACTGGAGAAGATTCACAGGGTCTTTCTCTCTTTATGCCAGCAGCTGGAGGGACGGTTGTATAAGCAGTGTGCTTGTGACTCCAGACGATGCGGGTGTGTGTGTTTTCCCTGGGAACTGCACATCACATACCTGTAGGAGGCAGTCAAGCCAAGGGCCACTCTGATGATGAAGGCAGTGGAGCATGTCTGAGAGAGATAAGACAGTTCAGCACAGAGGAGAGCAGTCTCAGGGGAGATCTTCTCAATGTGTACAAATATCTGAAGGGAGGGCTGAAGAAAACAGAGCCAGGCTCTTCTATGTGGTGCCCTGTTACAGGACAAGAGGCACTGGGCACAAATTGAAACACAGGAGATTCTGTCTGAATATCAGGAAATCCTGTGTGCAAACACTGTGAGGGTGAGGAAGCTCTGGCATAGGATGCCCAGAGATACTGTGGAGTTTCCATCCTTGGAGGTACTCAAAATCTATCTGGGCATGATCCCCTGTAACCAGCTAGAAAAAGGCACAGACAAGCTTATGACATCTTTGCTAAGGGTGTCGAGAGATTACATACAGCACAGCACAGAATGCATCTGTCCTTACCTAGGTCAGCTGTCATGCAGGTCCCTAATATCTCCATGAGCAATTGTCTTGTGGCTGTTGTGGGCCTCTACCAGTGGATAAATGCATTCCCTCATTCAGGAGGTACATTTGTTTGGAGAGAGGGAGAAAGCTGACACGGCCTGGAGGGTTTCACAGGGACAGTTGGGGTCCGCCAGACTCCAAGTGTCATTCTTCAGGTATCTGTGAGCTACATCCTAGAGCTGCCTTGGGAGAGGCCTCAGGGCCTGTCGGAACCATGTGCAGCCAAGCTGGACAATGTGTAAGGGAAAGTGAGAGACCGTTGTGTTTGTGAGAGCCGCAGCCTTGGAGTGTGCTGACAGGAGCTTGGGGCTAGACAGCGTGCAAGGACAGGCTAAGCCAGCCAAGAGCTTGAGGATGGAGAGAGAGAAGACACAGGCATCAGGAAAGGAGTAACTGCCAAAATGTTGCGAAAGATGGTGTGTCTGGTTGGTCACGACATGCAGACTTATTCCGCTTTGATCCCTCTCCTTGCAATGGCAGATGTTGGCTGTGTGAGCAACACACGTCAATGCTGGAGGAGAGAAGACCACAGCACAGGCATTTCAGGTGTGCAACGAACAAGCATTCTCTTCTCCCCGTTTCATTCTTTGTTCCCCTTAGTGAGTCATTTCTGGCAGCTCTGCTCTCTTGTGGCTCTTGGGGGGGACGTGTGCATCCTTTGGGACCTCCTTCTGGTGGAGCGTCTTCTAGCGGCTCAGGGCTGTCCAATGCAGGAGGAACTCTGTTCAGCAAACCTTGTGAGCTGCTGACCTCTCTGACCCTCCAGCAGTACTGGGCTTCTCTCTATGGGACAGCAGTGCTCAACCTCTGCAGGCACATGTACAGGCCATGAAAAGACCATATGTAAGCAGAGATGCTGGAATACAGGGCCTGATCACCACTGCATGTGGTGAGAGACAGTGACTGGAAGGTACCCATCCTCCTTGTCCTCTGGGAATGGTGAAAGATGCACTTACACTCCCACCTTACGCCCTGGCATCCAAAGCAATGCCTTCCTTCCTTTGCAGTATAAGACAATGTCCACCAAGAAAAGGATTACATGGAAGCAGAGGCTGCGATTCAACTAAAACTTTAATAATTCTGAAGAGGGAAATGAGATAACCTGTAGAGGAGGCAGCCAGAGCAGTGAGAGCAAAAAAGTCTGTACCAGTCACCCACAGGACATCCATGTGACTGCCCTAGAGAGGAAGAGAGGGCCTAGCAAATGCCCCAGGTTAGCTCTGGGGTTCTTATGGCCCAGAAGAGCAGAAAACAAGAAAGAAATTGGAGAGAATTGAAGACAGGCAAGTTTGACTTTGTTCATGTTTTCAGAGAGCCCCAGCTGCCCTCCTTTGGAAGGGCAGCTCTGGATGATCAGCCTCTCTGAAATCGATGGCCAGGAGCTATGTCCTCAGTCCAACATCAGGTTTTGGGTTCCTGGGGGTCCTTGTTGGGATTGTCACCAGTGACTTTAGCAGGGAAGGCACTGCCTGCCACAGTAGCGGCTGGTGATGCAGGAGAGGTCAAAGCCCCCAGAGTTGATGGGCACGCCCTCACAGCTCAGGATGCTGCCAACAGCAGCAGAGGTGGAGGAACCCACAACGGTATTCTGTGGGAAGGAGCTGAGGATGGGGCCGGGCAGGGCCACCACCACGGGTGAGGGCTCGATGACAACGGTGGAGCTCTGGCACTGGCGGACACAGGGCTCATTGCAGCTGTTGGCCAGTGGGGTTGGACCACAGGGCTGGCAGCAGGGCTGGCACGGGTTGCAGCAGGACATGTCTGAGGGTTGGAGGTGCACCTGGGAGAGAAGGCAGAGAAGAATCAGAGCACAGGGACATGTGCAGAGCAACCTGCCATAAGTCTGTCACATTGCCATAAGTAAGGAGAACGTGATGCAGAATCTGTTCCCCTGCATCTGCTGAGCCAGGAGGTAGAAACTGGGCAGTGAGACCAAAGAGTTACTTGGCCTCACCCTGACAGAGTACTGCAGAGCGTTGCCAGGCCCAATGAGGCTGCTGCCCATCTCTTCAAAGAAAAGCCTCCTCAGGCAAGTCCCAGATATTCTCTAAGTCAGTCCTTCTTCCCTCTCCCATGGCAAGCAGTGGTGAGACCCAGCATAGGATGGAGAAGTACACATCTGCATGAACAGAAAACCACATGGGGAAAGGGCTTCAGACTCACCTGGTTCCCAAGAAGAAGGCAAGAGAAGTGAGTGAGACAGAGAGGACTTGGGCTGGCTTTTATGGTGGCCCTGAGCTGCCCCAGGCCCAGAGGTAGCTTCTGCGGAAATGACAGTTTTCTCAGCTGCTCATGATGAACGGAAAACATCCCAGCTAATAACATGGGCTGGGTGGTTGTTTCCTCCAATGATGCCTTTGCATTTCCTGTCTTATGTCGCACACATTTCCTCATGGAGGTTTCTTCTGAGGTCTGGCATTGAGAGGCTCCAGGATTTCTGGACCAGGACAGCGTCAGTGCCTGCAGAAGGCTCAGCTTGAGTGCCGGATTGGTGCAATCCAGGCAAGTGATGTTGGCCTGGGGCACACTTGTGGGGTTGCCTGTGGCTGCATTGACAGGAAGGACACAGCTGCTCCCAGCCCTGCAACCTGTGATGTTAGGCAGCTTTCTTGGGCCACTTTTGCCTACTTTGGCATCCAAGTCTGCTGTCCTAAAAGCCTTAGATGTGAACTTTCTATTTATCCTCCTCCCACCCTTCAGGACCATGAACTCCACCCTTTCATGGTCACTGCAGCCCAAGCTGTCTTTCATCTTCACAACCGCAAGAAACCCTTCCTTCTTGTTACATATGAGGTCCAGCACAACACCTCACCTGTCACTTGTGTGATGAAGTTGTCCTCCACCCACCCCAGGAGCACTTCCTGGCTCTCTTGCATCCTACTGTGTTGTCCCTCCAGCAGATATCATGGTGGTTGGAGTTCCCCATGAAGACCAGGGCCTGCGAAGGTGAGGCTGCTTCTTCCTGCCTGTAGAGGACACCATGTGGTCCTGAATGGAGTGATGGCCATTGTTCCAGAGGGATACTCAGTCCTTGGGGGTCTCATGACAACCCATCTCCCTAGAGCCAACGCATCAACAGCTCTCACCCAGCCTTCTCTCGTCTTACCCACCACTGAGATGCAGTAGTCTGTAATTTCTGGCTCCCTTGCAGGGAGGGTCATACAGTAGAGGACATGGATGAGTGCCTGGAGGAGGATGGACAGATGTTTGTCTGCCCGTCTGTGTGGAAGAAGAGCAAGAGAAGAGATGGAGATAGAATGAGACTGCCATGACCAACTTGAGGCTGTGAGAAGAGCCCTGGGAAAGATGCTTTGTTGAAAGGTTACTGCTGATCTTCTTGCAACATGACACTTCACTTTGACATCATTTCTATGTTATCTTGGAGAGAATGGCAAACAAGAATGGTATATCTGAGAATTAAGTTGGATGGACAGAGGTTTGTCTGTCGATCGGTATGGAAGAAGAGCAAGAGAAGAGATGGAGGTAGAATGAGACTGCCATGGACAACTTGAGGCTGTGAGAAGAGCCACTGAGCCCTGGGAAAGACGCTTTGTTGAAAGGTTACTGCAGCTCTTCTTGCCATGTGAAACCTCACTCTGACATGATCTCAACCTGTCATCTTGGAGCCAAAGGCAAAGAATGGGATATCTGAGAATAAATTCATTCTCCTGGTTTTCCAGACCAACCCAGGTGGCACGTGGTCCTGTTTATCCTGATCTTCTCCGTGTGTCTTGTAACTCTGATGGAGGGAATGGCCTCAACTTTTTTTTGCTGCATAGAGTGATCAGATCCTGAGGATCCTGGTGTATTTCTTCCTTAGCAGGGTCTCTCTCTTGGAGATCCAGAACAACTCATCATTGCCTGTTTCTCCTTAACTGACTTACACTGCAGGCTGGGGATAGCAAAATGACATCAACAGTTTAACTCTTGTCTAGAAGGATTTTTTCATGATCAAGAGATGAGTACCTCAAAGCATGACACAGCTGGTCCATCTCAGACTTCTATCTTAGATGGCAGACAGTTCTATCTCTAAAGCATCTATTGACTATCGCCACCATCCGTGAAGCAGATGTGTAGGAGGTCTCAGCTGCAGAGACAGAGCTGGGGCTAGAGCTCAGACCAAGCCTGGACTCCAGAAAGGCCCAGGTGAAAGCTCCATCCAATCATAGAATCATAGATTCATAGAATAATAGGATCAGAAAATCAGACAATCAGAGAATCACAGAATCATAGAATGGCTTATGTTGGAAGGGACCTTAGAGATCATTTAATGCAACCTCCTGGGCATGGGCAGGGATATCTCTAAACTAGACTGGATTGCTCAAGGCCTCATCCAACCCGGCCATGAAGACCTGCGGGGATGGGGCATCCAGAACTTCTCTGGGCAATCAATTCCAGAGTCTCACCACCCTCATACTGAGGAACTTCTTCCAAAGATCCAGCCTAAATCTGTTCTTCATTTCTGCGTGTCCTATCACTGGACACTCTAGCAAAAAGTCACTCTCCAGCCTTCCTGTAGGTTCTCTTCGGGCACTGGAAGGCAGTTATAAGGTCCCCCCAGATGTCCCCTTCTCCAGGCTGAACAATCCCAGCTCTCTCAGACTATCCTCGTAACAGAGGTGATCCAGCCTCTGGATCATCTTTGTGGCCCTCCTCTAGATTCATTCCAACAGACCTATGTCCCTCTTATGGTGGGGACACCAGAACTGGGCACATTATTCAAGGTGGAGTCTCACAAGAAAGTGAAGTGGGAGAATCACCTCTCTTGATCTGCTGGCCACACTCCTCTTGATGCATCCCAGGGTACATTTGGACTTCTGGGCTGCCTGAGCACACTGCTGGCTCCTGTTGAGCTTCTCATCAATCAACACTCCCAAGTCCTTCCCTTCAGGGCTACTCTCAACCCACTCTGTGCCCTGTTTATACTTGTGTCTGGGATTGACCCAACACAGGTGCAGGATCTTGCACTTTAACTTGTTGAAGCTCATGCAGTTTGTACTGGCCCGTTTCTCAAGCCTATCAAGGTCCCTCTGGATGGCATCTCTTCCCTCAAGTGAGTCCATGGCATAACACAGCTTTGTGTCATCAGCAAATTTGCTGAGGGTGCACTCAATGCAGTTGTTCATGTCACTGACAAAGATGTTGAACAGCACTGGACCCAAAACAGACCACCTGAGGAACACCACTTGTCACTCGTCTCCATGTGGACATCGAGCTGTTGATCGCAACAGTTTGAGTGTGACCTTCTAGCCAGTTCCTTATCCACCGAGTGGTCCAGCCATCAAGTCCATGCATCTCCATTTTAGAGACAAAGATGTCATGTGGGACAGTGTCAAATGCCTTGCACAACTCCAGGTACATGACGTCAGTTGCTCTTCCCATATCAACCAGTACTGTAGCTCTGTTGTAGAAGGCCACCAAATTAGTCAGGTTTGATTTACCCTCAGTGAAGACATCTTGGCTGTCATCTATCACCTCATTATTTTTCATGTGTTTTAGTGCAATGATTGACTTTGATAACATGGGAAGACCACAGCAGTCCAAGCCAGGCACAGTTTCTGCGAATCAGGGGCAGGCCTGTGCTAAGCCTGAGTTCTCATGGAGGCCTTGGGTTGGAGGCCAAGCCAGGGCTGAGATCTATGGTTACATTTGGCCTAGGTGTGCTGAGTCCTGAGGCTTCTCACTCCTGTATTAACATCTGACCCAGCACTGTCTCCCACATTAACTGGCCTAGGGACACATGCCAACATCCTCACCCAGCACAAAGGAATGAACCTGTCCTCCATCCTGCTCTTATGTGTGGGGCCTGTGTGAATCCAAGGCCCCCACAGCACACAGCCCCTGGGTCTGCAGTTGTGGGAACGCCCTGGCCTGTTTGTGGGGAGCAGTGATGCTGCAAGAGAACAAGGGCCACTTCAGCCTCAGGGCTCTGGGAGTGAGGAAGGAGCTTGATGCCTGGGGGAAGACACCCCAATGTGTGTTCTCTGGTTGGGCTGGTGCTTGTCCTGTGCCACTGAGAGACAGCTCATGTTTCCTGCTGAGTGCAGAATCAAATCCCACTGTCCCTGCCATGTCTCTGCAGAGCTGGGCATATCTACTCTCAAAGAGCATCCTTAAAGACCAGATCTGAGCTGTGCAACATGTAGGGACATAGACTTCCTGGACATCGGGAAAGTTGTGCTTGGGGAATACAAAGGAATTTTGAGCACCAGTTATGGTCTTGGGGCCAGGGGCATGTCTTCAGTCAAGGGAGTGTTGGGTTCTCAGGGACAGGGGACTCCAGTGAATGGCCTGATGTAGCTGATACCAGTACTACCTTGGGAATACCGCAGCTCTACACATGTCATGAACAAGCAGGCCATGGCTGATATTCTGCTGAGGGGTGCAGGGGCTGCATGGAGAAGCCAGCACTGCTGGCCATTTCCAAGTGTGTTGGCCACGGTCCATAGATCAGATGGTGGAGGGAGGGGAAGCAGTGTAGGGGCTTTAGGCCATCCCCATTCCAAGTTCCTGCCATCCTTTGCCAATGACAACCCGGGGAACTACAGACCAGTCAACCTTACCTCTGTGCCAGGTAAAATCATGGAACAGATTATCCTGGTAACTGTACTAAGGCACATAAAAGACAATCAAGTGGTTGGTGACAGTCAACATGGCTTCACCAGAGGCACGTCATCCCTGACTAATTTAGTGGCCTTCTACGATTAAGCTACAGCGCTGGTTGACATAGGAAAAGTGACTGATGTCATTTTCCTGGACTTGTGCAAGGCGTTTGACACTGTCCCACATGACATCCTTGTCTCTAAAATGGAGAGACACATATTTGACAGATGGACCACTTGGTGGATAAAGAACTGGCTGGATGGTCGCACTCAAAGAGTTATGGTCAATGGCTCGATGTCCACGTGGAGACCAGTGACAAGCGGTGTTCCTCAGGGGTCTGTTCTGGGTCCAGGGCTGTTCAACATCGGACGACGGCATTGAGTTCACCCTCAGTAAGTTTGCTGATGACACCAAGCTGTGTGGTGCCGTGGACTCACTTGAGGGAAGAGATGCCATCCAGAGGGACCTTGATAGGCTGGAGAAATGGGCCGGTGCAAACTGCATGAGCTTCAACAAGTCTAAGTGCAAGGTCCTTCACCTGCGTCGGGCCAATCCTAGGCACAAATACAAACTGGGCACCGAGTGGGTTGAGAGTAGCCCTGAAAAGAAGGATTTGGGGGTGTTGATGGGCGAGAAACTCAACATGAGTCGGCAGTGTGCTCATGTAGCCCAGAAGGCCAACTGCATCCTGGGATGTATCAGAAGAAGCGTAGCCAGCAGATCAAGAGAGGTGATTCGCGCCCTTAACTCTGCTCTTGTGAGATCCCACCTCAAATACTGCATCCAGTTCTGGTGCCCCCACCATAAGAGCGATGTAGAACTGTTGGAGTGTGTTCAGAGGAGGCCACAAAGATGATCCAGAGGCTGGAGCACCTTTGCTACAAGGACAGGCTACGGGAGCTGGGATTGTTCAGTCTTGAAAAGAGAAGACTTTGGGGGGACCTAATAGCTGCCTTCCAGTACCTGAAGGAATCCTACAGGAAGGCTGGGGAGGGACTTTTGACAAGAGTGTCCATGATAGGACAAGGAGAAATGGGTTTAAGTTGAAGTAGAATAGATTTAGATAAGATCTTAGGAAGAAATTCTTCAGAATGAGGGTGGCGAGACTATGGAATAAATTGCCCAGAGACGTTGTGTCTTCCCCCTTCCCTGGAGGTGTTCAAGGCCAGGTTGGACAGAACCTTGAGTAGCCTGATCTAGTGGAGAGGCATCCCTGCCCGTGGCAGGGAGGTTGGATTACATGATCTCCAAGGTGCCTTCCAACCTAGACCATTCTATGATTCTATGATTCATTGTCTTATTCTGAGCCTCCTTGCCCAGCACAGCTCCACTCAAAGCAAGAGGAACACTCTTCTCCAAGAGCTTGAGTGACTGATGACCTCCCCAGAGCACCTCATATACCCACATTCCTCTCTTGAGCACAGTAGTTGTCCTGTTTGTATGATGTGCTTCAGGGCCAAGGGGCTATTTCTGAGCAGAGAGGCAGCAAGGCAAGGGCTTGTGACCATTGGTGGTTGAGTAACTAGAGATGTGTTCCTCAGTTTCAAGAGGCAGTGCCTGGAAAAGGGCTCTCTGCAGTGTGTCCCACCTTTCAATGCCTCCAGCATGGATGAAGGTTTCCCATGTACCCCCACTTCTTTCCCCTCCAAATAAATGTCTTTCTCCCTCAGCACTCATGACGCAGATAAAAAAACCACCTAAAAGAAACAGGCAGGCTTGCAGCAATGTTTTAATGAGTCTAAAGAGGGAAATGAGGTCAGTCCTAGGGGAGGTCCCCAATGTCAGGAGCAGCAGAAACAGCTAAAGACTCTGGTTCCCTTGCCTTGTGACAGAGCTCCCACAGGGCATATGTGGACCTGCCCAGCAAAGTGAGACAGGTTAGCAGGTTCCTCTAACCTGGCCTTGGGCATCCTCACAGGAGGCTTTGAGGGGAGCAAAAGGCACCAAAGAAAAGAGAGAAGAAGCGTGAGTGGAAGATGGGAAAAGTAGACATTGGCCATGATTTCAGAGATCTCATGCTGGTCCCTTCAGTCTTGCCCCTGCAGGACAAGCCAGAGATGGTCAGCAGCTCTTAAAACAACGGCACAAAGTTTGATCCTCTGTCCAGCACTGTGTTCTGAGTTCCTGGGATCCTTGTCTGAGGTCGTTGCAAGCAGCTTTAGCAGGGGGGGCACCGCCTGCCACAGTAGCGGTTGGTGATGCAGGAGAGGTCAAAGCCCCCAGAGTTGATGGGCACGCCCTCACAGCTCAGGATGCTGCCAACAGCAGCAGAGGTGGAGGAGCCCACAACGGTGTTCTGTGGGAAGGAGCTGAGGATGGGGCCGGGCAGGGCCACCACCACGGGGGAGGGCTCGATGACAACGGTGGAGCTCTGGCACTGGCGGACACAGGGCTCATTGCAGCTGTTGGCCAGTGGGGTTGGGCCACAGGGCTGGCAGCAGGGCTGGCACGGGTTACAGCAGGACATGGCTCAGGATCTGAGGTCCACCTGAGAGAGAGGGCATGGAGGAAACAAAAGATGGATGTCAGTGAGGAGCAACTTGTCACCACACCGTGAGGGAGCCAAAGCACATGCAGGGCCAAGAGTTGGAGGATATGCAGAGACATATGAGAGATTCCTGATCTCATCCTGCCAGGCACCAAACAGAGCCACCAAGTGTTATGTGGCTACTGCTTAGCCCCTGAGTCCAGAAGCCATCTCAAATATTTCCAGACTTCCTTCATATCCATCCTTCTCCTCACTTCCCTCTCCTGTTAGAAGCAGCACCAGAGTCTGGCACAGAGCAAAGCCCGTGTCAGCTGAGAGGTCCCCTGAAGTCAGATGCCCTTTCAGAGAAAACAGAGAAGGAGAAGGGACTTGAGACTCACCTGGTTCTCAAGAAGAAGGAGGCAAGAGAAGTGGATGAGAGGGCAAGGAACTGGGCTGGCTTTTATCCTGGAGCTTTACTGCCCCAGGCTGCCAGAGGCATCCCTTATACACGTGATGATTTTCTGACAAGCTCCTTCTGAATGTAAAACATCCTGGCTACTGTGATGGGCTGTGGTTTGACTTCCTGCATCACATTCTTTTCATTTCCTGCGTTATACCAGGCACATTCCCCAGTCAAGGCATCTTTTGTGTGAAAGGATGAGAGACCTAGCACTTCTGCTGCAAAACATGTCATCACAGGCAGAGGACTCATCTCACATGCAGGAAGAGTCCAGTGAAGAACATTTGAGAAAGACTGAATAGCTGACTTAGACATCATACACACGTATCTAGACCTCTAGGCATCTAGAATTTGACAGAAGAGAAGACGTAATACAGGAAAGAAAGGCTTTCTAATCTGTGCACAGCCAGCACACAGGTGTTGGACTTGAAAGAGTCCCATTTCAAAGGGTTCAGTGTGGCTCAGAGAAGACTTCTCTGTGCTTGAGTAGAGCAGGAGATGCAGATGAAGAGAGTAACATGCACAGTTTGAGCCCGTTCAGCCACACAAAAGCCCTCTCTCTGCTCTCTGTCTGTCCCTGAGGACCATGCACATGGATATGGGCTTTGGCCTTTGCATGGAGGATCTTGTAGGAGCAGGTGGGGCAGCCTGTGGATTCACTGCTGATTGCATGATGAAGCAAGCCATGCACACGTGACCAGGTAAGCAGGTCCTGCTGTGAGCTAATGCCAGCTGGGCACTTCAGGGGCCACAGCTTGTGCATTGCAGGATTAACGCCCCCAGAAAGATAATTTGTCCCCTTCACCATGCACACCTGCTTTGGGATGGGATAAGCGCCATGTGTGAGCTGATGTCTCTTCACTGACTGTGGGAAGAATCAGCAGAGTCTTCTGCAGTGACAGAAGAAGGGACAGAGAGGGGGAGATGAGAGGAAAGCAAAAGGACACAGTTAGAGAGGAAGTGGAGAGGAGAAAGACAGGAACAGAGCGTTTCCCTGGACTCTTGTGGTGAGTGACATGGCAGGGAGATGATTGCCTGCCAAATGAGGAGATTGATGGTGGCAAAACATCCAGGAGGTAGTGATATGTGGAGGACCCCATAGCAGCTGAGAGATAGACCACGCAGGAGCAGAAGACATGCCCAAAGTGAACCACAACTCCAAGGAGACATTCCACGCTGGTGGGAAAGCTCGTGTGGAGGGAGAGGGTTGCCCCCCATGAGTTGGACACCACGTGGCAGCAGGGGAAGACTGCGATGAGCCCTTGCCTGAGAAGGAAAGATTGCCATGGACAAGGAGTAACAGCCAGGTGGAGCACATCCTCCAACCTCTTCCCCCTTATCACACTGCACCGATGTAGGGGGGAGGAAGGAGTTAGTCAGGAAGAAGGGAAGGGTGGGGGTGAAGTGTACTTAAGGTGGAATTGTGTTTATTTCCTCTCACTATCCCACTCTGATCTAGTAAAGCTGGTGATGGCAAATTAAATTTATGTTTTCTTCCAAAGTCTGCTCCGTTTTTTTCCCCATGACCATAAGTGGTAAATGTACCGTCCCTATCCTGATCTCAATACTTGAGCATTTCTTTTTGAAGTTTTCTTCCTTCCCATCCCTAAAGGGATGGTGGTGGGGGGATGAGTGACCAAAAGGCCTTGTAGTTCTTTGAAAATTTGAAAATGGGTGTGCAGCAGCTGGGAGAGCAGAGTGAGAAAAAGTGGGAGAAACAATTTGTTGGTCACCAAGGTCAGTGAGGAAGGAGAGGGAGGAGGTGGTCCAGGCACCAGAGCAGGCATTCCCCTGTAGCCGTGGAGAAGACAAGGCGGACATGATTTTCCTTCTAGCAGTCCCGTGGAGGACCACCATAGAGTGGCTATCCACCCTGCAGACCCTGGAGGACCTCATGTGGCAACTGGTGGAGATGCCTTTAAAGAAGTTGTAGCTTGTGGAGAAGCCAAGCTGGAGAAGGCTGCTGGCAGAAACTGTGGCTCTTGGAGAGGAACTCATTCTGGAGCAGGTTTCCTGGTAGGGCTTGTAGCCTATGAGGGATCCAAACTGGAGCACTTTGTTACTGAAGGGTTTCAGCCAATGGGAAGACCAATATTGGAGCAGTTCTTGAAGAGTGGCAACCCACGGGAAGGGGCTATGTTGGAGAAGTCTGTGAAGGACTGTTTCCTGTGGACAGACCCCCATTCTGAACTGGACAAGGACATGAGAAGGAAGGAGTGGCAGAGATGAAGTGCTATGAACTGACTGCAATCTACATTCCCAGCCCTTCTGAACCGTCTGTGGGGATGAAGGAGAAGAGTTAGCAGTAAGCTGAGCTTGGGAAGAAGGGAGGGGGTGATGGGAAAGTGCTTTTACTTTTGTTTTATTTCTCACTATCCCACTTTCTTGCAGTAAATTGGCAATAAATTAAATTAATTTCCCCAAGTCCAGCCTGTTTGACCCATGACAGTAATTGGTAAGTAATCTCCCTCTCCTTATCTTGACACACAAGCTTTTCATCATAGCCTTCTCCCTCTGCCCTGTTGATGGATGAGGAGTGACAGAGCAGCTTGGTGGGTACCTGCAGTCAGCCAAGGCCAACCCACCACAGGCAGATAAACAAAAGAGAACAAGCATAGAACAGCAGTGATGTTATGGCTGAAAATCCCAGAGAGGTCCTGTCCCCCTTGTCCCATGTTCTATACCACCGTGGTGGTGCAGAGATCACTGAACTGTGCGGTGGCTTGTGTGGTGTAGGAGAGAGGGAGCTTTGTTACTGTTGGAGGAGAGCAGTGTCCAGCCCTTCATGCTTCTTGCTTTGTGGACCGCTGTGAGGGGGAGCAGTGATTAAGAGCTCCGGGTGAGGACTGGTCATGTCTGCCAAGGCTAGTTCAGCTGTTCTTTCTGCTCTATTTCATGGGGACAAGGCTTTGCCTGAGCAGAAATGTACCATTCTCAGTTCCAATGCTGGATTGTCATGTTTTATACAAATTCATTTCTCATCTCTGTTCTCTCACCATGCCCATGACATTCCCCCGGTGACTCCTTAACTTCCTGCCAGGCAGGTGCAGAAAGCAGGTTGTCACTAGCGGGAGAACTCACAACTTTGGACAGGCTGCCCTTCTGTTGCTTGGCCACATTTACCTGAGCAGGCAGGGGCTGTTCCTGGACCCCTGAGGCAGCACAGCCAACACACAACAGTGGCCTCCGGCTGCTCTTGCCAGAGAGTGACTCTATGGAGAGCAAACGCAGCCCCATGCTGATGACCATGCCCAAAGGCCAGTAACTTAACAGGTGCTACACCAGAACCCATCCACTTGATTTCCTGGCCCACCAGGGTTCTTGAAAGGCAAATGTGTTTGATGGACACCACTAGCTTCTAACCATGCTTTAGTAGTTGGGCAGGGGTCAGCATGCCCCAGGCTCTCTACAGTATTGTTTAAAATGCCACTTCTCAGCCTAAGATTATGAAGAAAATTAAGGCAATACAGATGATCCTACAGCCTTCAGCTGCTAGAAGCCCTGAGCTGTGTGCTGTCATATAGGAAATTCCAATCAGGGCACGCCATGCCACACAGATCCTGACCAAGAAAGGGTTGCCCCCTTTTCACCAGGCAAGCTTTTAGAGGATTTTTCATAAAATAAAAGAGCTCTATTCATCACTTCTGCCATCAAACAGAAAGGACGTTTACATGAGAATTTCTTACTGCTTTTCTAGATACAGGCAGGGACATCCTCTGAGAAGGGACGAGGCTCTACTTATGCCCCCATAGCACCACAACCACACAGCAATTCCCTTCTGCTTTGACAGCTTGGGGCATGTCCACAGAGGGAAGGACCACATGGAGACCATGTTTGAAAGCAGTAGAACTTTAATGAGTGAAAAGAAGGAAACAAAGTCACTGCAAGCGGAGGACAGCAGTGCAGGGGCACCTGGAGGAGTAGTCTGCTGCCCTTGGCCATGGAGAAGCTCCTGAATGATCTCTGTCTGCCTGCCCCATAAGAGGAGAGGAGACAGACAGATGGTCTCCACCAGGGTGGATGTGGCAAAAACGTGTTGGCAAGGGAAAACAAAGCAACAAAAGAACTGGGAAAGGAAAGCAAATTAATTCAGCTATACTGAAAAGCCATGCAAAATCTTGATTCTTCACCCAGCATCATGTTCTGAGTTACTGAGGGGTCTCCTTGGAGTTTTGCCAGCATCTTCTTCAGCGCAGGTACCTTCTGCCGTAGTAGCGGCTGCCAATGCCAGAGAGGTCAAAGCCCCCAGAGTTGATGGGCACGCCCTCACAGCTCAGGATGCTGCCAACAGCAGCAGAGGTGGAGGAGCCCACAACGGTGTTCTGTGGGAAGGAGCTGAGGATGGGGCCGGGCAGGGTCACCACCACAGGAGAGGGCTGGATGGCAACGATGGAGCTCTGGCACTGGCGGACACAGGGCTCATTGCAGCTGTTGGCCAGTGGGGTTGGGCCGCAGGGCTGGCAGGGCAGGCACGGGTCATAGCAGGGCATGTCTGAAGCTGGAGATGCACCTGGGAGAGAGGGCAGGGGGGAAGCAGAGTACAAGCATAAACGAGGAGCAGTCTGGTTACATAATCACAAGGAGGCCAAGCCCAATGTTGGAGATCAAAGTAGTTCACTTGCAGAATATTAGAATTCCTTGTAGGAACATTTAAAATTGGGATGAATTGAAATTTGTTTAGTATTATGAATCACATTGCTTAGCATGAGTAGTCAGATTTTCTGAAGCCTTAGGCCCAGACTGTGGACTTTTACCTAGTTACTGAATTGCTTAGGCTGAAGAAAGGCCTGGAAACCAATGCTAACAGAAACGTAAGATCAACAGAAATAGGATCCTTGAGATAAAGAAAAGAATGAACACTTGAAGAGAGAGAAAGGATTGAATGAGGAACAAGAAGTTCCCAGACCCAAACATTACTATTGGACTAAACCGTCATGTGAGGGGAGGTAAACTTGGATTGTAAGACTATAATTGCTCAGGGATTTCTGTGTTCGGTGTCTGTCTCAGAGAGTTGCAGCTCGAGCTGAAATAAACCAACTCTGTGGAAGAATCCAGGGTCTGAACTCTGCTTTGCAGTGCATGGCTAAGACTGGATCCAACCACACCCGAATTCCTCTCCATGAGGAAGTTTAAAAAGCAAGGGGATCCAGTCTAAGCCTCCCGACTCAGCAGGAGGGTCTTCACAGACTCTTCTACGACAGCAATACTGAATGGAGAGTTGGAAGCTGTGCCTGGAGACACATGGTCTTTGTCACCCTGTAAATAGCAGCCTGACCCAGCGAGACTCCCTCCTAATTCATAAACCAAAACCCCCTCAGACACTTCCCAGCTTCTCCCTAAGCAGACCTTTTCCCTCCTTCACTCTCCCATGACAAGAAGATCCAAAACCCAGGGCAGGACACAGCAATACCAGCTGAGAGGTCCATCAAACAGACATTGCACTTTGAAAGAGGAGGAAAAGGTCTTTCAGACTCACCTGCTTCCCAAAGAGAAGGAGCCAAGAGAAGTGTATGAGAGAGCAGGGACCTGGGCTGCCTTTTATACCTGCCCTTCACTGCTGCAGGACCAGAGGCACCCTTGGCAGAGGTAACAATTTTCTGCATGAATGCAAACCAGCACAGCTGATGCTATGGGCTGTGCTTTGCTTTCCTGAACTGCTGCCTTTTCATTTCCAGGTTTGTTCCATGCCCATTACCTAATGAAGGCTTCTTCTGAGCACTGGGTTGAAAGGCCCCAGGATTTCTCTGTCAGGAATGCAGTAGTGCAGACAGAAGACTCAGCTCAAGTACTGGACAGGCAGAGATCAGTGACATTAGCCTGCATGCTTCTATTGGGGCTATTCGAAGCACTGTACCCAGAAGAAGCTCCACCATTCTTCAGCTTGACTCCTTGGGTTCCTGTGCACAAGGACAAGTCATGGTCTTGTCTTTCACTCTTCTCATCTCACACTTTCTTCCTCCTCATGTGTTTGCCTTGTGCTCCTGGTTTTGACTCCATCCTGCCCAACACTGCCCATCACCGAAGGTCTTCAGCGTAGTTTATAGTTCACAGAGTTTCTATGTGTGTTCTTCTCTTGTATGTATTTGTAAGCAGATGGATTTCTGCAGATGTACATGGCAGAACAGATTTGTGTATAATTCCAAGCTGGGCTGCATTAGCCTGTGTGTGTCCTTGTGCATCCTGCCCCACGAGGAAATGTGTTGCTCATGGCAGGGACACTCTCTGTTGCTCTATTTATGAGCAGATCAGCAGATTCCCAGGTTCAAAGGAGCCTAAATGCAGTCGAATTGGAATGACATCACACTGCTTGAGATCTGTGCGGGGAAGAGGCCCTGAGATGCAGCTCCTGCCTCCTGAGCCCTCCTTCTCATGCCCCTCCAAAGTAAAAGTCTGGTGATGTTGGTTTCAAGCCTCAATAAAGAGGGTTTCACTCTGGTTTGGATCCTTCATTTTATTCAGTGTAGCAATACAGGGAGTGCCTTAGCATGGCTGGCAGTCCCCTCTCCCTGTCTTTTCAGACCAGGACACACAAGCTCTCCAAATCACGATGGTTGTGATCTAGACAACGTCTACACGTAGCTTCTGACACTATGTTCTGACACTGTGATTCTTCAACAATCCTGCCCTCCCTGACTGCTCCATGCCCATGGTCACATCTGTCTTCACACCCTCTCTGTCTCCACACAGCTCCGAGGCGCTGTGAAGGGACTGCCGAGGGGCAGCTGAAGGGAGGCTCTCAGGCTCCTCACTGCAGCTGCAGCCCAGCAGTGGCTGCTGTTGGCAGTCCCGGAGCTCGGCGCCAGCTCTGGGAAGCTGCTCCATGGCCGGCGGGAGGGCCCTGGTGCTGGCTCGGGCTGCAGCTGGCGCTGCGCAGGCTCCTTGTGGCTGGAGGAGGGCAAGAGCCGGGTTGCCAGCAGCGAAAGTTGTTGCCGCGCAGAGCCCCTGAGCGCTCCCAGTGCAGGGCTGCGCCCCGGGGCGGAGCTGGCGGCGGCGGAGAGGAGAGGGGGCGGTGAGAGGAGTCGCGGCGGGCGGAGCAGAGAGGGAGAGAGCCGGGGCTGGCGGCGGGCAGTGAGGCGCGGGCGGCGAAGCGGCGGGATGCGTCGGGGCCGGGCCGCGGGCCTGGCGGGACTGGCCGCGGTGCTGCTGGGTGAGCCGGGATGGCGGCGGGGGCCGGGCCGGGGGCTGCTGGAGAGTGGGACGTGGCTTGGGTGACCCCCACAGTTTCCTCGAGGCTGTCGTCCCCTCTGGCTTCTTCTCCGACCTCTGCCTCAGAACCATCCTCTCATCAATCCCTCTCTATGTTCCCATCCTACATTCCCTCAGCATCATCTGTCTGTTCCTTAACCACCCCACTCTATTTCTTTCCTTTCCTCCGTATCCTTCCTTATATGTCCTGCAGTCATCTTTTCACCCTAGACACTTTCTTTTTTATTTCCTTTATTTGTCTTTCCTTCAACAACTTTACCGTTCTCTCTACCATTCTTGAATTAGTCTCTCCACCAACTATTAATGGACACTTCCATACTGTGCCTGACAACATCTTCTGGAAATTCTTCTCGCAATCATCTCTGTATGTTCCTGACCCTTCTGCGTGATTTGTTCTGGGAAACAGCAGTCAGGGATGGGCATTTACCAGGTTTGTTTCTTCATTTTCTCGTCTGCAGTGGCTGCAGGCAGAGCCCAGGTGCAGCAGGAGCCGTCGGCAGAGACCACCGAGGGCACCGGCATCAGCATCAACTGTTCTCACCTCAACATACAGATAGCCGAATTCATCCACTGGTACCCTCAGTTCCCAGGCCGAGGCCCCACGTTCATCGTGTCCACTCATAAAGAGTCCAGACAGGTTGGAGACCCTCCGGGGTGGCTGTGGGTGGCGGCAGACCGCCGGTCCAGCGCCCTGTGGATCGCCTGGCCCCACAGCGGGGACACGGCGGTGTATTACTGTGGCCTGGTGGCCACGGCGAGGGGAGCCGGCGCTGCTGCCGGGCACGAACCGCCGCGGGAGGGCGGGGCCGGGGGGACTGCCCCGGACGGGGTCGCCAGGGGGCGCTGCCGCTCCTCCGCACTGGCACCGGCATCTACCTGGTGAAGAACAACCTGCAGGGCTTTCACATTTCGTTACTTTGTAAAAGCTCAGATACACCGTTTAACACCGGGCCCTCCAGCTACAGGATTTGACAGAGCTTTCAAAACGTTCCTGATAGTGTCATGGTCATCTCAAGGTGTCAGGAATTTAAGTTCTCCGTGGAACATGAGTCAGGGATTTTGACGTTACAGGCACCTTCCAGCTTTTCGCAACAATGACTCAGTGTTGAGACCATGATATCATAGAATCATAGAATTTTCGGGTTGGAAGGGACCTTAAAGGTCATCTCGTTGCAACACCCCTGCCATGGGCAGAGATCAGTTTGCCCAGAGCCCCATTCAGCCTAACCTTAAAAACTTCCAGGGATGAGGCTTCCACCCCCTGTCTGGGCAACCTGTTCCAGTGTCTCACCACCCTCATGGGGAAGGACTTCTTCCTCACATCCAACCTAAACCAACCCATCTCTAGCTTTAATCCATTCCCTCTAGTCCTATGACTGCCTGACATCCTAAAATGCCCCTCCCCAGTTTTGCTGTAGCCCCCTTGAGATACTGGAATGCCACAATAAGGTCTCCTCAGAGTCTTCTTTTTTTTCCAGACTGAACAACCCCAACTCTCTCAGTTTATCTTCATAAGAGAGGTGCTCCAGCCCTCTGATCACCCTCGTGGCCCTTCTCTAGACATGCTCTAGCACGGCCATATCCTTCTTGTAGTAGGGGGTCCAAATCTGGATGCAGGACTCCAGGTGGGGTCTCACGAGAGTGGAGCAGAGGGGGAGAACCATCTCCCTCAAACTGCTGACCACATATTTCTTGATGCAACCCAGAACACGATTGGCTTTCTGGGCTGCAAGTGCACACCGACGGCTCATGTTGAGCTTCTCATCCACCAGTACCCTCAAGTCCTTTTCTTCAGGGCTGTTCTCAAACCAGTTACTCCCCAGCCTGTATCGGTGTTTGGGATTGCCCCGATCCAGATGGAGGACACTGCACTTGGTCTTAATAAACTTCATGAGGTTGGCCTGAGTCCACCTCTCCAGCCTGTCAAGATCCCTCTGGTTGGAATCCCTACCCTCCAGGGTGTCAGCTGCCCCACACAGCTTGGTGTCGTCGGCAAACTTGCTGAGGGTGCACTTGATGCTACTGTCCATGTCACTGACAAAGATATTAAGACTAGTCCCAGTACCGATCCTTGAGAGACTCCACTTGTGACTGGCTTCCACTTGGACATGGACTCACTGGCAGCCACTCTTTGGAGGCAGCCGTCAAGCCAGTTCTTTATCCACTGAACGGTCCATCCATCAAACCCATATTTTATCAGTTTGGAGACCAGGATGTCATGTGTGACAAAAGTCTCACCAGCCAACCTGCTCCATTGTGGACATTCCTCTCTTCCACGGGGTACAGGCTCTGGAAGTAACCTGCTCCACTACGGTCTTCCCACAGGCCACAGCCCCCTTCAGGCATCCACCCACTCTGATGTGGGGTCCTCTGCCCCATGGTAGATATCTACACCCCGCCCATGGGCTGCAGGGGGACAACCTGCTTCACCATGGTCTTATGGTCTTCACCACAGCCCGAGGGACTCTCTGCTCGAATGCCTGGAGCACATCCTCCCCTCCTCCTTCCTCACTGACCTTGGTGTCTTCACAGATTCTCACTCCTCCATTTCTGTGCCAGCTGTTGTGGTGCAGTTCTTTTCCCCGGTTTCTTAAATATGTTTTCACAAAGGCATTCATCTCCTATCATTTTACTGACAGGCTCAGCCTTGGCCAGTGACAGGTCCCTCTTTGGAGCCGGCAGGCATTGGCTCTATCATACTCGGGCAGCTTCTAGCAGCTTCTTGCAGAAGCCACCTGTACAGCCCCTCGCCACCAAAATCTGGACAGGCAAACTCAATACACAAGGAAAATAAAGAAATATTCCTGCAGTGTTAGAAGCTCCTGCCTGAAGGATCGTAGCCCATGTATAGGACACACCCTGGAGCAGCTTGTGAAGAACTGAACCCACATGGAGGACTCATGTTTTAATGTTTGTAAAGGAGCAGAGGAAGAGCATGAGGAGGAAGGAGTGGCACAGATGAAGCCTTATGAGCTGACTGCAAACCCCATTCCCCATCACACTGCGTTGTTCTGGGGGAAGTCATTTTGAGACAATTCTTTCACCCGTCCCTCAGCCTGATTTTGTTAACATTCATTATCTTTTTCTTACAGTAATGGGGCAGATCTCTATGAATCAGGGTTTCCTCTGGTCCAGTATCCAGAAGAGCCATATTACATTGCTTGTTATGCTGATTCCACAGCAGTACAACTGGAACGTAAGGACTGTGTTCACTCCCACTCATGATCATGCTTGACCTTGTCCTGGTCCCTGCCCCCATGCTAGAGAGGGGAAGCCACTTCCCTGGGATTATGTGCAATGTGGCCAAAAGCCACTGCAAAGTTTCACGCCCACCCATTTCTCTATGGAGAAAGCTCTCCTTGTGCCCTCACCCCCTTACACCCCCTTACACCAGAGGAACTCCCTTCTTCGACAACTTCAGGAGTGTTCACACAAATAATGACCACATGGAGGCCTGACTTGAGAGCAGCAAAATTTTAATGAGTCAAAAGAAGGAGGCAATGCCACTCCAAGTGGAGGACAGGAGTGCAGGGAGCCCTGAGGGCAACAAAGAGTCTGCAGTCCTTGGCAGTAGAGAAGTTCCTGCATGATGTCTGTCTGCCTTCCCCCTAGAGGGAAAGGAGACAGGTAGTCCCCACCAGGCTGAATGTGGCAAAACCTTGTTTCCAAGGGGAAATGAAGCAAATAAATTAAAGGGAAAGGAAAGCTAGGCATCCAGCTATACTGAAAACACATTCAAAATCTCAATCCTTTGTCCAACACAATGTTTGAGTTCCCTGAAGTGTCCCTGTGTGGCTTTCCCAGTGTCTTCATCAGCAGAGGTACCTTCTGCCATAGTAGTGGCTGGTGATGCAGGAGAGGTCAAAGCGCCCAGAGTTGATGGGCATGCCCTCACAGCTCAGGATGCTGCCAACAGCAGCAGAGGTGGAGGAGCCCACAATGGTGTTCTGTGGGAAGGAGCTGAGGATGGGGCCGGGCAGGGTCACCACCACTGGGGAGGACTCGATGGCAACAGTGGAGCTCTGGCACTGGCGGACACAGGGCTCATTGCAGCTGTTGGCCAGCGGGGTTGGGCCACAGGGCCGGCAGCAGGGTATGCATGGGGTGCAGTAGGACATGTCTTGGGGGTGGAGGCGCACCTGGGAGAGAGGCCTGGGAGGAAGCAGAGCAGAAGAAAGGGTGAGGAGGTGCTATCACAACAGCCAAGGGGCCAGGGCTGTACAATGAAAGCCTCACCTCCTGTCGCGGGTTAGGGCTGGGCCGGCCACTAACGCGGACAGACGCTCTCTAACCCCCTCTTCCCCCCCCCCGCAAACGGGAAGAGAAAAGGGAATGAGGCAGAGAGACTTACAGATGAGAGAAGAAAAAAACTAGAACAGCTTTAATGAAAATAATAGAAATAATGGTAAAAAGATAAAAGTAAAGAACTATATACAACTATAGATAGTAGCCCGATATCAAACCCGACTCCCTCCCCCGATAGCAATCACCACTGGTGCTGCAGAGCAGGAGGCGCCGGGGAAGCCCCAGGCTCAGCGGCGGCGGGGAGCTGGATACAGGGAGCTGGATTCGGGAACTCAGGATCCGGATCAAAATCAGGAGGTCAAATGGAGTCCTCTCTGGACACCGGCTGTTGCAGGAAAAGAAGGGCGAAAAGGCCGAAAAAGGGCAAAAGGGGCAAAAGGGCCGAAAAAGGACTGAAACTCTCGTGATCACTCAATTTATACTAAATATGACGTATATGGGATGGAATACTCTCGTTGGTCACCTGTCCTGTCTGTTACCTTCCGGAGGTGCCACCTTTTACTTCCTTGTGCCCCCCTCTTACTACCCAGCACCCCCAGCATGGCACACAAGAGCCAGCAGTGGCCTTGGTCACTATAGGAATAAGTATAAGCAAGAGCCTTTCTACATACCAGTCCCAGGCAGTAACTGTAAACATCAGGTGTTATCACTGCCAGTAGCACACACTGTCTGCAAAAACATGCTGCTGACTTCAGAAAGTGCAGCCTTTTAGAAGACACTAAACTGAAAAGAAAAAATCACTAAACAGGACTGGGTTTTTAGCTAAACCCAGGACACCTCCATCCCTGGGAAAGTGATGGAACACCTTTTCCTTGGTGCCATCACTAGGCATATCAAGGATAAGAGGGTTATTAGGGGCAGTCAGCATGGCTTTACCAAGGGGAAGTCATGCTTGACCAACCTCATAGCCTTTTATGAGGAAATAACGAGGTGGATGGATGATGGCAGAGCGGTGGATGTGGTCTACCTTGACTTCATTAAAGCATTTGACACAGTCTCCCACAGAATCCTCACAGCTAAACTGAGGAAGTGTGGGCTGGACAATCGGTTAGTGAGGTGGACTGCGGACTGGCTGAAGGAAAGAAGCCAGAGAGTCGTAGTCAATGGGGCGGAGTCTGTTTGGAGGCCGATATCTAGTGGAGTGCCTCAAGGGTCAGTACTGGGGCAAATATTATTCAATATATTCATCAATGACTTGGATGAGGGAATTGAGTGCACTATGGACAAGTTTGCTGATGACACTAAACTGGGAGGAGTGGCTGACATGCCAGAAGCTGTGCTGCCATCCAGCGAGACCTGGACAGGCTGGAGCGTTGGGCAGGGAATAACTTGAAGAAATACAACAAGGGAAATTGTAGGGTCCTACATCTGGGCAGGAGCAACCCCAGATTCCAGTATAGGTTGGGGAACGACCTGTTAGAGAGCAGTGTAGGGGAAAGGGACCTGGGGGTCCTGGTGGACAGCAGGATGACCACGAGCCAGCACTGTGCCCTTGTGGCCAGGAAGGCCAATGGCATCCTGGGGTGTATTAGAAGGGGGGTGGTTAGTAGGTCGAGAGAGGTTCTCCTTCCCCTCTACTCTGCCCTGGTGAGACCCCATCTGGAATATTGTGTCCAGGTCTGGGCCCCTCACTTCAAGAAGGCCAGGGAACTGCTGGGGAGAGTTCAGCGCAGGGCAACTAAGATGATTAAGGGAGTGGAGCATCTCCCTTATGAGGAAAGGCTGAGGGAGCTGGGTCTCTTTAGTTTGGAGGAGACTGAGGGGTGACCTTATTAGTGTTTATAAGTATATAAAGGGGGAGTGTCAGGAGGATGGAGCCAGGCTCTTCTCGGTGACAACCAATGATAGGACAAGGGGTAATGGAATAAAGCTGGAACACTTAAATTTGAGAAGAAACTTCTTCTCAGTGAGGGTGACAGAACACTGGAACAGGCTGCCCAGGGAGGTTGTGGAGTCTCCTTCTCTGGAGACATTCAAAACCCACCTGGATGCCTTCCTGTGTAACATCATCTGGGTGTTCCTTCTCTTGCAGGGAGATTGGACTAGACGATCTTTTGAGGTCCCTTCCAATCCCTAGCGTACTGTGATAGTGTGTGATGCTGTGTTTGAAAGCTGTGCCTGGAGAGGCACAGGGCCTTCACCTCCCTTTAAAGAGCAGCCACACTCAGGGAATCTTCCTCCCAATTCATAAACCAAAAGCCCCCTCAGACACTTTTCAGCATCTCCCTAAGTCAGTCTTCCTGCTTTACTCACTCATAACAGGATGATCCAAAACCCAGGACAGAAAAGAGTAGTATTAACTGAGAGGCCCATCAAGCAAAGATCTCACTTTGGAAGAGGAGGAAAAGGGGTTAAATACTCACCTCGTTTCCAAGGAGAAGGAGTCAAGAGCAGGGACCAGGGCTAACTTTTATAACTGTCTTTCATTGCTGCATGACCAGAAGCACCTTGGCAGAGGCACCAATATTCTGACGACCTCATCGTGAATGCAAACCAGCACAGCTGATGCTATGGGCTGTGCTTTGCTTTCCTGAACTGCTGCCTTTTCATTTCCAGGTTTGTTCCATGCCCATTACCTAATGAAGGCTTCTTCTGAGCACTGGAATGAAAGGCCCCAGGATTTCTCAGACACTAATGCAGCAGTGCAGGCAGCTGTCTCAGTCCTGTGCTGGACAGGTCTAGAGCAGGAACAAGACATGAGCCTGTGTCAGTCTGTTGGGGCTGCTTGAAGTGCTGTTATTAGCAAGAAGTTCCACCGTCCCTCAGCTTGATGCCAAGGGTTCCTGTGCATGAGAGCATGATGGGCAAGATCTAGAGGACGTCTGCAGGTAACTTCTGACACTGTGTTCTGACACTGTGTTTTTCCATAAGCCACGCCCTCCCTCACCCCTGCATGCCCATGGTCACATCTGTCTTCACACCCTCTCTGCCTCCACACAGCTCCGAGGAGCTGTGATGGGACTGCCGAGGGGCAGCTGAAGGGAGGCGCTCAGCCTCCTCACTGCAGCCGCAGCCCAGCAGTGGCTGCTCTCGGCAAAGCCGGAGCTCGGCGCCAGCTCTGGGAAGCTGCTCCATGGCCAGCGGGAGGGCCCTGGTGCTGGCTCGGGCTGCAGCTGGCGCTGCGCAGGCTCCTTGTGGCTGGAGGAGGGCAAGAGCCGGGTTGCCAGCAGCGAAAGTTGTTGCAGCGCAGAGCCCCTGAGCGCTCCCAGTGCAGGGCTGAGCCCCGGGGCGGAGCTGGCGGCGGCGGAGAGGAGAGGGGGCGATGAGAGGAGTCGCGGCGGGCGGAGCAGAGAGCCAGAGAGCCGGGGCTGGCGGGAGGCAGCGAGGCGCGGGCGGCGAAGCGGCGGGATGCGTCGGGGCCGGGCCGCGGGGCTGGCGGGACTGGCCGCGGTGCTCCTGGGTGAGCCGGGATGGCGGCGAGGGCCGGGCCGGGGGCTGCTGGAGAGTGGGACGTGGCTTGGGTGACCCTCACAGTTTCCTCGAGGCTGTCGTCCCCTCTGGCTTCTTCTCCGACCTCTGCCTCAGAACCATCCTCTCATCAATCCCTCTCTATGTTCCCATCCTACATTCCCTCAGCATCATCATCTGTCTGTTCCTTAACCACCCCACTCTATTTCTTTCCTTTCCTCCGTATCCTTCCTTATATGTCCTGCAGTCATCTTTTCACCGTAGATACTTTCTTTTTTATTTCCTTTATTTGTCTTTCCTTCAACAACTTTACCATTCCCCCTACCATTCTTGAATTAATCTCTCCACCAACTATTAATGGACACTTCCATACTGTGCCTGACTACATCTCCTGGAAATTCTTCTCGCAATCATCTCTGTACATTCACGGAATCACAGGGTCACAGAATGTCAGGGGTTGGAAGGGACGTCAAAAGATCATCGAGTCCAGCTCCCCTGCCAGAGCAGGATCACCTACAGTAGATCGCACAGGAACACGTCCAGGCTGGTTTTGAATGTCTCCAGAGAAGGAGACTCCACAACCTTCCTGACCCTTCTGCGTGATTTGTTCTGGGAAACAGCAGTCAGGGATGGGCACTTACCAGGTTTGTTTCTTCATTTTCTCGTCTGCAGTGGCTGCAGGCAGAGCCCAGGTGCAGCAGGAGCCGTCGGCAGAGACCACCGAGGGCACCGGCATCAGCATCAACTGTTCTCACCTCAACATACAGATAGCCGAATTCATCCACTGGTACCGTCAGTTCCCAGGCCGGGGCCCCACGTTCATCGTGTCCACTCATAAAGAGTCCAGACAGGTTGAAGACCCTCCGGGGTGGCTGTGGGTGGCAGCAGACCGCCGGTCCAGCGCCCTGTGGATCGCCCGGCCCCACAGCGGGGACACGGCGGTGTATTACTGTGGCCTGGTGGCCACGGCGAGAGGAGCCGGCGCTGCTGCCGGGCACGAACCGCCGCGGGAGGGCGGGGCCGGGCGTGTGGGGCGGGGGAACAGCCCCGGGCGGGGCCACCAGGGGGCGCTGCCGCTCCTCCTGCCGGGGCCGCCTCGCCCCGCCGGGTCCCAGGATGCTTCCCTCGCCACATCGGCACCAGCACTTCACTGGTGAAGAACAACCTGCAGGGCTTTCACATTTCGTTACTTCGTAAAAGCTCAGATACACCGTTTAACACCGGGCCCTCCAGCTACAGGATTTGACAGAGCTTTCAAAACGTTCCTGCTAGTGTCATGGTCATCTCAAGGAGTCAGGGATATAAGTTCCACGTGAAACATGAGAAAGGGATTTTGACGTTACAGGCACCTTCCAGTATCTCGCAACAATGACTCAGTGTTGAGACCATGATATCATAGAATCATAGAATTTTCAGGGTTGGAAAGGACTTTAAGATCATCTGGTTCCAACCCCCCGCCATGGGCAGAGACATCCCCCACTAGATCAGGTTGCCCAGAGCCCCATTCAGCCTAGCCTTAAAAACTTCCAGGGATGAGGCTTCCACCCCCTGTCTGGGCAACCTGTTCCAGTGTCTCAACACCCTCATGGGGAAGGACTTCTTCCTCACATCCAACCTAAACCAACCCATCTCTAGCTTTAATCCATTCCCTCTAGTCCTATGACTGCCCCTCCCCAGTTTTGCTGTAGCCCCCTTGAGATACTGGAATGCAACAGTAAGGTCTTCTGGAAGCCTTCCTTTCTCCAGACTGAACAACCCCAACTCTCTCAGTCTGTCTTCATAGGAGAGGTGCTCCAGTCCTCTGATCATCCTCAGGGCCCTTCTCTAGACATGGTCCAGCGTGTCCGTATCTTTCTTGTAGTAGGGGGTCCAAATCTGGATGCAGGACTCCAGGTGGGGTCTCACGAGAGTGGAGTAGAGGGGGAGAACCATCTCCCTCAAACTGCTGGCCACATATTTCTTGATGCAACCCAGAACACGATTGGCTTTCTGGGCTGCAAGTGCACACCGACGGCTCATGTTGAGCTTCTCATCCACCAGTACCCTCAAGTCCTTTTCTTCAGGGCTGTTCTCAAACCAGTTACTCCCCAGCCTGTATCGGTGTTTGGGATTGCCCCGATCCAGATGGAGGACACTGCACTTGGTCTTAATAAACTTCATGAGGTTGGCCTGAGTCCACCTCTCCAGCCTGTCAAGATCCCTCTGGTTGGAATCCCTACCCTCCAGGGTGTCAGCTGCCCCACACAGCTTGATGTCGTCGGCAAACTTGCTGAGGGTGCACTTGATGCTACTGTCCATGTCACTGACAAAGATGTTAAATGTGACTGGTCCCAGTACTGATCCTTGAGAGACTCCACTCGTGACTGGCTTCTGCTTGAACATGGGCCCATTGGCAGCAACCCTTTGGATGCAGCTGTCAAGCCAGTTCTTTATCCACTGAACGGTCCATCCATCAAACCCATATTTTATCAGTTTGGAGACCAGGATGTCATGTGTGACAGTGTCAAAGGCTTTGCTCAGGTCCGAGTAAATGATGTCAGTTGCTCTTTCCCTGTCTTTTGACCTTGTGATATTGATTTACAGGACTCAGAACTTTCAAACTGAGGCCCAGAAGACAGGATAAAAACGGGGACTGGATGCACAGACCACACCCTCAAGGGATGCTGGGGTTGTACTTCACAATTTGTTGAGATACAGATTTGATGAGTTTCCCTAAGGGGCTGAGGGCCTGAGGTGAGAGAGAGCTGGAAGGAGGGTTCTGGGAAGCAAGGCCTGATGGAACAGAGATGTAGCCAAACCTGAAAATATTTAAGGCAAAGTGAGAGGCAAGAGACAAGTATCAACAATGGAGATATTCCCTGGGATGTTGCTCTGAGATCAGCAAGAACTGTTGCAATTTGAGGACTGTGGCTCAATTTCTCCCGTCATCTGACATGCTGAAGGCCTAATGTTTGTGCAGATGTCTGTTGTGACCCTCTGAAGGCAGATTCATTTCTCTTGACTCTTGGAGGGTAAGCTTCATCATCCTTTGCTATCTGGGAAAGGGTTTGCCAGCCTCAGGGCCCTCCACAGTTCTAGAAACCTCACCCTACACCATAAGCAGGTGCAAGCACTTCCATGAGAGCATTCTTATGTGTCTTCTCCACTGTCTCCATGACATTATTATTAACACTATCATTACCTGGATCACTATTCACCCCATTATGAAGGTTTTTTTTGGAGCAAAACCCATATTAAACTTAACCAAAATGAACTTTAGAAAAAAAAAAAGTCAAAAAGTCTCTGCTGTGGCTGTTGCATGGGATGACCCTGGAGTTATTCTGGAAAGGGATGGCACTGCCCACCCCACACTCATTTGTCTGCCCTTTCACCTCTGGGGCATCCCACTCCTCAGAGTGCAGCATTCTAGTGGATGCTCATGAGCTCATTGGTTATGTGTCGGGGTGACCCACTCTTCCCTGCTGACACCTAACCCCTTCACCTACAGAATATGTTGCCTTACAACTTCACGGTTTGTGGCATCCAACAGCCCTGCTGGAACCACTGGCCATTCCTCTCTCACTCTGTAGGTTACTCCACCAGAAAAAGACACAGCCAGAGGCCCCAGGGTGCTGCACAGCAAAGTTCATCTCCCGTTTCTGTGAATTTAGGGTAGAAGCATTGTTCCCAGGCAGCAGAGGGAGGACAGGGGAGAAGCAGAAAATAGAGGAGACTTCAGTTCCCAGAAGAAACAACATCCTCAGAGTACTGAGGATGTCAGAAGATGTGAAACTTCAGTGGCGAAGAAAGCCCTGGCCTCCCAAATGCACCAGCAGTGGGTGTGCAGAAGAGCAGGTGATTCAAGCTGAGGAGGTGAGGACTTCATTGTGAGCTGAGAGGAACAGCCCCTTCCTGTGACTGGGGCCCTCACAGCACCCAGAGCCCCTCATTGTGGAAATGTTGAGAATGTCATTGGCTGGAGGAGCCACAGGTATTGCTGGAGGAAAGAGAAAGCCAGAAGCAGCATTTCAAACACAGGAAGAACAGATGGTTTTTCCTCCTCACTTCCTCCTTTCCTCCCCCCCACAGAGTCGTTTCCGGCAGCTTTGCTATCTCAGGGCTGAGAGTTGCTTTTCTGACTCTCTCTCACTCAACAGACAGCTTGGTCTCAACATGCACTTCAGACATCTCCTCCTCCCCGTCTTCCTGAGGCAACTGCTGGGTAAGTCCTGCCTTTTCACCAGTGCATCCCTTTTCTTCCTCCCAGGAAACCCTCATCAGCCTTGTCAGGTCCACATGGGAAAATGCTCTTGAACAGCAGAAAAATAACACTGGGAACTATTGGCTTACATTGTGGTTTTGCACACCTTCTCTTAAGGGTCTCTTACTCTTGGGAATGAAAGGAGAAGACAGAGAAGAGATACCTCAGACCCTTTCTCTTGTTTTTCTCTCCCCTTCAGTCTCTCATTGTCTACCTCTCCTGATCTACCTGCTGCCACAACAGCAGATCTCATGTCTCTGTAGTCCTCATTTATCCCCAAAAGGAGAAAATCCCCTCAAAAGGTAATACAGGCATTTTAAAACTCTAGCTCACACTAACATGAATAAGAGGCTGTGCCATTCCAGCTGGAAATGCCAGCCTTGGCTTCCAGTTTCCTTGTGGTTGGCAACACAGTCATGGATACCTCTTTCCGACCCGAGCTTTGAGTGTGCCCAAGGAGCAAGGAGCCCTCAGAGGTGGCAGGGAGCGGGAAGTAGGATGAATCTTTTTGGCCTAGCTCTATGTGCCCTCAAACTGCTGGAGGCATGCTGGTCACAGCACACAAATTTCAGTCACGATAATCTGTCCCCTGTTCCTCTGGGCAGTAGGAGAAAGAGAAGGGAAGAGGAGAAGCAGGAACACAGCACAGCTCTCCTCAGGATCCATGCTGAGATGGGACCTCTGTTATCCTGACCAAAAATACTCTTTTTCTGGCTATAACCAAGCTTCAGGATTTTCCTGGAGGGCAGGAACAAGGAGTGTTCTTCACCAAGGCGTCCATTCCTGGTGTGCTTTCCCAGAGCCTTTCCCTGCAGAGCTATTGACCTGTATTTTCTTCCAGGCACCATGGGGCAGACCACTGTCATCCAGCAAGAAGCACAAGTCACCTTACAGGACAGAGACAACTTCCAAACAACCTGTACATTTCAGAACTCTGACTTTTATGGCTTGTTCTGGTACCAGCTGAAGAAAGGCCAAGCTCCCCAGCTCATCTCATATCAGGCAGCATCTGGCTCCAGGCCCAGTGGCCGTTTCACCACGTTTCTGAACACCACGGGGAAATACAGCCTCCTGCAGCTGCAGGAAGCCCAGCTCTCTGACAGTGCTTTGTACCTCTGTGCTGTGTAAGACACTCTGGCACAGGAACCTTCCTTGGCTGTGCAACAACCCAGGGGAGGGTTCTCTGGTGGAAGGCTGAGCTTGGGGGAAGGGGCACTCAGCACTCATCTGGTGACAGTGCTTCTCCTGTGCACCCATGCAAATGCAGTCCACAATCCTGTGATGTGATGTTTTCAGTCCATTCCAGTCATCAAGTTATATGGGAGCGGTCTTAAATATTCCCATAAATGAATGCATTGTCCTACTGCCAGTGCATGGTAAGCTCCACTGTCTGGTAAAATGCAAGCAGGACACACATGGGCCATTGCATTTACATATTGGCCATTTGGTCATCTTGATCACTATTAACAACCACAGTTACATTCATCCTCCTTGGCAGCAACTGGGTTTTTCTTGTCTTGAGATGGAGACAACTTAAAACTGGTTCCATTGTAGTATTTCTCTCTTCAAATTCAGACATGACAGTTACATAAATAGTTAATAAGGGGAAAAAAAAGTGTGAGAAACAATTCTTCAGACACACGGTCAGTGAAAAAGCAGGGGAAATATATGCTCTAGGAGCCCGAGGAGAGATTCCTCTGCAGCTGTGGAAAAGACAATGGTGATACAGCTCGTGCTGATATTGTACCTTTTCCTTTTCCTGTCTATTGGTAATGACACTAAAACACAACACAAAAATACAAAGACAGGCTTGATCCAGACAGCTCCCAGCCATGGGGTATTTGTGCCCATGGCCACATCTGTCTTCACACCCTCTCTGTCTCCACACAGCTCCGAGGAGCTCTGCCGGGACTGCCGAGGGGCAGCTGAAGGGAGGCTCTCAGGCTGCCCACTGCAGCCGCAGCCCAGCAGTGGCTGCTCTCGGCAAAGCCGGAGCTCGGCGCCAGCTCTGGGAAGCTGCTCCATGGCCGGCGCGAGTTCCCTGGTGCTGGCCCGGGCTGCAGCTGGCGCTGCGCAGGCTCCTTGTGGCTGGAGGAGGGCAAGAGCCGGGTTGCCAGCAGCGAAAGCTGTTGCCGCGCAGAGCCCCTGAGCGCTCCCAGTGCAGGGCTGAGCCCCGGGGCGGAGCTGGCGGCGGCGGAGAGGAGAGGGGGCGGTGAGAGGAGTCGCGGGGGGCGGAGCAGAGAGCCAGAGAGCCGGGGCTGGCGGGAGGCAGCGAGGCGCGGGCGGCGAAGCGGCGGGATGCGTCGGGGCCGGGCCGCGGGGCTGGCGGGACTGGCCGCGGTGCTCCTGGGTGAGCCGGGATGGCGGCGGCGGCGGGGGTTGAGGAGGGCTAGGGCTGAGCCCCGGACTTACCTATGACCCCCCCGCTCCTTCTCGGTTCCTTTTTTCCCCTCTATCCTTCCGTCTGCCGGCAGCCTTTCTGCCCTCAGTGAGGTCATTGCCTCCCAACTTGCCTGTCTCAGAGTCTCGCTCCATGTCTTTGTCCATTCATTCAGTCATCCATGCATCTGTTCCTCCCAGCTGATCTCCTTTCTCTATTCTAAGCGTTCTTCCAAACAACCTTCATACATTCTTGTCTCCAACTAACCACTGTCAATGAAACCATTTCTCCTTACTTTGTTTGCAGAAAGGCTGAAGGAGCTGGGTGTCTTTAGCTTGGAGAAGAGGAGGCTGAGGGGTGACCTCATTAATGTTTATAAGTATGTCAAGGGGGAATGTCAGGAGGATGGAGCCAGGCTGTTTTCAGAGGCGTCTAGTGACAGGAAAAGGGGCAATGGGTGGAAGCTGGAACATAGGAGGTTCCATAAAAATATGAGGAAAAACTTTTTCACTGTGAGGGTGACAGAGCACTGGAACAGGCTGCCCAGGGAGGTTGTGGAATCTCCTTCTTTGGAGACATTCAAAACCTGCCTGGACACGTTTCTGTGCGCTCTACTGTAGGTGGTCCTGCTCTGGCGACGGGGTTGGACTGGATGATCTTTAAGGTCCCTTCCAACCTCTAACATTCTCTGTGTGATTCTGTGTGAACATCTCCCCATAATCCATGAGCTATCTTCTCGCCTCTCCTGCTGCGTGGCTTTTTCTTCTGAAACGAAGTGATTCTTCTTTGCTTCTCGGCAGTGGCTGCAGGCAGAGCCCAGGTGCAGCAGGTGCCGTTGGCACAGACCACCGAGGGCACCGGCATCAGCATCAACTGCTCACATCCCAACATCCAGTCAAGTGAATACATCCACTGGTACCGTCAGCTCCCGGGCCAAAGACCCATATTCATCTCGTTAGGTGACAAAGGATCCAAAGAGGTTGGGGACCCTCCGGGGCAAGTGTGGGTGGCGGCAGACCGCCGGTCCAGCGCCCTGTGGATCGCCCGGCCCCGGATCTGGGACGCGGCGATGTATTACTGTGTCCTGGAGCCACGGCGAGAGGAGCCGGGGCTGCGGTCATGCACGAACCGCCGCTGGAGGGCGGGGCCAGGGGGACACTCCCAGGCGGGGCCGCCAGGGAGCACTCCCGCTCCTCCCCACTGACATCGGCACCTGCCTGGTGAAGAACAACCTGGAGAGGTTTCACATTTCGTTACTTCGTAAAAGCTCTCAAGTAGAACGAAAAAAAAAAAAAAAACAAACTCCTCAGCTACGGGCTTGCACGAAGCTTTCAAAACGTTCCTGCTTGCGCAAGAAAGTCATCCCAGGCATTCAGCAGTTCAAGGTCCACATCAAGAGGACAAGGGGCTGTCAAGTTTACAGGCACCTTCTAGTGCTTCCCAACAGTGGCTCAGTGTTGAGACCATGGGATTATTTTACAGGACTTACAACCTTTGCAGCTGAGACTCACAAGACAGTAAAAGCATGAACCGAACAGTCTGATCGCAGCCTCAAGGGATGCAGGGATCCTACTTCATAACTAAGCTAGAGAGAGATTTCCTAAGTTGTCCTAAGCAGTTGAAGGTCTGAGGTTAATGCGAGCTGAAGGGAGGTTTTTTTGGACGAGACTATGGGCTCCAGCCAGTCCCCAGGAAAGTCTCAGTTGCTCAAGTAGCTGATAGAGCTCTTCAAAACCCATGGTCAGAGGCTTCAGAGGCAGAGATAGAAAAATGAACCCTGCTCCCTGTCCCAGCTGGACTTCATGTCTGTTTCCAGTGAACTACTAGATGGTGCACAAACAAGGTAGAGCAACAGCATGGCCAGGCCAGCACATGGATCGGACACATGTTCACATGGAATCAGCATCTCTCTTTCCTGTCTCCATATGTCTTCCAATGCTTGCTCCAGGGCAAACTGCTTTGATTCTTCTCTTTCCCTCTCTCTGCTCCTTCCCTTAAGCATCCTGTGTCTTGCAAAGTCCAGGAAGGTTTTCCCCAGCATTCCATAATGAGTCTGATCCTGCTGTGGGTAGAACACCCCCTGTGTTTGTAAGATGATCCACTCTTCTCATCATTCTTGGGCATGTTATCCAGAAGCAAGGAGTCAATTGCTGTGCCTCCAGGGAGGGGCAGTAGATGTCTGTGAAAAGGTAGTTGCACTAGATGTCCCCTTGCCAGGGAGAAGTGGTGTGTGTGACTGTGTGGGATGTTCACAGTAGATGTTGATCCCAGAGAATTTTCATTTTAAGGACCTCATCTATGGTCTGGGGAGAAGGGGAAGTACTGACAGGAGAGAAAGTCAGACTCCTGTTTCCAGGTACCTTTGGCTGCTCCTGGTTCTACCTCCTCACAGACGCTACTGAGGGACAAGGAGCACGTCAGGCACTGCAAAGGGGCCTGTCTCTGAGAGGGTTAAGTGCAGGCCCCTGTCTCTGGCTGAGCACTGGATGGCCGAAGTTCACCATGGACGCTTGACCTTTGTTGGATGATGTTTGGGCTACTTGTGGACTCCAGTAGGAGTAAAAAAAACAGGAAGACAACCTGCAGCCTCCTACTGCCTGACAGCAGGCTTCTTGATCTCTTCCTTCAGGCTCCTATCTGAACTATGAGATGTCCCAGGCCCCTTGGCAGTGTCACCTGGAGCAAAGAGGCAGCACTACTACACCAGGGTATGTGTGTCTGAGAGCATACTCAAGTATTTCTGGCTTGGAAGGCCTTGAAAAGTCCGGCTTTGGCCTGACTGCCCAAACATGAACATTCCAACACTGAAAAATCTCCCCTTGGCCCCTGGAAATCAGCAACACCATAAAAGTCACAGTTTAGTGTCTTTCCACAGACTGAACAGTTAAATAACTATATTTTCTCACCCTACAGAGTATTCCTGTGCCAGATGTGTAGAGTTCCAAGCACATCCAGCTAAGAAGATTCTCTTCTTCCTTCTCACTCATCAGCTATTTACACACATTGGCACAAGCCCTTCTGAGTCTTCTCCTCCCCAGAATGAACACTGCCAGCCCTCTCAGCCTGTCTGAAGAAGGGTCCCTTCCGAGAGCCAGCCAAGACAACGACAAATCCCACCAATAAGGCTACAAGTCGTCCTCCCTTTATTGCTCCGGACAGCTCAATATATACAGTTAAGCAGTGTCCACACGCCTGCCCCTTAGCAGAGTTGGTCAGTTACAGGTTTCCACGTGCCAGCGTTTTATTGGATAGTGCCATTCAGCTATGCAGGCAGCTCTCGCTCCCCCCCTTCTCTCCCCTAGCAAGGCTGTTCACAAAACAGATGCACCCCCTCCTCTCCGTGTCCCAAGGCAGCTCCAAGGACAGAGCCTTTGTTTAGGCCTAAGCTGGGTTGTCCAAACTTTTTAAAGGGATACCGCACCTCTGCTCCACAAGAAATTCCCAGAACAGGACCCAGCACTCCAGATGTGGCCTCACAAGAAGCGAGTAGAGAAAAAGGACCATGTCCCTTGTCCTGCTGACAAGGCCTTTCCTGTTGCAGCCCAGGATGCTGTTGGTCTTCCTTTCCACGAGGGTGCATTAGCACAGCATCCTTAGGAACATCCCTGAGTTGCTGAAGCTGAGTGGGACACAGCAGTGAGTATTCAGAAGTACCCCAGCTGCTTGTTCCAGCTCATAGTTTTTCCTCAGCATCTACCAATGACCACTCTTGGAGAAGGGGGGTCTTGGCAGGAAATCTGACAGCTTCAGTGGCTTCACCCCCTAGCCAAAGAAGCTTAGTGAAAGAAAAAGTCTTCCCAGCCCTGCATCTGGGGATCAGCAAAAGCCTCAACATGTGAGCGAGACCCATCAGCCAGAGAGTGGACAAGATTCCCTGTTCAACTGCCTGAGATGTCCCTCTGCTTTTTTATTTGGCTCATCTTCCACTTTTCCTTCATGTAACTTCTTAGCTGTCTGGAAAAGTGACTGCCAGGAACATCATTGCTTCAGGTGTTGCAGGGAGACAATTCAGGGTCTGAGGTCAGCATGGGGTTTCCCTCCAATGTCTTAAGGACATATTTTTTTCCTGGAAACAGGAGCCTTTCAGCATCTGGAGGAACTTGCTCAGCTGGCAAGCTTGGCAGAGGCCACTGTAAAAGTGTATAGAAGACAAGTGCAACTGGTTCCCTGAGGCTGTCAGGTCAAGTCCCCTTTTCCTTTCAAATGGATGCAGAAGTAAAAGGGAACATGCTAAACAAAGCACACAGTGACACCTTGGTGTGATCAGTACCAGGGAGCTGCTTTCGAGGGAGTCTCTTGTGCACCTGAGAGCCAGCCTTATTGCTTTCTCATGACGTAAGGAAAGGGCAGTAGAGGGGTGTACCTAGAGTTTAGAACAAACTTTGATAGCCTCTCCCATACTTCCTTTAAAGCCAAATTAGAGGTGAACTGGTTCAGGAAGAGGATAATAGGCTGGCTGGAATATTGGATGGACTACCAGGCTCAGAGTTATGACCAGTGGTGCAAAGCCCAGCTGGCCTACACTTAGTACTGAGATCTCTCAGGTAACAGCAGTAGGGCCACTACTCTAATATTTTCTTGACGGCTGCAGGTGTTGGGATGGTCAACACCTTCTTCAAGTTTGGGGATGACACTTAACTGCAGGAAACAGGCACTACAGGAATATCTGTTACCCAAGTTCCCAGCAGGTCTTGGGACTGCCTGTTTGAAGGCAACAGAGAAGATGGAAGTGCTGTGGAAGTGCTCTACAACAGAAGTAGAGGTCACAAACACATGCTGGAACATGGGGAGCTCCAAGTAAGCAACAGGCTACAAGAAATAATGAGAACTGGAATGGATTTCCCTGGGAGTCTCCATCCTGGAATGGTCTGATCTCTGTTTGGCGAGGCTATCTACATGATCTCTGCAGGTAGTTTCCGACACACTGATTCTCCAGCACTCCTCCCTATTTGACCACAGCTTGACCTGCAGCTGGCGCTGCGCAGGCTCCTTGTGGCTGGAGGAGGGCAAGAGCCGGGTTGCCAGCAGCGAAAGCTGTTGCCGCGCAGAGCCCCTGAGCGCTCCCAGTGCAGGGCTGAGCCCCGGGGCGGAGCTGGCGGCGGCGGAGAGGAGAGGGGGCGGTGAGAGGAGTCGCGGGGGGCGGAGCAGAGAGGCAGAGAGCCGGGGCTGGCGGGAGGCAGCGAGGCGCAGGCGGCGGAGTAGCGGGATGCGTCGGGGCCGGGCCGCGGGGCTGGCGGGGCTAGTCGCGGTGCTCCTGGGTGCGGGCGGGTGGCGGTGGTTTGGGAGGCCCAGGCTGTCCCCAGGGAGCTCAGCGCTAGTTCTTCTCTCTCCTTCTTCAAAGAGTTTTTTCCCACTCCCTGCCTCTCTGCATTCTCTCACGCTCCTTTCCAAGCCACCCTAGCACTCTCTTCTACCTCTCACTTCTTCTCCACTGCCTCTGTTGGTACAGGTTTTTTTGCATGTACTCCATGGACCTTGCGCTTCCCATGTGATTTCAGTAGTTCTTGCTCACCTGAACATAGCCCTCTGTCCTCCGCTGTAACAGCACCTCTCCCTTTCTACTCTCCATCCACTCACCTAAGTTTCATTCAATCTCTCCATGCATCAGTTCCAAACACATTCCCATCTGCATCCCCTCACTCACACAGTCACATCATGATCACACTCCATCCCTTTTCATGGGCACATCTTCCCATCTGTTCTGGTCCGGCTCTATCTCACTGCCTCTTTTTCAAATACCTCTCCGGGAAAAACAGATCTTTAATGAGTTTTAACTTTTCCTTCCACTTTCTCAGTGGCTGCAGACAGAGCCCAGGTGCAGCAGGAGTCGTCGGCAGAGACCACCAAGGGCAATCGCATCAGCATATACTGCTCACACCCCAACATACGGACCAACCAAGGCATCATTTGGTACCGACAACTCCCGGGCGGAAGCCTCGAAATTACATCAGCTGCTGGAGGCTCCAGAGATGTTGAGTACCCTCCGGGGCGGCTGTGGGTGGCGGCAGACCGCCGGTCCAGCGCCCTGTGGCTCTTCCAGCCCCACAGCGGGGACGCGGCGGTGTATTACTGTGGCCTCGTGGCCACGGCGAGAGGAGCCGGCGCTGCTGCCGGACACGAACCGCCGCGGGAGGGCGGGGCCGGGCGTGTGGGGCGGGGGAACAGCCCCGGGCGGGGCCACCAGGGGGCGCTGCCGCTCCTCCTGCCGGGGCCGCCTCGCCCCGCCGGGTCCCAGGATGCTTCCCTCGCCACATCGGCACCAGCATTTCACTGCTGTAAAAGCTCAGCTATACCATTTCAAACTGGGTCCTCCAGCTACAGGATTTGACAGAGCTTTCAAAACGTTCCTGCTAGTGTCATAGTCATCTCATGGAGTCAGAAGTTTAAGTTCTGCATGGGCATGACAAAGGGATTTTGAGGTTACAGGCACTTCCCAACAATGACTCGATGTTGAGACCACAATATTGATTTACAGGACTCAGAACTTTCAAATTGAGGTTCAGAGGACAAGGTAAAAAACGTGGACACGGCTCAATGACTTCACCCTCAAGGGATGCTGGGGTTGTACTTCATGATTTGTTGAGATACGGATTTGCTGAGTTGCCCTAAGGGACTGAAGGTCTGAGGAGAGTGAGAGCTGGAAGGAGGCTTCTGGTAAGAGATTATGTGCTCCAGCCAGTCGCTGGTGCTTCTTTTGCTTGCATAGCTGACAGAATTATTCAAAGCCCATGGTCAGATGCTTCAGAGGCAGAGAATGAAGAATCTGCTCCCTGTCCCAGCTCACCTTCACAGCTCTCTTTCCAAGGAGCTGCTCTAAGACAGACAGACAACACGGAGCACCAGCACAGCCAGGCCAGCACATGGGTCAGACACATGTTCACACAGAATCAGCCTGTTTCCATCTGTCTTCCTAAACTGCCTTGATCCTTTCCTTTCCTTTTCCCTCCTTCTTCCACTACATGTTCTTTGTCTTTGTTTTGGTTTGACCTGGCCAGATTTCAGCGGCGGGGGGGGGGGGGGAGCTGCAGGGTGGCTTCTGCAAGAAGCTGCTAGAAGCTCCCTGAGTTTGACAAAGCCAATGCCAGCCGGCTACAAAGAGGGACCCACCGCTGGCCAAGGCTGAACCTATCAGTAAAGTGATAGCAGAGGAACGCCTCTGTGAAAAACATATTTAAGAACAGCAAGTTGCTGCCGGAACCTGTAGCCCATGGAAGAGGGAATGCCCACGCTGCAGCAGGTTGGCTGGTGGGACTTTTGGGACGTTGTGGGTGGCTCACGCTGGAGCAGTTTCCCCCGAAGGACTGCGCCTCAGACTCACGAGGGGTGGGCTGCCCCTCATGAGGTGTCTCGCGTTGGGCAGTTTGTGATGAATTGCCCTTCGTGGGACGACTCACGCGGAGAAGAGAGCGTGAAGCTTGTCTCCCATGAGAGGGACCCCACAATGGCCCTGGGGAAGAGTGAAGAGTCCTCCCCCGGAGTGAGGAAGCGGTGGAACCAACGTCGGATGAACTGACCGCAACCCCCATTCCCTGTCCCCCTGCGCCGCTCGGGGGGAGGAGGTGGAGAAACAGGGATTGATGTTAAGCCCGGGAAGAAGGGAGGGATGGGGGAAAGGTGTTCTGTTTAAGATCTGTTTGCTCTTTCTCACTTCTCACTACCCCTCTCTGATTAGTTCTTTTAATAAATGTACCTAATTTCCCCAAAACTGAGTCTGTTTTGCCCGGGACAGTAAATGAGGGTGATCTCCCTGTCCTTATCTCAAACCCTGAGCCCTTGGAGATATTTTCTCCCCCTGTTCAGTAGTGAAGGGGGGAGTGAGTGAGCGGCTGTGTGGGTACCTGGCGGCCGGCCAGGGTCAACCCACGACAGTCTTGTACAATCTTGTACAATCCAGAAGGATTTTCTACTTAATCTCACAATGTGTTTGGCTCTCTTCTGTGGAGAAACACCCACTGAGTTTATAAGACGATCCTCTCTTCTCAGCCTTCTGGGAGGTGTCATCTCCAAACAAGAATTCGATTTTGATACCTCAAGGGATGTGGAGATGTGTGTAAAGAAGAGGGGCTTGTGTCTTACAAGAGAGAAATTTTGTGTCTGACTCAGTGTGGGATATTTAGAGCAGGTACTATTTCCCTCTTTTCAGGCACTACCTAGGGACAAGGAGCGCACAGGTGGCTACAAAAATGGCCTGTTTCCAACCTCAAAAGAGGTGGTGCAGACCCCTGTCTCTGACTGGGCACTGGGTGGCAGGAGAAATTCACCAGAGATACTCCTCACTTGATGAGAGATGGTTGGGCTGGTTGTGATCTCCAGGAGGAACAAAAAGCATGTAAGTAAATGGCAGGCTCCCATTGCCTGACAGCAGGCTGCTTGAGCTCTTCCTTCAAGCTCCTACATGAACTTTCAGGTATCCCAGGACTCTTCAGAATTGAGACTTGGAGCTGAGACGCAGTACTTCTCTGCCAGAGTGTATGTGCCTGAGAGGATACTCAAGCATGTTCTGACACGGAGGGCTCTGAGAAGCCCATCCATGGCCTTGACAGGTGTAGAGCTGCACTGGGGATGGGGCTGCAGATCTCCTCATTCCACCACCCCACCAGCCTGCCCCTTAGAAATAGCAACTGTATCTTCACAGGACATTGCAAGTTATTACCATGCTCTGGAGCACCACGTTAAGCTAAGCCCCAGTGCTGCTTATGAAAACTCTGCATTGCCAAGAACAGCACAGGAAGGCTGAGGTTCTGCACCTTCCAACCTCAGCAGTGCCTTCATCCCTGAAATGATCCTCTCCTTCTTATATCAACCTTTCCTATGTCTCCCATCCCAACTCCTCCCTACTTTTCCCAAAGACCCCATCTATGCAGAAGTATACAGGCCAGGGTGTTTAAAATGCAAAATAATGGGGTTGTTTACAGATGAGCTGAGACACTCAGCTTTTCTCACACAGAAACCAACACCCCTCAAGGAAACGATCAACACCTCTGAACATAACGTACAGTTACAGCATCAATCCTCAACCTGTTCTTGGTTCCTCTGGGAGCTGAAATTGCAGAAGCCAGTGCTGCTGGGGTGACAGAATCCTGGCCAAATTGTTGACCCTACAGTGAGCAGAGCTGTAGGATCTATGTGTCTGCTTTGCTCCTGGCCAGCCCTGACTCTAAACACAACTACTCAATGGACCACAGTTCATCATCTTGCTCTTCTTTGCAGACCAGCTAAGGAGAAGGAAAGCAGCTTTTACTTTAGCGCTTCAGCACTGGGCAAGGTATTCTTCTCTGTGCTGCCTATGGTTAAATGAAAGAATCCTCCCATACTCAATCAGCACAAAGTCAGCTTCTTTGGAAAATACTCATAAAGAGAAAAACTTAAGAAACCATAGTAAAACTAAGAAATACCTAAGCAACCCATAACATTGCAGCCCATGAGGCAAGAAGATCTATATTTTAATAAAAGGTGCCCACCTAACATTGCCCTGAAATCATCAAATGATAAATGATGAAGATGAATAAGAGGAAGATGACAGCAATAATGATGATGATGATGATCATGATGACAACGATGAAGAGGTAGCCCTGAGGTTGTGCTTACTGTCTGGTCCCTGAGGAACAAGGGAAAGGTCCTGCGAGAGGACGCTGCGAAAAGACAGCCCTACCCTGGAAGTGAGACGAGATGCCGACTCCCTTTGCAGAGCACGGCAGCGGAAAGAGCCGGTTGGCTGCCGGAGCCGCGCCCGCAGCCGCGGGGCAGGAGCCTCGGTGTGCCGGGGCGTCCTCCGGTGCCGCCGGCCCCGCCCCGCGTCCCCCCGCCCGCTCCTCCGGGAGCCCCGGCCGGACCGGGCCATGGAGAGGCGGGTGTGCAGGGGGCGGGCAAAGGCTGCCCCAGCGAGGGGCCGAGGCGTCGGGGCGGGCAGGAGCGAGCCCGAGCGCGGCTCCGCTCGGCTCCTCTGCGGCTCCCACCGCGGCAGGGCAGGATGGCGCCCGGGCTGGGGCCGTGGCTGCTGGCCTGGGCGATGGCCGCGGGGCCGGCAGGTGAGAGCCGGGCGGGGAGAGGCAGAGGAAGGGGCAGGGGAAGGGGCTCTGCCGGGAGCGAGGGGGTGGTGGCTGTGGCTGGGCCGGCCCAGGGGGCTGTGCCGAGGGCACGTCGTGGGGCCGTGGCGCGCCCTGCCCGGCTGCCCGCGCTCTCCGTCCGCAGGGCTGTGGGCACAGCCGAGGCTGCAGGAGGCCGGCGGAGGGCTGCGAGCGCCCGGGGACTCCCTCTTCCTCCGGTGCCGCGGGCACGGCTTCGACTTCAATAAGTTTGCAGTGTGGTGGTACCGTCAGACACCCGGTGACAGACCCAGGAGGATCGCATGGATAAACCAGAACGCTCTCTATCTCGAGTATGACAGCGAGGTGCAGGGGCGAGCCACGGTGTCCCGGGATGATTCCCGGTCCGAGTCATCTCTGGCCCTGCGTGCCCTGCACCCCCGGGACTCTGCCCGCTACTTCTGTGCCATTCGCACGGAGACAGGAAATGCAGCCGAGCTGGAACACAAATTTCCTGCCAGGGTGCCGTCTGGGGGCCCCAGAGCTGCAAGGGAGGCGAGTCGCAAAGGGTGTCAGGGCTGCTCTCAGAGAGTCATGTCCTTACAGTGCAAAGATTTCGAGTGTTTCATTCTGACAATGACATTTTACCTGGTCCTATGCCCAAAGCTCTCCCCTTCTGCTTACCTTCACAGCAGTCTTCACTTTTCCCATACGTTGAACACCTTCAAAGCTTTGGAAACAAGTTTTGGTGTTTCCTTTGCTTCCCAGTATGACACCTACCCAGTCACACAGCCCAACTGATGATGTGTATGAACAGGCCTGTTATGCTGCTTCTTTTCCCAGCTTCAAGAATGCAGTTTCAGTGGGCTCCTCTACCTTCTGCAAGTCCCGTTGTAAGTGGACTGCCTGCCCTAGATCTTCTCTCTAGAGGCCATGCTAGACAACCCAGAAGAAGAAGATAGGGGTAGGCAGGATTCAGACATTTGGTGGAGGGGCACTGTGGAGTTGGCGATGCTCCCTGGGTTGGTGTCAAGACAGTGACACTGTATCAGGGCCCAGTGTGTGTCGTATGTGGTTTCCGATGGCCCATCCTGTGATCCTAAGGCAAGCTCTGGGTTTCTGCTGAGCAGAATGAGGACAGAGAATGTGTGTTCCTGCTTTGCTGAGGAGCCTCAGAGCGTGGTCCCTGTCAATTTCTGTGCACATGAATTTTGAGGGTCGAGTGGGAGTCTTAACCCTGGAAATGTGCCCTAGAGCCTCAGCACTGAGGACGCCTTACTTCTCACTTCCTCTTTGCTGCCTTTGTTACTGGGTGGAGAGATATATCTGTAGAAGTGTGTGAGGAGTGAAGGAGTAGGGTGCAGGGCAAGAACGGAGGGAGCAGAAATGAGAGCAAATCTGCCTAGATGAGGTAACAGAACTGAGCTCATAGGGGTTGCGGCCAGAAACAGCTGCTCCGTGGTGACAATAGACAGGGACCACCTGGGAGGGCAACATGACATGCCCCAGGACCAGTTCCAAAGCCCCAGCAGCACCCTGCAGTCCTTCCTCAGAGGAGAGTCTGCGTGGCCCCACAGCAACATGTCAACTTGTGCCTAACAGAGTTTTTATGTCGCTCAAACGCTCTGTAGGGTGAGAGACACCCAGGAGTGCTCCAATAGCTTCAATCTCTTCTGGTCCTTCAGCCCCCGCCTCTCCCCTTCACTGTTGTCACAGAGCGAGGGAGTGAGGAGGAGGGACTAGGACCGGGTGCAGTGAGAGAGGCAGAGACAGGGAAGATGTGGGCAGAGCTGTTGTGCAGGCAGAGAGGAGCTGGAGGGAGGAGAGACAGAGCGGTCCTGGCCATGTGGTGTGCCATGTGCGTGGGGTTATTGCCCATCGTAGGTAAGTGGAAGGAAGGGGTGATGTCCTGGGGAAGTGGGCATGTCCCTGTGCTCTGCAGAGATCTGTGGAGCTATGCTGACCGCCTGCAGCCTGACCGGCTTGTGGCTTGACCACCTCAGCCATGGCTGCAGAGCATAATGGGCAGAGGCCTCCTTCTGTTCTAGCTGTGGGTGAGGCACCTCCATCTTGCCTGAATCCTCTGAGCTGTGGGGACAGGCAGGGCACCTCCCTGCTACTCCACCATCTTGAGGCCTAATGCTTTGTGCTTGGGCTGGACACTCTGCTCATGGGGTGCTGCACTTTGTTTTGCCAAGACAATGTTTTAGATGACAATACAGAACCCACTTGCCCACTTGGCTGTGAGAGATCCTTGTCCATGCTGTGTGCTCCTTTAGAGAAGTTTCAGGGAGAGGAGGATGGTTCCTCAGCATCTCAGCTTGGGTTTGTCCCCCATGCTGCAAAATCTTCCTGCTTGGAATATGAAAATCCGAAAAAGTGAAAGGAAAGGAAACATGTTGTCTTGTTCCTTGTGAGTCCTGCTTCTTACTACCTATGCCCATCTTAGTCAGCTGGGTTCTAAGAGAAGAGTTTAGTCCTCTCAGTGTCCTCTCAGTAGTCCTGTGCTATTGCAATACCCCCAGTACTTTTTCAGGGCACCCTTTGAGGCATCTTGGAGTGATGATGGCTTGTTCTTCCTCACTGCAGCAGTCATTGGCCAGGTGGCCTTGGATCAACATGTCAAGGAACTGGCCGTGCGAGAGGGAGAAGGAGTCACCTTGCAGTGCAGCGTGCATGGAGGCAGCATGAGCAACTGTATCATGCACTGGTACCGGCAGCGCTCACAAGGCACTATGGACTGGATTTACTGGGGGACTGATCACAATGGAAGAACTTACGAGCCTCGCTTTAAGGGAAGAGTGGAGAGCTCCCAGAACAAATTCACCCTGCAGATCCAGGCAGCAAAGCTACGTGATGAAGCAGTGTATTACTGTGGTGCTAGTCTCACCCTGGAACAGCTGTGTAGCAGAATAGAGCAAAAAACACCTGACAGAGGATTTCAGTATTTCTCTGCCCGTCTTTGTTGCCACAGAAGGGCAGGTTCAGGCAACAGACCTTTGGTGTGCTTGCAGTAAAAGGGAATGAAAGGAAGTGTTGTTGAAAGGCTGGTCCCTTTTATGATGCAGGAGGATCTAATCTGGGAGCTTGAGAGGCTGCCTGGTGAAGTGCAGGTTCTGGCACATTGCCTGGGCTGCTGTCCAGCATGGCCCAGATTTTTTTGTGATTTGTTTGTAGAGCTGTGGGATACTGGAGATGCAATGTGGTACCTTTCAGGAGCACTGTGGTGGGTGCAGCCAGGCTGTTCTGGAAAGACAGGTCAGCATGGGTGACGTTGTAGTGGCTGGGTACTAAAGATCCTGTGATCAGGAAGAATAAGTAGACGAAGTGCAGTGAGTTGACCGTGGCTGGCCACCAGGTGCCTACCAAGCACCCCTGTCAGTCCCCTTCCTCGGCTGGAAGCAGGCAGAAATTACAATGTTGTCCACTTTGTGTCCATTGCCCTTTGTCCTGTGACTGGGCACAACTGAGAAGAGTCTGACCCCATCCTCCTAACAGCTACCCTTTAGATATTTGTAAGCATTGGAGAGAATCCCTCTCAGCCTCCTCTTCTCCAGGCTAAACAGACACAGCTCTCTCAGTCTTTCCTCATATAAAAGATGCTCCATTCCCCTCATCATCTTGGTGGCTCTGCACTGGACTCTCTCCAGTAGCTGCTTCTTGAACTGGGGAGCATTGGATTGGATGCAGTACTCCAGATGAGGTCTCAGCAGGGCAGAGTAGAAAGGGAGGATACTCTTCCTCAGCTTGTTGGCTACACTCTTCTTATTGCATCCCAGGGTGCCGTTGGTCTTCTTGGCCAGAAGGGCACATTGTTGGCTCATGGTCACCCTGTTGTCCACCAGGAGTCCCAGGTACTTTGTTGGGTTTTGCTATTTGGATATGTTAGTAAAGAACTAAACAAGTCAGTAAGTAGGAGTCATGTAAAGGACAAAGCGTTGATACGGCAAGACCTTGAAATGGCAAAATTATCAACTTTAAGGAGGTAGTTGTATGAAACAGAGAATATGCATGCTTGTTAGGCAGTTACCAATCAATGGAGTCAGAGTGGCACATGAACAGCTTGTGCTGGGCAGCCTGTAGCCAATCGCAATATGTATGATGCGTGCTAAGGAAAATAAGAACAGTATAAATGTGTGATACTTCTGCAATAAAGCGGCGATTATTGGAACATCATATTGGTGTTGTGTCGTCAGTCCTCGCATGCATCCCCACATCTGGTGACCCCCGACGTGATCCGGTAAGGAACAAAATGGGGATCGCTGAGTAAGAAGGCAAGGGAAGGTTGCCAAGCTGGTGGAACCGAGTCGCAGGCGCCGGGCTGCTCAAGAGAGGCAAGAAATGTAAGTTTATGGGAAGCAGCAGCATGGGAAACACGGTATCCATGATAGAGAATGTGACAGTTAAATGCCTGATGCAAATTGCTGGAAAAACAAGCATGGATTTAAAGTAAGTAGACGTGAAGGATCTATTGTCATGGAGGCAACAGAGGGTTTTTTTTAAAGACCCAGTAATCATGGGGCAGTCTAGCTCCAAAGAGCACAAGCTCTATGCAGAAGTATTACAGCGTCTATTATGCGAACAGGGATTTAAAGTACCGACTTCTTGGGTACTGCAATTGCAGTAAACGGGTTAAGGAATATTGTAACTGGTTTCCTAATTCAGGCTCTTATGATAAAAAATTGTGGGCAAAGGTTGATGAGGAATTACAGACTAAGAAAGATATACAGTTTAGGGTACCAGATGAGTTAGTTGCTACGTGTCAGACAGTTTACACTGCTTTGACTGGATTACAGCCTGCCGAGGAACTCCTGCAAGTGGCAGGAACAACTGCTTCTGCTGAACCCCTAATTTGCATCAATCAGGGCACGGCAGAACATGTTTGTGATAAAGTGTCTGTGGATTCATGTGATCCTGATACTATTGTTCCTGAAAAGGAGTCAGACTTATACCCATCGATAAAGTCTATTAAAACTATGGCAGTAGAATCTCCAAGAGCAGAACAAATTCTGAAAAATAAGTCATGGCCGCCCTCTCCTATCAGTATTTCAAATCCACCTGCAACAATTGCTGCACAGGCACCACCAAACGTTCTTTGATGTCTGTGTCGGCACCTTCCTATAAACCTGTTGTTGAGAAAATACAGGAGGGAGCTATTAAGAAAGGCGATTTCACTATGTGAGTGGCATGTCTTGTGCTGTATCAGCCAAACCGACCTCCTGAATATCAAGAATTCAGGAATGAGATTGTTAAAGAAGTACGGAAGGCCATAGGACAATAGGGGCTGCAAAATAATTATACCAGGAATTTGTTACAAACAATTGGAGAATCTCATACTATGACACCATATGACTGGAAATCTCTGATGAGATTGGTTCTGAGTGCAGTGCAATATAATGTTCGGTTGGCAGAGTATAGGGAATTTGCTACGGTTCAGACTATGGATAATATCATGAGTTTAACCCCAGGTAATATGGCAGAATATATGGGAGAAGGACAATATGCCACGCCGCAAGCTCAAGCAAATTTATCACAACTGATCTTACAACAAGTAACTACATCAGCAATGAAAAGTTCGAGACGTGTCCCTGAAGTAGGGATATGGCAATTACCTTTTGCAGAGATACGGCAGGGTCTGCAAGAACCTTATGTTAAACAGAAGTCTGGCAGGTCCTCTGAAATAGCAGCAGCTGTAGCCTCTTATCACGAGGAGGACGAACACCCTTCTCTTGCTTTAATTGTCTAGTGGCAATCTGGACGAACTTTGCATGTGTTAGCTCTGGTGACCACTGGAGCTGAGGTGGCTGTGTTACAGAGTGATATTAATAATAAAGGAGTTACATCACAGATCTATGGAATGAGGGGAAATCCAACTTCTGCTCTTCAAATTAAAGTTACCTTAACAACAAAAAATGCCATGCCATTTACTGTGACAGTGCTAATTGCCCCAACTAAAGAATATCATTTGAATATTGATGTGCAGGCAGGATAGATACTTGAAACCTTAAATAGTTGCTTCTGCTTTGGAACTTCACGAGTAGGATTTGCAAATGAACCCGTAACTGTTTTGAGTGGATTTCCACAGTGGGATCCTGGTATCCTGTTATGCTGCCTGTGCCTACTAAGGTCATAATTGTAAAATAGTATCATATTCCAGGGGGTTAGGAGGATATTATTCAAACCATTCAGGTACTTCAACAAGTGGGAATAATGTGGCAATATATATATAAAAGTATTCCTTTAAAGTAAGGTGCATCTCACCTCATCAAAAAGATGAGTCATTTGAACCCCTGAGAATGCTACATGGTTCTATATGCCAACATTTTTGCTTATTTTACACCCTCTATTAATATCAGATTCTTGAGTTCTTCTGTTCCAGGTTTCTTTGATGCATACCTGTGCTCCATCCAGAGGAAACAGCATCAGAATAGTGTTGCTGGTGTCACGAACTAAACATCAGATTGCAGTTCAACCCGAAAAAGCACAAGCCACGCTTCTGCAATCTATATGGGACATATGTTGCCTTCACAAAACTAATGAATCAACATCTTCAGGACTTGATGCAACAAATGACACCTGGCTGACATCGTGACTGCATTCCCTGAGAGGAGACACTTGATTTAAATCACTATGTTGAATTGTGTTTATGCTTTTCTTTCTCTATACATATTTTTCATGTACCTTTGTACATTATTTTCTAATATACCTTGCAAGCCTAAGTGAATGCAGTTGCTTGAGCAAGGGGGGTGGAAGATTGGCGAGGAGGACTGTAGGTACGCTCAAGCCACTTGCACCTGAGGTGTCAGAAAACACAGACATCTCACTGGATCACTGCTCAGCCTTGTGTGCTCGACCAGCAGCACAGCCACACTGAGATAACAGAGGCCTGGGATTGATGCAGGGGCATCTTTTACATTCCTGTCCTGCAAAGCAGTGAATGTCAGTCCTCGGAACTCAGACAGAGCAGCAAGTAAAACATGACAACACAATGGGATAAATACTACACATATTTTAGCAAGGATATGACCTGGTTAAACCTCAAAACATGTCTTTCTGTGTTAGAAATGTATTTAATAGTGTTTTGTTCTGTTCTTTATCATTATAGTTAACAATCTCACCTGAAGTGCTGTCCAAGGGGGCCCAAGAACCAAAAGTACATCTCATGAATTTGATGGTGGTCCAAAAAAAAAACCTGCGGATACCCTACATTTTACAGCTAGCTGTGCTGGTAGCACTGCGTTGCAGAATTAAGACTTTCATCCTTGAGCTCTTTTCTAAACAAGTACATAACTCTTGCTTGCTAATAATCAAAAGAGACTGTTACCAGCCGAGTACAGCTCATGTTGGGAGTTTTCCCGTGAGAATGGACAGATAAGATGCTTCTTGTACACAACATGTGCATGGGAGTAAATGGGAGAGTGTGATCAAAACAGACCTGGGAACGTCTGTTCTCCCTGTATGATAACAGCGTGATTAAAGGAGCACATGAGAGAATAACAATTCTGGCTGCATAGTCTGGTCTCCTGTTTGTAACTCATAAATAGCGCTACATCGCAAGTAATTTCTGAACTATTGACTGATGTAGATAATATTCGACACACTGTGTTACAAAATCGTGCTGCTATAGATTTTTCTTTTGTTAGCTCAAGGACATAGTTGTGATGAGTTTGAAGGCATGTGTTCTGTGAACCTGTCTGATCACTCCAAAGGCATTCATAAGTAGCTTGTACAATTAAAAGAACATTTTAATCTTGTTATATATAATCGTAGTTTCTTTGATGGTTGGTTAGCAAAATTAGGACTAGGACCATGGCTCATGCAAATTGTAAAATGGCTTGCGCCAATAGTTAAATTTTCGTTAGTGTTATGTGTTTTAGTGCCATGTATGTTACAGTGTTTAAGAGGACTGTTGGAACAGTTTGTATTAAGCATTTTTAAAAGAAAAGGGAGAGATGCTGGGTTTTGCTATTTGGATATGCTAGTAAAGAACTAAACAAGTCAGTAAGTAGGAGTCATGCAAAGGTGTTGTGGTTTGACCGTGGCTGGCCGCCAGGTACCCACACAGCCACTCTCTCACTCCCCCTTCACTGCCAGACAGGGAAAGAAAATATTTCCAAGGGTTCAGGGTTTGAGATAAGGACAGGGAGATCACTCTCATTTACCGTCCCAGGCAAAACAGACTCGATTTTAGGGAAATTAGGTACATTTATTAAAAGAACTAATCAGAGAGGAGTAGTGAGAAGTAAGAAAGAGCAAACAGATCTTAACAAACAGAACACCTTCCCCCCATCCCTCCCTTCTTCCCGGGCTTAACATCAATCCCGGTTTCTCCACCTCCTCCCCCCGAGCGGCGCAGGGGGACAGGGAGTGGGGGTTACGGTCAGTTCATCTGACGTTGGTTCCACCGCTGCTTCTTCACTCCGGGGGAGGACTCTTCACTCTTCCCTAGGCCATTGTGGGGTCCCTCTCACGGGAGACAAGCTTCACATTCTCTTCTCCGCGTGAGTCGTCCCACGAAGGGCAATTCATCACAAACTGCCCAACGGGAGACACCTCACAAGGGGCAGCCCACTCCTCGTCAGTCTGAGGCGCAGTCCTTTGGGGGAAACTGCTCCAGCGTAAGCCGCCCGCAGCATCCCAAAAGTCCCAAGGGCCAAACTGCTCCAGCGTGGGCATTCCTCTCTTCCACGGGCTACAGGTTCCAGCAGCGACTTGCTCTGATGCGGGCTTCCCACAGACTACAGCCCCCTTCAGGCATCCACCCACACGGCGTGGAGTCCTCGGTGGACATCTACGCGGTGATCCTCACGGTGGACATCTGCACCTCACCCATGGGCTGCAGGGGGACAATCCGCTTCACCATGGTCTTCACCACAGACCCGGGGGACTCTCTCTGCTCTGGCGCCTGGAGCTCATCCTTCCCCCCCTCCTTCTTCACTGACCTTGGTGTCTGCACAGATTCTCACTCCTCCATCTCTGTGCTGGCTGTTGTGGCGCAGTTCTTTTCCCCGTTCTTAATTATGTTTTTCACAGAGGCGTTCCTCTGCTATCACTTTACTGATAGGCTCAGCCTCGGCCAGCAGTGGGTCCCTCTTTGGAGCCAGCTGGCATTGGCTCTGTCAAACTCAGGGAGCTTCTAGCAACTTCTTGCAAAAGCCACCCTGCAACTCCCCCCCTGCTGCCAAAATCCGGCCAGGCCAAAACAAAACAAAAGGACAAAGCGTTGATACGGCAAGACCTTGAAACTGCAAAATTATCAACTTTAAGGAGGCAGTTGTATGAAACACAGAATATGCATGATTGTTAGGCAGTTACCAATCAATTGAGTCAGAGTGGTGCATGAACAGCTCGTGCTGGGCAGCCTGTAGCCAATCACAATATCTATGATGAGTGCTAAGGAAAGCAAGAACAGTATAAATGTGTGCTATTTTAGCAATAAAGCAGCGATTATTGAAACATCATATTGGTGTCGTGTCATGGATCGCATGGATCCCCACAGTCCTTTTCCCCAGAGCTACTCTCCAGCAGATCAGCCCCCAACCTCTATTAGTATATGGGGCTGTTGTTGCACAAATGCAGCACTCTACACTTACCTTCATTGAATTTCATCAGGTTCCTCCTCACCCAACTCTGAAGCCTGTCCATGTCACACAGGGAAGCCCTGTCTTCACCTCAATCTAGCACTAAGCTGTGTCAGTAGCCGTTACCACTGCTGTGTCCCACCAACAGAGCTGGCTTGGGGAAATTACTTCTTGCCAATCTACTCAGAGTAGTGTAATGAGAAAGAAGAACAAATCTGAAAACACCTTCCCACCACCCCTCCCTTCTTCCCAGGCCCAGCTTCAATCCTGACTTCTCTACTCATCCCCCCAAGCAGTACACACGAACAAAGCATGGGCCTTGCAGTCACTTCAGAACATGTTGTCTCTGCCCCTCCTTCAGTCTCATGCTCTTCCTCTGCTGCAGCTAAGAGTCCCACCCATGGGGGACACTAATTTTTAACTTCTCCATTGTGGGTCCTTCCCATGTGCTGCAGTTCTTCACAAACTCTTCCAGCATACGCCTTTTCTATTGGCACAGTCCTTCAGGAATGAACTGCGCCAGCATGGGTCACCTGCAGGAAACAGGTCCTACTCTTGCATGGACTCATCTCCACAGAACCACTGTTCCTGCCAGGATCCTGCTGCAGCTTCCTTCTGGTCACATCTACTTGCTGTGACATGCCGTTCTTTGTGGGGTTCAGGGTGGAGCACCATGGGCTACCGGGTGACATGCTGTGTCACCATGGTCTTCACAACAGGTTGCAGGAAAATCAGTGCTCTGACGCTCAGAGCACTTTCTCCCCCTCCTTTCTCAGTATGGCTTTGTGAAGGGAAAATAATGAATTGAGATGCTCGAAGTGCTAATGTGTGTTCATGGTCTCAAACAATTTTGCAAAATAAATTCTATGTAGCAACTCTGAATAGGATGAGGTTGGGCTAGTGTGCAGTATGGTAGCTCTGTGTGCAAATGAGAGGCTGGCTAACTGGACTCTGGAGGCAGCTGAAGGATGTGTAGTGCTGTGTTCTGGTAGGATAAGCAGGAGTGCTTATGAAGAGGTTATATGAGGAAGGCGGTCATTACCACCCCTTAAGACCCTTTGCGATCACAAGCCTTTGAGGGGCATGAGTGGCATGATCAAGAGATGGGGAGTTGTTTATGAAGGATACAAACCCAAAGAGCCAGGCGCATGACCACCTTGGGAGGACCAGGCCAACGAACAGAGAATATCACTGGAACCAAGGGTGCTGACATTTCATCTTCACCTTATCTCTCACCTATTTTCTCTCTCTTCCTTCTTCTAAATGTCTCTGACTTCATTTTTTTTTTTGCATAAAGATAGTATCATTAAAAGTTTTGTGAAAATGCTGTCTTTTGTAACTTCCTCCAAGTTCATGTGGAAAATAGTTATGAGTTTTGCAAGTAGTTCTCTGATTAGTTTGAACCTCTCGATTAATTGTCATTACTCCTGGCTATGGCACAAAAAATTAAAATGTTAACCTCACCCATCAAGTGGGACAAGACAAAACCTTAATGGAATTGAAGCCTTCTGCAGTAACACGATGGGTCTTGGTGTATGAGGAGAGAAAGGAGGTTGTACACTCTAAATTTAGTTACGCTGTCAGCAAGAACTTCCCTGGAACCATTGAAGACAAAGTTACTTGTTATGGACTAGGGAAGTGCCCAGTGACATGGGCTGTGCAATGCTACATGTTCCTTGCTCCAGCCTTTCCCCCTGGGCTCTGAGACCTGGGATTCCTCATGGTTGGCCTTGCTGGTAAACACTAAGGTGAATGAGGAGTTCAGCACCTCAGCCTTTTTCCACATTCTGCGTCTCCGGCTCCCCATCCCATTCAGCAGTAGGTCCACATTTTGCTCAGCCTTGTTTATTCATGGTGGCCTCTTGGCATTTTCACCTGACTCCTTGCTCATTGAAGGACCCTGCTCTTGAGCTCAGCACTGGTGAGACTGTGGACTATTGCATCCAGTCCTGGGCTCCCCAGAATTGGAAAGACATGGGACACCTTCCTGTGGACCTGTCCAACCTGGCCTCGAACACTTCCAGGGAGGGGCTTCCACAACTTCTCTGGGCAAGTGTTCCAGTACCTCACCACCCTCACAATGAAGATCTTTCTAATATCTAAATGATATTGAAGACATTACCCCTCATCCTGTAACTTCACCTGCGGATAAAGAGTCCCTCCCCTTCTTCCCTATAGGCCACCTTTATATACTGCAAGGCTGCTACCAGGTCTCCCAGGATTCTTGTCTTCTTCAGGCTGCACAGCCCCAACTCTTTCATGCTGTGTTCATATGTGAGAGGCTGCACAGCGTGATGATCTTCATGGCCCTCCTCAGGACCGACGTGAGAAGGTCCACGTCTTTCTTAAATTGAGGGCCCCAGAGCTGGACACGGTGCTGCAGGTGCGGTCTCACAAGAGAAGATTAGAGAGGGGGAATCGTCCCTCGACTTGCTGGCCATGCTTCTCTTGATGCAGCCCAGGATGCAATTGGCTTTTCAGCAGATGATGCAATATTGATGGCTTCCTCAGTCAAGAGTTGACAGCAAGTACAGGATGGCATGTGGGCCCTCTTATTGTTCAAGTGCAGAAGGAACTACTCTAGACTCAGTAAAATGGGAGAGAGAAGCTGTAACCCACACAGACACAGTGGGAGAACATTCATGCGTCTTTGACACTGCTCCTGCAAAACTGCACATGCAGCTTGGATTTGGGATCCTGCACAAGGACTGCAGAAAACAGGTTTTGTTGTCACTAAGGAACATGGGTATTTTGTTGTTAGGACTCCAGATCGTGGAACAGCTCCCATCAAGCTGCACCTGTAGCGGCCAATTTTCTGCTCAGAGGTCTCTACCTGCCCGTGGGAGATAAGTGGTGGCAGGGCTGGGGAATTTGTTGCATCAATCCAACATCCCTTAGTGACAGGAATCTGTGAGAGGGCACAGTACCATCTGGCACAGATGGGCACAAGGTCATTGCTTCTAATGCATCTCCAGCCCCCTCCCACGGCAGGGTCAGGCTTTGTTTGGGATGTCCCCTCTGCTCACTCACCTGCTGCTCTAGCATTGACTGCGAACAAACTGTTCTTGTACCTTGTCCTCCTGAGAGCCGATATTTGCACCCATAGCGCTGTGGTAGGAGTCAAAGCTCCCAGGAGAAGGTCTTCAAGAGTAAGAGTAGCTCTGCCTCTTCCCTCAATTCTGCTCTGATATTGCTTCTTATTGTCTTCTCCAATCCTTCTGACTCCCTGGTGCCATCACCTACAACTGGAGCTGCCATGGCTGATAGTTTCTGGAACTATCACAGCTTGGAGAAAAGTAGAAACACCAGATCTTATTGACCATATTCTCCAAGTTGCTGCATGCCTTGGATTGGCAAGAAGACCTGACTTCCAAGGACAGTTCATATCTGGGAGAGCTTCTCAGCAAGCTACGTTGCGGGGAAATTAGTTTTGCACACACCAGATTTTGAAATGATACTGTATAAATTTAAGGTGGATGGATTATTGAGTGACTGTGGAATGAAATTCCTTATTGTTGGGATGCTGAGAGAAGCTGTGGATGACCCAACCCTGGAGGTGTTCAAGGTGGGACACGACTTTGAGCACTCTGGCCTAGTGGGAGGTGTCCCTGCCCGTGGCAGGGGGATGAACTCGAATCCTTCAGGTCTCCCTTCCAACCCGAACCTTCTCTTAAGATCCTGTGCCGAGTCGGTTGGCGGCCGGAGGAGCGCCGGCAGCCGCGGGGCGGGAGCCTCGGTGTGCCGGGGCGTCCTCCTGCGCCGTCGGCCCCGCCCCGCGTCCCTCGCCGCTCCCCCGGGGGGGCCGGGCCGGGCCTTGGCGGGGCGGATGTGCTGGGGGCGGGCAGAGGCTGGCCCGAGGCGTCGGGGCGGGCAGGAGCGGGCCCGAGCGGGGCTCCGCTCGGCTCCTCTGCGGCTCCCACCGCGGCAGGGCAGGATGGCGCCCGGGCTGGGGCCATGGGTGCTGGCCTGGGCGATGGCCGCGGGGCCGGCAGGTGAGAGCCGGGCGGGGAGAGGCAGAGGAAGGGGCAGGGGAAGGGGCTCTGCCGGGAGCGAGGGGGTGGCGGCTGTGGCTGGGCCGGCCCGGGGGGCTGTGCCGGGGGCACGTCGTGGGGCCGTGGCGCGCCCTGCCCGGCTGCCCGCGCTCTCCGCCCGCAGGGCTGTGGGCACAGCCGAGGCTGCAGGAGGCCGGCGGAGGGCTGCGAGCGCCCGGGGACTCCCTCCTCCTCCGCTGCCGCGGGCACGGCTTCGACTTCGATAAGTTTGCAGTGTGGTGGTACCGTCAGAGAAATGGTGAGAGGTTAGAGATGATGTCAGTTATCAGCTATGATTCATCAATCGCACGGTTCACAAAGTCAGTGGAGGGTCGAGCCACAGTGTCCCGGGACAATTCCCGGTCCGAGTCATCTCTGACCCTGCGTGCCCTGCACCCCCGGGACTCTGCCCGCTACTTCTGTGCCATTCGCACAGAGACAGGAAATGCAGCCGAGCTGGAGCACAAACCTCCTGCCAGGGTGCTATCTGGGGGCCCCAGAGCTGCAAGGGAGGCGAGTCGCAAAGGGTGTCAGGGCTGCTCTCAGAGAGTCATGTCGTTACAGCGCGCAGTTTTCAAGTGTTTCATTCTGACAAGGATGTTTTTCCTGGGTTTGTTCCTAAGGCTTTACCCCACCTGCTTACCTTCGTACCTCACAGGAGTCTTCACTTTTCCCATAGGTTGAACACCTTCAAAGCTTTGGAAATAAGTTTTTGTGTTTCCTTTGCTTCCCAGTATGACACCTACCCAGTCACAGCCCAACTGATGATGTGTATGAACAGGCCTGTTATGCTGCTTCTTTTCCCAGCTTCAAGAATGCAGTTTCAGTGGGCTCCTCTACCTTCTCCAAGTCCTGTTGTAAGTGGACTGCCTGCCCTGGATCTTCTTCCCTAGAGGCCATGTTGCAGCAGCCAGAAGAAGAAGGCGGGGGCAGGCAGGATTCAGACGTTTGGTGGAGGGGCATTGTGGAGTTGGCAACGCTCCCTGGGTTGGTGTTAAGGCAGTAACACTGTATCAGGGCTTTCTGGAACTAGGGGAAGCTCTGGTTTCCTGCTGAGTAGGATGAGAACAGAGAAGCATGTGTTCCTGCTGTGATAGAATACCTAGGAGCGTGGTCGATGCTAAATTCTGTGAACACGGATTTTGGGTGATGAATTGGAAGGCTTCAAACTACACACCTACCCCAGAGGTTCAGCACTAAGGGCACCCATGTACTCACCTGCCCCTTGCTGCCTTCACTGCTTGGTGGTTCTGGGAGGGCTTTAATGTCAAGAAGCTGATAGGGGAAAAAGCATCTAGTGAGAGGCACCCTCTCAGGGTTGTTAGGACGCAATCAATCAGAGGCCTCAGAATAAGGAGGATAAGGCTGTCCAGTACTGTTGTAAAATAAACATAAACCAAAGATAAATTAACAAGGACACTAGTGATAAGGGCAACTAACAAGGAACATCTGGTGATGAACCCCCTTGTGTAATTTGATAACAAAACTTCTTGCGAAAAAGTGCTGAGAACAACTAGTTTTGGGACAACAGTAAAAAGTTCATTATGAGGAAGACATACGACCTTCATCCCTGAAGACCCCTGCCCGAGACCACCCGGAGGCACCGCGCAAGCGTCAAGAGGAGGACCTGCTGACCACCGGAACTGATGCCTTTTTCGGGATAGCTCATGAATATGTATAGGCATCTAATGAATATGTAACTTTTACTGCATATAACCAAGGTAACTGTACGGTTCAGGTGTGCACGTTTTCGGAGAAAGGTATTTCCCCCATGCACCCGGCACTGATTAAAACATACCTACTTTATAACCTTCTGGGTTATAGAGTCTTTATTCTGCGTGTCAAAGCAGCTGGAGAAGTGTCAACAAAAAGCAGTAAGTGTAGGAGTAGGGTGCTGCAACAGAGTGGAGGGAGAGAAAGCAGCGTATGTCTGCCTAAAGGAGCAAGAGGAGCTGGATTCATGGAGGTCCCAGACAGGAGAAGCCTCTCAACAGTGGTAACGGACAGCAGCTGTGTGAGAGGACAGTCTGTCATATCCCAAGGCCAAATCTAAAATCCCAGCAGCATCCTGCAGTCCTTCCTCAGAGGAAAATCAGGGTGGACCACATCAACATATCACCTTTTATGCAAAAGGTTCTGCTTCTGCTCCTCCAGCCCCTGCCTCTCCCCTTCACTCTTGTCACAGAGTGAGGGAGTGAGGAGGAGGGACTAGGACTGGGTGCAGTGAGAGAGGCAGAGACAGGGAAGATGTGGGCAGAGCTGTTGTGCAGGCAGAGAGGAGCTAGAGGGAGGAGATACAGAGCAGTCCTGGCCATGTAGTGTGCCATGTGTGTGGGGTTATTGCCCATCGTAGGTAAGTGGAAGGAAGGGGTAATACCCCTGAGGAAGTGGGCACTTCCCTGTGCTCTGCAGAGCTCTGTGGAGCTGCGCTGACCACCTGCAGCCTGACCTGCCTGTGGCTCAACCTCCTCAGCTGTGCCTGCAGAGCACAGTGGGCAGAGGCCTCCTCCTGTTCTAGCCATGAGTGAGGCACCTTTGTCCTGCCTGCTTCCTCTGCACTACGGGGACAGGCAGGGCACCTCCCTGCTACTACCCCATCTTAGGGCCTAAGACTTTGCCCTTGGGCTGCACACTCTGCTCATGGGGCACTGCAATTTGTCTTGCAAGGATGAGGTTTTAGATGGCAGCATAGGGGCCGAGGCCCACTTGCCTCTTAGAGGTCCTTGTCTGTGCTCAGTGCTCCTTCAGAACAGTTTCAGGGAGAGGAGAGTGTGGTTCCTCCGTATTCCAGCTTGGCAAAGACTGATTGGCTTGTCTTCAGGGGTGCAAATCCTGCCTGCCTGGAATGGGAAAATATGACAACGGGAAAGGAAATGAAAAATGTTGTCTCATTCTTTGTGAGTCTTGCTTCCTGGTAGCAGCTCTATTCCTCTGCCCATCTTGGTCAGCCTAGTCCAAAGAGAAGGGTTTAGTCCTCCCACAAGCCCAGTGCGGTAGCAGTGCCTTGGGGAGTGTTACAGGGTACCCTTTGAGAGATCTTGAAATAATGACAGCTTGTTCTTCCTCACTGCAGCAGTCACTGGCCAGGTGGCCTTGGAGCAACACAGCAGGGAACTGGCTGTGCGAGAAGGAGAAGGAGTCACCTTCCAGTGCAGCATGAGTGGAGGCAGTATGGGCCACTACTACATGTACTGGTACTGTCAGGGTCCGCAAGGTACTCTGGACTGGATTTACTGGGGGACTAATTACAATGGAAGAGTTTTCAAGGATCGTTTTAAGGGAAGAGTGGAGAGCTCCCGGAACAGATTCACCCTGCAGATCCAGGCAGCAAAGCCAGGGGATGAAGCAGTGTATTACTGTGGTGCTGGCCTCACCCTGGAGCAGCTGTGCAGCAGAGTAGAACAAAAACCACCTGACAGAGAATTTCAGCATTTCTCCACCTGTCTTCCATGCAGCTGCTGATCAGAAGCTGATGTCACACAATGGCAGGTGCAGGCAACAGGACTTTGTTGTGTTTACTGTAAAAGGAAGGGAAGTGTAGTTAAAGGGTTGATCCCTTTTATGATGCAGGAGTATCTATTCTGGGAGCTTCAGAGGGTGTCTTTTGAAGTGCAGGTTCTGGCACATTGCCTGGGCTGCTGTCCAGAATGGCCCAGATTTTCCTGTATGGTTTGGTTGTAGAGCTGTGGGATGCTGGAGGTGCAGTGTATTGGATTCCAGGAGTACTGTGGTGGGTGCAGCCAGGCTGTTTGGGAAAGACATGTCAGCATGCTTAGTATTGGCTGACTACTACGTATCACCTGATCAGGAAGAAGAAGTAGATGAAGTGTTGTGGGTTGTCCTTGTCTGGCCACCAGGTGCTCTTCCAGCTCCTCTGTCAGTCCCCTTCCTCAACTGGATGGGGCAAAAATTGCAATGAAAGAGTCATGTGTCAAGATAAGGACATGCAGATGTGCCAAAAATTATGATCACAGGGGAATCAGGATGGTCGGCTTACTGGATGAGGGAAAGACTGTGGATGTTGTCTACCTTGACTTTAGCAAGGCATTTGACACAGTTTCCCACAGCATTCTCCTCGAATAGCTGCCTGCCTGTGGCCTGGATAGGCATATACTTGCCTGGATTAGGAACTGGTTGGATGTCCAGATACAAAGTGTTGTGGTTAATGGAGTTAAATCCAGCTGGCGGCTGGTCACAAGCCGTGTTCACCAGAGCTCAGTGCTGGGACCCCTCCTGTTTAACATCTTTATCAATGACCTGGATGAGGGAATAGAGTGCACCCTTAGTAAATTTGCAGATGACACAAATCTGGGAGGAAGCGTCGATCTGCTGGATGGTAGAGAGGTTCTTCACAGAGATTTGGACAGACTGGATCGCTGGGCCAAGTCCAGTTACATGAGTTTCAATAACGCCAAAGGCCAGGTCCTGCACCTTGACCACAACAACCCCCATGGGTGGGAGTGACTGGAGGGCTGCTCAGCACAGAGGGACCTGGGGGTGTTGATAGACAGCCAGCTGAAAATGAGCCAGCAGTGTGCCCAGGTGGCCAAGAAGGCCAATGGCATCCTGGCTTGTATTGGAATAGTGTGGCCAGTACGAGCAGGGAAGTGATTGTGCCCTTATACTCGGCACTGGTGAGGCCGCACCTCGAGTACTGTGTGTGGTTCTGGGCTCCACAGTAAAGGAAGGACATCGAGGTGCTGGAGAAGGTACAGAGAAGGGCAATCAGAATGATTAATGGACTAGAGGGTAAGTCATATGAAGAGAGGCTTAAGGAGCTGGGGCTGTTCAGCCTGGAGAAGACGAGGCTGGAGGGAGACCTTATCACTCTCTTCAAGTACCTGAAAGGCAGCTATAGTGAGATGGGTCTTGGCCTCTTCTCCCTAGTGAATAGCAATAGGACAAGAGGGAATGGGTTCAAGTTGCTGCAGGGGAAGTTTAGATTGGATATTAGGAAAAGTTTCTTCACCCAAAGGGTGGTGACATGGTGGAGTCACCATCTTTGGACGTGTTTAAAAACAGGTTGCATGTGGCACTTCAGGAGATGGTTTAGTGGTACAGTGCTGTAGGGCTGTAGTTTGGACTTGATAATCTTAAGGTCCTTTCCAACATTTATGATTCTATGATTTTATGATTCTGTGAATTTCGTTTGCTTCATTGCCAATCCAGTCAGAGGAAGATAATGAGAAACAAGAACAAATCTGAAAACATCTTCCCACTACCCCTCCCTTCTTCCTGGGCTTGACTTCAATCCTGACTTCTCTAACTTCTCCCAATGAGCAGTACACAGTGACAGGACATGAACCTTACAGTCACTTCAGATCATGTTTTCTCTGCTCCTCCTTATGATCTCTCTCGCTGCAATCTAGAGTCACACCCATGGGAGAGAGTCGTCATCAGCCTTTCCAATGTAGCTCTTTCCCATGTGCTGCAGTTCCTCACAAACTCATCCAGCAGGGGTCATTCCCATGAGGTGCAGTTCTTCAGAAATTGAGTGCTCCAGCATGGGTCCACTGTGGTGCATGGGTCCTGCCAGAAAACCTCCTCTCCACAGGACCACCATTCCTGCCATGAGCCTGGTGCAGCATGAGATCTCCACAGGGTGACAGCTTCCTCCAGGTCATATCCATTTGCTTTAATGTGGGGTCCTCTGTGGGGTGCGGGGTGAATATCTGCTGCACCATGAAGCAACTCGGGCTGCAGGGGGACTCCCTGTGTCACCATGGTCTTCAACAGAGGCTGCAGGACAATTTCTGCTCTGGTGCCTGGGGCACCTCCTCCGTCTCCCTCTTCAAGGAGAGTCAATGTCTTCGTGAAGTGGAAATCCTGCTGTGAGAGACTGAAAGTGTTAATGCATGTTAATATCTCAAACATTGTTGCAATAAGTTCTGTATAAAAACTCTAAACCAGTGAGGAGCAACTCCCACCTCAAATGGTAGGGTGGCTGGCAGGACACATGATGCTTGACAGGGAGTGGGCAGTTCTATGATCTGAAAGACAGAGCAGGTAAGGTCATACAGAAATTATTTGCGGAAAGGACTCATGACCATCTGAAAGACATCTCATGACCACACCCCAGAATAACACCTCTGCTGAAGAACAAGAGTAACATAAGGCCTTGAGCGCCGTGACTGGCACAACTGAGAGGCAGGGAGCTGGTTTTGAAAGACAGGATCCCAAAGAGCCATGTGTGCGCCCACCGCAGGAGGACCACACCTATAAACAAACACCGTCACTGGATCCAAGTGTGATGATATCTCTTCCTTTCCCTCTCTCTCACCTATTTTCTCTCTTCTTCTTCTTCTTCTTCTTCTTCTCTCTGTCTCTGACTTAATTTTTTGATACATGAAGATAATATCTTTTAAATTTTTGCAACTTTTCTAACTTCCACCAAGTTAATATAGAAAAAAACGTTACAAGTTTTGCCAAGTTGCTATCCTTTGAAATTCCGCTAAGGTTCAAGTACATTTGTGATTAGTTTGAACTCCTTGAGTAATTGTCGTTACTCCTGGCTAGTACAGAAATAATGTTGAACATGGTCCTGCAGGTGGGGGGTCACGAGAGCAGAATAGATGGGGTGAATTGCCTCTTTTGATGAATTGGCTATGCTGATTTTCATGCAGCCTAGGATGTGTCTGACTTTTCAACAGATGTTACAATGTTGATGGCTTCCTCAGCTGAGAGTGGACAGTAAGTACAGGATGACTTGTGTGCCCTCTTCGTGCACCCAGGCAAGAAAGAACTATTTTAGACACAAAGAAATGGGAGAGAGAAGCTACGTCCAGCCCAGATAGAGGTGGAGAACATTCTCATTACTTTGGCACTGCTCCAGCAGAATCCTCCTAAGATTCTTCTAAGACTTCTAAGCTGGAAAAATGGGAAACTGTGGTTAACTCTCCGCAGAAGTGAATTGGAATAGTAGTCAGTGTGTCAACTTCGGGGAGAGCCCCAGGTGTCAACCCAAATTTCATCTACTGAATTGGTCTGATAGGACCTCTCTCCTTATGAATCTCTAGTGATAGGAGGACTGATACTAACAGTTATGCTGTCATTGTTTTCTTTATGCTGAATTGTTTCTGCATATATATTTTTCATACCTAGTTTAGAAGAGGATATTATTCTTAATGATAATCATATCTCTACGTTGTTGGCAGGGCCAAGGTTGCAAATGGGAAAATCGATTTCTGACTTCAGGGAAGAGGTTGCCAAAGCTGTTAACCTTAGTAATTGTAGGGTTTGTCGAGGTCTGGGGGGTATCTGAGGACTGGCCATGGGTGGCCAAGCCTCTAGAACTCAAATGGTGGGTTAAGCAATTTGAGCGCAATTCGTAAAGGAACTGGGTTTTGAGCCAAGGAGGGGAGTCTGTGGCATCTCCCTTTTCTCAGAAGAGGTACTTATTGTCTCAACAGGATGAAGGAAGGAGGGATATATGTAGGACAGAATGTTTGTGAATGGACAATATCTCCTGGATATGATTGTGTCTATGAGCACTGTGAGACACTCAGTTGTTCCAGATATTAAAAGAAATGGAATCAGTCTGAAGTACTGAGGCCTGAACTGCAGGCCTCGAACCAAAGTTGACCTCTAGATGAACTACCACCCCCGCACTCAAATGTTGTATAATATGCCCTGTGTGATGGGAAAAACCTTTAGATCAATTAACATCTCTTGGAAAAGAACATACTTAGTTTACTGACGGATCAGCTAAATACCTAGGGAGAAGAGGTTTTAGAAAGTGTTAACTTACCATTCCCATTCAGAAAACTTATTAGAGACAACGAGAGAAGGGCAAAGGAGCCAGTATGCTGAATTATATGCAGTTTATATGACAGTGAAACAAGAAGATCTAGGAGAATGCCATTTATATACTGATTCCTGACCAATAGCTACTGGACCTTGGCTGTAGTGACTGTGAGATGGTGGAGTTTGAGATCCTAAGGGCAGCTAAGAGGAAGAAGCTCAGCAAGCTTGATGCCCTTGATTCCAGAAGAGCTGACTTTCACCTCTTCAGGAACCTCCTTGCTAGTGTGCCATAGGATAAAGCCCTGGAGGTCCTGAGAGCCCAAGAAAGCTGGTTGACTTTCAAGGATCATCTCCTCCAAACTCAAAGGCATTGCATCCGGAAAAGGAGGAAATCAGGCAAAAACACCAGGAGACCTGTATGGATAAACAGAGAACTGGCAAAAATCAAACACAAAAGGGGAACTCACAAAGCGTGGAAGCAGGGACTGGTAACCTGGGATGATTACAAGGAAGTAGCTCGTATAATCAGAGACCAGGTTCGAAAAGCTAAGGCCCTGACAGAGTCAAACCTGGCCGGCGATATTAGAGATAACAGAAAAGGATTTTACAGGTATGTAAGAGAAAAAAAGAAAAATGAGAGAGAATGTGGGGCCTCTCCGGAAGGATACAAGTGACCTGGTTACTGAGGACATGGAGAAGGCTGAAGTATTTAACAACTTTTTTGCCTCAGTCTTCACTGGCAACCACTCAAACCACACATCCCAAGTCACAGAGGGTGTTGGCTGGGTCTGAGAGAGTGAAGAACCACCATGGTAGGAGCAGATCAGGCCCGGGAACACCTAGAGAACCTGAAGGTGCACAAGTCCATGGGACCTGATGAGATATATCCACGGGTCCTGAAGGAACTGGCAGCTGAAGTTGCTAGGCCACTAGCCATCATATTTGAGAGGTCCTGGCCGTCTGGTGAGGTTCCTGCAGGTTGGAAAAGGGGGAATATAACTCCCATCTTTAAAAAAGGAATCAAAGACAACCCGGGGAACTACAGACCAGTCAGCCTTACCTCTGTGCCAGGTAAAATCATGGAACAGATTATCCTGGCAGCTGTACTAAGGCACATAAAAGATAATCAAGTGGTTGGTGACAGCCAACATGGCTTCACCAGGGGCGAGTTGTGCCTGACTAATTTTTAGTGGCCTTCTACGATAAAGCTACAGCGCTGATTGACATAGGAAAAGTGACTGATGTCATTTTCCTGGACTTGTGCAAGGCGTTTGACACTGTCCCACATGACATCCTTTTCTCTAAGATGGAGAGACACGGATTTGACAGAAGGACCACTCAGTGGATAAAGAACTGGTTGGATGGTCGCACTCAAAGAGTTGTGGTCAATGGCCCAATGTCCACATGGAGACCAGTGACAAGTGCTGTTACTCAGGGGTCTGTTCTGGGTCCAGGGCTGTTCAACATCTTTGTCAGCGACATGGACAACGGCACTGAGTGCACTCTCAGTAAGTTTGCTGACGACACCAAGCTGTGTGGTGCTGTGGACTCACTTGAGGGAAGAGATGCCATCCAGAGGGACCTTGATAGCCTGGAGAAATGGGCCGGTGCAAACTGCATGAGCTTCAACAAGTCTAACTGCAAGGTCCTTCACCTGCGTTGGGCCAATCCTAGGCACAAATACAAACTGGGCACAGAGTGGGTTGAGAGTGGCCCTGAAGAGAAGGATTTGGGGGTGTTTATAGATGAGAAGCTCACCCTGAGCCGGCAGGGCGCTCATGCAGCCCAGAAGGCCAACTGCATCCTGGGATGTATCAGGAGAAGCGTAGCCAGCAGATCAAGAGAGGTGATTCTACCCCTTTACTCTGCTCTTGTGAGACCCCACCTCGAATACTGCATCCAGTTCTGGTGTCCCCACCATAAGAGGGACATAAAACTGTTGGAGCATGTTCAGAGGAGGCCACAAAGATGATCCAGAGGCTGGAGCACCTTTGCTACAAGGACAGGCTGTGGGAGCTGGGATTGTTCAGTCTTAAAAAGAGAAGACTTCGGGGCAACCTGATAGCTGCCTTCCAATACCTGAAGGGATCCTACAGGAAGGCTGGGGAGGAAATTTTTACAGGAGTATTCACTGAGAGGACAAGGGGAAATGGGTTTAAGTTGAAGGAGAATAGATTTGGATTAGATCTTAGGAAGAAAATCTCCAGTACGAGGGTGGCAAGACTTTGGAATAAATTGCCCAGAGATGTTGTGGCTGCCCCCTCCCTGGAGATGTTCAAGGCCAGGTTGGACAGAACCTTGAGTAGCCTGATCTAGTTGAGAGGCGTCCCTGTCTGTGACAGGGAGGTTGGATTAGATGATCTCTAAGGTCCCTTCCAGCCTAGACCATTCTGTGATTCTGTGATTCTATGAGTAGCTACCTGGTTTCCAACATGGGTAGCCAAAGATTGGAAAATGTATTCCAAAGAGGTCTGGGGAAAGGAACTGTGGAAATATATTTGAGAAATGGTACAAAGGACTAAGGTGACTGTGTTTCATGTTGATGCTCATAATAACACAGACCATTTTAGAATGACTTTATAACTCTGTTGCAGACAAGCAGGCAAAAATCTGTTTCCAAAACAGACTTAAGGGTCAGCAGCATTAAGGTAGCTGAATGTTACCACTTTAAGAGAAAATCCCATGGAGCGTGGAATGTTGTGGAGATGTCATGGTCAAGCTCTGTGAACACAAAGGAACCTGGAGACATCAAAGAGCCAGCTGACTACACATTTACTGTCCTGGGCCGAGAGTCTGTCATCTTTTGATAGGTGCTGTCCTTTGGGTGAACTATGCTCATTATAATCTCATTATAATACCCAAACATACCTCCATGCCCAAAGCCACCCATCTCTGAGGTGTGAGCACCCCTCACCGAGCTTGCGCATTGAATTTTTCTAGTCTATACCTTTAAACGCGAAGCGAGGAAAATTTAAACCAATCACAGTAAAAATATGCATGACTAGAGTCACCCAAGCTCCACCTGAAAGGTAACAAATAGTATAAAAATGGCCCAAGAGAGGGGGGATTTTAGGGAAGATTCCATCATCATTGGGGGAAATACCACCACAGACCACCTCTGACTCCTGGGATCAGCCAACAGGCTGAACCTCTCTTCCCCCCTATAGGGACGCCTTTGGGTAAGGTCCAAACACTTGGTCTCACCAAGTGCTTCCCCAGGATACTTAGGAAATCTTTATAAAGCTGCTCATAATCTATTCATAGAATGTTCATTGTGTCCAGTTCTGGGCCCCTCAGTTTAAGAAAGACAGGGAACTGCTGGAGAGAGTCCAGCACAGGGCAGCTAGGATGATTAAGGGAGTGGAGCATCTCCCTTATGAGAAAAGGCTGAGGGAGCTGGGGCTCTTTAGTTTGGAGAAGAGGAGGCTGAGGGGTGACCTCATTAATGTTTACAAATATCTAAAGGGTGAGTGTCACGAGGATGGAGCCAGGCTCTTCTTGGTGACAACCACTGATAGGACAAGGGGTAATGGACTGAAACTGGAACATAAGAGGTTCCGCTTAAACTCAAGAAGAAACATCTTCTCAGTGAGGGTGACGGAGCCCTGGAACAGGCTGCCCAGAGAGGCTGTGGAGTCTCCTTCTCTGGAGACATTCAAGACCTGCCTGGACACATTCCTGTGTAGCATAATCTAGGCATTCCTGCTCTGGCAGGGGGATTGGACTTGAACCTGTAACTTTTGCATGTGCTTGCAGGCAGTCACTATCATTTGCGGATGCCCTACATTTTAAAGCTAGCCGTACTGGCAGCACTGCGTTGCAGAATTAAGACTTTCATCCTTGAGCTCTTTTCTAAACAAGTGCATAACTCTTGCTTGCTAATAATCAAAAGAGACCGTGACCAGCCGAGTACAGCTTGTGTTGGGAGTTTGCTTGTGAGAATGGACAGATAAGATGCTTCTTGTACACAAGATGTGCATGGGAGTAAATGGGAGAGTGTGATCAAAACAAACCTGGGAAAGTCTGTTCTCCTTGTTTGATAGGAGAGTGATTGAAGGAGTACATGAGCGAATACCAATCCTGGCTGCATAGTCTGGTCTCCTGTTTGTAACCCATAAATACTTCTTCTTGCTAATAAACTTTGTCTTAGATTCTCTCAAGAGCTGAGTCCGTGCCTTTCAGCCCACCACAACCATTGGCAAACAAAACGAATCTGTGTATCTGTTGCTTCAATAAATTATATTTGATTCTGATCTGGCCGTGTGAGTCCCTGTTGACACTGATCCACAGAGTTTGGCCATGTGAGTATATTGCCACGCTTGTGAAGGATGGCCTTGTAGTTCTAGGGGCACCATCAGATCAAAGGTGTATGAGCTCATGGCGTCAGTGATGATGAATTGGTCATCACTCAGAACCTAAGCCCAGCTGCCTCCAGCCCCTCTGGTGTCTGAAAACAAGCTGGAATGCAAGGGGGGCTGAGCTTCTGCCAAACTGATTTGCCCCTTTATCCATGGATTTTGACCCTGTGAGTTTTTACAACAGCAACTGTTGCCTCTTTTTTTACAACAGCAATTGTTGCCTCTTTTAATGAGACAGAAATTGGCGCCTGGATTTTGCAACAGAAATTGTTGTCTTTTGTTCCCAAGAGAAATTGTTGCCTTTTGTTTCCAACAGAAATTGCTGCCTCTCTCTCTTTTAACGCAACACTGGTGCGTGGAGCACATCGTCTTCACTGACCTTGGTGTCTTCACAAATTCTCACTCCTCTCCCTCTCTGCCAGTTGTTGTGTGGTGCAGCTCTTTTTTCCCTGATTCTTAAATATGTTTTCACAGAGGCATTCCCATCATTACTGATGGGCTCAGCCTTGGCCAGCGATGTGTCAATCTATGGAGCTCGCTGACATTGGCATTATTAGACCTAGGGGAAGTTGCCAGCAGCTTCCTGCAGAAGTCACCCCTAGAGCCTCCCTGCCACGGAAATCTGGACAGACAAACCCAACACACCTTAGTGAAAGGAAACTGTAAAAAGGCATGGTGGTATCTGTAACAGATGGACACAAAACTCCTTGTTTCTAATGCATCCCCAACTCTCAAGGGTGCTGAATGGCCAGGTCAGGCTTTGTTTGAGATGTCCCCGTCTGCCCACCCATCTGCTGGTCTAGCATTGACTGAATTAGCCCAGCTGAGAACAAACTGCCTTTGTGTCTTGTCCTCCTGAGAGCCACGATTTGCACCCATAGGACTGTGGTAGAAGACAAGGCTCCAAGGAGAAGATCTAAAAGGATGAGGATAGCTCTGCCCCTCCCCTCAATTCTGCTCTGATTTTCCTTCATGCTGCCTTCTCCAATCTTTCTGAATCCTTGAAGCCTTCAACTACATGTGGAACCACTGTGGCTCACAGTTTGTGGCTTTGAGAAAAGCAGCAACACCAGATCTCATTCACCACGTTCTCCAAGTTGCTACATTCCCTGGGTGAGCAAGAAGACCTTAGGTCCAAGAAGAATTTATAGCCATCGAGGCAGGGAGATCTGAAAGTTTCTCAGCAAGCTGTGGAGTGGGAAAATTACTCCCTGCAGTCACCAGATGCTGTTTGAATTTAAGGTGTGGGTCAGATTATGCAGTGACTGTGAAATGAAATTCTTTACTTTGAGGGTGGTGTGACAGTGGAACAGTATGTCCAGAGAAGCTGTGCACGCCCCCTTCCTGGAAGTGTTCAAGGTCGGGGTGGACCTTGGGCTTTGAGCACCCTGTTCTACTGGGAGGTGTCCCTGCCCATAGCAGAGGGGTTGGAAGGAGGTGGTCTTTCAGGTCCCCATTCCAAGCGAAAACTTTGTGTGATCCTGTGCTCGCAAGCCAAGCCGCTTGGCGGTCGAAGCCACGCTGGCAGCCGTGGGGCAGGGCCCCCGGTGTGCCGGGGCGTCCTCCGGTGCCGCCGGCCCCGCCCCGCGTCCCTCGCCGATTCCCCGAGGGCCCGGAGCGGGCCCGGCCGTGTCGGGGCGGGTGAGCTGGGGGCGGGCAGAGGCTGGCCCGGCTAGGGGCCGAGGCGTCGGGGCGGGCAGGATCGGCCCCGAGCGCGGCTCCGCTCGGCTCCTCTGCCGGGCAGGATGGCGCCTGGGCTGGGGCCATGGGTGCTGGCCTGGGCGATGGCCGCGGGGCCGGCAGGTGAGAGCCGGGCGAGGAGAGGCAGAGAAAGGAGCAGGGCAAGGAGAGGGCGAAGGAAGGGACAGAGAAAGGAAGGGGCAGAGGAGAGAGCACAGGAGGAGGCAGAAGAACGGGCAGAGAAGGGGCAGAGGAAGGGGCAGAGGATGAGACATGGAAAGGGCCAAAGGAGGGGGCAGAGCAGGGAGCAGAGTAAGGGGCAGGGGAACAGGCAAGGGAAGAGGCAGATCAAAACGCAAAGAAGGAGCAAGGAAAGGACAGAGGAAGGAAGGGGCAAGGGAAGGGGCACTTTGCCAGGCGAGGGCGCCTTTCGGCCGTAGGTGCCGGCATCTGGCGCGGCTCAGCCACGGCTCCGGCCGGGGGGCATCGGCCTGGACCCGGGGCTCTGCCGGGAGCGAGGGGGTGGCGGCTGTGGCTGGGCCGGCCCGGGGGGCTGTGCAGGGGGCACGTCGTGGGACCGTGGCGCGCACTGCCCGGCTGCCCGCGTTCTCCGTCCGCAGGGCTGTGGGCGCAGCCGAGGCTGGAGGAGGCCGGCGGAGGGCTGCGAGCGCCCGGGGACTCCCTCCTCCTCCGCTGCCGCGGGCACGACTTCCACTTCAGGATCTACACGGTTCGATGGTACCGTCAGACACCAGAAGGCAGACTAGAGTTTGTGTCCTTTATCAACTATGATTCATCAATCGCACGGTTCACAAAGTCAGTGGAGGGTCGAGCCACAGTGTCCCGGGACAATTCCCGGTCCGAGTCATCTCTGGCCCTGCGTGCCCTGCACCCCCGGGACTCTGCCCGCTACTTCTGTGCCATTCGCACGGAGACAGGAAATGCAGCCGAGCTGGAGCACAAACCTCCTGCCAGGGTGCTATCTGGGGGCCCCAGAGCTGCAAGGGAGGCGAGTCGCAAAGGGTGTCAGGGCTGCTCTCAGAGAGTCATGTCGTTACAGCGCGCAGTTTTCAAGTGTTTCATTCTGACAAGGATGTTTTTCCTGGGTTTGTTCCTAAGGCTTTACCCCACCTGCTTACCTTCGTACCTCACAGGAGTCTTCACTTTTCCCATAGGTTGAACACCTTCAAAGCTTTGGAAATAAGTTTTTGTGTTTCCTTTGCTTCCCACTGATGATTTGTGTGAATAGCCCTGGTGTGCTCTTGGGGACAGCTCAGGGTGACTCAGTCCAGTCTTCCAGTTTTGCTCCCCAAAGAGCAAGCAGAGGAAAGAGGGAAAGTACAGAGGGTCATTTGGGACTCCTCTGGATGAAAAGGGAATTCTGTGCTGCTCTCCCAAATCTGAGCCTGGAAGGGGAGCAAAGGCTTGTGAGCATGTGTGTTTGTGGTTGCTGGATCCTAGAGATCCCAGCAGAAGGGTTTTCCCAGGTTCACAAGTGCCTTTTCTCAGGTGCAGACAAAGACTCTGGCCCTGAGGTGGGGAAGGTCTCCGAGTCTCTGATGCTCACCTGCCACGTCTCTGGAGTAACCATCAATGACAGCAGCTACACTTGGGACTGGATCGGTCAGAGTTCTGGCAGAGAGCTGCAGCATATGGTGTTGCAGAATCCTTTCACAGGACTCCAGCACATTGCTTTGTCCTACCAGATTTGAGTCAGCAGCTCTGCAGAGCTGTCCAGGAACCAGCTGTCACTGAAAATGCACTTGAGGCATCACAACAGAATAGTGGAATGGAAGGAGCTGAGCTGCAGAGCATCTTTTCCCCTGGACATGGTGTGTTGGTTCCATGTACATATATGCTGACGTGTGTACAACTGAAGTGCCAACATGGACTTTTTCTGAGGAAAGCCCAATAAGGAGGATATGGAGGTTGCCTTGGTCCAGGCTCACACTCCATGGGCTTGGAGCTGTAGGGAGCCCAGCATGGCCTATGGTGCTGGAACAGCTCCAAATTGTTCCAAGGCACCATACAGCACTTGACCTTGCATCCCTGTGCTGCTTTCCCAGCCTTAATCATCCAGTTTCCGTGTGCTCCTCTACCCTCTGCAAATCCTTTTCCCGGTCCTGTCCTCGATCCCTCCCCAAGGGGACATGTTGGAACATCCATGGAAAGAGAGGAGAGGGGAAGAAAAACTAAGATCTCAGCTGCCCAGAGCCCTGGAAGACCTTTACTGCTTGGGTATTCTGGGAGGGTGTTCCCAGGAAAGACACAGCTCGATAAATGTCAGTAGGCGGGAGCAAGTGGAGGAGTAAGGTGCTGGGCTAGAGTTGAGGGAGCAGAAAGCAGAACATGCGTGCTTCGTGGTGTCCTGCCCAAAAGTGGAGGTCGGTCCCAATACAGGGCAGCTGATTCCAGGTAGGAGCAGCTTCCCAGCAGTAGTAATGGACAGAGGCTGCCTGGGAGGACAACATGACATGCCTCAGGACCAAAGTCCCAGCAGCACTCTACAGTCGCTCCCCAGAGGAACGTCAGGGTGGCCCCACAGCAATACGTCACGTTTTCCCTAACAGAGGTTTTCCTGCCAGGTGAACGCTCTGTTCTTACACCCTGCAGGGTGAAAGAGCCAGGAGTGCACCAACCTCCTCTGCTCCTCCAGCCTTCACCTCTCCCCTTCACTGTTGTCACAGAGTGAGGGAGAGAGGAGGAGGGACTAGGACTGGGTACAGTGAGGGAGGCAGAGACAGGGAAGATGTGGGCAGAACTGTTGTGCAGGCAGAGAGGAGCTGGAGGGAGGCGAGACACAGCGGTCCTGGCCATGTGGTGTGCCATGTGTGTGGGGTTACTGCCCATCATAGGTAAGTGGAAGGAAGGGGTGATGCCCCTGGGGAAGTGGGCATGTCCCTGTGCTCTGCAGAGCTCTGTGGAGCTGTGCTGACCACCTGCAGCATGACCCGCCTGTGGCTCGACATCCTCAGCCATGGCTGCAGAGCACGGTGGGCAGAGGTCTCCTCCTGTTCTAGCCATGAGTGAGGCACTTCTGTCCTACTTGCGTCCTCTGTGCTGTGGGGACAGACAGGGCACCTCCCTGCTATTCCCCCATCTTGGGACATAATACTTTGCCCATTGGCTGCGCACTCTGCTCATGAAGCACTGCAATTTGTCTTGCAAGGGTGAGGCCAAGGCCCACTGTGCTGTCCTCTCCTTCAGAGCAGTTTCAGGGAGAGGAGAGTGTGGTTCCTCAGCATCCAGGCTTGGCAAAAAAGGAAGGAATTTGCTCCTCGTGATGCAAATCCTAACTGCTTGGAATGGGAAGTACACAGAAATTTGCCTGTCTGGGAGAGAAAACGAGGAAGAGAAATGTGATGTCTTCTTCGTCATGAGCCCTGATTCCTGGTACCAGCTCTATTCCTCTGCCCATCTTGGTCAGCCTGATTCAAAGAGAAGGATTTAGTCCTCCCACGAACCCAGTGTGATAGTAATGCCTCCAGAAGTGTTTCCAGGCACGATTTATGGAGCATTGGAGTGCTGATGGCTTGTTCTTCCTCACTGCAGCAGTCACTGGTCAGGTGGCCTTGGAGCAACATGTCAGGGAACTGGCCGTGCGAGAAGCAAAAGGAGTCACCTTCCAGTGCAGCATGAGTGGAGGCAGTATGAGCAGCTTCTACATGTACTGGTATCGGCAGGGGCCACAAGGCACTCTGGACTGGATTTACTGGGGACTTAATAACAATGGAAGAGTTTTCCAGGATCGCTTTAAGGGAAGAGTGGAGAGCTCCCGGAACAGGTTCACCCTGCAGATCCAGGCAGCAAAGCCAGGGGATGAAGCAGTGTATTACTGTGGTGCTAGCCTCACCCTGGAGCAGCTATGCAGCAGAGTGGATCAAAAACGACCTGACAGAGAATTTCAGCCTTTGTCTGTCCATCTTTCTAGCAGCTGTTAGGCAGAGGTTGGTGCCACACAATGGCAGGTGCAGACAACAGACCTTTGGTGTGCTTGCAGTAGAAGTGAGTGAAGGGAAGTGTGGTTGAAGTGCTGGTCCCTTTTATGATTCATAGGGCTGTCTAGGGTGAGACGCTCGGATACATGCATTAGGACTTCTTCATCTAAGAAAAAAAGGAGGGTAATTGTAATTGGAGACTCCCTCTTGAGGGGAACAGAGGACCCTGTCTGCCGCCCTGATCCGACCCACAGGGAAGTCTGCTGCCTCCCTGGGGCCCGAGTTAAGGATGTTATCAAGAAGCTTCCTGGTCTGGTCAAACCCACGGACTATTACCCGCTTTTGGTTATGCAGATCGGTAATGATGAGATTGTAGAGAGACGGCCAGAAGCAATCAAAAGGGACTTTAGGGCACTGGGGCGGATGCTAGAAGGATCAGGCGCACAGGTTGTGTTTGCCTCTATTCCTTCAATTATGAGGAAAAATAGTGGTAGGTTTGACAAAGTGCAGCAGATTAATACTTGGCTAAAGGGGTGGTGTCAGCGGTCTAGTTTTGGATTTTTTAACCATGGGGAGATCTACAGGGCACCTGGTCTACTGAAACAAGCTGGGATTCAAATGACACAAAGGGAAAAAAGGATCCTTGGTCACGAGCTGGCGGGACTCATAGAGCGTTCTTTAAACTAGATATGAAGGGGGATGGGGTTATAGCTGGGATTGCAGCGGGGCAGTGCTCTAGAAATTATGAGGACCGGGTGGCCTTCCATCCCCCTAGGGTGAGATCAGTGTGCTCAGCTTGCTCCCTGAAATGCTTATACACCAATGCACGCAGCATGGGGAATAAGCAGGAGGAGCTAGAAACCTGGGTTCGGGCAGGAGATTATGATCTGGTGGCAATTACAGAGACATGGTGGGACAGCTCGCATGACTGGAATGTGGTCATGGGTGGCTATGTCCTTCTCAGGAAAGACAGGCCAGCCAGGCGAGGTGGTGGAGTCGCTCTTTACGTGAAAGAGCAACTACAATGTCTTGAACACCAGCCAGGCATGGATGAGGAGCAAGTTGAGAGTGTATGGGTTAGAATTAAGGGGCAGGCTGGCAGGGGAGATACTGTTGTGGGTGTCTATTAGAGGCCACCAGATCAGGGTGAGGAAGTTGATGAGGCCTTCTACAGGCAGCTGAGAGCAGTTTCACAATCACAGGCCCTGGTTGTGGTGGGGGATTTTAACTTCCCTGATATTTGCTGGAAGGACAACTCAGCCAGCCAGCCACAGTCCAGGAGGTTCCTCCAGTGCATTGATGATAATTTTCTGATGCAAATGGTGGAGGAGCCGACTAGGAGAGGAGCACTGCTGGACCTCATCCTTGCTAACAAGGAGGATCTGGTTGAAGCAGTAAAGGTTGAGGGCTGCCTTGGCTGCAGTGACCATGAAATGGTGGAGTTCAGGATCTCGTGTAGCAGAAACAAAATAGCAAGCAGAATTGCAACCCTGGACTTTGCCAAGGCAAACTTTGGATTTTTCAAGCAATTACTAGAGAAAATCCCATGGGCAAGGCTGTTTGAAGGTAAAGGGGCCCAAGATAGTTGGTTAGCATTCAGGGACTGCTTCTACCGTGCTCAAGATCAGAGCATCCTGACACGTAGGAAGTCAAGGAAGGGAGCCAGGAGACCTGCGTGGCTAAACAGGGACCTGCTGGGTAAGCTCAAGGGCAAGAGAAGAATTTACAGATCTTGGAAGGCAGGGCTGGCCACTTGGGAAGAATATAAGGCTGTTGTCCGAGGATGTAGGGAGGCAACTAGGAAAGCAAAGGCCTCCCTAGAATTGAACCTGGCGAGAGGGGTCAAGGACAACAGGAAGAGCTTTTTCAAATACGTGGCAGATAAAACTAACACCAGAGGCAATGTAGGCCCACTGATGAATGAGGTGGGTGCCTCGGTGACAGAAGATACAGAGAAGGCAGAGTTACTGAATGCCTTCTTTGTCTCTGTCTACTCTGCCGGAGGCTGTCCTGAGGAGCCCCGTTCCCCTGAGGCCCCACAGGAAGTCAGGGCAGTGGAGGAGTTTGCTTTAGTCTATGAGGACTGGGTTAGGGACCAGTTAAGAAATCTGGATATCCATAAATCCATGGGTCCAGACGGGATGCATCCATGGGTGCTGAGGGAGCTGGCTGATGTCATTGCTAGACCACTCTCCATCATCTTTGCCAAGTCTTGGGAGACGGGAGAGGTGCCTGAGGACTGGAGGGAAGCAAATGTCACTCCAGTCTTCAGAAAGGGCAAGAAGGAGGACCCGGGTAACTATAGACTGGTCAGCCTCATCTCCATCCCTGGGAAAGTGATGGAACGACTTATCCTTGGTGCCATCTCAAGGCATATCAGGGATAAGAGGGTCATTAGAGACAGTCAACATGGCTTCACCAAAGGGAAGTCGTGCTTGACTAACCTCATAGCCTTTTATGAGGATATAACAAGGTGGATAGATGATGGCAGAGCGGTGGATGTGGTCTACCTTGACTTCATTAAAGCATTTGACACAGTCTCCCACAGCATCCTTGCTGCTAAACTGAGGAAGTGTGGTCTAGACTCTCGGGTAGTGAGATGGACTGTGAACTGGCTAAGGGGAAGAAGCCAAAGAGTTGTGGTCAATGGGGCGGAGTCTGGTTGGAGGCCTGTATCCAGTGGAGTCCCTCAAGGGTCGGTACTGGGACCAGTATTATTCAATATAGTCATCGATGACTTGGATGAGGGACTAGAGAGTACTATCAGCAAGTTTGCTGATGACACCAAGCTGGGAGGAGTGACTGACACACCAGAAGGCTGTGCTGCCATCCAGCGAGACCTGGACAGGCTGGAGCGTTGGGCGGGGAAAAATATAATGAAATATAACAAGGGTAAAAGTAGAGTCTTGCATCTGGGTAGGAACAACCCCAGGTTCCAGTATAAGTTGGGGAATGACTTATTAGAGAGCAGCGTAGGGGAAAGGGACCTGGGAGTCTTGGTGGACAGCAGGATGACCATGAGCCAGCACTGTGCCCTTGTGGCCAGGAAGACCAATGGCATCCTGGGGTGTATTAGAAGCGGGGTCGTTAGTAGGTCAAGAGAGGTTCTCCTTCCCCTCTACTCTGCCCTGGTGAGACCCCATCTGGAATACTGTGTCCAGTTCTGGGCCCCTCAGTTCAAGAAGGACAGGGAACTGCTGGAGAGAGTCCAGCACAGGGCAACTGGGATGATTAAGGGAGTGGAGCATCTCCCTTATGAGAAAAGACTGAGGGAGCTGGGGCTCTTTAGTTTGGAGAAGAGGAGACTGAGGGGTGACCTCATTAATGTTCACAAATATATCAAGGGTGAGTGTCACGAGGATGGAGCCAGGCTCTTCTCGGTGACAACCAATGATAGGACAAGGGGTAATGGGCTGAAACTGGAACATAAGAGGTTCCGCTTAAACTCGAGAAGAAACTTCTTCTCAGTGAGGGTGACGGAGCCCTGGCACAGGCTGCCCAGAGAGGTTGTGGAGTCTCCTTCTCTGGAGACATTCAAGACCTGCCTGGACACGTTCCTGTGTAGCATAATCTAGGCATTCCTGCTCTGACAGGGGGATTGGACTTGATGATCTTTCAAGGTCCCTTCCAATCTCTAACATTCTATGATTCTATGATTCAGGAGGATCTATTCTATGAGCTTCAGAGTCAGTTTGGTGAGGTGCAGCTCCTGGCACATTGCCTGGGCTGCTGTCCAGCATGCCCCAGATTTTTTCCTGTGTGATTTGTTTGTAGAGCTGTGTGATGCTGGAGATACAATGTGACAGCTTCCAGGGGTACTGTGTTGGGTGGAGCCAAGCTGTTTAGAAATGACACATTGGCATATGTGATGTTGTGGGTGACTATTACAGTTGATGTGATCAGGAAGAAGTAGACACGGTGTGGTGGGTTGACCTCTTCCGGCCACCAGGTACCTACCAAGCCTCTCTGTCAGTTCCCTTCCTCAGGTGGATGGCTGCACAAACTAAAATGAAAGTTTTACATATCATGTCAAAACAAATGTAGAAAAAAGAACATTACTGGGATGAATTCACCGAGGGGAAGTCATGGTTGACTAATCTGATAGTCTTCTATGACGTCATAAATGGCTGGTTAAATGAGGGGAGAACAGTAGATGTCATCATCATCAATGGAGCAGGGTCGAGATGGAGGCCTGTAACTATTTAGCCTGGAGAAGAAAAGACTGAGACCTTATCGATGATTATAAATGTCTAAAGGTTGGGTGCAAGGAGGATGGAGCCAGACTCTTTTCGGCAGCGCCCAGGGATGGCTAAAGAGGCAACCTTCACAAGCAGGAACACAGGAAGATCCAGCTTAACATGAGGGAAATCTTCTTTACTGTGAGGGTAAGGAACCAGTGGAAGAGGGTGTCCATGGAGGTTGTAGAGTGTCCTTCTCTGGAGACTTTCAACACCTGCCTGGATGCCATCCTGTGCTCTAGGCAATCCTGCTTTAGCAGGGGTGTTGGACTAGATGATCTCTAGAGGTCCATTCCAATTCTGACAAGTCTGTGATTCTGACCTTGAATGCCACCAGGTGCCCACCAACCCCCTCTATCAGTCCCCTTCCTCAGTTGAATGGGGCCAAAATATAAAATGAAAGGATTGTTGATCATGATATGGAAAGGGAGACGACCCAGCAATTACGGTGACAGGTCAAACAGAGTTGAGTTGATTCATTGCCAACCCAATCAGAGTAGGATAATAAGAAATAAGAACACATCTGAAAACACCTTTCCACCACTCCTCGCTTTAACTTTACTCCTGACTTACCTACCTCCTCCCAACAAGCAGGGTACAGGAACAGGGCAAGGAGCTTGCAGTCACTTCAGAACATGTTTTCTCTGCTCCTTCTTCCTTCTCACTGCAGTGAGGAGTCCCACCCATGGTGTAGACCTGTCTAAGAGTATATAGATGTATAGATGTATAGTGTATAGATGGTGTAGACCTGTCTAAGAGAGGGAGGAGAATACTTGCTGGAGAGTTGGCAGGATTAATAGATAGGGCTTTAAACTAAGTTGGAAGGGGGAAGGGGATAAAACCCGAGTCTCTACACATGAGCCAAGGCAAAGTATCCCAGGGTTAGGCGTAAAAGGCACAAGCAACGGTAACAGATGCTCCATTAAATCTCTGAAGTGTCTGTATACCAATGCAAGAAGCATGGGGAATAAGCAGGGAGAATTAGAAGTCTATGTGCAGCTGGAGAACTATGATCTTATTGCAATTACAGAGACGTGGTGGGACAGCTCACATAACTGGAATGTGGGCCTTGATGGTTATGTTCTTTTTAGGAAAGACAGGTTGATGAGGCGAGGTGGGGGAGTTGCTCTGTACGTGAGAGAGCAACTGGAGTGTATTGAGACCCATCCAGGGGCAGATGAGGAGCAAGTAGAGAGTTTATGGGTAAGAATTAAGGGGCAGGCTAGCTTAGGTGATACTGTGGTGGGTGTCTACTATAGACCACCTGATCAGGAGGAGGAAGTTGATGAGGCCTTTTACAGGCAGATGACAGCAGCCTCTCAGTCCCAGGCCCTGGTTCTCATGGGGGATTTCAACTACCCAGATGTTTGCTGGAAGTCCCACACAGCCAGCCATCCTCAGTTCGGGAGGTTCCTCCAGTGCATCGATGATAACTTTTTGATGCAAATGGTGGATGAGCCAACCAGGAGAGGAGCGCTGCTGGACCTTGTGTTCACCAACAAGGAAGGTCTGGTTGAAGCAGTGAAGGTTGAGGGCAACCTTGGCTGCAGCGACCATGAGATAGTGGAGTTCAGGATCCTGTGCGGTAAAAACAGAATAGCAAGCAGGATCGCAACTCTGGACTTCAGAAGGGCCAACTTTGGCCTCTTCAAGCAATTACTGGGGGATACCCCTTGGGACAGGGAGCTGCAAGGTAAAGGGGCCCAAGAGAGTTGGTTGGCATTCAAAGACCACTTCTTTGAGGCTCAGGATCAGTGCATCCCATCAGATAGGAAATCAAGAGAGAGATCCAGGAGACCTGCTTGGTTAACCAGGGATCTGCTGGGCAGACTCAGGTGGAAAGGGAGGGTGTTTAAATTGTGGAAGGAAGGGCTGGCCACTTGGGTGGAGTACAGGGCAGCTGTCAGGGAGTGCAGGGAGGCAATCAGAAAAGCTAAGGCCTCCTTGGAGTTAAAACTTGCAAGGGAGGTCAAAGACGACAGAAAGGGCTTCTTCAAATACATTTCTGACAAAACTAATACTAGAGGCAATGTAGGCCCTCTGGTGAGTGAGGTGGGTGTCCTGGAGACAGAGGACAGAAAGAAGGCAGAGTTGCTGAATGCCTTCTTTGCCTCTGTCTACACTGTTGGAGACCGTCCTCAGGAGCCTCAGTCCCCTGAGGCCCCAGAGGAAGTCATGACAAAGGAGGAGTCTGCCCTGATTGATGAGGAGTGGGTTAAGGATCAGTTTGAACACTTGGACATTCATAAATCCATGGGCCCTGATGGGATGAACCCACGGGTGCTGAGGGAGCTGGCGGGAGTCATTGCTAGGCCACTCTCCATCATCTTTGGTAAGTCATGGGTAACAGGTGAGGTGCCTGAAGACTGGAGGAAAGCGAATGTCACTCCAGTCTATAAGAAGGGCAGGAAGGATGACCCGAGTAACTACAGACCGGTCAGCCTCACCTCCATCCCTGGAAAGGTGATGGAACATCTTATCCTTGACGCTGTCTCTAGGCATATCAAGGGTAAGAAGGTTATTAGGAGCAGTCAGCATGGCTTTGCCAAGGGGAAGTCATGTTTGACCAACCTGATAGCCTTTTATGAAGACATAACCAGGTGGATGGATGGTGGCCATGCAGTGGACGTGGTCTACCTGGACATCAGCAAGACCTTTGACACCGTCTCCCACGGCATCCTCATAGGTAAACTGAGGCAGTGTGGTCTGGATGACCAAGTAGTGAGGTGGGTCGAGAACTGGTTGAAGAGAAGAAGCCAGAGGGTTGTGGTCAATGGGGCTGAGTCTGGCTGGATGCCTGTGTCTAGTGGGGTCCCTCAGGGGTCAGTGCTGGGGCCGGTGCTTTTCAATATATTTATCAATGATCTGGATGAGGGATTAGAGAATGTTGTCAGCAAGTTTGCTGATGATACGAAGTTGGGGGGAGTGGTTGACAAACCAGAAGGCTGTGCAGCCATTCAGAGAGACCTAAACAGGCTGGAGGGCTGAGCGGGGAGAAATCTTATGAAGTTTAATAAGGGCAAGTGTAGAGTTTCGCACTTGGGAAAGAATAACCCCATGTACCAATATAGGTTGGGGACTGCCCTGCTGGAGAGCAGCACAGGGGAAAGGGACCTGGGGGTTCTAGTGGACAGCAGGATGACCATGAGCCAGCAATGTACCCTCGTGGCCAAGAAGGCCAATGGCATCCTGGGGTGTATTAGAAGGGGAGTAGCAAGTAGGTCAAGAGAGGTCCTCCTGCCCCTCTACTCTGCCCTGATGAGGCCACATCTGGAATCTTGTGTCCAGTTCTGGGCCCCTCAGTTCAAGAAGGACAGGGAGCTGCTTGAGAGAGTCCAGCATAGAGCCACAAAGATGGTGAAGGGAGTGGAGCATCTCCCTTATGAGGAAAGGCTGAAGGAGCTGGATCTCTTTAGCTTGGAGAAGAGGAGGCTGAGGGGTGACCTCATCAATGTTTATAAATATGTCAAGGGGGAATGTCAGGAGGATGGAGCCAGGCTCTTTTCAGCGGTGTCCACTGACAGGACAAGGGGCAATGGGTGGAAGCTGGAACACAGGAGGTTCCAGAAAAATATGAGGAAAAACTTTTTTACTGTGAGGGTGACCGAGCACTGGAACAGGCTACCCTGGGAGGTTGTGGAATCTCCTTCTCTTGAGACATTCAAAACCCGCCTGGACGCGTTCCTGTGCGCTCTAGTGTAGGTGGTCCTGCTCTGGCAGGGGGGTTGGACTAGATGATCTTTAAGGTCCCTTCCAACCTTTAACATTCTGTGATTCTGTGATTCTGTGACAATAATTCATGAACTTCTCCCTCATGGGTCCTTCCCATGTGCTGCAGTTCTTCACAAACTCCTCCAGCATGGGTGCTTTCCACGGGACAAAGTCCTTCAGGAATGGATGGCTCCAGTGTGGGTCCCCCACAGGGCACAGGTCCTGTGTGAATACCTGCTTGTGCATGGGCTCCTCTCCCCAGGACCACTGTTCCTGCCAGGATCCTGCTGCAGTGTGAGGTCTCAGCTCCTTCAGGGAGACAGCTTCCTTCAGGTCACATCCACGTGGGGTCCTACTTGGAGTTCAGGGAGGATATCTGCTCCACCATGAAGCACCAGGGGGTGCTGGAGGACACCCTGGGTCACGATGGTCTTCACCAGAGGCTGCAGGAAGATATCTGCTCTGGCGGCTGGAGACCCTCCTCTCCCTCCTTCCTCATGGACAGTCAGCATGGCTTTGTGAAGTGGCAATCATGCTGTGAGAGACTGAAAGTGTTAATGCATGTTAAGGTCTCAAACGCTGCAAAATAAGTTCTGTATAGGAACACTAAACTGGTGAGGGGTGGGACAGTGTTCAGTACAGCAACTCTGGTGCGAATGAGAGGCTGGCTAACAGGACACAGGGGATGGGCTGGAATGTTCCTGGTTGTGTGCTCTTATAAGCTGAGCAGGAAAGCTCATACAGAATTTATTTGAGGAAGGGGCTCATGACCACCCGAGAGACTCCTCAGAAATATTGTCCACAATAGCACCTGTGCCGAAGCTTGAGGGCCATGACTTGCACAACTGAGAGGTGAGGAGTTGATAACGAATGGCACAAACATAAGGACCAGGGGCACACCCGGCACCGGAAGACAACACCTACAAACAGATACTGTCACTGAATCCATGGGTGTTGATATCTCGTTTTTGCCTTGCTCTCATCTTTCTCTCTCTTTCTTCTTCTCTTTGTCTCTGACTTCATTTTTTGATATGCAAAGGTAATATCATTACACATTTGACCAGAACACTATCTTTGTAACTTCCGCCAAGTTCACATAGAAGAAATTGTTGTGAGTTTTGCCATGTCACTATCTTTTTTAATTCCACTGAACTTCAAGTAAATTTGTGCTTATTTTGAACCTCTCGAGTAATTGTCATTACTCCTGGCTATGGCACAAAGAATTACAATGTTAACTCCACCCATGAAGTGGGACAGGACACATGCTTAACCCAATTTGAAGCTTTTTAAAATGAACTGACGAGTCTTGGTGGATGAGGAGAAAGGGAAAGCTGTGCATTCTGAATCTAGTTATGCTTTCAGCATGGATTTCCCTGGAACCATTGTAGACAGAGCTACTTGTTATGGACTAGAGAAGTCCCTGGTGACATGGACTATGTGAGGCTACATGTTCCTTGCTCCAGCCTTTCTGCCTTGGCTCTGTGACTTGAGATTCCTGATGACTGGTCCTGGTGATAAAGGCTGAGGTGAACAAGGCATTCAGGGCTGCAACCCTTTTCATGGTCCTGTGTCATCAGGTCCAAACGGCATTCAGCAGCAGGCCCACATTTTCCCCAGCCTTGCATATCCATGCTGACCTCTTGGCATTTTCACCTGACTCCTTGCACATCGCAGGGTCCTGCTCTTGAGCTCCTCCGTTCCTGGGCTCCTCAGCCCGGGAAAGACATGGACATAGCAGAGCAAATGAAATGAAGGGCCATGAAGAGGAGGAAGGGAGCATCCTAGAGTGATGGAGTGGTTTGTATTGGAAGTGATCTTAAAGAAAGTAGAGTTCCAACCTCAGTGCCACAGGCAGGGACATATTGCACTAGAGCAAGGTTTCTCGCAGCCCCGTCCAACCTGGCCTTATACAGTTCCAGTGAGGGGCCTTCTACAACTTCTCTGGGCAACATGTGCCAGTCTTTCACCATCCTCACAGCAAAGAGCTTCTTCCTAATATCTAATCTAAATCTATTCTCTTACAGTTTGAAACTGTTACCCCTCATCCTATCACATCACTCCCAAATAAAACATCTCTTCCTTTCTTTCCTCTAGCCCTCTTTAAGTACTGCAAGGCCACTATCATAACTCCTCTGAGCCATCTTTTCTCCAGGCTGCACAGTCCTGTGCTCCTAAGGGAGAGGTTCTACACTCTGATGATTTTTGTGTCTCTCCTGTAGGCCAGCTCAAGCAGGTCCATGTCTTCCTTATGTTGGTGGCCCCAAAGCTTGACACAGTGCTGCAGGTGGGGGTCTCACAAGAACTGAGTAGAGGGGGACAATCATCTCCTTCAACCTGCTGGCCATGCCTTTCTTGATGTAGCCCACGATGCAATAGGCTTTTCAGCAGATGCTGCAATATTGATGACTTCCTCAGTTGAGGGTGGAAAGCAAGTACAGGAAGGTGTGTGTGCCCTCTTTGTGGTCCCTGGGCAGAAGGAGTTACTTTAGACATAGTGAAAGAGGAGTGAGAAGCTATATGCAACGCAGACACAGCGGAAGAACATTGGTGTATGTTCAGCATTGCTCCAGCAAAAATGCACGTGCAGCTTGGGATTGGAATCCTTCACAACAGCTGTGGAAACCAGTGTCTGTTGTCACCAAGGAGCATGGGTACATTGTTGGTGGTGCTCCAGCTGCTGCAACACCTCTCCCCTCGAGTTGTGATTGTAGTGGCCAATTTTAACACGCTTTGCCCTTAGTTTTGCATGATTTGCTGTCTGCACAGAGGTCACCACCTGTCCCTGTGGCAGAAGGTTGGGGAAGTTGTTGCGTCAATCCAAGAGCCCCTAGGAAAAGCAAGCTGTGAGGAGGTATGATGCCACCTGCAACAGATGACCACAAACGTGTCATTGCTAATAGTGCATTTGCAGCTGCCTGCAGGGATGCTTTATGAAGACTTGGTGTTATTTGTGAAGTCCCCTTCTTCCCACAGATCTGCTGGTCTAGCCCTGTTGAGAATAAACTGCATTGTGCTCTTGAGACCAAATTGACACCCATAGCACTGTGGTAGGAGTCAAAGCTCCAAGGAGGTGGCCTTAAAGACTAAGAGTGGCTCTGCCTCTTCCCTCAATTCTGCTCTGATTTGGTTGCTTATTGTCTTCTCCAATCCTTTCGATTCCCTGGTGCCATCACCCACACCTGGAGCCACCATGGCTAACAGTTTCTGGAACTACCAGAGCATGGAGAAAAGGAGCAACACCAGGCCTTATTCACCGTGTTCTCCAAGTTGTTGGAGCATCCAGGAAAAGAGAGAGGCATGGGGTAGAGTTCAAACAGTTTGCTGAGTGCGTAGTTTTCTCCAAAGTGGCAGTACCAGTCGAGATGGTTAAAATTTATCAGGGTTCAGTAGGTACTCCATGCTGTGGTTGCAAAGGCCCTAGGGGGAGCTCTAGGTTCCTTCTGAGCAGCGTGAGGACATAGAAGGGTGTGCTCCTGCTCTGCCAGGGAATCCCAAGAGCATGGTCCCTGCTGACTCCCAAGCACATGAGTCTTGGAGAGTGAGTCTGGGGACTTGAACCTGCAGATTTTCCCTAAACATTCAGCAGCAAGGACAACCCAGATCTCAGCTACGCAGAACCCTGGGGGATATTTGCGGCTTCGGGATTCTGGGAGAGTTTTGCCAGGGAAGAGGCGACTGGAGAAATGTCACTAAGAGAAGCAAGTGGAGGAGTAGGGTGCAGGGCCAGAGTGGAGGAAGCAGAAAGGAGAGCATGTGTGCTTGCTGGTGCTGTATGCAAAAGTCAGGCTGGGGTCGCATCCAGGAGCAGCTTCTCAGCAGAGACAAAGTAGGCCTCTGGCCTACTGGTCAGACACCCTGCCATGCCCCATGGCCAGCTCCAAAGTCCCAGCAGCACCCTGCAGTTTTTTCTCAGAGGAAGGTTTGTGTGGCCCCACAGCAACACGTCACCTTTTGCTTAACTGAGGTTTTCCTGCCAAGCAAAAACTCTGTTATTGCACCCTGCATGGTGAGAGAACCACAGGAGTGCACCAACAGCTTCAAACACTGTCACTCCTGCAGGTCCCACCTCTTCTTTCATTGTTCTCATAGAGTGAGGGAGTGAGGAGGAGGGACTAGGACTGGGTGCAGTGAGAGAGGCAGAGACAGGGAAGATGTGGGCAGAGCTGTTGTGCAGGCAGAGAGGAGCTGGAGGGAGGAGAGACAGAGCGGTCCTGGCCATGTGGTGTGCCATGTGCGTGGGGTTATTGCCCATCGTAGGTAAGTGGAAGGAAGGGGTGATGTCCCTGGGGAAGTGAGCCTGTCCCTGTGCTCTGCAGAGCTCTGTGGAGCTGTGCTGACCACCTGCAGCCTGACCTGCCTGTGGTTTGACCTCTTCAACCATGGCTGCAGAGCATGGTGGGCCAATCCCTTCTCCTGTTCTAGCCATGAGTGAGGCACCTTCATTCCATCTGCGCCCTCTATGCTCTGGGAAAAGGCAGGTCACCTCCCTGCTACTGCCCCATATAGGGGCCTGATGCTTTGCCCTTGGGCTGGACATTCTGCTCCTGGCGCACTGTAATTTATCTTGCAAGAATGAAGTTTTAGGTGGGAGCATAGGGACCGAGGCCCAATTGCCTGTGACAGATCCTTGTCTTTGCTGTGTGGTCCTTCAGAGCATTTTCTGGGAGGGGATATTAAGTTCCTCAGCATCCCAGCTTGGTAAAGACGAAGGGATTTGCACCCTGTGGTGCAAAACCTTCCTACTTGGAATGGGAAAATCAAAAAAATGGAAAGGAAGGGAAACATGGTGCCTCATTCCTTGTGAGCCCTGCTTCCTGGTACCAGCTCTATTCCTCTGCTTATCTTGGTCAGCTGGATTCAAAGAGAAGGATTTAGTCCTCCCACTGATCCATGGCCATAGCAATGCCTCCAGGAGTGTTTCAGGACACACTTGGAGGCATCTGGGAGTGCTGATGGCTTGCTCTTCCTCACTGCAGCAGTCACTGGCCAGGTGGCCTTGGAGCAACACAGCAGGGAACTGGCTGTGGGAGAAGGAGAAGGAGTCACCTTCCAGTGCAGCATGAGTGGAGGCAGTATGAGCCACTACTACATGTGCTGGTACCGTCAGGGCCCACAAGGTACTCTGGACTGGATTTACTGGGGGACTAATTACAATGGAAGAGTATTCCAGGATCGCTTTAAGGGAACAGTGGAGAGCTCCCGGAACAGATTCACCCTGCAGATCCAGGCAGCAAAGCCAGGGGATGAAGCAGTGTATTATTGTGGTGCTGGCCTCACCCTGGAGCAGCTGTGCAGCAGCGTGGATCAAAAACGACCTGATAGTGAATTTCAGCATTTGTCTGCCCATCTTTCTAGCAGCTGTTAGGCAGAGGTTGGTGCCACACAATGGCAGGTGCAGGCGACAGATCTTTGGTGTGCTTGCAGTAAAAGGGAGTGAAGGGAAGTGTGGTTGAAGTGCTGGTCCCATTCATGATGCAGGAGGATCAAATCTGATAGCCTGAGAGGGTGTCTTTTGAAGTGCAAGTTCTGGCACATTGCCTGGGCTGCTGTCCAGCATGGTCCTGATTTTTCCTGTGTGATTTGGTTGTAGAGCTGTGGGATGCTGGAGGTGCAGTGCATTGGATTCCAGGAGTACGGTGTTGGGTGGAGCCAGGCTGTTTAGGAAAGACAGCTCAGCATGGGTGACATTGTAGTGGCTGGGTCCTACAGGTCACCTGATCAGGAAGAAGTAGGAGAGGTGCAATGAGTTGACCTTGCCTGGTCACTAAGTGCCCACCTAAGCCCTCTGTCAGTCCCCTTCCTCAGTTGGACAGAGGCAGAGTTTGCAATGAAAAGGTCATTTGTCAAGACAATGACAGGGAGCCGAGCTAGCAGCTACCACATCAAGGCACAGAGGATCACATAATCACAGAGTTGTAGGTGCTCAAAGGGGTCTCCAAAAATTATCCAGACCAGCCCCCCTGCTAGGTCAGGATCACCTAGAGTAGATCACACAGGAACAGTCCAGACGAGTTATGAATATCTCCAGAGAGGGAGAGTCCACTCACTCTCTGGGCAACCTGTTCTAGTGCTCTTCTATCCTCACAGTAAAGAGGTATTTCCCTGTGTTTAGGTTCAACCTCTGGTTGTCCACTTTCTGTCCATTGCTCCTTGTCCTGTGACTGGGCACCACTGAGAGTCTGTCCCCATTCTCCGGACACTTGCTCTTTGTCCTTCTTGAACTGAGGCACCCAGAATTGGATGCAGTACTCCAGATGAGGCCTCACCAGGGCAGAACAGAAAGAGAAGATAATCCTCCCTTAACTTGCGGGCCACACTTTTCTTAATGCATCCCAGGATGCCATCGGATTTCTTGGCTGCATGAGCACATTGTTTACTCATGGTCAACTTGCTGTCCACCAGGACTGCCAGGTCCTTTTCTGCAGAGCTTCTCTCCAGCAGGTCAGCACCCAGCCTGTCCTAATACATGGGACTGTTGTTGCACAAATTCATCACTCTACGCTTGCCCTTGTTGTATTTCATTAGGTTTCTCTCTGCCCAACTCTGCAGCCTTTCCAGGTCACACAGGGAACCTCAGTATAGCACTAAGCTGTTTCCATAACTGTTGCCACTGCTGTGTCCCACAGAGTTGACTTGACAAAATTAATTTACTTTATTGCCAATCCAATCAGAGTCAGATAATTAGAAAGAAGAAAAAATTTGAAAACCTCTTCCCACCACTTATCTCTTCAGTCCCGAATTCTCTACTCGTCCCCCCAAGCAGCACATGAGGAGAAGGCATGGGGTTTGCAGTCTCTTCAGAACACATTTTCTCTTTCTCTCCTGTGGCTATGCATTATACTTTCAGTTGGGAGTTCCCTGGAAGCTATGCAGACAGAGCTACTTGTTATGAACTAGAGAAGTAACCAGTGTCATAAATGGTGCATGGGTACGTACTCTTTGCTCCAGCCTTTCTGCCTTGGCTCTGGAAACTGAAATTCTTTATGGCTGGTCTTGCTGGTAAACACTCAGCTGAATAAGGCATTAAGTGCCTCATCCCTTTTCCAAGTCCTGTGTCACCAGGTCCTCACCCCGTTCAGCAGCAGGCCCACATTTTTCTCAGCCTTATTTATCCATGCTGGCCTCCTGGCATTTTTACCTGACTCCTTGCTCATTGCAGAGCTCAGCACTGGTGAGGCTGTGGGCTACTGCATCCAATCGTGGGCTCCTCAGAATGGGAGAGACATGGACATAGCAGAGGAAATGCAAGGAAGTGCCGTGGAGATGACGAAGGGATCATCTGACATAGAATCATAGAATGATGGAATGGTTTGTGTTGCAAGTGACCTTAAAGACAGTATAGTTCCAACCTTCCGCTAGATCAGGCTGTTCACAGCCCAGTCCGACCTGGACTTGAACACTTACAGGGAGGGCTTTTCCACAGCTTCTCAGGCAACCTGTTCCAGTGTTTCACCACCTGCACAGGGAGCAGCAACTTCATATTATTTGACCTAAACCTACTCTCTTTCAGTTTGAAACTATTGCCTGTTGTCCTATCACTTCACTCCCTGATAGAGTCCCTCCCCTTCTTTCCTGTAGCCCCCTTTAGTTACCGCAAAGCCACAGATCTGCCCAGAGTCTTCTCTTCTCTTGGATGCACAACTCCAACTCTCTCAGCTTTTCCTCATATAGGATAGGCTTCACCCCCTAATCATCTTCCGAGCTCTCCTCTGGACCCCCTCAAGCAGGTCCATGTCTTTCTTCTGCTGGTGGCCCCAGAGCTGAACACAGCACTGCAGGTGTGGACTCACAAGAGTAGAGTAGATGGGATGAATCACCTCCTTTGATGAGCTGGCCACAGTGATTTTCACGCAGTCCAGGATGCGATTGGTTTTTCAACAGATGCTGCAATATTTGCAACTTCCTCCTTTGAGGGTGGACAGTAAGCACAGGATGGCATGTGTGCCCTCTTTGTGGGTGGAAGAAGCTAATTTAGACATAGTGAAATGGGAGAGAGAAGCTACATCCAGCACAGGTACAGTGGGAGAATGTTCCCATGACTTTGGCACTGCTCCAGCAAAAGCCCACTGGCGATGGCTGCAGGCCAGCAGGTGAGAACTGGGTGGGGAGAGGGCACAGGAAGAGGCAGGGGAAGGGGCAAAGGAGGGGGCAGAGCAGGTACATACCAGGAGGGGGCAGAGCAGGGCCTCAGACAGGAATGCAAGCAGGGAAATCAACTTCTACAACTGTGGCTGGCACCCTAGAGGAGGCAATTTATATATAGCTCCTCGATAATCAAGGACCATCAACTCTGTCATCAAGGACCATCAAATGAGGCGGGTACCCTCGAGAAATACATAGATTAACAGAGACTTAACAGATGCCAGTTAAGAAGGACTCTACAAAGAAGAGAGGTGGGCTAAGATACGGAAAGTTTGCTAAAAGACACCTCTCCATCATCCACAAGGAATCACCAGAGACCACTGAAGATCTGCAGGGAAGCTTTTCAGGGATCCAGGCCGCATGCATAATAACCATGTATATAGGATAATTAGTTCCTGGAAATAGAAAGAATACATATAATCTTTCTGAGAAAACTGATGCATATATATGTAACAGGGGGACATAAGCTTGGAAGGGTGCCAGATGCGGCATGCACAACAGGTGAAACTATCCTCCATGCATCTGGCGCTAATAAAGAAATGCCTGCTTATGAATGCTAAATTGAGTGTTAGAGAATTCTTTGTTAATCAGGTTTTGGTAACACAGGGACAGATCATCACCATCAGGACAGTGAAGTCTGGGAGAGCTTCTCAGCAGGCTGGGGAGTGGGAAAATTTTCCGTTGTACGCACCAGCTTTTTAAATTATGCTGATTAAATTGAAGGTGGAGGTAGGATTATGGGGTGACAATGCAATGAAATTCTTTCCTGTGAGTGTGGTGTGACAGTGGAACAGTTGCCCAGAGAAGCTGTGGATGACCCTTCCCTGGAGGTGTTCAAGGCAAGGTTGGACAGGGCTTTTGAGTACCACGTTGTAGTGGAAGGTGCCTCTGCCCATGGCAGAGGGGTTTGGAGCTAGATGGTTGTTAATGTCTCTTCCAACCCAAATCATCCTGTGATTCTGTGCTTGAAAACTCAATTAATCTGTGCTTTCCATGTGCAAATTTAATTCTTCAATCCTCGCTGTGGTTTTTTTTCCTAACAGAAAACACCCCTTCTTGGAAGGAGATGGTCTTGAAGGTCCCTTCCAACCCAAACCTTTCCGAGATTCCGTGCTCGCACGCCGAGCCGGTTGGCGGCCGGAGCCGCGCCGGTAGCCGCGGGGAGGAGCCTCGGTGTGCCGGGGCGTCTTCCTGCGCCGCCGGCCCCGCCCCGCGTCCCTCGCCGCTCCACCAGGGGGCCGGGCCGGGCCGGGCCGTGGAGAGGCGGGTGAGCTGGGGGCGGGCAGAGGCTGGCCCGGCGAGGGGCCGAGGCGTCGGGGCGGGCAGGAGCGGGCCCGAGCGCGGCTCCGCTCGGCTCCTCTGTGGCTCCCGGCGCGGCAGGGCAGGATGGCGCCCGGGCTGGGGCCATGGGTGCTGGCCTGGGCGATGGCCGCGGGGCCGGCAGGTGAGAGCCGGGCGGGGAGAGGCAGAGGAAGGGGCAGGGGAAGGGGCTCTGCCGGGAGCGAGGGGGTGACGGCTGTGGCTGGGCCGGGCCGGGGGGCTGTGCCGGGGGCACGTCGTGGGGCCGTGGCGCGCCCTGCCCGGCTGCCCGCGCTCTCCGTCCGCAGGGCTGTGGGCACAGCCGAGGTTGCAGGAGGCCGGCGGAGGGCTGCGAGCGCCCGGGGACTCCCTGCTCCTCCGCTGCCACGGGGACGGCGAGGAGTTTCGGCTTAGTGGAGTTCGGTGGTACCGTCAGGCACCCGGTGGCCCGCTGGAGTTTCTGTCCTACGTCAGTGCCTCGGGTACTACAGAGGAGTACGGGGCATCAGTGAAGGGTCGAGCCACGGTGTCCCGAGACAATTCCCTCCTCGAGTCATCTCTGACCCTGCGTGCCCTAAAGCTCCAGGATTCTGCCCACTACTTCTGCACCATAACACACAGAGGAAGGAAATGCAGCTGAGCTTGAACACAAACCTCTTGCCAGGGTCCCGCCTGGGGGCCTCGCAGATGGAAGGGAGGCGAGACTCACAGACTTTTAGAGATTTATGTCGTTAGAGCACATAATTTTCAAATGTTAAATTCTTAGAAGGACATTTTACCTGGATTTATCCCCGAAGGTCTCCCCCTCTCCTTATCTTCTTCCCATGCCTCACACCAGTCCTCACCTCTCTCAACCTCTGAAAGTCTTTCAGGTTTGGAAATAAGTTTTGCTGTTTGCTTTGGTTCCCACTAAGACAGCTGCCGAGTCATGGCCCAAGTGCTGAGGTGTGTGAATAGCCCTGGTGTGCTCTTGGGGACAGATCACTGGACTCATTCCAGTCCTCAAGTTTTACTCCCCAAAAAGCGAACTGAGGAAACAAGGAATGTATGGAGGGTCATCTGGGAGCTCACTGGGTGAAAAGGGGAAGTCTGTGCTGCTCTCCCTGATATGACCCTAGAAAGGGAGCCAGAACTTGTGAGAATGTGTGTTTGTGGCTGCTGGATCCGAGATGACAGGCGGAAGGCCAGGGAAATGGTGGAGCAGATGAAGAAACTGCTTGAGCTGTTGGTACCCCTTAATTTTTGTCTCCCTGGGTCACAGGTGCCCATTCTCAGGTGCAGACAGAGGCCTCTGGCCCCAAGGTGGGGAAGGTCTCCGAGTCTCTCACGCTCACCTGCCACATCTCTGGGGTAGCCATCAGTGACAGCAGCTACGCTTGGGACTGGATCCGTCAGAGTCCTCGCAGAGAACTGCAGCATATGGTGTTGCAGTATCCTTTCACAGGACTCCAGCACGTTGCTTCGTCGTTCCAGAGCCAAGTCAGCAGCTCTGCAGACCCATCCAGGAACCAGCTGTCGCTGGAATTACTCTCTCCATCACCTGCAGACACGGCCACCTATTTCTGTGGCACCCGAGAACTGGCAAAGGGCACAGTGCTTGAAAGGCAGGCAGGGCCAGGGCAAAACTGGAAGGAGGAGTTTTAAAGCGAAGCAGGTGTTTTGTGGTTGTCTACAAGAAGACTTCTCAAGACTAGTCTCGTCTGGCTTTTCTCAGAAACAGACATAAGGGGCTGCAGCAGCAGCAGCAGCAGCAGCAGAGTTTCCCACAAGCACACTCAGAATGTTTTCCACCTTCTCAACCTCTCCCAGAGGCAGAAAGCTACAGGTGTTCTTTTTAGGAAGAATCACCGTGAGCACAGAAGAACTAACATTTGAAGATGGAAAGCCAGAGATGAACCGAGTTTTGAAATCTTGTGTTGTTCAAAGATCACTGTAGTTCAACAGAAGAAGGAGCTGAGCTGCAGGGCATCGTTTCCTCTGAACATGCTGAATAGTCTCTTCAAGGTGTTGCTGATGTTGGCTCCATATGCATATATGGTCATGTCTGTACACTGAGAGACAGCACGGATATCTGTGAGGACCAAAATGAGGGAAGAAAAGGAGGGCACCCTGCACCAGAAGTTCAGCCCTCCCTGGACTTGGGGCCGTGGAGATCCTGGCATGTCCTGCCATGCTAGGACAACTCCAAGAGTCTCAGTGCACCTTAGGCCATCCTGAATTTCCCCTGCATTTTTTCCCAACTTCACGCCTTCAGTTCCATGGGCTCCTCCATCTTATGCAAGTCCCGTTTTCATGCCTGCCCTTTCTCCTCTTCTCAGGAGGCTCTGTTGGAGCACTCAGAAGAAGCGAGTGGACAGGCACGTGTACTGGGTTCAGCTAGGATGGGGTCAATTTTCAATAGCGGGGGCTAGTCGAGGATAGCTGAACCAAACTACTCGCTAGTCAAAGGGGTATTCGATACCGTCCTGATGTCATGCTCAGGGTATATAGCGGGAGCTGGTCGGGGTGGGGGGTCTCTCTCTTTCCTGCTCTCGGTCTGGACCCGTGACTGGGTTCCGGGTGGTGAGACATCCGTGTTACATGTTACTCGCGTTATGTCTGGTTAAACGTTATTGTTATCATTTATGTTCACCATTAAAACAAACTGTTTTTATCTCAACCCCAGGAGGCTCTGCCGGCGACTTCTTTTGGGCTCTTCCCCTCACTCCTGGTGTGGGAGAGCGAGCGAGGGAGCGACCACGTGGTTCCTTTTGTCTCTGAACCATGACAGCAGGATTCAGACAGTCTGTAGAGGGGTAGTGTGGATTTGTCAATTGTCCCCAGAACAGTGGCAGGTGTTAAGACAGTGACACCGTGTCAGGGCTCAGTAGGTGGCTGCAAAGGCCCTAGCGGGAGTTCTGGGTTCCTGCTGAGCAGGATGAGGAGAAAGTGTCCTTATTCTGCTGAGGAGCCTCAAGAGTGCAGTCCCTGCAGAGTTTGGTGCACATGAGTTTTGGGGGATGAGTTGGAGGGCTTACATGTACATAACTGCCTTGGACCCTCACCACTAAGAATACACAAGATCTCACCTGCACTTTGCTGCCTTTGCTGACTGGTGGTTCTGGAAGGGCTTTGATGAGAAAATGCACTGGAGAAGTGTCAGCACAAGTGAAGAGAGGGCACAGGACCAGAGTGGAGGGAGCAGTGAGCAGAACATGTCTACCCAAAGGAGCAAGCAAAGCTGGATTCACAGACGTCCTGGCCAGGAGCAGCTTCTCAGCAGTGGTAATGGACAGGGTCTACCTGGGAGGACAAACTGCCATGCCCCATTGCCAGCTCCATAGTCCCAGCAGCACCCTGCAGTCTTTCCTTCAGAGGAGGGTCCGTGTGGCCCCAAAGCAACACATCACATTTGGCCTAACAGAGGTTTTCCTGCCAAGCAAACACTCTGTTATTGCACCCTGCAGGGTGAGACACCCGGGAGTGCACCAACAGCTTCAACCTCTTCTGCTCCTCCAGGTCCCACCTCTTCCTTTCAGTGTTCTCATAGAGTGAGGGCGTGAGGAGGAGGGACTAGGACTGGGTGCAGTGAGAGAGGCAGAGACAGGGAAGATGTGGGCAGAGCTGTTGTGCAGGCAGAGAGGAGCTGGAGGGAGGAGAGACAGAGCGGTCCTGGCCATGTGGTGTGCCATGTGCGTGGGGTTATTGCCCATCGTAGGTAAGTGGAAGGAAGGGGTGATGCCCCTGGGGAAGTGAACATGTCCCTGTGCTCTGCAGAGCTCTGTGGAGCTGCGCTGACCACCTGCACCCTGACTTGCCTGTGGCTCAACCTCCTCAGCCATGGCTGTAGAGCACAGTGGGCAGAGGCCTCCTCCTGTTGTAGCCATGAGTGAGGCACCTTCATCCCACCTGCGTCCTCTGTGCTCTGGGAAAAGGCAGGGCACCTTCCTGCTGCTGCCCCATGTATGAGCCAGATGCTTTGCCCTTGGGCTGCACACTCTGCTCATGGGGCACTGGAATTTGTCTTGCAAGGATGAGGTTTAAGATGGCAGCATAGGGGCCAAGGCCCACTTGCCTGTGAGAGATCCCTGTCTGTGCTGGGTTTTTTGGGGGGTCAGTTTCAGGGAGAGGATGTTTGGTTCCTCAGCATTCTAGCTTGGCAAAGACAAAGGGTGTTGTCCCATGTGCAGCAAATCCTTTCTGCTTGGAATGGGAGAATCTGAAAAAGGGAAAGGAGGGGAAATGTGTCTCATTCTTTCTGAGTCCTGCTTCTTGTACCAGCTCTATTCCTCTGCCCATCTTGGCCAGCTGGGTTTAAAGAGAAGGATTTACTCCTCCCAGTAGTCCAGTGCTATCTCAGTACCCCCAGTATTGCTTCAGGGCACGCTTTGCAGAATCTTAGAGTGATGATGGCTTGTTCTTCCTCACTGCAGCAGTTACTGGCCAGGTGGCCTTGGAGCAACACACCAGGGAACTGGCTGTGCGAGAAGGAGAAAGAGTCACCTTCCAGTGCAGCATGAGTGGAGACCGTATGAGCAGCTATTACATGTTCTGGTACCGTCAGGGCCCACAAGGCACTATGGACTGGATTTACCGGGAGGGTAATCTCTACGGAGAAGGTTTCAAGGGTCGCTTTAAGGGAACAGTGGAGAGCTCCCGAAACAGGTTCACCCTGCAGATCCAGGCAGCAAAGCCAGGGGATGAAGCAGTGTATTACTGTGGTGCTAGTCTCACCCTGGAGCAGCTGTGCAGCAGAGTGGACCAAAAACCCTCTTGCAGAGAATTTCAGCATTTCTCCGCCCATCTTCCTAGCAGCTGCTGTGCTGAAGTGGGTGTCATACAAGGGCAGGTGCAGGCAACAGACTTTTTGTGTGCTTGCAGTAAATGGGAGGGAATTGTGGTTGAAGTGCTGGTCCCTTTTACGATGCAGGAGGATCTATTCTACGAGCTTCAGAGTCAGTTTGGTGAAGTGCGGGTTCTGGCACATTGCCTAGGCTGCTGTACAGCATGGCCCAGATTTTTTCCTGTGTGATTTGGTTGTAGAGCTGTGGGATGCTGGAGATGCACTGTAGTGGCATCCAGGAGTTCTGTGGTGGGTGGAACCAGGGTGTCTAGGAAAGACACATCAACATGGGTGACATTGTGTTGGGTGGCTGCTACAGATCACCTAATCAGGGAGAAGAAGTTTACATGATGTGGTGGGTTGACTTGATGAAGGAGGTGGGCACCCTAATGGCCAAAGACATGGAGAAGAACCACTGTTCCTGCCAGGATCCTCCTGCACCGTGACATCTCCACAGGGCGACAGCTTCCTTCAGGTCACATCCACTTGCTGTAACGTGGGGTCCTCTGTGGGGTGCAGGGAGGATATCTGCTCCACCATGGGCTGTAGGGAGACACCCTGTGTCGCCATGGTCTTTACCACAGGCTGCAGGAAAATCTCTGCTCTGGTGCCTCGAGCACCTCCTCCCCCTCCTTTATCAAAGAGACCCAGCTTGGCTTTGTGAAGTAGAGATCATGTAGTGAGATACAGAAAGTATTAATGCATGTTAATGTCTCAAACATTATTGCAAAACAAGTTCTGTTTAGCAACTCTAAACTGGATGACAGGTGGGCAGGTGTTCAGTACAGCACCTCTGTACTGCAAATGAGAGGCTGCCAAACAGGACAAAGGGAATGTGCAAGAGTGTGTAGAGGTCTATGTTCTTATATTCCAAGCATGAAACATCATACAGGATCCCGGGGACGGCTGGAGGTTGTGCAGTGCTGCGTTATGAAAGACCAAACATGAAAGGTCATACAGAGGTTATTTGAGGAAGGGACACAGAACCATCCAAAAGACTCCTGATGACCAGCACCCACAATAAGATCTGTGCCAAAGATCAAGGGTTACATAAGTCTTCGAGGACCATGACTTCATTTTTTTGATACATAAATATAATATCATCTCAAGTTTTACCAGAATGCTGTCATCTGTAATTTCCGACAAGTTCACATAGAAAATACAGTTATGAGTTTTGCCCAGTTGTTATCTTTTGTAATCTGCTAAGCTTCAAGTATATTTGTGCTTGGTTTGAACCTCTTGAGTAATTGTCATTACTCCTGGCTACTGCACAAAGAATTAAAATGTTAACTTCACCCATCAGGTGGGATGGGACACATGCTTAATCCAATTTGAAGCTTTGTAGGATAAACTGATGGGTCTTGGTGGATGAGGAGAGAGGGGAGGCTGTGCGTTCTGCATCTAGTTATGCTTTCAGCATGGACTTCCCTGGAACCATTGAAGACAAAGCTGCTTGGTATGGAGCAGGGAAGTGCACAGTGGCATGGACTGTGCGATGTTACATGTTCCTTGCTCCAGCCTTTCCCCTTAGGCTCTGGGACCTGGGATTCTTGATGGCTGGTCTTGCTGGTAAACACTGAGTTGAATACGACATTCAGTGCCTCAACTCTCTTCAAGGTGCTGTGTCACCAGGTCCCCACCCCATTCAGCAGCAGGCCCACATTTTTCGCATCCTTGTTTATCCATGCTGGCCTCTTGGCATTTTCACCTGACTCCTTGCTCATTGCAGAGCTCGGCACTGGTGAGACTGTGAACTACTGCATCCAGTCCTGGGCTCCCCAGCCCAGGAAAGACATGAACATAAGAGAGCAAATGCGAGGAAGAGCCATGAAGATGGGAAAGGGAACATCTGATATGGAATCATAGAACTTCTATGTCTGAAAGTGACTTTAAGATCATCTAGGGGTTTTTATTTGTGAAGAAGCACAATGAGCCTTGAAGGAATTAATATATTAATATATAAATGCAGAACTTAATTGTATTTAGATACCTCATATTGCTCAGGGCATGTCAGAGTAATGTTGCAGCAGCACAAAACAGTAATCATTTGCACTTGATAAGAGAGTGAAAGTGCACTGCCAAGATGATTTTTCCCAGAATGTGATCAAATTATTTTTCTGTACTCATTATCTTTGTCTCCATGCGAATAAACATGTGTTTTTATTCTGAGGGCTGACCATTCATATCTTTATTTGGTAGTGTAGATCTTCATGGAAGATGCACAAGAATATGGGCGAATTTGCATATGGAGACAAATGCAAATGCATCCATATTCTTGTGTGCATGCATACAATACCCTTGACATCTATACAGGACTTAGAGATTCATGAGAAGTCAGTTATCACCAAACTTCGCGTCGATTGCCATATCAGACTCTGTGGAAGAATTACTGCAGTGGGTAATCTAAGAGCCATTCCACACAGTAGAAAGCTTGTCAGGCCAGTGTCAGATGTCTTGCAAAGGGTAAAAATAAAAAGCAAACAGTACTTTATTTCTTCTGTTACCACCCTCCTTTATTCTAGGTGTCAGCACATCAGGGACTTCCCCAAGCAGATATTATAAATGACTCCTTTTAGCTGTCCTCTCCATATTTAAGGTTGTGATTTACTCTTTAGCCTTAAATATCTAGTTTTCTAAAATCACCTATAGTGTCTCCAGGGAATTCGTGACCGGTAACATTCCTGTCCTGGAAGAACGATTGAAGGCAGTGGTTCTGTCCATGGAAGCACATAATGCCTGCCACATCCTTTACAAGAAAACTCACCTTGACAGATGTATCCCAGAACCAGCTCTCCTTGCCAATAAAAGCCCCACAGCCTCATATAAATGTGTGGTCATAGAATCATAGAATCATCAGGGTTGGAAGGGACCTTAAAGATCATCTAGTTCCAACTCCCTGCCATGGGCAGGGACATCCCCCACTAGATCAGGCTGCCCAGAGCCCCATCCAGCCTGGCCTTAAAAACTCCCAGGGATGGGGCTGCCACCCCCTCTCTGGGGAACCTGTGCCAGTGTCTCATCACCCTCATGGGGAAGAACTTCTTCCTCACGTCCCATCTGAACTGACCCATCTCTGGCTTCAATCCGTTCCCTCTAGTCCTGTCACTACCTGACATCCTAAAAAGTCCCTCCCCAGCTTTCTTGTAGCCCCCTTGAGATACTGGAAAGTGAAGTTGGGTGAATGTGCTGGGAGGTATACTCAGAGTGAGCTGTTCCCCAAAAAAGGGGATTGTGTTAAAATGCAATTGGAGATTTTGGCAGGGAGGGGGTCAAGAAGAGTGTGTTGAAAGGATCAGGATAGTTTCTTCTGGAAAGAACCAGGGTAGACCTTTCAGCAGGAGTGAGGGAATTCAAACAAACATGCATGCACAAACCACCCTCCAAAATGTATCTTCATTTGCCATGTGAGCAAAGGGGCGTTCCCTCTCTTGTCATTTCCTCTAAAGCAGAACTCAAGGAGGAGTCTTCATTGTCACCTCCCTGAACACAGACAGCCTAAACATTCTCTTAACACATCACTGGCAGTGTTGGAGCACCTTCTGCATATTTTTTGAGGAGATGCACAAGGACAGAGAAAGAGAAAAAAAAAAAAAAGGGCAGAAGTCAGCTTTTGAACTAAACAAATCCAAATGTGTGGCTTGCGGGAGGTTGTGGAGACAGGTGTGTTTCTGTGGCCACCTGGATAGAAAAAGGCTGTTTAACTGCATCTGAGATCTCGATGACAAGCAGGTTGCGGTCTCACTGCTCTGGGAAGATTTGGCAGAGAGCAAAGGGTGTGGGAGAGGCACCTGTATGTACTCAGGCCTCCCGCAGGAGGTATTTAGAACTTGTTGCCTGTCCTGCCAACAGATCAAGAGACTAAAGTATCACAACAACCAACTCAACAACTTCTCTGGACGAGTGAGGCAATAAGGAGGAGAAGACAGTTTGACGCAATAAAAGGAACAGCAGATGAACAATGGCTGTGTTAACAATGGAAAATGTAGCAGCCGTGGTGTTAAAAACAGTGATTAAAAATGAAGAATACACATCTGTAGTTAGTAACAACAATAACACAATCATATTCAGGAACACAGCATGGAACTACGCAGATTTGTAAACAGGATGAAATTATGTTATTTCCTTTTGTGTCTTAGAGCTGGATTTGAGGATTCAGAAACTGATCCACAATTCCGAGTAACTGTTAGCCAAAATCATTAAAGTAAGATAAAAATTAAATTAAAGGCCTGCTTTGTTCAGTCCACCTTCAAACTCAACTAAAGGCATGTATAAATAATATCCAAAGTACAGCCAACTCAGTGGTGATACAAGCTAGTTCACAAGATCAAAGAAACTGAGATCCTTATAACAACGGCACTCAAACTAGAAATATTAAAAATCAGCTACCTGAGTAAATAAGTGGATTTAGCACATCAGGGCAAAGAAAAATCATTAAATCACCATCAGCTAAATCAAAATAGCTTTGGAACAAGTCATCAGCGTGGACTGATTTTTTACTTGGCATGAAAATTGGCTTTGAGAACATAAATACTTGAAAGTCCACAAAGAGTTAGGAAACACAGAATGAAACTAGCAGTCAGCCAGTCCTCACATATTCTTTAAAATATTTCACCTTAACTGTCTTGATACTTGTTAAAAGACAAACCAGTAATTGAGTCCTTTAAGAGAAAACAGCTCTCACGACTCAGAAGGAACAATAATCCTTTTGGAGAACTATAGGCAATATTTTAGTAAGAGATTAATACTACCCTAGTAGCATCCTGCCAAAAAAAGCAATGCTGATTATACTATTTTTAGTGTGCTGCAACCTCTCTGGAACAGTATTAGATTGATCAGAAGTAGAATAGTGTAGAAAATAAAGGAAAAGAAAGGAAAAGAAAATAAAGAAAAAAAAAAAAGGAAAATAGGGAAAATAAAGAAAATAAAGGAAAATAAATTCCAGCTCTATAAAGGACGTTAAAGAGAAGATATCACCTGGCACTGAACAAAGCAAATGTTTTTGTAGAACTCTCTGCCACTGTGGTAATACTCTTGGAGGCTGGAGTACCACAATGATATAAACAACATAGGGGCCCTGTACAAAAAAACAAGGAAGGAGAAAAAGCAATGTATTTTGGGGAAGAAAGGAGATGCGTCACTGAAATGATTAAGAAGACAAATGCAACCTTCTGTTTGTCTTTCTGTTTATCCAGCAAATACAAATCTTGCAAAGTTTCTAAAAAAAAAAAAAAAAACCCAAGAAAGGGAGAACTTGGAAATTCTAAACTCAGTCAAGCTATTTGAAATCGCTGAGCTTTTTAATTACCATTTTTCTCTTTCCAGTTATGGAAGAAAATGTGTCTCTGGATACCCTCATGGTGTGACACACGTGGATAATTCGGACAAATATCTGGCTTTTCATCTCCTGTTTTTACAACACTTTTGAGTACTATGAGGAAAGAGTTATTTATTGGAAAATGTATTAACAGTGTGTGGACAGATAAGCTCATATTTGGAAGTGGGACCACTCTCACAGTTGAACCAAGTAAGTATCTTGATTTTATATCTAGAAATTATATCGAAATTAAGGAGGGGGAGGAAAGAGGAATCTAATGGTTTGGGTTCACTATCAGAATATTCTGCTGCAGTAATCCCAAGGTTTCTCTTGGGATTTCTTGAGCTGGGGTTTCAAACTGAATCACTCAGCAGGTATTTGCTTCAGAACGCTTCACAGGAACAACTGGGCTGCCTCTGTATATCACCGTTACTCCATGATCCCCCAAAACCTGGTGTGCACTACTTAAGTTTAACATGCTGTAATTTGTTCCTGGTCTGGATAGCACTCTGCCCCAAATTTACTGTCAAGTGTAATACGCTCTGGTGGATTTTCACTGCCTCATTTTGACTAGGAGTGCACAGCTCAGTGGAGAGCTGAGAGTGAAGAGAAGTTCTGAGACAGACCTTTTGCTCTCTGGTACAAGAAATTAGATTTTGACATTGGCACCTCACTCATAGTGTCACCAAGTAAGTAATTCTGTTGGCATGGAGATAGAGAAGGAAGGAAGTTAAGTATCCTTGGGCTTAAATTTTCCCAACAGCTTCATGTCCAATGCCACTTAGAATGAAGGAAAATTGGCTGCCAAGTTGCCTAGGCTTTGAAAACGCAGATGTGGTGAGTGGGATTTATTAGATACCTTGGTTCTTCCTAGCTTGATGTACGCAAAAGGTGGATGTCACCCCAAGCGTTTCTGCAGGAGTGTGAATGCTGAGGTATCAGGGGAGTTTGTTGGAGTGATCCTTGCTACCCTAAACATCCAGGTGCAGACCTTAAGACTTGTTAAAATGCTTTCAGAGGCCTGAAAATATGTCTCATGTCATTTTACATTCCTAAAACATCCTGCTCTCATCCCAGAAAGGCATGGAGCTCCCTTAGATGCTTCCTAATACTGGTCTAGGTCTGTAGAATATCTTGCATAAGAGGAAATGCTTATTTTGGAAATATTTAAGTCCACTTCCAATCCCAAAGGGACCAAGGAATAAAAAATTAACATTCTGAAGAAAGACCAATTCTTTCCAACCAGCTAATTCTCAGTTGTAAATGTAGGACCAGAAGAAACCTCTGGATTCCGTTATTTTAAAATCAGTCGACCTTCATTTGAATCTGATATTTGACATTAAAAAAAAAAAAAGAGGTAAAATATCTCATAGAGAACAGGAGAATTTGGCAAGAAAAAACAATCAACAAAACACAGTCTAAGAACCAGCAGTTGGAAAAGTGTTGCCATTTCAGATATTTACAGAAATGCTGACATGATACTCTTGTTTCTCACATAGAGGGTCTTATGTATCATTTTTAAAAAGCTTAGCATATTCGTTCTCCTGCTGACAAGAAAGGGTTTGTTTCTCATCAGCTGAAGGTAGCCTGTGGCTCATTGACTGCCACAAGGTGTTCTTGGTTTAAGGAAACTTTACAGTACATTATGTTCTAAAACATCTTCACGGAGTTTCCCACCACTTGGGTTGGAATACAATTCATTTCACAAAAGAAAGATTTTAGCCTTGTCTTCTCCTCTACACTGAAATGCTTTAAATCATTCTTTCTCTGCTTTTCCTACTTATCTGTCCTCTCTGGCATCCTGATGCAAAATCACATGAAATTTCAGTTGAGTGAAGTTTCCATGCTAGTCCATGAATTCTCTTTTTCTGGCTAAGGATAGGATAGCGTTTTCAAAGCTGCACAAAAACTTTAGGATTTTGTTTCATGGCGAAAGTTAACCAGCCTTAAGCATCTAAGTCACTTAGCATCGGTTGCAAAAATTAATAAGTTGAAGCCAAAAGTCCCAGATTTTTAGCAGCCTGACCTTTTTGTTGTTAAATTCCATTTTTTTTTGATAGACACCAATATGCTTTTTAAGATGCTAAGTACAGACATATCTTATTACCCAAATCCTTTGAGAATCCTCTAAAGCAAAATGACATAGAAAAACGTGCATTAATAGTCACGTTAGGATATTTGAGACTTATTCTCAGGTAAAGACAGATAAGGGGGGTTTTTTTGGTTATATTTACTCTTTCAGTAAGAATACGATGGCTCATAACATTATGGTACATATAGCTCTTCCCATTCCTTCGTAAGATTAAAGGGAAGAAAGTACAATTTCTGTGCTAATAAAATGCCACTGCCAGAACTTATCACACAAATCCCTTCCAAAAGCAATACATGCCTGTAGTTTCAGGTAATGTGAAATAGTGGGACTCAGCTGAGGCTTCTGGGGTCTGATAAAGAAATAATTTTGCATTATTAAGTGCAGTTGCACTGCATACATTTATTGTTACTGAATATCTTGTCCAATGAGTTATGCCAGAAAAGCAGCTTGCTCGTATACCGGCTGTTTGGAAATACTGGAGATCGGAAAACATGTAAAGCCTTTAAAGACCTCAGGTAACAAAGACTGCACAGGACTAACAGGGTCTGGCAAAGCCATGTACCAGCACCTGGAAAGGAAATGTGTGTACGAGGAGTAGCAAAATGAGCCTTTCTTGGTGTACGGGTTTTAACTGTGTGTGACTGCTGCTCTTATCTTTGGGAAGGGGACGCAACTCACCGTGGAGCCAAGTAAGTATTCTTTCTGCATTTAACTTTTCTCAGTTGTTATTGTTTGGATTTTCACTTTTTTTCCCTTCTCTTCCTCCTAAAATTCAGGCAGCCACTCCCCCATGCTTTAAAGTCATTAATTAGAATTTAGGCTATGTGTAACATTTTTATTTACAATTAGACTATTTAAGCACAGAAAACACGTTGGTCCCACTTCTCAAGTAGTTGCCAAAGAATTTGGGGTCTATAAGGGCAAGTCCTGTCTGCTATCGTGCTGAATTTCTTTGGGACCTAACATCTGTCCACTTACTCGGGTGTCTTAATAAGATTTTCATAGTTACTGTTAGGTTTTAAAGTCACACTTGTAGAATCTAAAGGGAAAAATAGTTTCTGTGAAGGCTGACATTTAAGTTCTATTTTGTCACTTAGAAAGCACTGAGAGGAGACAAGAATAATGTACAAAAGCATTAAATGGAATCTTAGGCAGCCGTTCTTTACTAGTTTAGTCTTAGTAAATTGGTCAGAGCTTGGGTTAAACTGTTTAGATCAAATGAGGTCAACGAATGTTTGACCCCTGCTTGGTATCCCTTTGCTATAGGTGTTGACAAGCACGGAGCTGTGCCTCTTATATTAGTAATGAAAGCCTGGAGGTGCTCTGCCGTAACTTCAGTTCCTCAGTATTGGGGTCTGGATGGTTGTGAAAGAGAGTAAAATCAGAGCCCCTTGATTAAACCTTGAAAAAATACCCTGTCATGAACAAAATGTTAGACCTGAGGAATCTCTTGACCAGACAAATGGCAATAAAAGGCTACGAGGTCGGAGTGAGGTGCATGTTGGTCTCTTCTCCTTAGGGATAGTACAGGAGGAAATGGCCTCAAGTTGCACCAGGGGAGGTTTAAATTAGATATTAGGAAAAATTTTTTTACTGAAAGAGTGGTGAGACATTGGAACAGGCTACCCAGGGCAGTGGTGGCGTCTCCATCCCTGGAGGTGTTTGGAAAAACATGTCGACATGGCACTGGAGTTTAGTGATTGTGGTAGTGTTGGGTTGATGGTTGGACTTGATGATCTTAGAGGTCTTTCCCACGTTAATGATTCTAGGATTCTGTTCTATGACTCTATGACTGCAAGGCAGATGCTATGCAAAATTCAAAGCCTAATGCACGTCTCTGTGGCAAAGAGACCCATTAAGATGCTTCTGTCAAACTGGACATATAAATCCATTTTGATATCTGATAACTTTGCATAACCAGAGCCCTTTTTGGCAAGGAAGCATGCTAGATGATTCCCTTCAGATTCATGTTTTTATTATAACTTATATTCCTAATGTTGTCCTGATATTGGTGTGTGAAATCATCTTAGTACTTCATCTCTGAGGTAGTGGCATTTGTTGGAGAAACCCTGCACAACAGTGAAGCAACAAACCGACTTTTCTTTGCCCTGCCACTTTTGCAATGGTTAGACCTTTTTAGCCACATCAGAAGAAGATTTGGGGGAGGGAAAGTAAAGGAGAAGCAGTTATTCCCTCATGTCTCATGAATATGCAAGACAGTCCTTGATAGAGGTGTTATTTTTAGGAATTAAATTGTTCAGAATGCAGAATAAGCTCCAGGGGTGGCATGCGTAAAAGTTCTCATCTGCAGATCCCTTACTCATAAAATAAAGAATTCACATATAGGCATAAGCTTTAGCAAAAGGAAGTTTAGAATCCTGCAGAATTTAAACTCCCATAAAAAACCACCTCCTCTCATACACCCCTCCTGTCTTTGATCTGATCTTCTGGAAGCAGCAGCAAGAAATAACGACAAAAAAGGCAGTTAGTCACTGATAATTCGTCACGACTGAAGTATATGTGAATTCTAGATGACTTAGCACTCAGGCGGTCTTGCAATAGAATCAAATTGTGCCCAAACAATGCTTTCTTTTCCAGACATTCAAAAAAGTTCTGTCCCACAAGTCATTGTGATCAAATCACAGGAACTGAAAGAAGATGGCAGCAAGGGGAAAGCAGCTTGTTTGGCACGAAATTTCAATACAAGGAAAATCAGCTTGGAGATGTCCTCTACTGATGTCATATATGAGCAGAATAGATCCATTTTCACGTCAGAGGGACTCTACAATACCATTAAGGTGGTCAGTGTGACAAACGACACAGAGGTGACCTGCACGGCCAAGTTCAATGGCAGCACTCTTACAGCCAACGCAACGTTGCGAGGTACAATTCTGTGGCACAGCTGTGACTTGTTTCTGGAGGCTGTGTCTTCTAGCTCTTGCTATTTCTCCTCTTAGTAAGTGTCTGGTACTTCAGCAGATAAAGATGAAATATATTTGAAAGCATTTAAAAGAAATGGTCTTAACTGTTCAACAGCTTGGAGTTACTTTATTTGGGGGGGAAAAAAAGACAAAACCCTTTTATAAAATATACATTTACTTACGACTAAATAATTCAACACTTAGTAGTGAAGCTCCTAGAGCACAGCCTGAAATAGTCTTTCAGAAAAAAAAGGGAAAAGTTAAAGTGTATTTTTTTTTCCTAAACCACTTTTTATGTTTTGGGAGATTGCTTTTGTCATCAAATATTAAAAACAAAGCAACCTGGGAATTCTTTTGCTTCCTGCATTTGCATGGAGAGATTTTTCTCCGCAAATTAATGTTAAAATTTGTGACTGATCTTCTGAGCCTCAGACTGTACTGCCCATGTCGTGTGAACATTTTTGTTTAATCCTTTTAAAAAATTTTGTTATGGTCTATAATGCCTTTTCTTTACTGTGCTGCAGAAAATATGCGTGAAGAACGAGTAGCAGGGAAGGTTTGCAACACCACAGACATCTCTGTACAAGGTCAGTTTCCTATACAGACTGTGAAATTACATTACTGTGTTGCGGATAAGTGCATGGAGATGTATTCTCTCAGGGGTAGAGGAATCAGAATATATGTTCATCAAACACAACCTGCTTTTTCAGTGTAGCTAGTGTAGTAACAGACAAGCAACAGGAAGGAAAATCTGATCTGGACAGACATCCTGGCTGTGCTGCCATTCAGAGAGACCTGGACAGGCTGGACAGTTGGTCAGGGAGAAATCTTACGAAGTTCAACAAGGGCAAGTGTAGAGTTCTGCACCTGGGAAAGAATAACCCCATGTGCCAGCACAGGCTGGGGACTGCCCTGCTGGAGAGCAGCGCAGGGGAAAGGGACCTGGGGGTGCTGGTGGGCAGCAGGATGACCATGAGCCAGCAGTGTGCCCTTGTGGCCAAGAAGGCCAAGGGCCTCCTGGGGTGTGTTAGAAGGGGGTGGCTGGTAGATCAAGAGAGGTCCTCCTGCCCCTCTGCTCTGCCCTGGTGAGGCCACATCTGGAATCTTGTGCCCAGTTCTGGGCCCCTCAGTTCAAGAGAGACAGGGAACTGCTGGAGAGAGCCCAGCACAGCCACAGAGATGTTGGAGGGAGTAGAACATCTCCCTTATGAGGAAAGGCTGAAGGAGCTGGGTCTCTTTAGCTTGGAGAAGAGCAGGCTGAGGGGTGACCTCATTCATGTTTACAAATATGTCAAGGGGGAGTGTCAGGAGGATGGTGCCAGGTTCTTTTCAGCAATGTCCAATGACAGGACAAGAGGCAATGGTCACAAGCTGGAACATAGGAGGTTCCACAAAAATATTAGAAAAAAATTTTTCTCTGTGAGGGTGCCAGAGCCCTGG